>CM076854.1:50172380-50772380 GCA_039519185.1 Astragalus membranaceus | reverse complement strand
CCCAGGACCTCGAGGTCAGGGGTGTCAAATTTTTTAAATACACAATTTGCTAAAAATATAATTAAAAACAACTATAATATATTTATATAAATAAATTATACATTTCATAATTGTCCTCTACGTGATTTCATATTCTGAAATCGTTGAATAATAAGCTCCCAGTCAATTTTATTGAATACATCACTCTCAATGTATGTCACCAGACAGTCGTTCATCCATGCATCCCCCATCCGGTTATGTAACACCCCGATAATTTCTAACTTGTAGAAACTACCGAAATGCACTACTGGCATACATCAGAGTGACTTTCCTTTTTAAATATTGAACACATTCTAAACTTCGATGGAACTCATCAAACGCACTTACATATCTGAACATAATATAAATAAAGTCGGTCCTCACATAACTCAAACTAGTGTTCAATACTCAAAATCAGAAAGTCTGCGGAAGCGATTTACAATTTAAAACAAGTACAAGTCGTACAATCGAATATCTATGACAAAGAGAGAAACCAAAATACATAAACATAACAAAATAGACGACAGCGTCTCCACGAAGTGGTTCCACGACCATTGCTCCTGCACATCCAACTTCTACCTGTATCACTGAAAAACAACAACATGGATTGGGTGAGACAACTTGTCTCTGAGTTCTATCGCGACCTCTTACTAACTCTCGCGGTTCAGTTATGCTTGATTCGTTATTCTTGATTCATGAGTTCGTAGTCTTTAATTCGACTACGTTGAACATACAACGTGTACTCGTGGCCCTTCTAAGCGACACACAAGGCACACACAATGAAAATGATTCTTAGCATATCACCGGTGACTTTATTTGAAAGCACCGGCAAACCCGATCCCCGGCTATTTCTACTACCAAGGGACAAACAATGACGGGGCCTAAATTCATAAGGAATCATGACTTCCTCGCCCTTAGTACACTAATATTGAAAACTAGGGTTGTAACGCCCCAAAATAATTCAAGTATTTATTTAATTAATTTAATTAGGTGTTATAGTGGTTAGTTATATTAAAATAATAAGAGGGTATTTAATTTAACTAAGAGGTGGTGATTAGTAAATAAGGGAGTGGTGTGTTAATTATGTTAGGGAGTAGTGGAAGTGATTAAGGGAGTGTAAATAAGGCCCGTTGTTGTTAAGTAGCCCAATTGAATTAGTAAAAAGCCTTAGGGTCTTAGGAAAACCCTTACTTGTGCAAAGGAACAAAAAAATTGAAAAGTGAGAAGTGTGTGAGAGTGAGAAAACGCGATGGCTCAAGGAGAGAAGGGAGAGGTTTTGCGCAAGCTTGAAGAAGAAGAAGGCTAGGGTTGTTGGTGTCTTGGCGAAATTTCAAGGAGCTTGTGAATTCTTCCATTAACAAAAGGTTAGGGGGCTCTCTTTTCATCCTTAATAACTTATAGGATTAGAATCACATGAGTTAGGTTTTATGGGGTTTGATTGATTGAATTGAATTGTTGTTTTTGGATGTTTTGTTATGATGAATGTAAATTGTTAAATCCATGTTGTTGATGATGAACTTAAGTTAGTTTTGGTAGAATCCATAATTGATTAGTATTGAGATGTACATGATATTAGTCATGCAAGTTAGGTGTATGTTGTAATGACTAAATAAAATCGAGAATGGGAACGTTGTGTTGACTGAAAAATTATGTGGTTTACTATTCTGGAAAATAGACTTAATGCTTGTTAGTTTGGCGTTGATTTGGTTGCATTTGGAGTTGTAAAACTTAAGTTATAGGTGAAACAAGTTAGGTTAAAATTCTGGAAACGATTTGGGTAGAGGTTCAGTATTTCGGTAACTGGGAACGTTGTGTTGACTGAAAAATTATGTGGTTTACTTTTCTGGAAAATAGACTTAATGCTTGTTAATTTGGCACTAGTTTGGTTGCGTTTAGAGTTGTGTTGCTCGAGATATGAATTTCACAAGTTAGGGTAAGATTCTGGAAACAATGTGGACATAGGGTCAGTGTTTTAGTCACTGCGTTTTCAAAAGAACTCATTTTCGAACGAATCCAATTTCTTTGAAAACTAGACAGAATTCTCCCCAGTTTATGCACAAGTTTCATGCAATTTGATTGAGTTTTGGTCATTTTAGAACTGCTTGAATTTGAAGGACACAAACTACCCTCTTTTGAAACTAGTATGTGTGTTTTTGAAAACTGAACCTGTTAGACTCTCTTTTTCAAAAAACTGAACTTAGGAATAAGGAGTAGACCCATAGGGCTTTCCAACAAGTATTTATTTGTCGAAATCCGGTGTGGGTTACTATTTTAATCAATTCGCCAAAGTAAGCGCATGGTTACGGAATTTCTGCACCTTGTTTGTTTTTCGCGATATCTTTTGATCCGGGAACCCGATTGAGGCGCTCTAAGATGCGTTGAAGAGCTCATTCACAGGCCTAACCGATTATTCTATTTTTAAGGCAAAATGAACTGTTTTGTATTGCTGTTGCTGTTTTATGCTGCTGTTTATATTGCTGCTGCTACTCTATGTGCTGTTTTGGTCCCTATGGGTGTTGTTTAGTCCTTTGGTGACAATGTAGTCGCGTAATTAATTGTGCTTGGTGTGATTGGTGTGCTATCCTTAGAGCTGAAATTTTGGAGATGCATAATGGCGATGTATATAAAATGGTGAGATAAATTATTGGTGAGTTTATTGGTGAGTGCCCTCAAGGCAATGGTCTATGACCTTTCTTTTGGTGTTGGTGAGTTAATAAAACTATTGGTGAGTTAAATAAATTATTGGTGCGCATGTTATTGCATTGTTGTGGTGATTTTGGTGTGTATGGTGCATTGTTCATGGCGTCGCATAATCATGTGCATTTATTGGTGAGCAGAAGGCTTCGGCCTTATTTTGGTGTATGCCCTCAAGGCTAATTTTTGGTGATGGATCCACATGCATGTGCCCGTGGAGTTTTGGGTTGCATCTCATACATTGGACATGCATTCGGTACTTTTCCTGGTGATTATAAATTGATGGAGTATGTGGAGATAATTGTAATTTGGTGTATTTAGTTATATTTGGTGTTGTTCTCGGTGATTGAAAATATTCGGTGCTGTTTCTTGGTGAATGAAAATTAATGGGGCATGTTGTTATTGTGGGGAATTGGTGTGCTTAGTTGCCTTCTCTAAATGATGCTTATCTTATTTGTTATTACTTATGTAAAGAGACTCACCCTACTGCTTTTATGTTGCTTCTTATGTCGGCAACGTGCAGGTGTCAGCGAGTGAAGGTGATCTAGCACCTTCTTTCTAGTGAGCCGAGTCAGCTCTGATACATAGCACCTGGGGGGCGTTAGCTTACGGTTTTTATTCATTTGACGTTATTAAACTATTTATTTGGTGATGTAACCCAATACATTGTTCTTGGTGTTTTCCGCTGCGATGCTTTTATACTCACGTTGACGTAAGCCAAACCGAATATCATATTGACGATGGTGCTATGTATTATACATTTTATGAATTAAATTTTGGAGACTATTATGCGTTGTTGTTTTGAAATGTGGCACCCTCTTGTGGATGCATTAAAACGTTTTTGGAAACTTTGATCTTAAATGAATTAAATAGTAGCTAAGTAGAAGGTGGTGTTACAAGGGTCGTCACCCTAACATGGTGTATAATATAAATACATTGACGTGAACATGAATTTACATAACATAACATGGCATAACTTAACATTGCCTAATGTGATCATGACTTGTTCTTATCATTAGCATTAGGTGAGCTAGTTACTAACTTAATCTCATAATTAAGTGATCTCACATGGCTTACTAAGGCTTACTAACCTAACTTATCATGATGCTAATCCAATCAGTCCAGCACAATACATCAATCACATTAAGCAATATCCATGGCATAAGCTTATCTCAATCACAATCATAGCATGACAATCAAATCCATAACACATTCCATGTACCCGCATTGGGCCGTTCATAAAACCATGGACCGCAAGGGCCGTTAATAAAACCGTGGACCGCAAGGGCCGTTAATAAAACCGTGGACCGCAAGGGCCGTTAATAAAACCGTGGACCGCAAGGGACGTTTATAAAAATAGCGTGAACGTGACAATGATCCAAACACAAGTAGTTTCCATGAATTACGGTTATATAATCATTGTATAACATTGGGAAGGGATTAGGATAGGTTTGGAATCAATTAGGAACGCTTTGAACACATTTTGAAAATGTCGACAGAAGCATACGCACGACCCGTGCTTGATGGCGCACGGTCCGTGCGCGAAATCAACACTCAGCAATCCTGTGAATCAGAAGGCAACGCACGACCCGTGCGCTGGGCGCACGGTCCGTGCCTGTCTCACAGACTTGCTGAAATGCCATTTCGAGCCCTTTTTCGAATCCGTTTCGTGTCCAAACTCTGTTCCGATCGATACCTAACTCATCAACCTTCAAAAAGAGAACATTATCCAGCCAAACAATCCAATCAATTATCATACAGAAATCAACAATCATAACCACAATTCATAAGTACTTAATCAATCACACAATTCGGTCGCCCTAACGATATTTTCATAAAACGGTTTGTACCGGTTTTCGTAAAACGCGACACCTAATACTCAGAACACAAAATACTTGACCGTAAAATCCCTAGTGAGTATAGAACTCACCTTTTGGCGATGACCATTGCTCCCAACGCCGAAGCTTCGTGAACTCGGACGAACGGCGATCCCACGAATCTTCCCGAATCCGCTCCAGCTACTTCCAACAACAAACCGTCGATTTGCAACGAGCATAGCTAGGTCAATACGTGACCAAAATCCTTAAAATCAGTGCCCATTGTGAAGAGAATTTTGTCTACTCTCTGATGGAGAAAGATTCACTTGCATGCAACCAGTAGTTTGGGAGATATCAACAAAACAAGAGGACTACTTCGGAACAGTGGCTGATTCTTAATCCGAAAGTTGTGAGCATGCTATCTCTCTCATTTCCCCATGAAATCAGGCGGTTCTTGTGCCCAAAATGAAGATCTTTGTGTCTAGTTTCCAGAGGGACAAGAATCACGATCATCGGAGTTGTGTAGAGGGAGATACGATACAATCACCGAAGGTAGGTAAAACGGGTTTTACCCAGAATTTCTAATTAGCTTGATCACCATCTTCAATCACTTGCCATTTCGAATTTGAGCTTCCACCTTCTGTACCAGCAACATTACAACCTTTAAAACACTTCCAATTCATAAAGTGGGTTCAGATGTACCTCTCTTCTAACTCTAAGTGCACATGCAAGGCATCAAGTGAGCAAAGACTCCATTTCTTCCATGTGGAGCTTGAGTGGCTGAAAATGGTAGAGAGGAGATGAGAATGATTCAGCTTGCATCTGGTACTGATATTGGTATGAGTGGGAAGAGGAGAAGAAATGGAATAGAATGGTGGCTAAATCTTCAACATGCATGAGGGTTTGATGAATTGTTGCTCTCATCCTTTCTCTCCCTCACCTTCGACTTCTCTCCCTCTCCACTCTCTTCTTTCTTTCCATTTTCTGTTTTGGAATTTGATTTTGTGAGATGGGTTCAGTTGGAGGGTGTATGGACTGAGGGTGTTATGGTTGGGAAAAGACCATAATGCCCTTAGTTCATTAACTCAAGGTTTTTAGGTCAAAACCCCCACTAATTCTACGGTTAATTACTCGGCATAAAATTTCTCGACTCGTCCGTTCCCGAATTCCGAATTATTAATTCCTTCGATTAGCGATTATATAAAGTTCGCTTAAAAAAATGTTATTTTAAAAAGTTAGGGATGTTACAGGTTATGCAACCTATTCTTCACAATATTCATAGCAGAGAAAGCTCTATTTACAGTTGTTGTTGCAACAGGCAAAACTAGTGCCAGCTTCAAAAGAAGATAATCCTCTGGATATACATTATATATGTCTTCTATTTTCGACCAACGTCTCCGAAAGTTGTTGGAGTCCTTTCAAAGAAGCAAATTGAACATTCCTAAGCATATCAATGATGTAACAGTCTAGTTGATCATTAAGCACCGCTAACTTAAATGGAGAGAACTCATCTGGATAAAAACTTGCAAATTCCAACAACTTTGCCTTATCAAAAGTAGAGAACAATTTAGATGGATCCAGAGAAGCCAAACAAAGGAGAAATTGAGTATTAATCTCACCAAAACGGTCATTAAGTTCCTGAAGCTGCATGTCTATCACAGTATGAAATAACTCAACACGATAACGATGCTCTGCTGTAATGCTTCTTGGATTACATACTGACTACCCCTTAAGAAACACATATGCCATAGCAGGAACAGTAATAGAATTCTTATTACAAAATGAAATTACTTCTTGCAATAAAGAGTCCCATCCATCATTTTTGAGTGTTTCAAACCTGTCCTTTGTGATGTTAACCAAGTTCATAGCATTCAGAATGTCTTGATCTTTCCTTTGTAATGCTTGTGACAATTCATTTGAAATAGCCAATACATCTCTCATCAAATGCAAGTAGAATACAAAATCAAAACTTTGTAGCATAATTAGAAGACCAGATGCATCACCTTTTAACTGTCGAGGGCTACCGTCTACTTTCAAAATCTTAAGAACATCAATAATAGCAGAGTACATCAATACTATATTAATCAAAGTGGCATAATGAGAACTCCAATGAGTATCAGCAGGTCGCTTAAGACAAGTTTCTTGATTAAGACCCTGCCCACTAGAAATTTCTCCTCTGCATATATGCCTCTCTAACACGTTCCAATTGTTTTTCATGAAGCATGTCAACTCACTTGCAAGATCCCCCAACAACATTCATTAACTTGGAGACTAAATTAAAAATAAGAAAACTTAAATGATGAAGCAGTGGTATCCTTAAAATGAACAATACCTAGAAAACACTCAACAATACTACCAGTTTTATTAACATAACGCAGAGCACGTGCGATTTGTTCTTTAGTTGACACGTCACGAGCTTCATCAGCAAGAATAGCAAAAAATTCATCTCCAATATCAGCAATAATAGCATGAGTAGTTTCTAATGTAGTAGCGTGAGCAATATCTTTTTGGATTTTTGGAACAGTTAATTGATAGTTTTCAGGAGCATTATCCAAAACAACGCTCTTTATCAAATCATTGTGCACGGAAAGAAATTTAAGAAGCTCAAGGAAGTTACCCTGATTGGTAGAAGTCGTTGACTCATCATGACCACAAAAAGCTAATCCTTGCTTTAAGAGCCAACAAACACAATCAATTGTTGCCTTTAAACGTGTTCGGTATATGTCACAAACTTTGTCAGAACGCCTAGACATCGTCGTGTCAATATGTTGATTTTGGTTCAACAAGTCTTAACATTTCCTGAAAGCAATGTTATGAGCACAATTAGGAGGTCCAACCTGAGACTTGATCTTATCTTTCTTGTTCCAACTGTTGAATCCCTCGGTGACAAATGTATCACCACCCCCTTGCTTTCCATAATCGGGCCTAAAGAGATAACAATACAAACAATATGCAACATCTTTTTCAATGATCTACTCTATCCAATTTCCAAATTCAGTGAACGATGCCGAAGAAAATCTTCTCTTTGTGCCTCTGATACTTCTTTGTGTAAACAATATACCAATTACACTAATTACCAAAACAATTTCAATTAACCAATATACCAATACTAATAAGAAATTAAACAATTAGGGTTACCAATTTTCGCAAAATCAGAAATTAAACAATTAGGGTTTTCAATTTTCCCCAAATAAAAAATTAAACAATTAGGGTTTTCAATCAAAGAATCAAACAATCACTTCATTAGATTAGACTAGCAAAGAGAATAAATCTAACCTGTTTTAGTGTTTTTGCGAGTTCAATGGAAGAGAACTAGAGAGAGAAGAAAGCTTTTCACCACCGTGAGAAGAGAAGAGCGCTAGAGAGAGAGAACAAAGAAGCCAGGTGAGAGAGAGAGAGAGTTGTTGCCGTGAGAGAGCTGCTGTGAGAGAGAGACAGAGCTTTGAACCGTGAGAGAGAGAGAGAGAGAGAGAGAGAGAGAGAGCTGTGCATGAAACAGTGTGAACCGTGAAAGAGAGAGCTGAGTGTCAAACGGTGAAAGTGTGTTGTGTTTTGGGTAAGTGAAATTTGGGTCTTTGGAGAAAATGGGTGCAAAATTTGGGCTATAGGTGCAATTTAAAAGTAATATTTGGGCTGGAATGAGAAAGCAAGCCCACGCTTGAAAAGAAATCAAGAAGCCAGCATGAGAGATGAAGAGAATCACGCAAGCACAAGCACAATTAAAGAGGATCAGCAAAATGAAGAAAGAGGGAGGAGGCCTGACATAATTAGTAGGAAGCCGTGATTAGATAGAAAGATCCCGCGACGCAAATTACAAAGCCGCAGTGCCGCAAGAGCAAGTGAGGCAATTTGGGTACCGTTATTGACACCGTGAGAGAGCTCTGGAGAAAAAGGAGATTGAAGACATAGAAAAAAGATTTCTCTTTTTTCCGGGTTATTCTTATGTCTGTAATTCATGAACCTTATTTTTATTTCATTGTTGTGATGATTTTGGATACCTAAATCATCTTCTACGGTCTTAGGTGAATATGTCATGGTTAGAGACCTTTTTATGTTCTAATTTAATATTTGAATACTTAATTTTTTTTAGATTAAGATTTTCCTATTGTTTTTAATCACATTCTTAGGAACCCTGTGCATGTTAATAATCGGTTAACAAATCAGCGGCCGTACTTAAATTAATCATATAGGATAATCAGCGGCCGTACTTAAATTAATCAGCGGCCGTGCTTATCATGAATTTAAATTCTTGCATAACCAAACAAGGATTAATTTAGGAAAAATAATATTAATCGTGAATTACCAAACGGATTAATAGTTTTAGTAAAGGGATTGGTATTTATAAATTGAAGAGGAGAAACGTGAAGAAAGAGGGACGAGGCCTGACGTAAATTAGTAGGATGCTGTCATTAGATAGAAAGATCCTGCAACGTAAATTACAAAGTCGCAGTGCCGCAAGAGCAACTGAGGAAATTTGGGTACCATTGTTGACATCGTGAGAAAGCTATGGAGCGGAAGAAGGAGATTGAAGACATAGAAAAAGGACTTCTCTATTTTCCGGGTTATTCTTATCTCTGTAATTCATGATCCTTATTTTTATTTCATTGTTTTAATGACTTTGGATACCTAAATCATCTTCTAGGGTCTTAGGTGAATTTGACATGACTAGAGAGATCTTTTTATGTTCTAAGTTTAATATTTGAATTCCGATTTTTATTTAGATTAATATTGGTCTATTGTTTTTAATCACATTCTTAGGAACCCTTTGCATGTTAATAATCGGCTATAGGATAATTGGGGTTATAATTAGTCCCTGACCAAACTTTAATTTAGTCTCCCAATCATTCAACCTTTTTGTTTTTTATGCTTTTCTTGAATTTAAATTATTGTATTACCAAACAATAATTAATTTAGGAAAAAGAATATTAATTGCGAATTACCACACAGATTAATAACTTTAGTTAAGTGATTGGTAATTAAATAAAGTAAAGGAATTCAGGTAGAAATGTCTAATACTTTCCCAAGAGACTACTGCAGTTCACCCTGTTTTGTAGAGAAAAGTCCAAATCATGGTTAAAACTCTTGGATATTACATTAGAGAGGCAGAGGCACAAAGGAATCTAGAGAAGTCATATTGGTGCATGTCTCAATGTCAGATCCCAATTTCTCCTCCTCCTTATGAGCCTTATTCAAACTATTGGAATGATTTTGAGCCACCTTCGTATTCCTCCAACTGGGATAATTCTGAGCCACTACAAGTGCAGAGGCGAGAGGAGGAAACTTTGGATACCGATGAGGTCTTGGCCAAGTTTATGGAGCAGAGAAATGAAAAGTTCAGAAACTTGGAGAAGTAGTTGTCATCTGGTAGCACTAGCAACTCAGATGGCTCAAGAAACTCTTTATTCATAAACTAAGTCTACCCCGACTATGGAAACTAAGAAATACAGATATAATATTCTTAGGAGTGATGAAGAGTTCTCCATGGAAGATAATCTAGAGGATGAAGCACTCAAGAAGGATGAAGAGACTCCTACTGAAGGAAGTCAAATCAAAATAATAACTCCTACTGAATGAAGTCATATTGAAACAAAAGATCCAACTAAAGGAAGCAATCGTGAGAAAGATCCATTGGTTCTTGATTTGGATAAAGAGGAGAAAGCCTCAACTTTTGGGCAAATTGTAACACCCCGGTATTTCTAACATGTAGAGAGACCGAAATGCACAGATGCGGAAGATCAGAGGACACAGTTCCTGTTTAAGTATTGGACATACAAACTTTTTCCGAAATAAAAACATAATCGGAAATAAGATTACTTCAAAAAATAGAAGTTCATCGGTTCCATACCAAACGGGATACAATATCCAAGTCCAAATACCAAACAGAAATATAAAGAGGTTCGCAAAACTCATAACCAATACAAGTTTATACAACCATATGGAACAGAAAAGAACAAAGGATGATGATGACTAAGTCTTCAGCACCTCCGAGAGTATGGCAACTACTCGTGCACAATAGTCTTCCTTTTTCCCTGCTTCTCTGAAAAACAACAAATATGGATTGGGTGAGATAACATTATCTCAGTGAGTCCTACCGTGCCCCCTCACTGACACTCGGTTCAATTTATTAGACCGTTACAACAAAAGCTGACATAACAACATCTTATTTATTAATCGAATTGCCGACCGCACAACGACTGCTAATCCCGGCAATTCGTGTTCTTAGTTTATTATTCGAAATGCCGACCGCACAACAATTGCTAATCCCGGCAAGTCGTGAGTTGAACTTAACATGATCCGGCCGCACAACAATTTGCTAATCCCGGTAACCATGTGTCTAACTTAGCACAAACCGGTCGCACAACAATTTGCTAATCCCGGAAACCCACGATTTGACCACGCCAAGACGTATACAGGGCCTAGGGTGAGGGTTCATGACTTCCCTTCCTAGTATGCTACTTGTCGGGTCGTCACCCAACGCGATACATATGACAATTCGCATCAAATTCTCGAGAGTTAGATAATTTATATCTTTTCGATCACCAAAGGATCAATCACATAATAGTTGGATAAACAACATCCATATCGATCTAAAATCCGTTTTGGGGAATTCATAAATTAGACCTCCGGCACTATAATCATATTCAATTGACATATATAAACATATATATTCAGTCAGTTCATCAGTCGGTGTACCCACACGCGCACTAGGGTTTCGGTTTTTCGATCAAATAGGCTTTCAAAGCTCTTTTTCAAAACCATGAGTTGAACAAGTTCAAAATAAGGTTTTCAGTAAGGCAATATCCTTAAAATTGGTTGGGAAGAAGATTAGAAGTGATTCGGGATCGAAAGGAGCGACGAAATGAGAAATCGGAGTCCGGTAACAGCAGCTCACGCACGGACCGTGCCCAGGGGAGCACGACCCGTGCGTGATGCACCAAAATTTATACAGCCTACCAGAAACTCACGCACGATCCGTGCCCAGGGGCGCACGATCCGTGCGTGATGCTTTATTCCTTCATTCAGTCAATTACGAAACAGACGCACGGTCCGTGCCGAGGGGCGCACGACCCGTGCGGTCTGTTCTGTTTCTCTATTTTCCAATCCGATTCTCATTCCGCTTTTCCGTTTCTCGCCCAAATCGAATTCCGATCGTAATCCAACCTAAAAACAGATTTAATAAACCACATTCCAGACCATATTCCAGTGAAAGCGTTTAAATCACAATTTCGTAAATTGTTCAACAATTCAATAAAAACCATAAAAACGCAATATTGCTCAAAAACGGTTTTCGGTTCCAAAATCTTTCGAAAACTGATAAATGCCTTATGACTCAAACCGATATATTTTCAAGACACGAAAAATATCCCTATCCGTGAGTAGAACTCACCGTTACACCAAAGTCCGAGAGTTGGGCCGAGAGACGAGATCGTCGAACCGAAAACAACGAACTATCCCCGCTAGAAACTGAATTCGAATGAGGACGGTGGCTTTCTTTCTCTCAAAACTAGAACAGCAACTCCATCTCAATGAGTGTTCCTCACAAACTTCCCCCAAATCCAAGTGTAAGGCTAGTACTTCACCTTCAACATCTACAACATAACATGTGTAATACCCCAATTTTGTCCGCCCAAGTCAAAAAACATTTTTCAGAAAAATAGAAGCAATAAGGTAATTCATAATGTGTGGAAAACAGTGGATTGGTGCATTTATGTGTGTTCGTCCCCTATTTCACATTTTTATTTGAATTACGCGCGCGCGCCAGCAGTAACTGCGTGAGCTGCTGTAACATCCCGAATTTTTTAGACTCGAGTTATGAATCCTAAGACCCATGTAATTGTTCGTTAAGAATAATTAGGCGAGTCTCGGTGAGAATTAATCGAGGAAATGGTCAAGTAATTATGTCTCCATCGAATTTAGGCTAAAACTAGTGTTAAATGAAGAAATTTAAGCTGAAGGGGCAATTCTGTCATTTCTCATCCTTTTATATTCAGCCACTCCCTCTCACTTAAACTCATTTCTGAAATCAAAGAGAAAAAGAGAACCAAAATCTGGGAAAAGAAGAAGAAGAGGGCGAAGTGGAGAGGAGGAAGAAAACTTGGGAGGAGTTCATCTACTGGTTGCATGTAAGTACATTTCAGACCATTGGATTCCTTTTCTCTTCCTTGTTCTTCTGATATAAGCATTGTGAACTGAACCAAGCCATTTCCTTTCCTTCCATTTGCGATTTCTTGAAGCTCCATGGGAGGAGAATAGAAGTCTATTGAGCAAAGGGGTCACCTTGCATGTTCAGGAGGAGCCACTAGGAGGAAGATTTCAACCAGCAATTTGCTTTGTAAGTGGTAGTGTTGATAAGTTCAAATCGCCCATAGGAAGTGTTGCTGTCTTGGAATCGATTGGAGCCCAAATTCGGGGATTTTTCGTGTTCGGTTCGGTGCCTTCGTTTTTCGGCTCAACTCTTGGGATTTCGACTTACCGATGAGTTCTACTCACGGATTAGGGTCATTTGTGTATTCTGAAAACTTGTGGTTTCGAAAAATAAGGCAACAATCCCTTTTTCGAAGGACTTAGAATCGAAAAGCGGTTTTTGAGTTAAAACGGTGTTTTACGGTTTAATGAGATTTTGTTCAAATCATTGAAATGAAATGGATTGTGCATTACTGGAAATATATATATATATGTTCTGGAAATTTTCTGAGTTTCAGGGAATCGGAATTAGGAATCGAATTCGGGCGGAAACGGAAAGCGGAATTGAGAAATAAGCGGAATTCGGTAACAGACACAGGTCGCACGGACCGTGCGCCCCTGGGCACGGACCGCGCGCCTGCTACGGGTTGGTTCTGTTAAAAATTAAAACGGGACGCACGGGTCGTGCGCCCCTGGGCACGGACCGTGCGCTCCTTTCGGTTTGGCTGGGTGATTTTAATAAATCACGCACGGGTCGTGCGCCCCTGGGCACGGACCGTGCGTGAGCTTCTGTCACCGCTTCCCGATTTCTCATTCCGGAGCTCCGTTTGATCCCGAACCTTTTCTAATCTCTTTCTCAATCATTTAAAATGAAGTTGCCTTATTAAAAACCGTATTTTGAGCTTGTTCAACTCATGTTTTGAAAAAGAGTTTCGAAAGCACATTTAATTGAAAAACCGAAACCCTAGGATACGTGTGGGTACACTGACTGAATATATATATATATGTTTATATATGTCAAATGAAAATGATTATAATGCCAGAGGTCTAACTTATGAATTCCTCAAAACGGATTATAGATCGATATGGATATTGTTTATCCAATTACTATGTGAATGATCCTTTGGTGATCGAAAGATATAAATTATCTAATGAACTTATATGAGTGATCCTTCGGTGATCGAAAAGATATAAATTATCTAACTCTCGAGAATTTGATGCATATTGTCATATGTATTGCGTTGGGTGACGACCCGACAAGTAGCATACTAGGAAGGGAAGTCATGAGCCCTCACCCTAGGCCCTGAATGTGTTTTGGCGTGGTCAACTCACGGGTTACCGGGATTAGCAGGCGTTGTGCGGCCGGTTTGTGCTAAGTAATTCACGAATTGCCGGGATTAGCAGTCGTTGTGCGGTCGGCATTCGAATAATAAATAAGAAATTCACGAATTGCCGGGATTAGCAGTCGTTGTGCGGTCGGCATTCGATTAATAAATAAGACATGGTTATGTCAGATTTGATAGCGGTTTAATGAATTGAACCGAGTGTCAGTGAGGGGGCACGGTAGGACTCACTGAGATAATGTTATCTCACCCAATCCATATTTGTTGTTTTTCAGAGAAGCAGGGAAAAAGGAAGGCTATTGTGCACGAGTAGTTGGTATACTCTTGGAGGTGCCGAAGACTTAGTCGTTGGATCCTTTGTTCTTTTGTTGTCTTATTGGTTGTATAAACTTGTATTGATTATGAGTTATATGAACCGTTTTGTGTTTCTGTTTGGTATTTGGACTTGGATATTGTAATCCATTCGGTGTGTAACCGATAAACTTCTATTTGATGAAGTGATGTTGTTCCGATTATGTTTTTATTTCGGAAAAAGTTTGTATGTCCAATATTTAAACAGGAACTGTGTCCTCTGAATTTTCCGCATCTGTGCACTTTTGGTGTCTCTACATGTTAGAAATACCTGGGTGTTACATTTGGTATCAGAGCGGTTCGACCTAGTCGGACTTAGATGTTAAGAGTCTTTTACGTCTTTTAAGTCTGATTTTTCTTAGTATGCTATTAGACATTGAGCCTGATCAACTTAATACTTTGTGCATACTTCGCAGAATCATGGCTGGGAGAGGTAGAAGAAACCCACCTGTTGATCCTCATCAAGAATGGATGCAGAATGTCATCGAGACTCAGCAAAAGATGATGAATGACATGATGCTAATGCAACAGCAACAGATGGCTCAAATGGCTCAAATGCAGCAAATGCATCAGATGCCTCAACCACAACCAGCTGAGCCAGTTAATGTGCCAACACCTGAGGATCCCAACAGGATGTATTTCCGGTTTCTGAAGATGAAACCCCCAACCTTCAAAGGAGGATCCGAGGCAATGAAAGCCCATTTCTGGGTAGATGCCATGGAACGGATCTTTGATACCTTGCAATGCAATGAAGGAGAAAAGGTAATTTGTGCTGCTAACGCTCTGGACGAGGATGCTCACACTTGGTGGGTTAACGCTCGTAGAATGCTTCAAAATCAAGGAACTCCTCTTGAGTGGGATAACTTCAAGGAGTTGTTTTTGGGTCATTATTTTCCCGACTCCCAAAGACTTGACAAGCAGATGGAATTTCTGAGTTTGAAACAGGGAGAGATGACAGTTGGGGAATACGCTGCAAAATTTGAGAGGTTGTCACAATTCTATGAGTTGGGGACCACCGCTACTGATGATAGGTGGAAAATGGTAATGTTCAGACAAGGTCTCAGAGGAGATGTGAATCAAGGTCTCAGTTCTTACTCCATGACCACTTATCCTGCTTTGGTTCAACAAGCTCATTCAGCCGAGAGCGATCTTAAAAGAATGTATGCTGAGAGGAAAGAATTCTGGAAGGATAGAAGAATGGTAATGAGCCAACTTCTTCAAACCCTAGATATAGGGGGAATAGGGAAAAAGGGAAACAAATCCAGTCAAGTGACTCTACCAGGCCTAACAGGTGCGACGTCTGCAAGAAATTTCATAGAGGCAAATGTCAGGTGGGACCGAACCAATGCTACCTTTGTAAAGAAGTGGGCCATTATGCTAATAATTGTCCGTCAAGGAAAGCTTTCTTGGAGTCCCCTGATGCTCCGAGACAGGCTCGAGTCAACACTCTGGATGCAAAGACTATCAAACCAGCTGATAATCTTATAAGGGGTACAGGTTCTATCTTTAATCAAAATGTTAATATTCTGTATGATTCTGGTGCTACTCACTGTTTTATCTCTGAAGCATGTTCTGAACGGTTAGGATTAGAAGTATCTCCTATATCTGAACCAATCACCATTCGTACTGTTGCAAAGGGTCGTGTGCGAACCCAATCATTATGCCTTAACTGTCTACTTACCATAGGAGGCAGGGATTTTGTTGTTGATTTTATCTGTTTGCCTATGAGGGGAATGGAAATCGTTTTGGGAATGAATTGGATGACTTCAAATCACATTACTATTGACTGTTTCAATCGGGCAATTAATTTTCCTTCTGAAGTAGCGGAACATTCACTACCTGCAGATGATGGTGTTATTTCGTTCACTTCAGCCAGCCAGTCTCTATTCCAAGGTGCGGAAGCTTTTGTTGTTATTTTGTCTGCCTCAACTGAAACTGAATTGGACTTGTCATCGATTCAAGTTGTTAATGAATTCTTAGATGTATTTCCCGAGGAAGTCTCCTCTTTGCCTCCAGAACGAGAGGTAGAATTCTCTATAGATTTGGCGCCTGGTGCAGGGCCAATATCCATAGCGCCATATAGGATGTCTCCTCTCGAACTGAAGGAATTGAAGTCCCAACTTGAGGAATTAATTTCCAAGAAATTTATTCGACCGAGTGCTTCGCCATGGGGTGCTCCGGTATTGCTAGTTAAGAAGAAGGACGGAAGCATGAGATTGTGCATAGACTACCGTCAGCTGAATAAAATCACTATCAAGAACAAATATCCATTACCAAGGATAGATGATCTGCTTGACCAACTTCGAGGTGCTAAAGTTTTCTCCAAAATTGATCTAAGGTCAGGATACCATCAAATCAGAGTAAGAGCCTTAGACATTCCGAAGACTGCTTTTCGTACGAGGTACGGACACTACGAGTTTGTGGTGATGCCCTTCGGATTGACTAATGCTCCAGCCGTATTCATGGATTATATGAATAGAGTATTTCATTCTTACCTAGATCAGTTTGTGGTCGTCTTTATTGATGATATCTTGGTTTACTCAAAGTCAGTCGAGGAGCATGCTCAGCATCTCCGCTTTGTCCTAGGAGTACTCCGAGAAAAGAAACTTTATGCTAAACCGTCGAAGTGTGATTTTTGGATGTCCGAGGTGAAATTCTTGGGTCATGTGATTTCCCAGGAAGGAGTTGCAGTTGATCCCAGCAAAGTGGAAGCAGTGTTAAAATGGGAACGACCAACGTCAGTGACTGAGATCAGAAGCTTTCTGGGTTTAGCTGGTTACTATAGAAGATTCATTGAAGGTTTTTCACAATTGGTACTTCCGCTTACTCGGCTAACTCGCAAGGGTCAACCGTTTACTTGGGATACCGATTGTGAAGAGTGCTTCGTTGGATTGAAAGAAAAGCTAACTTCTGCTCCAATCCTAATTCTTCCGGATCCGTCATTGGGATTTCAGATTTACAGTGATGCATCTGGGAAGGGTTTAGGATGCGTTCTAATGCAGAATCAACATGTTGTGGCCTATGCATCAAGGCAATTGAAGACGCATGAACGGAATTACCCAACTCATGACTTAGAGTTGGCGGCTATTGTGTTTGCACTGAAAATTTGGAGGCATTACCTTTACGGTTCTCGTTTCGAGGTTTTTAGTGATCACAAGAGCTTGAAATATCTATTTGACCAAAAGGAGTTGAATAACAGACCGAGGAGGTGGACTGAATTTTTGAAGGACTACGACTTCGAATTGAAATATCACCCTGGGAAAGCCAATGTGGTAGCGGATGCCCTGAGCAGGAAGTCTATCCACACGGCAAGGGTAATGGTTCACGAGATGGCTTTGTGGGAGTCATTCAGAGACTTGAAGCTCAAAGTGGTTAGAAAGAGGGACCGCATAGTGTTGCGGCATATACGGATAGCCAGTGTGCTAAGGGAACAAATCCGTGTAGCTCAAGGAGCTGATATGAAGTTGCAGTCTCAGAAGGGATCGCCAGAGTTCACTGAGGATAGTGATGGCGTGATTTGCTTTAATGGGAGGATTTGTGTTCCCGATGATGATGATATCAAAAGGCAAATATTGGAAGAAGCTCATAGGAGTCAGTACTCCGTACATCCGGGATCCACCAAGATGTACCGAGACTTGAGGTTGATGTATTGGTGGCCTGGGATGAAGGTCGAGGTTGCAGAATTTGTTTCTCGGTGCTTAACTTGTCAGAAGGTTAAGGCGGAACACCGAAGACCGGGCGGTCAGTTACAACCGCTGGATGTGCCAGTTTGGAAGTGGGAAGATATCTCAATGGACTTTGTTATGGGTTTGCCGAGGTCACAGGCCGGCAATGATTCTATTTGGGTAGTGGTGGACCGATTGACTAAATCCGCTCACTTTATTCCCGTTCGCTCGACTTATAAGGTTTCCAAGTTAGCAGATGAATATGTGAAGAACATTATCAGACTGCATGGAGTTCCAACGAGCATTGTGTCAGACCGAGATCCCAAGTTTACTTCCAGGTTCTGGAGAGCATTGAATGAAGCTTTGGGAACAAGGGTGCTGGTTAGCACTGCTTATCATCCTCAGACTGATGGTCAGACGGAGAGGACTATCCAGACTCTTGAGGACATGCTTCGAGCTTGTGTGCTCGACAGTGGGAGAAAATGGGAGGATCATCTTCCGTTAGTAGAATTCTCCTACAACAACAGTTACCACTCCAGTATTGGAATGGCACCTTTTGAAGCACCTTATGGTAGGAAGTGTAGAACTCCGTTGTGTTGGTGGGAGATTGGTGAAGATAAGTTTTTGGGACCCGATATGATTCAGGAAACTACTGAGAAGATCAAGTTAATTCGAGAAAGGATGAAGGTTGTTCAGAGTCGGCAAAAGAGCTACGCTGACAACCGAAGGAGACCGTTGGAGTTTGAGGTTGGTGATCATGTGTTCTTGAAAGTTTCTCCAACCATAGGCACGGGGAGAGCCTTGCGAGCGAAGAAACTCAGTCCTCGATATGTTGGACCTTTCCAAATCATCGAGCGGATTGGGCCAGTTGCCTATCGCCTCGCATTGTCTCCGGCCCTATCAAACCTCCATGATGTGTTCCACGTGTCTCAGTTAAGGAAGTATATTCCCGATTTGCATCAACCGTTGAGTGTTGATACAATTGACCTGCGACCGGATTTGTCATTTCAACCTTATCCTAGTTATATCTTGGAGCGTGGTGTGAAGACTCTGCGTTCAAGGTCAATTCCGATTATCAAATTAGTTTGGGATGGCTTTTCAGCCGAAGAGGCTACCTGGGAACTGGAAGAAGACATGCGTGCTCGGTATCCATATCTCTTTCAGTAAGGTACGTCTCATCAATTTTGAGGACAAAATTTTAAAAGTTGGGGTGATTGTAACATCCCGAATTTTTTAGACTCGAGTTATGAATCCTAAAACCCATGTAATTGTTCGTTAAGAATAATTAGGCGAGTCTCGGTGAGAATTAATCGAGGAAATGGTCAAGTAATTATGTCTCCATCGAATTTAGGCTAAAACTAGTGTTAAATGAAGAAATTTAAGCTGAAGGGGCAATTCTGTCATTTCTCATCCTTTTATATTCAGCCACTCCCTCTCACTTAAACTCATTTCAGAAATCAAAGAGAAAAAGAGAACCAAAATCTGGGAAAAGAAGAAGAAGAGGGCGAAGTGGAGAGGAGGAAGAAAACTTGGGAGGAGTTCATCTACTGGTTGCATGTAAGTACATTTCAGACCATTGGATTCCTTTTCTCTTCCTTGTTCTTCTGATATAAGCATTGTGAACTGAACCAAGCCATTTCCTTTCCTTCCATTTGCGATTTCTTGAAGCTCCATGGGAGGAGAATAGAAGTCTATTGAGCAAAGGGGTCACCTTGCATGTTCAGGAGGAGCCACTAGGAGGAAGATTTCAACCAGCAATTTGCTTTGTAAGTGGTAGTGTTGATAAGTTCAAATCGCCCATAGGAAGTGTTGCTGTCTTGGAATCGATTGGAGCCCAAATTCGGGGATTTTTCGTGTTCGGTTCGGTGCCTTCGTTTTTCGGCTCAACTCTCGGGATTTCGACTTACCGGTGAGTTCTACTCACGGATTAGGGTCATTTGTGTATTCTGAAAACTTGTGGTTTCGAAAAATAAGGCAACAATCCCTTTTTCGAAGGACTTAGAATCGAAAAGCGGTTTTTGAGTTAAAACGGTGTTTTACGGTTTAATGAGATTTTGTTCAAATCATTGAAATGAAATGGATTGTGCATTACTGGAAATATATATATATGTTCTGGAAATTTTCTGAGTTTCAGGGAATCGGAATTAGGAATCGAATTCGGGCGGAAACGGAAAGCGGAATTGAGAAATAAGCGGAATTCGGTAACAGACACAGGTCGCACGGACCGTGCGCCCCTGGACACGGACCGCGCGCCTGCTACGGGTTGGTTCTGTTAAAAATTAAAACGGGACGCACGGGTCGTGCGCCCCTGGGCACGGACCGTGCGCTCCTTTCGGTTTGGCTGGGTGATTTTAGTAAATCACGCACGGGTCGTGCGCCCCTGGGCACGGACCGTGCGTGAGCTTCTGTCACCGCTTCCCGATTTCTCGTTCCGGAGCTCCGTTTGATCCCGAACCTTTTCTAATCTCTTTCTCAATCATTTAAAATGAAGTTGCCTTATTAAAAACCGTATTTTGAGCTTGTTCAACTCATGTTTTGAAAAAGAGTTTCGAAAGCACATTTAATTGAAAAACCGAAACCCTAGGATACGTGTGGGTACACTGACTGAATATATATATATGTTTATATATGTCAAATGAAAATGATTATAATGCCAGAGGTCTAACTTATGAATTCCTCAAAACGGATTATAGATCGATATGGATATTGTTTATCCAATTACTATGTGAATGATCCTTTGGTGATCGAAAGATATAAATTATCTAATGAACTTATATGAGTGATCCTTCGGTGATCGAAAAGATATAAATTATCTAACTCTCGAGAATTTGATGCATATTGTCATATGTATTGCGTTGGGTGACGACCCGACAAGTAGCATACTAGGAAGGGAAGTCATGAGCCCTCACCCTAGGCCCTGAATGTGTTTTGGCGTGGTCAACTCACGGGTTACCGGGATTAGTAGGCGTTGTGCGGCCGGTTTGTGCTAAGTAATTCACGAATTGCCGGGATTAGCAGTCGTTGTGCGGTCGGCATTCGAATAATAAATAAGAAATTCACGAATTGTCGGGATTAGCAGTCGTTGTGCGGTCGGCATTCGATTAATAAATAAGACATGGTTATGTCAGATTTGATAGCGGTTTAATGAATTGAACCGAGTGTCAGTGAGGGGGCACGGTAGGACTCACTGAGATAATGTTATCTCACCCAATCCATATTTGTTGTTTTTCAGAGAAGCAGGGAAAAAGGAAGGCTATTGTGCACGAGTAGTTGGTATACTCTTGGAGGTGCCGAAGACTTAGTCGTTGGATCCTTTGTTCTTTTGTTGTCTTATTGGTTGTATAAACTTGTATTGATTATGAGTTATATGAACCGTTTTGTGTTTCTGTTTGGTATTTGGACTTGGATATTGTAATCCATTCGGTGTGTAACCGATAAACTTCTATTTGATGAAGTGATGTTGTTCCGATTATGTTTTTATTTCGGAAAAAGTTTGTATGTCCAATATTTAAACAGGAACTGTGTCCTCTGAATTTTCCGCATCTGTGCACTTTTGGTGTCTCTACATGTTAGAAATACCTGGGTGTTACATTTGGTATCAGAGCGGTTCGACCTAGTCGGACTTAGATGTTAAGAGTCTTTTACGTCTTTTAAGTCTGATTTTTCTTAGTATGCTATTAGACATTGAGCCTGATCAACTTAATACTTTGTGCATACTTCGCAGAATCATGGCTGGGAGAGGTAGAAGAAACCCACCTGTTGATCCTCATCAAGAATGGATGCAGAATGTCATCGAGACTCAGCAAAAGATGATGAATGACATGATGCTAATGCAACAGCAACAGATGGCTCAAATGGCTCAAATGCAGCAAATGCATCAGATGCCTCAACCACAACCAGCTGAGCCAGTTAATGTGCCAACACCTGAGGATCCCAACAGGATGTATTTCCGGTTTCTGAAGATGAAACCCCCAACCTTCAAAGGAGGATCCGAGGCAATGAAAGCCCATTTCTGGGTAGATGCCATGGAACGGATCTTTGATACCTTGCAATGCAATGAAGGAGAAAAGGTAATTTGTGCTGCTAACGCTCTGGACGAGGATGCTCACACTTGGTGGGTTAACGCTCGTAGAATGCTTCAAAATCAAGGAACTCCTCTTGAGTGGGATAACTTCAAGGAGTTGTTTTTGGGTCATTATTTTCCCTACTCCCAAAGACTTGACAAGCAGATGGAATTTCTGAGTTTGAAACAGGGAGAGATGACAGTTGGGGAATACGCTGCAAAATTTGAGAGGTTGTCACAATTCTATGAGTTGGGGACCACCGCTACTGATGATAGGTGGAAAATGGTAATGTTCAGACAAGGTCTCAGAGGAGATGTGAATCAAGGTCTCAGTTCTTACTCCATGACCACTTATCCTGCTTTGGTTCAACAAGCTCATTCAGCCGAGAGCGATCTTAAAAGAATGTATGCTGAGAGGAAAGAATTCTGGAAGGATAGAAGAAGGGTAATGAGCCAACTTCTTCAAACCCTAGATATAGGGGGAATAGGGAAAAAGGGAAACAAATCCAGTCAAGTGACTCTACCAGGCCTAACAGGTGCGACGTCTGCAAGAAATTTCATAGAGGCAAATGTCAGGTGGGACCGAACCAATGCTACCTTTGCAAAGAAGTGGGCCATTATGCTAATAATTGTCCGTCAAGGAAAGCTTTCTTGGAGTCCCCTGATGCTCCGAGACAGGCTCGAGTCAACACTCTGGATGCAAAGACCATCAAACCAGCTGATAATCTTATAAGGGGTACAGGTTCTATCTTTAATCAAAATGTTAATATTCTGTATGATTCTGGTGCTACTCACTGTTTTATCTCTGAAGCATGTTCTGAACGGTTAGGATTAGAAGTATCTCCTATATCTGAACCAATCACCATTCGTACTGCTGCAAAGGGTCGTGTGCGAACCCAATCATTATGCCTTAACTGTCTACTTACCATAGGAGGCAGGGATTTTGTTGTTGATTTTATCTGTTTGCCTATGAGGGGAATGGAAATCGTTTTGGGAATGAATTGGATGACTTCAAATCACATTACTATTGACTGTTTCAATCGGGCAATTAATTTTCCTTCTGAAGTAGCGGAACATTCACTACCTGCAGATGATGGTGTTATTTCGTTCACTTCAGCCAGCCAGTCTCTATTCCAAGGTGCGGAAGCTTTTGTTGTTATTTTGTCTGCCTCAACTGAAACTGAATTGGACTTGTCATCGATTCAAGTTGTTAATGAATTCTTAGATGTATTTCCCGAGGAAGTCTCCTCTTTGCCTCCAGAACGAGAGGTAGAATTCTCTATAGATTTGGCGCCTGGTGCAGGGCCAATATCCATAGCGCCATATAGGATGTCTCCTCTCGAACTGAAGGAATTGAAGTCCCAACTTGAGGAATTAATTTCCAAGAAATTTATTCGACCGAGTGCTTCGCCATGGGGTGCTCCGGTATTGCTAGTCAAGAAGAAATTTCTTGCATAGACTCTCTTCTCCTCATCTCAACTCCTTCATATATTGTTGTTGTTGCTTTGAGGAGCCATCTCAAACACTATTGACAAGCACTTAGGGAGGCTTGGGTGTTTGAGGTGGCTCCTTGGCTTTGAAGGAGTTGTTCTTGTGCTTTCTCATATTTCCTTGCATATTCACTCTTGTTTGCATAGTTTTCACAAAATAAGAAACCTATTTCATGCTTGATTGACATTCGTCCATGAGCTCATTTTTAGAGTTCTTGTGTGTTCTTGTTTATTTCATGATTTGGGGATGAATAATGGTTGATTTAGGGTATGTATGTTCCTAGGTTTTAACATCAAGAATTAGGGTTCATACTCCTCTTTTGCAATCTTTGATTTAGTGTGAATAAAAGCATGAGTTAGTTGAGGTTTTACCTTAGGAATATGCATGATAGATTAGGTTTTACCTTGTTTTGTTCTATGTGTTAGTTGTCAAGATTTGCATGAAATAAGTGGATGATTCAATGCACAATTGCATTCGGTCATGACTAGGGTTTTTGCCCTTTTGATTGCTTGAAAATTGTCATTTTGATTGTGTTTGAGTAAATGCAAGTTGTGCAATTGTGTTTGTTCACTTTTTACCATTTTACTTTACCACTTCATTAACTTTTTACCAAAAAACATAAAAACGTTTTACCACTTGTGTTTTTACCATTTCACTTAGTTTTTACCAAAACATTTTCATCTCATCTCATAAAACATTTTTACCTTCGTTCAAAACATTTTACCACTTGCATCTTTGCATAAAAACCCCAAAACATTTTCTCACTTGCCTTTCAAACTTTTTCAACTTTATAAAATAAACCCCAAAATACTTTTACCACTTTCAAGACCAAAAACATTTCATCTCATTTCCAAAACACCAAAACCCAAAAACATTTTACCACTTTCTTACCTAAACCTTTTACCGAAACATTTTCACCCTCATGCATCTTCATTCATCCCTATTTTATGCGACACTCTCATGCATCCTCTTGTCTACTCATTCATACATTCATTCATGTATGCTCATGCATTCACATGCTTGCCTAATCATGCCTCATTGCTCACATGTTCATTCACCTAACCTAGAATACTCTATGCCTATGATCAATTGTATTCCTTTGTTCTTGATGCCATTTGAATGTCTTGACTTAATTGTGCACAAACCCTTTTACACAATCATGTGCCCTTATAAGACTACCAACATGTGTAGCATAGAGGCATTTGTGCCCCTCTTGAGATTGCTTCCAACTTGCGTAGCAATTCCCCTTCACACACAAACACAATTGTTTGGAGAATTTTGTCTTGCATCTTTGGCAATTGAATTCTTTGATTATATTGGCATGCTTAATCTTAGTTAGTGATCTACATGTTCATGACTGATTGATTGTTGAGTATGTTTGAGCTTCATTCATTCATTTTGCATTTGGTTTTGGACATAGAATTCGATTGAAAATGATTTACTTATTTTCTAAAACTCTTTTCCAAACCAATTAATTTTCAAAGCATTTTCAATAAACAAAAATGAGCAAGTAGTGGAGGTCACCCATAACCTTTGTTAGTTTGGTCTCTATGAACGCTCTTCAATTTCACATGAGTACTTAGAGATGATTACCCATAACCTTTGTTAGTTTAATCATTCGCTAATGCTCGTCCTACTTCGAAAACCTTTTCGAAAATATAATAAAATCAAGTTGTTACTAATAGTCAATCAGAGCCTTTGTTCGTCTGACTAGAGGTAACAACTCTTTTTGAGTATTTAGCATAGCCTTTGTTAGTTTAATCACCCGCTAATGCTCGTCCTATTGCGAAAACTCACCAAAAGATAAAAAAAAAAACCTTTCAGAAAAAGACAAAGGAGAACTACGTAAGCTTTGAGTTCTCCATCGCACCGGGAGATACGTAGGAGCGGGTCGTAACCCCCGTAAAGCACTTTTTCTCTAAAAAACCCTTTTTTTTCCTTTCTTTCACATAAATAAGATTTTCACCAAGTCTCTTTCAATTTTTTATTTTTTTAAGAAGTAGGGAGGCAAGATTAAAGTATTTTCAAACCAACACACTAAAACCAAACTTTTAATTAAAGGTTCCCTCTCAGTAGAGAGGATGTGTGGGGTGCTCGTACCTTCCCCACGCATAACCGACCCCCGAACCCAAATCTTCAGTTTTCAAAGGCCAATCGCTTTCCAAAAAAGGTTTTCCTAATATTTTCCTAAATAAATATTGGTGGCGACTCCGTTGTTTTAAAGAAAGTTGTAAACGAGAACAGTTCTCTCCCAAGGACTTTTTCGGGCGCAACAGCTGGCGACTCTGCTGGGGATAATTTTTTTTTTTAAAAAAAAACAAACCTTTTTTAAAAAAAAAGAGGGTCAAGCCTAATTAATTAAATGTGTGGTTCATGTGATTGATTTGAAAAGCTTTGTTTGTCTCTATTCTTCTTCTTTTTTTTTATACGTTCATGTGCATTCACTTCTTCATCTCTTTCTTTGTGTGCTCTTTGTTTAAAATAGTAGATAGTTGCTTCTTTGCTTATACGCTTAGCTCGTTCATGCATTTCCCCTTCTTATTATGTCCCCCTCTTCTCAGCTCCCTTTCTGAGGTAAGTAATGTGTTTGTTGTTGGTACCCTAGGCTAGTCGTATTTGAATGATATTGAACCCTAGGGTAGATGACATGCTATTGTCTGGACTGTCTGGATTTTCATTTGCAGGTGGGGTAGTTTTGAGGAAATGCCCTTCGCACACACACACTTATACCTTGAGATGATATGTGTTGATAGAAAAAGGCCATAACCCAGGTCTTCTAGGATACCTTAGGATGAGTGTATTCGAGTAGTGGGAGCCCATCAGGACCTTTGTCCGTTTGGCTACTCGCGAAAGTTTCAATCAGAGTTGTGCTCTTCCATGATGCTTCTTACCTAGCAGTTTGCTGCATTTACGGGGATTTTCATGAGAGAGACTGGGGCTCTGATGACCTTTGTGAGGGTGCGATTAGAGCCACATGAAAATTACCTCTAAAGTGCCCTAGATCGTAGGTTATTCCCCCTTTTAGGTCACAAGGGCTTTCCAAATTGTGTGCTGCATTGTTGCATTCAAGTCAACCAATTTTTCCTCAAAATTTTCAAAAATCAAAAATATGCTTTTTCTTTTTCAATAAACACCTATATGAGGTGGCATATGGCGTGTAAATTTTCAAACTACCACCTGTGCGAAACCAAAAAGAAAGAACATCATTGCATCTAGCATCATCACATCATTGCGTCATTTGCATTTCATAAAAACTCCAATTTTGGAAAATCATTCATCATGCATCTAAGCTGTTTGCCGGAATTGTAAAGTAACTTGGAATCGTGTCATAGGCGTGAAAGAAAAAGTATCAATGGGATCAAAAAGCGAAGTGGTACTTAATTCAAGGTTTCCGGTTGTCAAGAGAATAGATATAGAGAGTTTGAAGGGATTTGCTGCCTTGATGGGGCCTGAAGAGAGGGATTTGTTCGGGAAGGCTTATGGTAATCTCCTCAGACTGTTACAATTGGACGTTCAAGAGAGTGCTATCATGGCTCTGAGCCAATTCTATGATCCAGAAATCCGGTGCTTCCTCTTCAAAGATTTTCAGCTATCACCAACCCTCGAGGAATATGAACAGATCCTGGGGTTTTCTAGGCCAAAGTCAGCACCTTACCAGTATCAGAAACATCGGTACACAGATCAGAAGTTTTCTCAGTTTTTGCAAGTCAGTGTGAGGGAATTAGTGCTTCATAAAGAAAGGAGGAATCGCCTCATGGGTTTTTAACTAAGCTATTTCGAGAGTTTATTGACAGCTCATGCTCAAGCTAGCAAATGGGGTCTTTTCAAGCAGTTGTTAGCCCTCATTATTTTTGGGATTGTCCTTTTCCCACAATTCGAGAGCTTCATTGATGAGAATGCCATTGGGCTCTTTTTAGCTTTCATCAGCAAAGATAACTCAATCAATCCCGTGCCAGCAGTTCTTGCAGATACTTACTATTCCTACACTCATCACCGTGCGTTAGGGAAGAAGAAAATTGTTTTCTCCCTCCATGTCTTGTACGCTTGGCTTCTTAATCATGTCATCACTCACCAGAAGAAAGCTACGGATTTGGTAAACTATGCTTTGAGTTGCGAGGTAGAAGCTAGAAGTGCGCAAGAATGGGTACATGCCTTGGGGGATCTCAATGCTCTCAAAATCAATTGGTTCACTTACTCGTGTTGGAAGGATAGGCCTTCAATACTGTTCCAATGCGGCAATTTCCAGAATGTGCCCGTGATGGGAACCCAAGGTTATATCAATTACAATCCTTCTCTCACAATCAGACAACTTGGGTATCCCATGAAGAATGCACCCACTCAGGACTTGTTGATCCCTGTCTTTCTTGACAAGGAAGATTCCAAGAACCAAGCTCTACTTCAGAAAATTGCAAAAGCCTGGGAGAATCCGGTGTATAAGGATAAGGATGAGATCACCAAGAAGACTAGTGAGATCTCTTCCTATCAATGGCTTCACGAGAGAATGCAAGATGCTAGTATTTCTCATCAGGGTGTGCTGTTAGTTGAAAAGGAAGTACCGGAGCCTGATGCCCCAATCGTCAAAGAATTGAGTGAGGTCAAGTCTACCTTGTCTAAGGTAGAAGAAGAAAAGAAAGCCTTGCAAAGAAAGTTGGGGAAAGTAATGGCTGAGAAAAAAAAGCTAGAGGGTGAGAATAAGCGCAAGGCGGAAGCTCTTGAAGAGGCTAACGAGAGACTCAAAAAAGAAGAAGAAAGCAAACAAGAGATGAAGAAATATTTGAAGGGGGCCAAAGACGAATTGAAGAGATCTAATGCAAAGACAGGTGAAGCCATGGCAGAAGCAAATGAGTGGAGAGAATTATGCAAGAAGTCTCTGGCAAGTGAGAGAGCTGCAAAGAAGTCCCTGACTGAATCCAGACAAGAATCTCACCTAATGATGGAATTGAGAAGGCAATTGAGAAGCATTGAGCGAAAAAGGGTATCCATGGAAGGAATTCTCAAGGAGTATCAGCAAGCTTTGATAGACGAGCGGGAGATATCTGAGGAAGTGAAAAGGGTGTAGCGACCGAAAAATCCGGGTGAGGATTCCTCGAAGGTTCAAAAATGAAGCCGCCACCAAAGTTTAGTTTATAAGGGCAAACATTGGAAAATCCCTTTTGGAATAGATAAGGGTCCTTGAGACCAGATAAGGGTTCGGGAGTCGGTTATGCGTGGGGAAGGTATTAGCACCCCACGACATCCTTCCTAATGAAGGTTACCTGCTAACTAGTTGTAGGAAAAAATATTAATTTTGAAAATGTTAATTTTTACCCTTTTAATGAAAGAAAAAGACTTAATAAAAATTTTAGTTTTTTGTGCTTGACAGGAGTGGGCCCCCGCTCCTACGTATCTCCAGGTGCGATGGAGAAATCAAAGCTACGTAGTTCTTGGTAGAAAATGTTTGTTGGTTGGTGTTTTTTTTTAATATAGGGGTTTTAGGATTGTGTGATCTGTGTTGAAGGACCACTGGGGGTCTGAAGGAGCGCTGGGGCTCTGAAGGGCCGCTGGGGGCTGAAGGAGCGCTGGGGCTCTGAAGGACCACAGTTCACTTATCCTAAAACGATGATTAACCCGGCCGTACAACCGACTTAATCCCCTACTTTAAAAATAAGATTTTTGATTTTTGAAACGAAAGGGATGTGTTTGTATTTTTTATTTAGAAATTATTTATTTTAAATAGGGACTTTAGGACCTGATCCGTAACGGTTCATTAGTGGCCTAAAGAAAAACAGACTAACCCGACTGTACAGTCGACGAGCGGAATATTAAAAAAAACACATCCCTTACCTTGTGTAATCATTTTTATTTAGAAATTAATTATTTCTTAATCCATTACCTTGTGTAATATTTATTTTTTGCATTTTGTAGAGTTGTGTAGGCTTACAGTCCCTGTGTATCTAGCTTCCCTATAGTTTTCTTTTTGATTATTATATACTAGTTTCAAACTCTCAGCTTGCGTATATTTATAAGTTATTACACTTTTTTTAAGCATTCTGACTTTAACTATATCATTCCCTTTCCTTATGTATACCCTTTTGCCTTGAATTGTACTCTTATTAATAATAATAATTAATAATGATAATGATAAAGCAGCTGCCCTATTTTATATTAAAGTCTTTGGACTTCAACTTTTTTGGCTTAATAGAAAGAACAAATAAAATAAAACACAGGAGCCCAGCCCAATTGTAGTTGTCATAGGACTTGTGAATAGAAACTCTTTAATTTCTACAAAGAATGTTGAATGAATACTTAAATTATAAAAAGGAAATGCGGACAAAATTGGGGAATGACAGCTGCCCCTCTTTATTTCTATTTTACTAGAAAAACTCAAACGATCCCAAATTTCCCAAGTAAAAGTAGAAATAAAGATAAAACCGCGCCAATTTTGTCTGTCGAGAGCATTAAAGAAGGATCACCGGTGATCTAAAGGAGCACTGGGGCTCTGATGGTCTAATTCACAGTCGTTGCTTGGCGCATTGATTGGAGTTAAACTGAAGGACCGACGGGGTCTGAAGGGCATGCCTAAGTCTGAAGGACCAATGTGTCTGAAGGAGCGCAAACTAGCAACGGTACTAGTAAAACGGTCTGCTTGGGGGATGGCCTTTTTCGAGCGGCCATGGGTGGCAAGGTCAGGTCGTTGACCTGATTTACACACCTAGAAGGACGTGCACTGTGTTTTTTAGGCGGACACAGCTAGTCTGAAGGACCTGGGGTCGGATGATCCGTCGGTTGCTCGATTAACGCGACGTGCGATCTGGATTGAAGGATCAATTGTTGATCTGAAGGAGCGCTAGGGCTCTGAAGGACTACCGAGGGTCTAAAAGGCTGATGCTAGGCTCAGTGCTAACATTATAATTTGAATTTATCTTGACGGATACAAATATCTTTTAAGGATGCAATGGATGATGTATGTGTGCATGCGGTGTAAGAATGTGCAATGATTGATATCTGGTGGTATGATGAATGAAATGTGGGATGCTTTTTCTCTTTGTTTGTGTTTTTCTTTTTTTTTGATTTTTTTTTCGCTCTTTTGCTCTTTCTTGACCTTTCTGCTGATCTCATCACCTCGCAGGACTCTCGATGTGAGATATGAGGGTTGCCTCAAAGTAGTGGTGCCAAAGCGTGGGTTATTGTGATTCATTGCTTGAAGTGATTACGCATTTGTCTTCTTTGCAATTTTATGAGAGGTCGTTTCTTTTTGTGATCTTTAGAAATCCCGCAATGATTGTAATGCTTTCGATTATGCACATGTTTCGCAATTCAATATCATCTACCATAAAGCATCTTTTCAAAGCAAATAGGGAGATGAGAGAACGAAGAAAGAGCTAAATATTCAAATGGAAACCGAGTGCACAGAAGGTCACACTGGCTGAGAATTACATTGAGAGTTTAAACTAAAAAGAAAGAAAGAAAAAGAAAAAGCAGATCTTTTGATTGTTTGTATCTTTGAGGTAACGATGCCAATCACCCATACACATGACCTTGAACATCCATCACCCAACTTTCGGAGGACTGCCTTCGCATTTGTTCCAAGTCCAACTCGTTGACCCTAATTTTTGCCTGGACTGCTCTTTAGAGTTTTCAATCCACCAGGTCGCCCTAATTTTTGCCAAGGCCGCCCTTTCGGGATTTCAACCTAGCGAGCTCATTTTTGGTTGGCTCAGCTTTCTCTTTTTTCAAATATTTCTTTAGGCATAGTATTTCTTAACTGCATCTGAGTTCACTGGGAGTGGGAGGTCTTCACCGTCCATTTTTGTAAGGATTAAGGCTCCTCCAGAGAATGCTTTCTTCACCACGTAAGGTCCTTCATAGTTGGGGGTCCATTTCCCACGGGAATCTTTTTGGATAGGCAAAATCTTCTTGAGCACGAGATCTCCTTCTTGAAATGGTCGGGGTCGAACTTTCTTATCGTAAGCTTTCTTCATTCTTTGCTGATACAACTGCCCGTGACACAAAGCAGCCACTCTTTTTTCCTCTTTGAGGTTCAACTGATCCAGGCGAGCTTGAACCCATTCTGCTTCTTCTAATTTTGTTTCCATTAACACTCACAGAGAGGGTATTTCAACTTCGATGGGGAGAACTGCTTCCATCCCATATACTAGTGAGAACGGAGTTGCCCCTGTTGACGTGCGAACCGAGGTCCGATACCCATGCAAGGCAAAAGGAAGCATTTCATGCCAGTCTTTGAAGGTCACCACCATTTTTTGCACAATCTTTTTTATATTTTTGTTTGCTGCTTCAACTGCCCCATTCATTTTTGGACGATATGGGGAAGAGTTATGGTGCTGAATTTTGAAGTCTTCACACAGCTCTTTCATCATTTTGTTATTCAAGTTACTCCCATTATCAGTGATGATCTTATTTGGAACGCCGTAACGGCAGACCAAATCTCTTTTTATGAATTTGACAACAACCGATCTTGTCACACTGGGATAGGAAGCAGCTTCGACCCATTTGGTGAAATAATCAATGGCAACCAAAATGAAGCGATGCCCATTTGACGCCTTAGGTTCGATGGGACCAATGACATCCATCCCCCACATTGAGAACGGCCACGGTGCTATTCGGACATTCAAGGAAGCTGGCGGCACATGAATGTTGTCAGCATAAACTTGACATTTGTGACACTTCCTCAGATAGTTAAAGCAATCAGCCTCCATTGTCAACCAGTAGTAGCCAGCCCTTAGGATTTTCCTTGCCATGGTATGCCCATTGGAATGAGTTCCGAACGAGCCTTCATGGATATCTTTCATAATTCTTTCTGCTTCCTCTTTTGCTACACATCTGAGGAGGACCATATCATGATTTCTTTTGTAAAGCACTTCCCCATTTAGAAAGAAACCCATCGATAACCTTTTAAGTGTTCTCTTGTCATTCTCTGAAGCACCAGGAGGGTATTCTCTGCTTGTGATATAATTCTTGATATCATAATACCAAGGCTTACTGTCAGGCTCTTCTTCAATTGCCATACAAAGGTGCGCTGGTAATTCCCGGTGTTGGATCCTGATGAATGTCAGATTCTTGTCGCAATTGACGTTGAACATTTAGGATAGAGTTGCTAAGGCATCGGCCAACTGGTTTTCTTCACGCGAGAGATGATGGAAAGTGATCTCGTCGAATGGCTTGATCATCTTTTGGATGTGATCGCGATAAGGGATCAATTTGGAGTCTCTAGCTTCCCAGTCACCCTTGATTTGGTGGATGACCAAGGCTGAGTCTCCATATACATCGAGTCTTTTAACTTTCCATTCAAGGGCCGCTTTGATGCCTAGAATGCACGCTTCATATTCCACAATGTTGTTAGTGCAATAGAAGCTCAATCTAGCGGTAAACGGTATGAAGCAGTTATCCGGGGAGATTAATATAGCTCCGACCCCCCACACATTGGAAGCACCGTCAAATAACATCCTCCATCTTTCATCATCTTGAGACTTTCCTTCTTCGAATAGAGCCATTATATCTTCATCTGGGAATTCGTATTGCATTGATTGGTAATCCTCGACTGGTTGGTGTGCTAAGTATTCAGCCAATGCACTACCATTGATTGCTTTCTGCGTAACATATAAGAGATCGTACTCGGACAATAGCATCTGCCATCGAGCGATTCTTCCTGTGAGTGCGGGTTTTTCAAAGATATACTTGATCGGATCCATTTTAGATACCAACCAAGTCGTGTGGCTTAACATATACTGCCTTAGCCGACGCGCAGCCCAGGCTAGGGCGCAACATGTTCTTTCTAACAATGAGTATCTTGTCTCGCACTCAGTGAACTTCTTACTTAAGTAATAGATGGCATGCTCTTTCCTTCCGGATTCGTCATGTTGCCCCAGCACACAACCCATCGATTTGTCTAACACTGTTAAGTACAGGATGAGAGGTCTGCCAGATACAGGTGGCATCAGAATCGGAGGGTTTTGGAGATACATCTTAATCTTTTCGAAAGCTTCTTGGCAGCTATCGTTCCACTTCGTTTCTTGATTCTTGCACAACAATTTGAAGATAGGCTCACATGTAGACGTTAATTGGGATATGAATCTAGAGACATAGTTCAATCTTCCTAGAAACCCACGGAGTTCTTTTTCAGTTTTAGGCGCTGGCATTTCAAGAATTGCTCGTACCTTGTCTGGATCTACCTCTATTCCCTTTTGACTGACTATGAACCCCAACAGCTTTCCTGATCTTACGCCGAAGGTGCATTTAGCAGGGTTTAATCTGAGTTTGAATTTCCTTAGACGTTCAAAGAGTTTCCGCAGATTAACAATATGCTCTTCCTCAGTCTTTGACTTGGCAATCATATCATCCACATATACCTCTATTTCTTTATGCATCATATCATGGAATAAAGCTACCATCGCCCTTTCGTATGTTGCACCAGCGTTCTTCAATCCGAATGGCATTACTTTGTAACAGAAGGTTCCCCAGAGAGTGATGAAGGTGGTTTTCTCCATATCCTCGGGGGCCATCTTGATTTGATTATATCCGGAAAATCCATCCATGAAGGAAAATAAAGAGTGTTGCGCTGTGCTATCCACCAGGACATCAATGTGGGGCAAAGGGAAATCATCTTTAGGACTTGCTCTGTTCAGGTCTCGATAATCGACGCACATTCTAACCTTCCCATCTTTCTTTGGAACCGGGACAATGTTGGCTACCCATTGGGGATACTTTGCTACTGCTAAGAATCCGGCATCAAACTGCTTTTTAACCTCATCTCGGATTTTCAGGGACATGTCTGGCTTCATCCTTCTTAGTTTCTGCTTCACTGGCGGGCATTCAGGTTTTACTGGCAACTTGTGTTCAACTATGTTTGTGTCTAGCCCTGGCATGTCTTAGTATGTCCATGCAAAGACGTCGACATAGTCGAACAAGAGTTGAATCAATTTATCCCGCTCACTCTTCTTCATTGTGGTGCCCACTTTAACTTCCTTCTTATCCTCTTCTGTGCCCAAGTTAATCGCTTCAGTAGATTCCTCGTGAGGTTGGATTACCTTTTCCTCTTGTTCTACCATTCTCATTAACTCTGGAGGGGCCTCCCAATGATCTTCAACATCCTCCTCGGTTTGATTAATGGGGTGATCAAAGTTATGGTATGAATTATTGGCGTTGTTATTTTCAAAGATGATATTTTTAGATCTGCATTAGCGAAAATTGACGGAATGAAAACAAATAAAAGAGAAAGAACAAGGCGGAATGAAGTTTATTAGAGAATTCAAAATGCTATTTTATTGATACTGATATTGAAACGGAACATGCGTGCCCTTATGAAATGTCCTAAGGCCTTGGGCAGAGCCATAGGATTGCATTACAGAAAATTACTTTGCACTAAAAACTATAGGAAAATCAACAATCTCCCAATTCTTGAGCTTTTCGTTTGCGGGACAACGGCGCACAAGGCTGACACCGCCATTTTCAGCACTTGAATCATCTTCAATAGCTGCGATCTGGTTAGGATCTAGTATTCCTGCGCTCTGAAAGCACTGCTTTATGTCGCAGATGAAAATCTTCTTCATATCTGGCTCCCGACCCTCAAGTTTTGCCAACCTCCGTGTAACACCCCTTTTCTAATAACTTTACTTTTAAATAAATCAGAGTCTTCTTTTTTTTTTTTGAAAAACAATTAAAGTGAGTGCTACACTTACTCCATGAAAATCAAGATACATAACACCATACGAAAAGTTTAGTTCGCATCAACTAAATCAGATTCACCAACAGCAGCGGAATAAAAATCAGTTCAAAATTAAAACCAATACATCACCAATGAAAACTAACAGTTTTAGGAAAATAAAACATAAACATAAGGACACCCCCCCCTTGGTGCTACGTATCAGAGCGTGACACTTCCTACCAGACGAAGGCATAAGAAATCCTTCACTCGCTATTACCTGCACGTTGCCGACATAAGAAGCAACATAAAAGCAGTAGGGTGAGTCTCTTTTCATAATTAATAACATATGAGAATTAAGCACTGCATAGGAAAAGGAAACCAGACACACCAATTCATAACAATAGGGAACAATCGCATCAGCATAATAATCCCAAGCAGCACTATATAATATATGATTATGTATGTAATGCAACCCAAACTCCACAGGGTACATGCATGTCGGATCCGTCACCAATACAAATAGGCCGTAGCCTCTGCTCACCAAATCAAACTAGGCCGAAGCCTCTGCTCACCAATTAAAATTAGGCCGTAGCCTCTGCTCACCAATAATGCATATGTCCATGAGATGCTATGGGAATGCATCACAACACACCAAGTCCAAATCAATTTATCATTTAAAATTCATGATCTCACCATTGTATATTAATCAGCTCACCAAATCAAACTTAGGCCGTAGCCTCTGCTCACCAATCTCACCCTATCACACTCACCAATTCAGCTCACCACTCACACCAACACCAATTCAAATAGACCAGCTTAGGACATTGACACAACATAGGGAAAGTGGGTAAAAATAGCCATTTAGACACTTAAACACCATCAGCCAGAAACACCAGTAAAAATAATTTATTTTTGCATAAAATTGAGACTATTGGATAGGCACTGAAATTAGCTTCAAAACGCATTTTGAACCGTTGAATTTGGATAACCGAGTCAAAAGTTACATTAAAAACAATTTAGGAAAAATGTTAGACATTCTGGAAACTGGCGCATGGGCGCTGGGCGCCCAGGAGAAGCAACACGCACAGGCGCATGGGCGCTGGCGCCCAGAAACAACACGCGCAACAGCGCACAGGCGCTAGGCGCCTAGGGGAACAACACGCGCAACAGCGCATAGGCGCTGGGCGCCCAGGAAGGCAACAAGCGCATAGGCGCTGGCGCCCAGGAGCAACAACGCGCACAGGCGCGCCCAGGGAACAGCAGCAACAATGGCGCCCAAGCACTAGGCGCCTAAGGCCAACATGCTACACAACTCATTTTTCTTCGAAATTCATTTTACACGAGCCAAATGCTCAGGACATGAAAACTCCATAAAAATTTTATCAAAAGCTGAACTTTAATTTTGGCGCCCATGCACTAGGCACCTAGTGAAAATACGCATCTCAACTCCTTTCTTGACCAAAATCAGTTTTCATGAGCCATTTTACCCAAGTATAAAAACCTGAAAACAATTTTCACAAAACTATCACCAGAACTTTGGGGCCCTTGGCGCCCATGACTCAAGCAACAAGTGCCAAAACTGGCAGCACAGGAACACAGGAGGCAACACAGGCAACAGGGACAGCAACACAGAATGGCAACACAGTGGCACAGAATTTTTGGAAAACTGGCGCAGCACACTGCTGGGCGCCTGGCGCCCATGACTAGGCGCAACACAGAATTTTTTCAGCAACATGCAATTGGCGCCCAAGGCGCCTAGGGGCTCCCAAACAGAATTTTTCCACTTCCAATTATCAATTAAAATCACCAAAACACTCCTATATATATATATAATCAAAGTGTCACCATAATTCCCAATTTCACCCAATGAGCACCAATTAATCATATACTCAAACATATGGTCTACAATTCGCATTTAGCAACAATTCATCATCAATCATAAAATTCTCAACATAATAATTCAACAACAACACCACAATATTATAATTCCTCAACAACAACACAATTTAATCATGGAACTAACCTAGGACCCTAACCCTAAGCAATTCAAAATTCGCATAGTTATTAATAACAAATAGAGGACCCCCTAACCTTATGGAAATCGAATTTGCTAGCCAAGCTCCAAGTGAAGAATGCGCACCACCAATGAGCCTCCTCCTCTTCTCTTTGAGCTTCGCCCCTTTCTTCTCCTTCTCTTCGCAACTCTCCTCTTCTCTCCTTCTTACGTTACTTTTTCTTTCTTTTCTCACTTGGGTGAATTTTGCCACTAACTCCCTAGACCCCAAATAATTCGACTCCTATGCCAAAGAAGTGGGCCACGGGCCTAATTGTGGATCACGGGCCCTCGCTCGCACCACCTAAATAGTAACAGCACCTCCTAATAAAATAAAATAAAATACTTAAACTCGAATTATTTAATTAAATTAAATAAATATTGTAAGCCTTAAATAACTTAATTAAATAAATAATTAAATTATTTTGGGGCGTTACACTCCGCTCCTTCTTTTCCGCGGCGATCCTTCCTTTGTCAGCACGACTAGGCCGGTACCCTATCCCACGTCTGTCTTTGTTTCCATGCAGCTGTATGGGTGTTAGGATCCCTTGTTCAGTCTTCCCAAAACCACTTCCAGCTTGATAACCCTTGCTTGTCATGACTTTAGCGATCATCAATGCAGCTTTGGACAGCTTTGGTTTTAGCGATGGGGCCCTGTCCCCCACAAAGATAGCATTTGCAATTTCTAGTGCTTGGAAGGCGGTCTCGAAAGATTCTTCTGCCGCCTCAACATAGCGGATAGGAAACGGCTTATTAACTAGCAACTCTTCTTCCCCCGAAACGACCACCAACTTGTTGTTGACTATGAACTTGAGCTTTTGATGTAGAGAAGAGGGCACAGCCCCTGCAGGATGGATCCAAGGTCTTCCCAGAAGACAACTGTAAGACGGATTGATGTCCATTACTTGGAAACTCACTATGAAGACCTCTGGACCTACCTGTACAGGTAACTCCATCTCTCCGATGACCTCTCTTTTGGACCCATCGAACGCCCTCACCAGTGTAGAACTGGGTTTCATGTATGAACAATCTATGTCTAGCTTGTTCATGGTTGATTTGGGTAGTACATTCAGGGACGATCCGTTATCGATAAGTACCCGAGCTAGAGAGTATTCTCCACATTTCACGGAGATATGCAAAGCCTTGTTGTGCCCTCTTCCCTCAACGGGGACCTCGTCATCTGTGAAGGCGAGGTAGTTGTTTGCAACTATATTTCCGACGATCCCATCAAACTGACCAACTGTGATGTCGTGAGTGACATGAGCTTCACTCAACACCTTCATTAGTGTTGCGCAGTGGGCCTCAGAATTGAGTAATAGTGATAGCAGGGATATCTTAGCAGGGGTCTGATTCAGCTGATCTACTACCTTGTACTCACTCTGCCTCATAATCTTTAGAAACTCACTGGCTTCTTGCTCAGATAGTGTTTTCTTGCCTGTATTTTTGTCAGATGGCTCTCCCTCTATGCTTTTTCCTTTGTCAATCTTTTCTTTTCCATTTGATTTTCTTTCCCTGGGTCCTTCAGGGGCATAGACGCGCCCGCTCCGAGTCATTCCGCTGCTTCCCGATATGTTGGTGACATTAGGATTTCTCTGAACTTTCACATTGTAATTCCGGGGGGGTGCATTCGCGTCTTTGAAAGGGAACAGAGTTGGTACCCGAATGGTTATTGCCTTTGGTGCAGCTGGGGCTATCCTTGAGTCTTTGCTATAGAGAATCTCTAGCGGCCGTCGCGTATCTGTATTCCTGCCCCCGTTTGACTGGATGGTTGATACGTCTTCTTCTTTCTTTAGAGAGTCTACTTGTATTATGTGCCGGTCCAACAGGTCCTGAAGCACTTGTTTGAACGCCTCACAGTTTCCCATGCAGTGATGGTTATTGCATGGATTCTTTCCCGTGCATTCTCTCTTGATAATCCCAAAGGAACACAAGTTAGCATGAATTGCTTCCAGGGGTGTCTGGATGCATTCTACTTTCCTGATTAGAGACTGCTCTGCAGAATCCTCAATTGCATTAGTCGAGGGCATCCCGTGTCCTGGTAATGGGTTGGTAGCCACGTTAGGACCCTTTTCCTTGAAATTCAGCCATCCCGAGGCGATTAGATCTTGGACAACATGCTTCAATGCCTTACAGTTTTCTATGGAATGGCCGATCGTTCCTGAATGAAATTCACATGTGGTGTTTGGGTCGAAGCCTCTAGGAAAAGGGGGCTGGATCTGTCTGATTGGGCGGGTGGTGATTAAATTATGGCTGAGCAGGTGGCGAAACAGGTCGGAGTATGGCATAGGGATTGGATCAAACTGGACGAACTTTCTGTCTGAGTACTTTTGTGGTTTATGGTCTTGGTTGTTCTGGGCAGGTGGGGCAGATAGTGTTTGTGCTGAGAATGGATTGGTGTGAGGGGGATTGGAGTAGGAAGTTTTTCCGGTTCCTGTGATGGCGTTGGCTTCTCCTTCTTTCTCTTTTTAGGAAATCGTACCATTTCGGACCAAAGTGTACCATTTCGCCCATATTGTACATACTCGGACGAGTTCGTACCTGTTTGTTCCATTTCATACCATTTCGTGTGATTTCGTACCAGTTCGGACCAAATCGTACGATTTGGCCCATGTTGTACAAACTTGTATGGGTTCGTACCAGTTCGTACGATTTCGTACCTGTTTGTACCATTTCATACCAGTTCGTGTGATGTCGTACCAGGTCGGACCAAATCGTACGATTTGGCCCATATTGAATAAACTAGTACGATTTCGAACCATTTTTTCGAGTTCATACTATTCATACCATTTCGTACGATTTCGTACCTGTTCGTACTAGTTTCGACCAAATAGTACAATTTGGCCCATATTGTACCAACTCGTACCAGTTCCTACGATTTCGTACCTGTTTGTACCATTTCATACCATGTCGTATGATTTCGTACCAGTTCGGACCAAATCGTACGATTTGGCCCATATTGTATAAACTAGTACGATTTCGTACCATTTTTTCGAGTTCGTATCAGTTCATACCATTTCGTACCTGTTAATACCATTTCGTTGGATTTCGTACCAGTTCGGACCAAATCGTACGATTTGGCCCATAGCACATACTCGTACGAGTTCGTACCATTTTTTCGAGTTCATACTAGTTCATGCGATTTCGTACGATTTCGTACCGGCTCATAGCATTTCGTGTGATTTCGCACCAGTTCGGACCAAAGTGTACAATTTGGCCCATCTTGTACATACTCAGACGAGTTCGTACCTGTTTGTTGCATTTCATACCATTTTGTGTGATTTCGTACTAGTTCGGGCCAAATCGTACTATTTGGCCCATATTGTACAAACTCGTACGAGTCCATACTAGTTCGTACGATTTTGTGCCTATTTGTTCCATTTCATACCATTTTGTTTGATTTCGTACCAGTTCGGACCAACTCGTACGACTTGGCCCATATTGTATAAACTGGTACGATTTCGTACAATTTTTTCGAGTGTACTAGTTCATACCATTTCGTACGAATTCGTACCTGTTAATACCATTTTGTTTGATTTCGTACCAGTTCGGACCAAATCGTACGATATGGCCCATATTGTACATACTCGTACGAGTTTGTACCATTTTTTCGAGTTCGTACCAGTTCGTATGATTTCGTACCTGTTTGTACCATTTCATACCATTTCGTCTGATTTCGTACCAGTTCGGACCAAATCGTACGATTTGGCCCACATTGTACAAACTTGTAAGGGTTCGTACCAGTACGTACGATTTCGTACCTGTTTGTACCATTTCATACCATTTCGTGTGATTTCGTACTAGGTCGGACCAAATCGTACGATTTGGCCCATATTGTATAAACTAGTACGATTTTGAACCATTTTTTCGAGTTCGTAATATTTATACGATTTCGTACCTGTTCGTAATAGTTTCAGCCAAATCGTACAATTTGGCCCATATTGTACAAACTCGTACGAATTCTTACCATTTTTTACGAGTTCGTACCAGTTCGTACGATTTCGTACGATTTCGTACCTGTTCATACCATTTCGTGTAATTTCGTACCAGTTCGGACTTAAGTGTACAATTTGGCCTATATTGTACATACTCGTACGAGTTCGTACCTGTTTGTTCCATTTCATACCATTTCGTGTGATTTCGTAGGATTTGGCCCATATTGTACAAACTTGTAAGGGTTCGTACCAGTTCGTACGATTTCGTACCTGTTTGTACCATTTCATACCATTTCGTGTGATTTCGTACTAGGTCGGACCATATCGTACGATTTGGCCCATATTGAATAAACTAGTACAATTTCGAACCATTTTTTTCGAGTTCGTACTATTCATACCATTTCATACGATTTCGTACCTGTTCGTACTAGTTTCGACCAAATAGTACAATTTGGCCCATATTGTACCAACTCGTACGACTTCGTATCAGTTCGTACGATTTCGTACCTGTTTGTACCATTTCGTATGATTTCGTACCAGTTCGGACCAAAGTGTACCATTTCGTACGATTTGGCCCATAGCACATACTCGTAACGACCATATCCGAAAAATTTGACGATACACTCCCAATCAATTTTTCATAGAAAGGTGAAGGAAGAGTTTCCATAAACATAGATACCATTTCCTTTTCAAACAGAGGTGGTGCTACCCGTGCTGCTAGTCCTCTCCAACGCTGAGCATATTCCTTGAAGGACTCATTATCTCTTTTAGCCATGTTTTGTAGCCGAGTCCTATCAGGAGCCATATCAGTGTTGTACTTATACTGGTTAAGGAAAGCATCGGCGAGATCCCTCCAACACCGGATGTGAATGGGTGTCAACTGCATATACCAACTTGAAGCTGCCCCAGCCAAGCTGTCTTGGAAGTAGTGGATAAGCAGCTTATCGTCATTTGCGAATGCAGCCATTTTCCTACAGTACATAGTTAGGTGGCTTGCCGGACATGTTGCTCCTCTGTACTTATCAAAATCTGGCACCTTAAACTTAGGGGGAATAACCACGTTGGGAACGAGACATAAATCATGTGCATTTCTTGCCCCAGTATTAGTTCCCTCTATGGCCCTTAACCGTTCTTCGAGCATTTGATATCTTTCCCTGGATTGATGGTCCCACGTTTGGTAATTATAAGGATGGACCGTTGGAACAGCAACTGAGCTCACATGTGGGATATATAAGTGGGAGGGGTTCCCGGTATTTTGCCCAGGAGTCTGATGACTCGTCACTAACGGCGGAGTGTAATTCTGTAACACAGCCTGCGGCATAGTCGTAGGGATCTGGCCTTGCGGTGCTTCATTCAGTGCTTGAGTCATATTGTGATTCGGATTCACGACCCCCGTATGGCCACCCTCTAAAGTGGCGTCCATCGTAGGAGGTGTGTAGCCGGCTGGAAGTCCATAAGGGGGCCAATAGTGTCCCTGACCATCAAACCCAGAGTTGTGCGGCGGAGGAAGGCTTGTAGCAATATTTCCGGTGTTTCCTACTAAGGCATTTTCGTCTGCAACTCTCTTTTCAAGAAGTTTCATAATATCGGCCATCTGTTCCTTCATGGCCATCATCTCGTTCATCTTCTCCTTCAGCTGCTCAATATCATCTCTCAACGCTTGGTTGTCTTGATTCTCAGTCATTTTCCTGGCTTGCAAGCGAGTACGGTAGCGGTGTTGATGAACCAGTTTGCCTTTTCGTTCTGTTTTTTTTCAAAATTTTTAACATAAGTTTGTGAGTGAATGAATGAATGAATGAATGAATGTGCATGAGATGCATATGCATGATCGAGCCTGTGGAATTGTAAACTACTCATTCGACAAGTGAAGGATGAACCAGGATCGAGATTTAAACCAAACGAATTTTTCATTGATAAAAGAAAGTACAACCAAACGAGTTCTTCAAGGATTACAACGGAAACTAAAGCAATTTAAACTCAAACAACTACGCCATCCAAGCCATCTTTCTTTTTTTCACACCGGGCCACTTTGCCTTAATCTTTAAGAAGGCAATAAGCTCTTTCATATACTGAACAAATTTGAAGACTTCGACTGGGGTATTCTCCCTGGACATGACGATATCAGCATCCTTCAAATGATCTGGGACATCTATGATGGCTTCATTGCATAGTCTAGCTAGATTTGAGAACCTGTCCTGGAGGTAATGACAATGATCATGCAGCTTCATGTATTCCTCTTTTAGATATGCGTGCTCTTTCTCGGTTGTTTCGTAGAGGTTCTTCTGGTAATCAGCGAACTCTTTCAATTCGTTCGCATTTCTGAACTCCTTTTGGAGTGCTGCTTGACACTCTTCGAGTCTTCCCAGTATCACCCCTCTGGCTTCTCTTTCGGTCGCAAGCCTACCCTCATACTCATCAACCTTTTCTTTCAACTGCGCCCTCAAACTTTGGAGCTGAGTTTGAAGATCCTTTTCCTTCTCCACAGCTTCTGTCAACTGACTCTTCCATACATAAGCATTGTCAATGGCCTTGTCTCGGTCTCTGTTACGTACTTGGAGCTCTTCATTGGCACCTCTAAGGCTTTCTTGCACACGAAGAAACTTAACCCTCCCGACCTCTAATCTTTCTTCGCATTCTGCAATGCGTTTACTTTTGGCGATATTTTCTCGCCTCAGGCCTGCGTTTTCTTGAAGTGCTCTTTCCAACTGGGCTTGCAGCTTAATCGTTTCTTGTTCAGATTTGGTTAAGGCAACTTTGACTTCTTCTACTTCTTCATTGAGGACGGGAACTGGTTTAGGAATTTCATGGCCGGCGGGAAGTGCGAGGCGAAAAGGTAGCCCGACCTCCCGGACTCTAAGTGCAACCCATTGAAGATCGTTTTCCCCAGCATCAATAGCTCTAGGTCCTAGTTCACGTACCTTTTTGACTATTCTGTCCCAGGCTCGACTAACCCTTCTTAACATGTCAAGATCTTTAGAGCCTCTGCACTCTAGCTCAAATGAGGATAGGGATTCTCCTGGGGGCGGATTCATCATGGGGTAACCGAATTGCCTTAAAGCAATGGCTGGATTGTAACTGATGCAACCTCTCGTTCCTATGAGGGGGACATTTGGAAAGTCTCCACACTGATAAACAAATTCATCGATGTTTTGATCTCGAGAATACCACGAGATATCACTCCCTGTTAGGCCGGCGAGGTACTGGGCCCACTCAGTCTTACCCCTAACTTCCATATGATGACTTCTTTTGAATATATGAGAGGTTAGCCAACGGTACAACACAGGCAAACAACACCATATCACACCTGCTCTTTTCTCATGACGTTCCCAGAGAGAAAAATAAACATCAGCCAGAACGACTGAGGCAGGGTTTTGTCCTCGGAGCTTGAAGACCAGAAAGACATCAATCGCGGTGTCTTCAACAAAATTCTTGTCATTTGGGAAAAGAACAATCCCATAGATGAGGAGAGCGAAGACATCCATGAAAGTAGCCCAATCTTTCTTTTTGGCCAAGAGTGAAGCTTCCTTCTCTAGGTACTTTCTGGTCAAACCGTTTTTGCCACCTATCTCCACTATCTTTGTAGCTAGTTCTGACGTTGGAACCTTCAATATCTTGGATAAATTTTCAGGTAGGGGATAATGCTCTTCCAATGTTGGAGCCAGCTGATAATCTTGGAAAGTGAAACACCGTAACGGTGGATCAAAATACTGGCCCAGTGCAGTGATAGCTTCAGCTTGTACCTTAACATCTAGGAGGCTCAGGAGATTCCCGTACTTGACAGTGAATAAGTCACGACGCCAAGCTGGCATTTCATTGCCAAGGTCCCGCAGATTTCTCAAGTTTGGTTGTTTGACTTTCAAATGCATGGTCCCTTTTAATTTTATGGCCCGATCCATCTCTCCTTGTCGAAAAGGTCTTACAATTCCCTGGCAGACATAGAAATGCATGCGAAATGAGATGCCGATGCATATATTTTTATGTTAAGCGAAGGAAAAAAAAGGAACGCGTGAGGCATTTTCTTGGTATAAATTTTAAAAAACGTTTTGTTTTGTTTTTTTCGAGAAATTTTGAAAAAGAAAAGTATTGGGTTTGTTTGAATGCAAAGGGTATGATGCTCCTTTGTGTCCTAAGGGGGCTCCTAGAGAGGTGTTCTAAAGTTGTTCTATTAAGTGAACCTTCCAAGGGATAGCTCTATAGAGTCCTAAATAAGGTTCCTAGAGCCAACGACCCCGTTCGAGAACGCTAGCCACGACAATAGGCAAGCTATTAGAAGTGATAGCACCCTCGAAGGGACCAAACTCTAGGTGAGACTTTCGTAACCACCGAGCTGGATGTACATCCAGAGGGCCATTACTACGCAGTCTCGTTCTAACTTAGTTTATGCTCCAGTCCGGGTATAGGACTATTCTCACGTGTGTGCAAAAGTGTAGTAGTGCAGTGTGTGTAGGGGCAAAATGACAGATACATCCCCAAGCTGCAAAACAAGCAAACACATATACAAAAAGTGGTCTTCTATCCTAATGTTTACATATCACATCAAAGAGAATATAATATGCAATAAAAAATAAAAGACAAAGTAGGGTAAAAATAAAGCATTAAATTAACAACTACTCTTACAACTAATTAGACTAGGTTTGACTCTCTAAAAAAAACGTCCTCAGTGAAGTCGCCAGCTGTAGCGACCGAAAAATCCAGGTGAGGATTCCTCGAAGGTTCAAGAATGAAGCCGCCACCAAAGTTTAGTTTATAAGGGCAAACATTGGAAAATCCCTTTTGGAATGGATTAGGGTCCTTGAGACCAGATAAGGGTTCGGGAGTCGGTTATGCGTGGGGAAGGTATTAGCACCCCACGACATCCTTCCTAATGAAGGTTACCTGCTAACTAGTTGTAGGAAAAAATATTAATTTTGAAAATGTTAATTTTTACCCTTTTATTGAAAGAAAAAGACTTAATAAAAATTTTAGTTTTTTGTGCTTGACAGGAGTGGGCCCCCGCTCCTACGTATCTCCAGGTGCGATGGAGAAATCAAAGCTACGTAGTTCTTGGTAGAAAATGTTTGTTGGTTGGTGTTTTTTTTAATATAGGGGTTTTAGGATTGTGTGATCTGTGTTGAAGGACCACTGGGGGTTTGAAGGAGCGCTGGGGCTCTGAAGGGCCGCTGGGGGCTGAAGGAGCGCTGGGGCTCTGAAGGACCACAGTTCACTTATCCTAAAACGATGATTAACCCGGCCGTACGACCGACTTAATCCCCTACTTTAAAAATAATATTTTTGATTTTTGAAACGAAAGGGATGTGTTTGTATTTTTTATTTAGAAATTATTTATTTTAAATAGGGACTTTAGGACCTGATCCGTAATCGTTCATTAGTGGCCTAAAGAAAAACAGACTAACCCGACTGTACAGTCGACTTAGTCCCCTATTTATATTTTGTGCTTTTTTGTAAAAAAATGAATTAAGAAAGAAAGGTAATGGAAATTGTTTATTTTTGCGCTTGACAGGGGCGTGACCCTGCTCCTACGTATCTCCTGGTAGAGAATCAAAGGCTACGTAGTTCTAGGGTAGAAAACGTTGTGTGTTTGGTGTTTTTATTTTTGTATTTTTTATTTTTTGAATAGAGATTTTAGGACTATTGAGCCGTATGGTTCATCCGTCCTAAAACGATGACTATCCCGGCCGTACGGCCGAATTAATCCCCTACTCATTTTTTGAAAAATGTAAGTTTGTGAAATAAATTGTTTGATAGTGGAAAAATTTGGAAAGAATGAAAACATGGTGTATTTGTAAAAAAGGGGGATGTAGATAACAGGGGGACTGTATTATTAAAACTGGAGTGCAAAAAGCAACAGCCCAGTTTCTATACTGGTCCACGAGTTCATGGGCTTTTCAGGGGAGTGTATAATGGAATTGGTGGTGTGCGAATAGTAACCAGAATTAAAAAAAAATTCTAAAAAAAGGGAAGGCATATAAAGGGGAAACAGATTTTTGCTGAACCCTAATTTTGGTCCTCAGCGCCGCATCACCATTAGAGGAAAGAGAGAGAAAAAAAATTCGAAAAAAAGGAAAGGAGAGAGATTTGCGCTGAGAGGGAGAAGAGGAAGGCTTCGCGGAGAGAGAGAGGGGGATGAGGGAGAACACGACGGTGGGGGGACGGGTGAGCGCGACTGAGGGAGTGAGAGGCGGAGGATCTGTGGGCGAGAGAGAGAGTGGGAGGCGGACAGTGGAGAGAGCGACGGGATCTGGAAAAGAGAATAGGCGTGGGACGAAGACGACGTGCAAGACGGCGGTGGTGGCGTGGTGTGAGTGCGATGGCGACGGTGGCGACGCGGAGGTTTGCGATGGCAATGGTGGTTGGCCGCGAGAGCGACGGCGGGGGGCAGTGTTTGGTTGTTCGGTCGTGGTTGTTGGGGGTTTGAGAGATGAATGCGACGGTGAGAGAGGAGTGGTGAGGTTGAGAACGATTTGGAGAGGGATGGTGACAGTGGTGATACACGGTGGAATCGCACGACGGCGCGATGGAACGATCGGTGGCTGCGACGTCCCGGGCTTGCGGCAACGCGAAGAGAACGTGGAGGAGAGGGGTGGCGTGGCGTCGTTGCGACGGTGAAGAGTACGACGGCGCGAACGGGAACAACGCCGTGACGGCGATCTTGGGAGGCCAACCACCGTATACGGTGGCCGGAAGTAAGTCCTACCATTTTTGCTTTTCTCTTCTGCTCTCTTTCGAATTGGTTGTTACATATACCCATCCTTTTTGAAAACCTGACCTCCCTCCATTGTTGTCTCTGATTTTTGCTTCCTATTTTATTTCTAGTTAAAACTTTGATTCCTATTACTGTTCTGTTTTTTTTTGTTTAGAGATTACTTGTTTACCTGTAACCCTGATTTTGTTTGTGATTTTTCCAAATCAATTTTTTGATGAATCCCTATTTTTCTTCCAAATATTCTGAATCTGTTGCTAAGGAAATAAAAGGGAACTATTTACGAAATAAATTAAAGGACAGTGGACTAGGATTCACGGTTTGTGATTTGTTTCCATGTAATTGGTTTTAACTTGTTGGTTCTAAGACATAATGAATAGAAACAGACAATAAACTTAATGATTTCATTTTTATGATCATGGTCGCGTTATCTGTATCCATGTGATGATTATTATGTGACAAAACAAACAGTATAAATAAAAAACAGCAACTTAAACAACAAATAGAAGAGCAAAATACTTAAACATACCACCCCTATTTTGGATATTCATGATGTTTAGAAAAGAAAAACTAACCTTTATCCCAAGTTTCTGAAAAGGTATTGTATCTACTGCTTCTTATCTTTTACTCTTTCTGATGGTTGACAAAACTTTATTTTCACAAGTGTTTTTGCTCAAGTGAACTAGAATACTGATGTTGGATTCAGATTCTTTTTGGTGGTGAATAACTCAGTTGTCCCCCCCCCCCTTTGCTCATGTGGCTGAAACTGAATTTATAGGCAAAATCTGCCTATGTTGTTGCTCCCTGCTTGTCATTTTGTTCAATGTTTTCCTTTTTGGTGTATAAAACTCTCTACACACAGTTATCTTCCCCCAAGTCTCTTATGCTTTCATTTATTTAGCATTGTTTGGCCAATATCCAGCTGCCTAATCTTTTCTTATTATGTGTATTTGTCCAGAGAAAAAGATGTAAGGAAAGGAGGACCTTCCATTTGAAGCTTTGGAGCCTATGTCTACTGCTGCCACAAATTGGATTTTTCCCCTTGTTTGTACTGCTGGCCCTTGTCATGTTGTGTTTGTCTATATTAACCATTTCACTTCTCTGCTGTGGTGATTTGCTGTGGTGATTTGATACAGCTTGGCCTCTTGTGTAATATTTATTTTTTGCATTTTGTAGAGTTGTGTAGGCTTACAGTCCCTGTGTATCTAGCTTCCCTATAGTTTTCTTTTTGATTATTATATACTAGTTTCAAACTCTCAGCTTGCGTATATTTATAAGTTATTACACTATTTTTAAGCATTCTGACTTTAACTATATCATTCCCTTTCCTTATGTATACCCTTTTGCCTTGAATTGTACTCTTATTAATAATAATAATTAATAATGATAATGATAAAGCAGCTGCCCTATTTTATATTAAAGTCTTTGGACTTCAACTTTTTTGGCTTAATAGAAAGAACAAATAAAATAAAACACAGGAGCCCAGCCCAATTGTAATTGTCATAGGACTTGTGAATAGAAACTCTTTAATTTCTACAAAGAATGTTGAATGAATACTTAAATTATAAAAAGGAAATGCGGACAAAATTGGGGAATGACAAAGGGACCTTCGCTGTGTAGAAGGAGCTTACAGGCAGGTCCGAGCAGAGAGTCAACACTGGCACGAGCGCTTCATGGCCCTAATTGGAAAAATAGAAGACCAAGAAATTGTCAAGGATCTGAGGGAGGACATCCAATTCTGGAAGAGCAAGTTCTCCAAGTTGGCATGGTTGGCGAATCAGGCAGTGAAAGATATCCCCAAAAGGTTAAGGAGGGCTGAAGCTGAGATGTTGCCTTTCAATACTCCGGTACAAGTATATGATTTTGTGAAGTTCTGCGAGGCTCTAACAGAGGAACTCATGGACCAGGCAAGAGAAGCAGCTGCAACTGGCAAGGAGAAGAAGAAAGAAGAGAAGTTGAAGGCAATAGGTTTTTAGATTTTCATTGCAATGTATTTTTCCTTCTGGAATATTCTCTAGGAAATTGTAATTTCTCTTTTGAAATATTGTAATTTTCTTAAGGATATTGTAATTGTTCTTCCCAAAAGCTTTGTTTTGAATAATTAATTGTATTGTACCTTTTTATTCTCTTCGAATGATTAAAGTTATGATACTTGAATGAAGTGCTTACTTCGTTTGTTGATCCCAACTTTGCTAATGCTCGTGGAAATGTGTTTAAATATACGCCTATGACAAGAAGCAAGTTATACCACGATTCCCGGCAATAAACATAATAATGTACATATTGCATTGCATTTGCATCCAATCATTTCTTTTGTGCTCATAAAATGTTCCGTCCGCAGAGGTAAGACAAGCTGGTTAATCATAGATACTGGACGCGTTCGCAAGCAAGAAACATGGAAAATCAGCCAGACAATGCCAATCCGGGCAATGCAACGCCGCACCAGAATGACGCAGTTCATGGTCCAAATGGTCAGGGTCTGCACGATCCAAATCAAGAGAACCAAGCTATCCGGGCTGAAATGGACGTCATAAGGGGTCAGTTAGCTGAAGTCATCAGAGTGATAAGTGCCTTAAGGGGTGTTGGTCCTACTGAGGGTGCTACTGCTGCATGAGTGAACCATCCTCCTCCTCCCCTTAAGGGGTGACCCGGGATTTCTCAGGCTCTTCAGAATGTGCAGTGGCCTCCCTATGGTCTACCACTAGGCTATACGCCTCCAGCTGCTGATGCTAACCCAAAGGGTGGTCCTTCGGGAACCGCAGGGCAAGCTCAGCCTAATCCAGCTATGAATGATGTCGGGGTAGGCACACCTCAAGTTCAGATCCAGATCCCTATCCCTTCAACTGCTCCAGGAACTCCGGCAGGTTTCAACTCTCCAGCTACTATGCATCCACAGACTCAAGGCCCAGTTACTCAAAATGTTGCTCACCCACATGTGACTCCAGCTGTTGTATCCGTGAACAATCCTCATTATGGTGGCTTTCCACAGAACTACCCTGAAGAAGCCAGAAACCAATACCAGCTGCTAGAAGAGAGATTGAAAGTCGTAGAAGGGTCAGGTTCTCAAGCAAGAAATGCCCATGAACTATGCTTGGTTCCTAATCTAATCCTGCCACCAAAATTCAAGCCTCCAGTTTTTGACAAATACAGAGGGGCAACCTGTCCTCGCAGCCATGTCACGATGTACTGTTGGAAGATGACTGCCCATGCTCGCAACGACAATCTGATGATACACTATTTCCAAGAAAGCTTGGCTGTGGCTCCTCTCGAGTGGTACATGAAATTAGAGCCAACTTATATTCGCTGTTGGAAAGATTTGGCGGATGCTTTCATCCGTCAGTACCAGTACAATAGTGACTTAGCTCCAGACCGGACTCAACTTCAATGTATGTCAAAGAGAGATAATGAATCTTTCAAAGAGTATGCTCACAAGGAACTGGTATCCATGTTTATGGAGACGTTACCACCGTTTTACTATGAACGTCTAATCAGTAGTGCAGCCTCCAGTTTCTCAGATGCAGTGATTACAGGAGAAAGAATAGAGAACGGTTTGCGCAGTGGCAGAATAGCCCAGGGCTCAACACCTCCTCCTAGTCAGAAGAAACATTTTTCCGGACCTCATAAGAAAAAGGAAGGTGAGACCAATGCGATCATCAGTATCAGTGGTCCGTCACATGGCAATTCCCCACAGGCTATTCCAATCCCTGCTCAGGCACCGCCTGCACAACTATTCCAGTCCAACAACAACAATCAGTTCAGAAATTACAATGAGAGGAAGACAGTGGTCTTTGAGCCAATCCCTATGTCCTATACGGACCTGTTCAATTATCTCCTTGCGAACAAGATAATCAGCACCGACACAGATGAAGCCCTACCAACCTCCTTATCCCAGAAAGTATGATGCCAACGCCACTTGTGCTTTCCATGCTGGGGCAATGGGTCATGTAGTAGAAAATTGCAAAACCTTCAAGTATGTTGTACAAGATTTACTTGATGCTAAGAGTATATCATTCCAGAACCCTAATGTGACCACTAACCCATTACCGGGGCATGGTGGATGTAACACCCCCTTCTAATAACCTTACTATTTAATAAAATCAGAGTTTCTTTTTTCTTTTAAAACAATATAAGAGAGTGCTACACTTACTCCATTAAATCAACAACTTCAAATTGCATAGTTCGGCTAAAAGCCACAAGATACATAGCACCATAAAATACCGGTTCAGTTCGCATCAACTAAATACAGTCACTACCACAGTGGAAAATTATTAAGCTCGAAAACAAATCCAATACATCACCAATAACAGTCTAACAGTATAATTAAAATAACACATAAACATAAGACGCCCCCCCCGGTATAAGGGTAACCTTCACTCGCTAATACCTGCACGTTGCCGACATAAGAAGCAACATAAAAGCAGTAGGGTGAGTCTCTTTTCATAATTAATAACATATGGAATAAGCACTGCAAAGGAAAAGTAACTAGGTACACCGATTCACAACAATGACAGCAACCACATCAAAATTACAATATCCAAACAACATTCCAAATATATGGTTATGCATGGAATGCAACCCAAACTCCACGGGCACATGCATGTCGGATCCGTCACCAAATACAATTAGGCCGAAGCCTCTGCTCACCAATTAAAAATTAGTCCGAAGCCTCTGCTCACCAATAATGCACATGTTTCATGAAACGCCATGACAATGCACCACAACACACCACACAACTCACCAATTCACCATTTAATCAACTCACCATATAAGCTCACCAATAAACTCACCAAATAACTCACCAAATAAACTCACCAATAAAACTCACCAATAAATCAGTACCAAATTAATTAAATCGTTTTAGGACATTGAACCGGAATAGGAGAAAGTGAATAAAAATGGCAATTAGACACCTTGAAAAACTTCAGTCCAGAACCATCAGGAAAATAATTAATTTTTGCATAAAACCAGAACACTTGGATAGACACTGAAATTAGCTTCGAAACGCACTTTGAACCGTCCAATTTGGATAACCGAGTCAAAAGTTATGATTGAAACAAAATAGGGAAAAACACTTAGACATTCTGAAACTGGCGCCCACGCGCTGGGCGCCCGGGAGCAACACAGGACTAGCGCATAGGCGCTGGGCGCCCAGGAGCAGCAACACTGCCTGGCGCAGGAACTGGCGCAGGGGAACACGGCGCCCAGGCACTAGGCGCCTAAGGCCAACACGCAAGAAAACTCTTTTGACTTCGAAATTAATTTTGCACGAGCCAAATACTCAGAATATGGGAACCCAACAAAAATTTTGGCAAAAAGTGACACGCATCATTGGCGCCCATGGACTAGGCGCCTAAGGCCAGGACAGACCACAACTCCTATGACTCCAAAAATTATTTTACACGAGTCATTTATTCAGTGTATGAGAACCCAAAAAGAATTTTAAGAAAATATGCAACACAACAGTGGCGCCCTTGGCGCCCATGGCCAAGGCGCCTAGCGCCAAAACTGGAACACAGGAGGCAGGCGCAGGAAAAACTGGCGCAGAGCACACGGCGCCCATGCACTAGGCGCCTAAGGAAAACACAGGCTACAACTCTTTTGATGGCCAAAATCATTTTACACGAGCCATTTTACTTGGATATGAAAACCAAAAGCCAAAATTGGCAAAACAATTACCAGAAAGTTGGGGCCCTTGGCGCCCAAGACACAAGGCGCCTAGTGCCAGAACTGAAAACACAGAGACACAGGCGCCCAGGAGGGCGCCCAGCGCCTGGGACAGCAGCAGAACACAACAGGCGCAGCACAGCTCTTGGCGCCCAGCAGCAGGGCGCCTAGGAGCAGAATTCCAGCAACACAAACACACACCTAGGGCGCCTAAGGCTCCATCAACTTTTGAGTTTCTCTCAACATAAAAATACCAAATTAAATCACCAATGTCAATTACTTATATGAACACTAGCCATCACATTTTCCACCAAAAATTCATTCAATCATAACACCAAACAATGGGCATGCACAATTCCTATTGGGTACAATTCAACACCAATCAAACATATCTTTGCACAATTAAAATTTCAGCATAGCAACAACATCAAAACACACAATTCATTCATAGAAATCACCCTAGAACCTAACCCTGGACAATACTCATCACATAAGCTATTAAAGATAAAAAGAGGACCCCCTAACCTCTTAGAAGTGAAGAACTCGCAAGGCACCCTAGAACTCACCAACACCACCAACGATCCAAGCTCTCCTCCTTTGCCCTAGCACCGCCGCGCCCCTTCTTTCTCACTCTCTCCTTCGCAAGTTTCTTTTCTCTCCTCTTCTCTCCTCTCTTCGAATTCTTTTCTTTCTTTTGGATGGAATAAGTGAAATGAAAACTAACCCACAAGACCCCTAAGTGAGTCGAGTCCTATGACTAGCCAATGGGTCATGGGCCTACTTGTGGATCATGGGCCCCCATGCACACCACCTAATTCGTGACAACACCTCCTAAATAAATAAAATAAAATAAATTAAATTAAATTCTGAATTAGTTAATTAAATTAAATAAATATTGTAAGCCTTAAATAACTTAATTAAATAAATAATTAAATTATTTTGGGGCATTACAGTGGACTCTCTGCAAATGCAATTGACGATCAGGGAGGACAATGCTTGATCAGAAAGGTTGAGGATATCCAGACACCTTTGAAAGTCATTCATGCTGCTTTATGTCACTGTGGCATCATAGAAGAGGGCTGTTCCAGAAAAGAGACCTGTAGTGATCCTTGCTGTGTGGGAGCTTGCGAAGATTTCAAGCTCATTCTACAAGACTTGTTAGACAGATGCATGGTCCAAGTTGGTACCCAAGAGAAAGAGGCTAGTGTGTCTACTTTGCACTCCAGTGAACGAGGTTTCAGAAGGACAATTGAAATTCCTTGCGGTCTAAGCCCAACTGCGGCTAGACCTCATACCCTTGTTGTTCCAGTGCCGACAACTACCCCCAGTAGAGAAACTAGGGTAATCCCATGGAGATGCAACGTGCAGATGAAGGCAGAGATTCCTAAAAGTACTGTGGATGTGACCAACATAGCTGGGAGCAGTGGTATTACCAGGAGCGGAAGGTTGTATGCCTCTGAGAATCTCAGGAAAGAAACACCAAAGGAAGCTGAGGAGAGAGCCCGCAAGGGTAAAGAAACTGTAGAGGTAAGAGAGGTATCTGACAAAGAAGCCCAAGAATTTTTGAAGGTGATGAGACAGAGCGAATACCGGGTGGTTGATCAGCTAAATCAGACGCCGGCCAAAATTTCAATGCTCTCTTTGCGGCTTAGTTCTGAAGCACACCGGGCTGCGTTGTTGAAAATCTTGAACGAAGCTCGCGTTTCTCATGATATTACCGTCAACCAGCTGGATGGTATTGTCGGGAATATCGTAGCTTCCAACTACCTAACCTTCACAGATGCCAAACTACCTCCTGTAGGGAAGAACCACAATCAGGCCCTCCATATTTCTATAAAATGTGGGGATTACATGTTAGCAAAGGTACTCATTGATAACGGCTCGTCACTGAATGTGATGCCCAAGTCTACGATGGACCAGCTGGATGTAGACTGTTCTTATCTGAAACCCGGTTCTACCTTGGTGAGAGCATTCGATGGCTCAGTAAAAGAAGTATATGGAGAAGTGGAGATACCTGTGCAAGTAGGACCTGAAGTGTTCTACGTCACCTTCCAGGTAATGGATATCAGTTCTTCTTACAGTTGCCTATTGGGACGTCCATGGATACATGCTGCCGGGGCAGTACCTTCTTCGCTTCACCAAAAACTCAAATTTGTGGCTGAGGGAAAGTTGATAGTGGTATCAGGAGAGGAGGAAACACTCATAAATAGATCACCACCTGAGTACTATGTTGAATCGGCGGAGGAGTCCTTCGAGACTGCCTTTCAAGGGTTGGAAATCTCAAATGCTGTCTTTGTTAGTGAACCTATGCTGAAGCCCAAGTGGTCTAAAGTAGACCTGATGATGGCAAAAGTAATGCTGAGACACGGCTATCAAGTTGGGAAAGGCCTGGGGAAAGCTGCCCAAGGGATTGTCGCACCAGTTCAGTTGAATGGGAACTCTGAGAAGTTCGGAATTGGCTACATTCCAACTCTTACTGACAGGGAGAAGCTGGCAACTGACAGAAGAGAGAAATGGCTGCTCAAACTTAGAGGAAGGACCCCTAGCCAGAGGAGGATGATCATTGGGGATCTCAGTCAGAATTTCATAAGCGCTGGTGTGCTGTACCCTGACCAGGTCAATGCTGTTGGAGAAGAATCAAGTGCAAGTGGCGGTGCTGCTGGTTTGGTGCGCCGTTGTGCTACAGGAGAAGAATTGCAGAACTGGGAGTCCATGGACTTTCTCGTGATTCTTAATTTAGAGTAATGCTTCATTGTAATGGAAATCCCTTGGCTCTGCCCAAGGCCTTGGGTTATTTTCATTCGGGCGTGCATGTTTTATCAAACTTCATCAATCAATAAAGTTTTATTTTGAATAAAATTCTCTTTGTTCATCTTTTCTTTGCGTGTCTCTGCTTTATTTTTATTCGTCACTTAATTTCGATGCAGATCAAATAAAATTCTTGATGATAACAACGCCCACAATTCATACTTTGAATTTGATTACCCGGTTAACCAAACCGAGGGAAATGTTGAGAATGATTGGGATACTCCTCCGGAGATTATGAGAATGATAGAACAAGAAGAGAAGATAATTGAGCCGCATGGGGAGCCCACAGAAATGGTTAATTTGGGTACCGAGGAAAGCAGGAAAGAAATCAAAGTTGGTACAGCGATGGAGAACAGTGAGCGAGAGAGGCTAATTCAGCTCTTGCGGGACTATATGGATGTATTCGCTTGGTCGTACCAAGACATGCCAGGGTTGAACATAGACATTGTTGAGCATAGACTGCCGGTAAAACCAGAATGTCCTCCAGTGAAGCAAAAGTTGAGGCGGATGAAGCCTGAGATGTCTCTAAAGATTAGAGATGAAGTCAAGAAACAGTTTAATGCAGGGTTTTTGGCTGTGGCAAAATATCCTGAGTGGGTAGCAAACATCGTTCCGGTCCCCAAGAAAGATGGCAAGGTTCGAATGTGCGTCGACTACCGTGATCTAAACAAAGCAAGCCCTAAAGATGATTTTCCCCTACCTCACATCGACGTTTTGGTGGACAGCACTGCGCAACACTCAATGTTCTCCTTTATGGACGGTTATTCAGGCTATAACCAGATCAAGATGGCTCTAGAGGATATGGAGAAAACCACCTTCATAACCCTTTGGGGTACATTCTGCTACAAGGTCATGCCTTTCGGATTGAAAAATGCCGGGGCAACGTATCAAAGAGCAATGGTAACTTTGTTCCATGACCTGATGCATAAATAAATTGAGGTGTATGTCGATGATATGATTGCTAAGTCCAAGACCGATGAAGAGCATGTCATTAACCTGCAGAAGCTGTTTGAACGTCTCAGAAAGTATAAACTCAGGCTGAATCCCGCCAAGTGTACATTTAGGGTTAGGTCAGGGAAGTTGTTGGGCTTCATGGTTAGCCAAAAGGGAATAGAGGTGGACCCGGACAAGGTGCGAGCCATCCTTGAAATGCCAGCACCAAGAACGGAGAAAGAAGTACGTGGTTTTCTGGGGAGACTGAATTACATCTCTCGATTCATCTTCCAGCTAACCGCAACTTGCGAGCCAATTTTTAAATTGCTGTGCAAGAATCAGGAGGTGAGGTGGAATGATCAATGCCAAGAAGCCTTTGACAAGATCAAGGTGTACCTACAGAACCCTCCTGTCCTAATGCCACCTGTGCCGGGCAGACCTCTCATTCTATATCTCACAGTGCTGGAAATTCAATGGGTTGCGTGCTGGGGCAACACGACAAGTCAGGAAAGAAAGAACATGCAATATATTACCTGAGCAAGAAGTTCACAGATTCCGAGACCAAGTATTCACCATTAGAAAAGACTTGTTGCGCCTTGGCCTGGGCTGCGCACCGGTTAAGACAATATATGCTGAGTCACACTACATGGTTGGTATCCAAAATGGATCCAATCAAGTACATCTTTGAGAAACCTGCGCTCACAGGTAGAATTGCTCGCTGGCAAATGCTTCTGTCAGAGTATGACCTCGTGTATGTAACTCAAAGCAATTAAAGGTTGCACATTAGCAGACTATCTGGCACAGCAACCAGTTGAAGATTATCAGTCCATGCAATGTGAATTCCCTGATGAGGACATTATGGCTTTATTTGACGAAGGCAAATCCCAGGAGGATGAAAGATGGAGAGTGCTGTTTGACGGTGCCTCTAATATGTGGGGACACGGGGCTGGAGGAGTGTTGATCTCTCCTGATAATCGGTTCATACCATTCACTGCAAGGCTAAGTTTCTACGTCACAAATAATATCGCAGAGTATGAAGCGTGCATCTTGGGCATAAAGGCAGCTTTAGATTGGAAAGTCAAAAGGCTCGACGTGTATGGGGATTCAGCTCTGGTTATCCATCAAGTGAAAGGTGACTGGGAAACGAGAAACCCTGATTTGATCCCCTACCGTGATTACATTCAAGAGCTAATCAAGCCTTTTGAGGAAATCACCTTCCAGCACATACCTCGCAATGAGAATCAATTGGCTGACGCCTTAGCAACTCTGTCTTCTATGTTCAACGTCAATTGTGATAAGAATTTGACAACTGTCAGAATCCAACACAGAGATCGATCTGCTTATGACTGCTGCCTGGCAATTGAAGAAGAATCCGCAGTCAATCTTGGTACCATGACATTAAGCAAGACCTCACCAGCAGAGAATACCCTCCCGGTGCTACGGAAAATGATAAGAGGACACTTCGGAGACTGTCAGTGGGTTTCTTCTTGAGTGGAGACGTCCTTTACAAGAGAAACCATGATTTGGTCCTCCTCAGATGTGTAACAAAAGAGGAATCAGTAAAGATAATGCAAGATGTTCATGAGGGTTCATTCCGAGTTCATGCCAGTGGGCACACCATGGCTAGAAAGATCCTGAGAGCTGGATATTATTGGCTGCAGATGGAGTCTGATTGTTACAGTTTTGTCAGAAAATGCCATAAGTGCCAAATTTATACAGATCACATCCATGTACCGCCGACTTCTCTGAACGTCTTGAGTGCGCCTTGGCCATTCTCTATGTGGGGCATGGACATCATTGGTCCCATTGAACCCAAAGCTTCAAGTGGTCACCGTTTCATCCTTGTTGCTATCGACTACTTCACTAAGTGGGTGGAAGCTGCTTCATATCCCAATGTGACGAGTTCAGTGATTGCAAAATTCATCAGGAAAGATCTAATCTGTCGTTATGGTCTGCCAAACAAGATAATTACAGACAACGGCAGTAATTTGAACAGCAGAATGATGAAGGACTTATGTAAGGACTTCAAAATCCAGCATCACAACTCTTCTCCCTACCGCCCGAAGATGAATGGGGCAGTTGAAGCAGCTAACAAAAACATTAAGAGAATAGTTCAGAAGATGGTAGTGACTTACAAGGACTTGCATGAGATGCTCCCCTTCGCCTTGCATGGGTACAGGACCTCGGTGCGTACATCTACAAGGGCAACCCCCTACTCACTGGTTTATGGGACAGAAGCTGTACTCCCCATTGAAGTGGAAATACCCTCGTTGCGGGTATTGATGGAGACCAAATTAGAAGAAGCAGAGTGGGTTCGATGCCGTTTTGACCAACTGAATCTCATTGACGAGAAGAGGGTAGCTGCTATGTGCCATGGACAGCTGTATCAACAGAGGATGATGAGGGCTTTCGACAAGAAAATATGGCCGAGAGAATTCCAAGAAGGAGACCTCGTACTCAAGCAGATCTTACCGATCCAAACAGATCCCAGGGGCAAGTGGGCTCCCAAGTACGAAGGACCTTATGTGGTGAAGAAGGCACTCTCCGGAGGAGCGTTGATTCTTGCAAACATGGATGGAGATGAAATCCCAAACCCGGTCAACTCGGATGTGGTAAAGAAGTACTATGCCTAGAAAAATAAACAGAAAAAAGAGAAAGATAAGCCAAGTAAAAATAAGCTCGCTAGGTTGAAAACCCTTAAAGGGCGGCCTAGGCAAAATCAGAGCGACCCGGTGGATTGAAAACCCGCAAAGGGCGATCCAGGCAAAAATTAGGGTCAGAAAACTTGGGCTTGAAAAAAGAAAAGGCAATCAGCACTCCCGAAGGTTTGGATAAGGGGGTGATCAAGATCATGAGTATGAACGGTGGGCGCCGTTACTTCAAGGATAGAATCGCAGGATCTGTTCCTTTTTCTTGTATTTTTTAGTTTAAAAGAGAATTGAAATGTACTTTCAATTGGCGTGACATTCTGCACGACCAGTTTCCAATCGATAAAAGCTCAACTTTTTTTTCATATGCTTGCTTTTCGTGTCTTTGCTTTCATTTATTCAGTTTCTTTCAAAATAATAACTTTTATGATTGATGAAATTGAATTGAAAACATGTGCATACATTCATAGCATCGCAAAGCATTGCGAAATCTTTGAAAATCACAGAAAGAAGTGTTCTCGCCAGTGAATAAAGCTGCAAGAAAAACAAAACAGCCGCACGCACCAGCACTTAAAAGTAACAAAATCATTGCAAGCCAGTGAATAATCATCGCCCCGGAGCGGTCTTCGTATTAAGTGTCACAAGTCCTGCGGATTGATTTAACCAGCAAAAAAAGGAATGTCAAGAAAAAACAAACGAGCAGAAAAAAGAAAGCTGCTCAGCAAGAAAACAACAAACGAGCAGAAAAAAGAAAGCTGCTCAGAAAAAGAATAAACAAAATGAAAAAACAACGGAAGACGGAACAAAAAGAACACAGCATTCCTATACCATTCTTCATTCTCATAACATTCATGCCATTCATCATTTCATTATGCTTTCATATTTGCATCTCAGAAGAAAGAAACAAAAAGAAACAGAAGAAGAAAAAGCAAACACCAATATCAATCATTGCATTCATGTGCACCCAAATACCCAAGTGCATGCATTTCATGCACCATCCAAGAGAAAAGTTACTTCGGACCAGAGAGTCCCAAAAATCTCATTTTTAGGAAATCACCATGACACTGAGTTAGTAAACTCCATCAACCCCGAGTTAGTAAACTCCATCAGCACTGAGTTAGTAAACTCCATCAACCCCGAGGTAGTAAACTCCATCAGCACGGAGTTAGTGAACTCCCACCGAGTTAGTGAACTCCTTCCATAGATCAAAACATCGTGTACGAGCGCGCGATGGATCCATCTGACTTCGTTAAGTCCTTCGGATTAGTTGTGTCAGCCTAAGGCATGGCGAAAATCCATTGATCGAATCAGTTCCGGACCTGATGTTGATCGGCCGCTCGAAAAGGCCACCCCCAGAGCTCGGACTCGGCAAGAGTCCATTAGAAGGTTTTAGGCAACCTCCGAATTCCCAGTTTACCGCTTTTCCCAATTTACTACTTTCCCGTTAATGCGACAAGTGTTAACCCCCTTTCTCAAAAGGAAAATAACAAAAAGAAAATTTGAACTTTTCTGAAGTGGACAAAATTAGTATTATTTCTATATCTTTATTTCCATTTCACCAACAAATATGAAAAAGCCAACTCATATTTCTTGGCAAAATGTGAAATAAAGAGGGGCAGCTGTAATACCCCAATTTTGTCCGCCCAAGTCAAAAAACATTTTTCAGAAAAATAGAAGCAATAAGGTAATTCATAATGTGTGGAAAACAGTGGATTGGTGCATTTATGTGTGTTCGTCCCCTATTTCGCATTTTTATTTGAATTACGCGCGCGCGCCAATAGTAGCTGCGTGAGCTGCCCTGTGCCCCCTTCATTTGGCACGTGTCTGTATCTTCATCAAAAAAGGCCATTTATTGAACATTATTAATTTTTGGCACCCAAAAACATTTTTCTTAATTTTTAGGAATTTTAGAAAATAGAATAGTGCATATTTTTGCATTTTTGGGCATTTAAATAAAGGAAAATTAATTATTTTTTGACCAAGACCAGGTCAAGGACGTGGCATACATGTTACTCTACCAAGGGTAATTTTTGTATAATTTTTGGAAAGAAAATCATAGTCCAAAATAATTAAAAATGCATTTTCCCATTTTTAGTGCATAAAAAAAACCAATAAAAGACCATTAAATATTCCCCAGTTACCAAATGACAATTTTTATTGTCTAGAATAATTAGAGGGAATATTTTATGGTGCTCAAATATATATGACACATTTTTAATAGATGCATTTTCACTCCATGCCCAAAAATTCAAAATTCAAAATTCAAAAAGAATGAAGTGTCCTCAATAAGACAAAAGACCAAAAATAAGTTTTTTTCTTTCTCCTCTCCCTTGCTTCATACGAATTCTCTCTCTCTCCCTCTCACAAAATTCTTCCACACTCTTCTATTGTACTATTATTCTTTATCTTGAAGGAATATGCCTTGTACCATCCTTAAACCTTCTCCTTTGGTGCATATCACCAATTCTCACTCACTCTCATGAAGATTCATTCCCTCTTTGGTAAATAACCCCACCCTCCCACACTCACCTCTTCACAAAAAATACAAAATTACTTCTTTGGTAACATTCCATCTCAATTATACCCTTAACCCTATTTTTACCTCACATCACATATGAGCCTCCATTCCTAAAATAGGTTTTTATTTTCACACAAATTCTCTCTCTTTCTCTCCTTATGCGCATAGTCACTCTCCCTCACTCTCATTTTGTGTTTTCTCACTACCCACAATCCAAGTGATTTCTAATCCTAGCCCTTCATTCAAATTTAAAACCCAATCCTATAGCACCTAATAAAAACAATGACCCAATTACCCCTAAACCTAAAATAACTCTATAAATACCTTCTCATTTCCACACATCACGATCTTTTGCCTCTCATTTTCACCCTAGCACACCAAAAACCTCCCTCTTCACTCTCCAAAACCGTGGCCATCACACCCTCCTCCTTCATCCATTTTTGATTTTTTCTTCACCCAAACACCACCATCTCACTTCATTCTCATCCCTCTTTCACATATCTTCTCCACTTTCCATTCAAGTTCAAACATCATCATCAAGGAAGATTTTCATCAAGTTTTGTGGGTTGGAATCGAAGTTCCTTTGAGGCTCTTGTTGATTTGTGTTCTATTTTCTTCATCTCATTGCATTTCCTAGCTTGGATTTGAGGTAAAAACCCTAAAACTTTGCATCATCTTTAAATTTCTTGCATAGACTCTCTTCTCCTCATCTCAACTCCTTCATATATTGTTGTTGTTTCTTTGAGGAGCCATCTCAAACACTATTGACAAGCACTTAGGGAGGCTTGGGTGTTTGAGGTGGCTCCTTGGCTTTGAAGGAGTTGTTCTTGTGCTTTCTCATATTTCCTTGCATATTCACTCTTGTTTGAATAGTTTTCACAAAATAAGAAACCTATTTCATACTTGATTGACATTCGGCCATGAGCTCATTTTTAGAGTTCTTGTGTGTTCTTGTTTATTTCATTATTTGGGGATGAATAATGGTTGATTTAGGGTATGTATGTTCCTAGGTTTTAACATCAAGAATTAGGGTTCATACTCCTCTTTTGCAATCTTTGATTTAGTGTGAATAAAAGCATGAGTTAGTTGAGGTTTTACCTTAGGAATATGCATGATAGATTAGGTTTTACCTTGTTTTGTTCTATGTGTTAGTTGTCAAGATTTGCATGAAATAAGTGGATGATTCAATGCACAATTGCATTCGGCCATGACTAGGGTTTTTGCCCTTTTGATTGCTTGAAAATTGTCATTTTGATTGTGTTTGAGTAAATGCAAGTTGTGCAATTGTGTTTGTTCACTTTTTACCATTTTACTTTACCACTTCATTAACTTTTTACCAAAAAACATAAAAACATTTTACCACTTTGGTTTTTTCCATTTCACTTAGTTTTTACCAAAACATTTTCATCTCATCTCATAAAACATTTTTACCTTCGTTCAAAACATTTTACCACTTGCATCTTTGCATAAAAACCCCAAAACATTTTCTCACTTGCATTTCAAACTTTTTCAACTTTATAAAATAAACTCCAAATTACTTTTACCACTTTCAAGACCAAAAACATTTCATCTCATTTCCAAAACACCAAAACCCAAAAACATTTTACCACTTTCTTACCTAAACCTTTTACCAAAACATTTTCACCCTCATGCATCTTCATTCATCCCTATTTTATGCGACACTCTCATGCATCCTCTTGTCTACTCATTCATACATTCATTCTTGTATGCTCATGCATTCACATGCTTGCCTAATCATGCCTCATTTCTCACATGTTCATTCACCTAACCTAGAATACTCTATGCCTATGATCAATTGTATTCCTTTGTTCTTGATGCCATTTGAATGTCTTGACTTAATTGTGCCCAAACCCTTTTACACAATCATGTGCCCTTATAAGACTACCAACATCTGTAGCATAGAGGCATATGTGCCCCTCTTGAGATTGCTTCCAACTTGCATAGCAATTCCCCTTCACACACAAACACAATTGTTTTGAGAATTTTGTCTTGCATCTTTGGCAATTGAATTCTTTGATTATATTGGCATGCTTAATCTTAGTTAGTGATCTACATGTTCATGACTGATTGAATGTTGGGTATGTTTGAGCTTCATTCATTCATTTTGCATTTGGTTTTGGACATAGAATTCGATTGAAAATGATTTACTTATTTTCTAAAACTTTTTTCCAAACCAATTAATTTTCAAAGCATTTTCAATAAACAAAAATGAGCAAGTAGTGGAGGTCACCCATAACCTTTGTTAGTTTGGTCTCTATGAACGCTCTTCAATTTCACATGAGTACTTAGCGATGATTACCCATAACCTTTGTTAGTTTAATCATTCGCTAATGCTCGTCCTACTTCGAAAACCTTTTCGAAAATATAATAAAAGCAAGTTGTTAATAATAGTCAATCAGAGCCTTTGTTCGTCTGACTAGAGGTAACAACTCTTTTTGAATATTTAGCAGTGATTACCCATAGCCTTTGTTAGTTTAATCACCCGCTAATGCTAGTCCTATTGCGAAAACTCACCAAAAGATAAAAAAAACAAAAACCTTTCAGAAAAACACAAAGGAGAACTACGTAAGCTTTGAGTTCTCCATCGCACCGGGAGATACGTAGGAGCGGGTCGTAACCCCCGTCAAGCACTTTTTCTATAAAAAACCCTTTTTTTTTCCTTTTTTTCACATAAATAAGATTTTCACCAAGTCTCTTTCAATTTTTTTTTAAGAAGTAGGGAGGCAAGATTAAAGTATTTTCAAACCAACAGACTAAAACCACACTTTTAATTAAAGGTTCCCTCTCAGTAGAGAGGATGTGTGGGGTGCTCGTACCTTCCCCACGCATAACCGACCCCCGAACCCAAATCTTCAGTTTTCAAAGGCCAATCGCTTTCCAAAAAAGGTTTTCCTAATATTTTCCTAAATAAATATTGGTGGCGACTCCGTTGTTTTAAAGAAAGTTGTAAACGAGAACAATTCTCTCCCAAGGACTTTTTCGGGTGCAACAACATGCAACCCATCAACACATAGCTCCACCATTTTCACCACTTGGAGCTTCATGGATATCAATGGAGATGAGAGAAAGAGTTGGAATCAGGATCTAAAATTTATACCATTGGAAAGCAAATCGAAAATGGAGTGGGAAAGTGGAAGGAGTACTTACATGCATCCACAAGGTTGGGTTCTCCCTTCTCCTCTTTCTCCTCCACTCGCGCCCTCTCTCCCTCTTTTCTCAACTTCTTTCTTTCTTCTGGATTTTCAGAAACAGACCAAGTGTGAGAGTGTGACTGAAGGGTGAATATGGGCTGAGGGTTTAAATGATGGTGAAAGGACCGTTTTGCCCTTGGCCCATAAAATGATAGTTTAGGCGTTGAAAATCCCCTTCGGTACAAAACTTTCTCGATTAATCCGGTTCCGAACCGAAATTCCTCAATTCTTTCGGTTCGTAATTAATTATAATCTTCATAATTATATTTTAATAACTAGGGGTGTGAAAAGACAGATTTGCCCTTCAGCCCCAATTCCTCATTTAAACTATGAATCGGCCACCCTTTAATGGAGAATAGGTTTTCTTGACAAATTTCCCGACATATTAATCCCCGAGACACGACCAATTATTCCCACAAATAATTAATCGGTCTTAGGTATCATAGTATGAGTCTTTTAAAAATTAGGGATGTTACACAAATTGTGTTAACCATTGGTAATGTTGTAATTGAGGTTCACAGTGGAAAGGTAAATTTAGGGAATGGTAAAGAAGATGTTATTAAAGGTTTAATTTCCAATGAAAATTTCTCTCATTTTACTTCTCCTTATTTTGATGATGTGGTTGAAACCAACATTTTTAGTGATTTAAAGATGCAGTACCTTTTGAAAAAATTCTTATTCTGCAGGATCCTAACATAGTGGTGGGTGGAGATACAATAAAAATTTGACCATCCTTTGAAGTTCATCCACCACGTGGATAAAGAAAAAATAATGTGACCCACATTTTTAGAAAGTTAAGAAGGTGCACTACGTCAGATGTTAAATTAACTTGCTCTCTGAGGGCCTCTTGATTAAGCACTAACTATCGTCAGGCTCACGACGTTCAATAAGCGCTTCGCTAGAGGCAACCTATGTTTTATTTTCTGTTATTTTTGTTCTCATTTTCTTTTGTTTTTAGGAATAAGCTCATACGACAATCTCTCTAGGGGAAGTCACTCTTTCCCTCTCTCATTTATTTATTTTTGTTCCTATTTGATTATTTTGCATTGAAGATCGTGCTTCTTGCTAGCGTGGGGCGGAGACTATACTTTGTCACTTTATCTCTATTAATGGACATACCCATTACTTCTGTACATAACATTTTTTTTCTGGCTTGTCTTGAATGAATTATGCTTAAAAGTGAAAAAGAAAATAGAGATTATACCTTTATGGGACCCCATAATTAATTTATTCGACAGACTTGTGCTTGATTGTAACTGTGGGGTTGTCCTTAAGAAGCTGATAATTAGCATTTGTGTCTGTTGAATACTTTTTGTGAAGTAGCTTCTAAATGTGAGATTTGAGCCTTTATAAGGGGACTGATATCCAATCATAAATTCTTACCCCTTCTCTTTGTATGAGAGTGTTTCCCAATTTGTTATATTCTAGAATTTTTCTTTTGACCATTTCAAGGCGAAAATTGATTTGCGTCATGTAAAAAGATTTGGGGAATTTAGGCGAAAATTCCTTGTTGAAAATTATCCATTAGTTACCCTCTTTGATCCTATTTTGTTATATATTTCTTTGGTACCATTTGAAATTAAATAGTGAGCAACTATTGAAAATTACAATCTTGTCTTATATCTCAATTGTCTATCTTGTCAAGACAAAATAGGTAGGACTGACTCATGTGGCTACAAGTACCTTTTCCTTCTAAGAAAAATATAGAAAGATGAAAGTTTGAAAGAAAAAAAGGAGAAAGAAATTGAGGTGGGAAAGGCGCTCATATGGTCACAAATACCTTTTTCTCCCAAGAAAAATATAGAAAAATGCAAATTTGAAAGAAAAAAAGAAATAAAAAAAACGAGAAAAAAGCAAAAAATAAAAGAGCCTACTAAAAAGGAAAGAAATGGAAGTGAAATTGTTTAAGAGCTTGAGCAAAATTTGTAAAAATTGATAGGAGCTCCATATTTGATTTCAAAGTTACTACGTGTTTCTTGTTTTTAGCTCTTTGATTATCTCTTTCTTCTTATTTCGTACCTTGCTCCAATTTACCTTACCACCATTACAACCCAAAACACCCCAACTTTTGCTTGTATGTGAACTATTTAATGGAGATTTGGTCAAATTACAAACATATGGTAATTTGCATTTTGTGGAAACTTGAGTGTATATTTCCCTAGTCCCTAAACACGTAGAGAGATTGTGAGAGAGTGCCTTTTGTTCACAGAAATGTATTTTTCAGGTGATGAGTCTCTAATTGGGCAAATTTTTGACAGCTCACATGTGCACGAGTCTCTAATTTTGGGTCCTTTATTTAGCTGTCTCTATTATTTATATGAAAATTTTGTTGAGCAAGAAAATTTTGCTTGAGGACAAGCAAAAGTTAAGTGTGGGGAAGTTGATAAGCTCCATTTTAGTGCATTTTTAAAGATAATTTGGGCTCATTTTTAGAACAATTATTAGTAATAATATAAATTATTGACTTAATTTTCTCTATATTTTGCACATGAGAGAAAATATGAAAAATAATAAAAATCTAGCTTAAAACCACTTGCAAATTAAAATTATATATATATATATATATATATATATATATATATATATATATATATATATATATATAATGGGCTGAATCAAGGCAAAAGCAATATTTGGGATGGAATGAAAAAGGAGGCCCACGCTTGAAAAGAAATCAAGAAGCCAGCATGTCAGATGAAGAGAAGCCCATGCTTCTCCCACTCCCCCTACTCACCACACACCCACAAACCCTGCGAAATGTCTAAAATACCCTTGATGAATAAAAATGTTCCAAGCACACCCCTTTTTTTTGGGATTCCACGAGTTCGGCACTAATGTATCGAACCTGGTACGATTGCATGATGTCGTGGTTTGTGTCTTGGCACACACCTCCCATTGGGTGACTTTTAACAGGTACGACACTATGCTACTGTACCAGTTCGGCATCATAGTGTCGTACCTATACTTCAATTGTGCAAATGCATAACACTGTTCGGCACCATGGAGCCGGATTTCTAATGTATTTACCAATTTACAAACTGAGGTAGATGTGGTTTGAAATTGAATTCTAAGGCAAAGTTCTCATAACCACTTTCTGTTTTCTTTTCAAGTTACTTCTTTTAGTCAAACTGTGAGCTCTAATCTCCTTTTTCTATTCAACTGGGCTTTATTTCAAGCACAATCTGCAAACTCTTTCTTCTTCATCTCATTCACTCGAATGAACTATTAATAGCTCACCCTAGACCGAATTCTCAGCTTCTAATTTATAGTTCGTTTCAGATTAAGGGGTGTTGGGATTTTATTAGCACCAAGTGATTGGTTGTGGCCTCATGGTGCTTTGTGAGGGTACAAGGAGGTGTGTTGTTTTGTCTGAGCTGTAAAGCAGAAGAATGCAGTTCTTGAAGACCAAGTTAATTACCGTACGGTATTGAAAGGAGGAAGAGGATTGAGAGGGTACGGTATTATGTTGCCGTACCTTCATTGTTCAAAACAATTTCAGGTACGGTATATCAATACCGTACTGGTCTGGTACGTTGTTACCACGTGAAAGTAATTTTGGAATTTTTTAGGTTTGGGGGTGTGTGATGAGTAGGGGGAGTGGGATAAGCATAGGCCTGAAGAGAATCAAGCAAGCACAAGCCCAAATAAAGAAGGAGGCCTAAGAATCAAAAGGTCACGATGTGACCTAGAAGGAATGAAAAGCAGGCAGCATTAGAAATTGAAAAGGACCAACGTGAAGAAAGAGAGACGAGGCCTAACATAATTAATAGGAAGCCGTGATCAGAAAGAAAGATCCCGCAACATAAATTACAAAGCCGTGGTGTCGCAAGAGCAAGTGAGGAAATATGGGTACCGTTATTGACACTGTGAGAGAGCTCTGAGCAGAAGAAGGATCTTGAAGACATAGAAAAAGGATTTCTCTTTTTTCCGAGTTATTCTTATGTGTGTAATTCATGAACTTTATTTTTATTTCATTGTTTTAATGACTTTGGATACCTAAATCCTCTTCTACGGTCTTAGGTAAATCTGGCATGATTAGAGAGATCTTTTTATGTTCTAAGTTTATTCTTTGAATTCCTATTTTTATTTAGATTTATATTGTCCTATTCTTCTTAATCACATTCTTAGGAACTCTTTGCATGTTAATAATCGGTTAATTGATCAACGGTCGTATTGCAATTACTCAGTGGACCTATAGAATAAATGGGGTTATAATTAATGCATGACCAAACTTTAATTGAGTCTTCCAATCATTCAACATTTTTGTTCTTTATGTTTTTCTTGAATTTAAATTCTTGAATGACCAAATAATGATTAATTTAGGATAAAGAATATTAATCACGAATTACCAAACAGATTAATAGTTTTAGTAAAGGGAGTGGTAATTGTTGTCGTCAAACTCTTGGGTACTAGCTGTGGATTCGGCCAGGGGTTTGGACAATCTTTGATTCCTCTGTTCTTCAAGCAATTGCGTTGAGGAGGGAACTCTGCTCCCCAACTATGGGTTTTCTAACTCCTCCAAAAAGTGTCGGATTGGGTAGAAGGGACGCGAGGATTGGATTATCTATTGGCTAATGCATAAAAGTAAAATAAAGTAAAGTGCGACAAAGATAAATTGCGAGAAAAAGAATAAGTTTTGTATTGCTTGATTGTGTGTTCTGTACAAATTACTCTTCCCTATATATATATACATAGACCCTCGTTGTAACGCCCCAAAATAATTAAGTAGTTATTAAATTAAATTACTTAGGTATTTCATGGAATAGTTATAATAAAACAATAGGATGATGTTTAATTAAAAAGAAAAGGGAGTGGTATCAATAATTTCGGAGTGGCAAGTATTGGCCCAAGAGCCCAAGCCCAATGACTTAGGCTCCTAGGGTTGATGCAATTCGCACCATTTGTCAAAGAAAAGAAAGAAACGAAAGAGAGGAGAGAAAAGAGAGAAGGAATTCGGCGCACCCTAGGGAGAAGAGAAGGAGAGCATCGCACCTTGAGAAGAAGGAGAAGAATGACGCTAGTTGCCGAGGTTTTGTAGGTGACTCCGTGAGAAGTGCTTTTCTTCGGTTAATTTAAGGTAAGGGGAGTCTCACTCTATAATAGGGAATATAATCGGTCGTATGTAGATCATAGGGTCCTATTTGATGTTATGTGATATTTGTTGGATTGTTTGGATTGGTTGAAATTGACGAATTGTAGGAGAAAATCGATTTAGGCTTGAGTTAGGGTTTATAACATGTTGATTTCGCATTTTGATGTGTATTTGGTGTGTAAGTGTGAAATTGGAGTTGTTGGCATGATCATAACATGTTTTTGTAATGTTGTTGATGATTGGTTTTGAGCAAATTGAGTTGAAAATGATTTTAAGGAATTTTAGGTACTCTAGGGAGCCCTATGGCTAGAGAAATGGCGCCCTGTGTACTGTAGCAGTGGGTTTGTGTGGTGTTGCGTGAGTTGGTTGCTGCCTGGGCGCCAAGTTGCTGGGAAAATGGCGCCCTGGGCACTGTTCTGGTTGCTGGGTGCGTGTGTGGGTCTGTGCAGGGCGCCAATGTGGCTGCCCTGTGGCGCCTGGGGTGGCGCCAGGTTGCTGCCTGTGCCTAGGCAAGGCGCACAAAACGTGTTCTTGGGTAAAACTCAGTTTTCTAAACATATTTTACCGTGCCAAATTTTGTATTCACGTGACCAAATTTGATTTTAAGTGTTTTGGCTCGAGTGGTTTCAGTTGTTCACGTGTATTTCTGGAGTTGCCCTAGTGGCCATTGTTTTGGCTATGCGTGTGCGTGTGTGAAGGGCGTTTTGGTGAAACTCGATTTCTGAACATATTTTCCTGTGCCATTTTTGGTATTCACCTGCCCAAATTGTATTTAAAACATGTTGGCTAAAGAATTTTCAGTTTTGCACGCATTGTTTTGAAATGGTCCTATTGGGCATAGTTTAGCTTGTGTGAAGGGGGCCTTGAGTGCAAATCCATTTCTGAGCATATTTTCTCGAGCCAAATTTTGTATTCACCTGCCCAAATTGTATTTTAAGCACTGTGGCTAAGGTATTTTCAGTTTTGCACGCGTTGTTTTGAAATGGTCCTATGCGGCATAGTTTTAGCTTGTGTAAAGGGGGCTTTGCGTGCAAACCAATTTCTAAGCATATTTTCCCGAGCCAAATTTTGTATTCACCTGCCCAAATTGTAATTTAAGCACTGTGGCTAAGGTATTTTTAGTTTTGCACGCGTCGTTTTGAAAATGTCCCGGTGGGCGCTATTTTAACTGTGTGTGTGCGCGTGTGAAACGTATTTTGGGTGTAACTCAATTTCTGGGCATATTTCTCCGTGCCAACTCTTGTATCCATGTGCCCAAACTTAATTTTGAACGTTTTGGCTCAGGTGGTTTTTTCTCTGCACATGTCGTTTTTGAGTTGTCCTAGTAATGTACTAGTTGTGTTGCCGTTTCCTATACACCCCCACGGGTGCATAGGCGCTGGTTGCCACGGGGGGCGCCAGTTTGTGGGAGAATGGCGCCTGGTGCTGCCTTGTGCTTAAGTGTGTGCTGTTTTGGTTTCTAGGTGACGGTTTGGTCCCTAGGTATTGTTTTGGTCCTAAGTGGTGTTTAGGTCCTTGAATGAGATTTTAGTCCTCTAGTTGGGATTAGTCCTTGGGACGTGATTGAGATGAGATAGTGAGTGGAATAATTGATGATGCCATGGGGGCATGAGCCATGGGGGCATAAGCCATGGGGGCTAAAACTAAAATTGACGAGTAATGAGGAATGATGTTAACGAGGTATGATTGGGTTGTGGCATGTTTATAGAGTCTCATGCATACATAAGGCTGCGGTCTGAGTTATATGTTGTGATGATAAGGCTGCGGTCTGAGTTTATATATTATGATGATAAGGCTGCGGTCTGAGTTCGATATTATAATGATGAGGCTGCGGTCTGGGCAAGTGGTACCACATATAGGAGTGCATTGCATTAGTCTCATAAAGAGCATGTGAGTCGTTGGTTGATATGAACTATGCTACTGTATGACTGTATGTGTGTGATGATATGATTAAATATACTTCTTATTATAGTCTTTATTATATGGTTTGAGACTCACCCTTATGTTGTTGTTTACCACAGGTAGCCCTGAGTGAAGGCTTACCCCCTTCATTCCCGAGTCGGTCTGCTCTGATACGTAGCACCTAGGGGATGGGCTTAGTTCTAGTTGGCTGATTTGTCCTTGCTGAACTGTTTTGTTATGAGATATTTACATGTTGTTAATGAGACTGTTGTTGTCTCTTTAGAACTGTTTCTATTTTCCGCTGCGTAGTGTATGAAGTTTATTTCCTAGTGTGTGGAATTACATAATGAAAGTTTTGAGAAATCCCATCCTATGATGGTGTTGCGTATTATACTGATGAAATAAAAGTTTATGTTGATTTTGTTGTTGTTGAATTGAAGTGATGTGTAGCATCCCATTGAAATGAATTTAAGGGATAAATTTTTTAAACTCTGATTTTTATTATAAATAGCTGGGTAGAAATGGGGTGTTACATAAGTGGTATCAAAGCAATGGTCGGTCCGTCCGACCAAGTTGTCGAATCGTCGTGTCAGTCGGCAGTCGAGTACTGCCGTTTAGTTCTAACCAATGGTTGTGTGGTAGTGATGTTCCTGCAGGTAAAAGTAACTGGAGACTGCTTATGGTAAGAGAACTAGTGGGGGAGATACCCTGCTAGTAATGTGTGCTGTACCGTTTTCCTGATGCGTGAACCATGTCTTTGTTGTTTTGTTCATAATCTTCTTGTTGTATGAACCTTGAAATTGAATTGAAATACGATGCATGGATGTTCTAGCTTTAATTGAATGTTGAGTTGTAAGTGGTGATTGAATTGTGTGTTTAGATGATAAACGAAATTGAAAATAAATTGAGAGGATGCTATGTGTAGTGACTAAAAATTGTATGCTGTTGCTGTTTTGTCAATTCAAAGTATTGCTGTTTGCCAACTAAATGAGTTGCTATATTACGGTTTATTTTTATAGAATGAGTTGTTGTTTTTTGAAATAAGTGTAGTGCGGTTTTATGAAGATGAAGTGCTGCTTTTATAAATTAGGGTGATGTCTGCCGTTTTAATTGAGGTATGAGCTGCTGCATTTTTTTTAAAAAAATAATTATACGGCCGCTTTACAAAAATGAAGCGCTATTTTTATGCTGAAAAACGTGCTGTTTTCTTAATAACTTGAAGTGCCGAGTTCTTAAAATTAAAATGATGTTTGTACTCGTGTTTTAATTATATTTGACAATGTGTAATTGATCAATGTTGTAGTGTTAAGTATCCTACCTTCTTTTCTACAAGGCTTAGTATAATACGTCTCACTTACTCCTTTATGACCCCCAAAGAAAAAGATTTTTGAGCTGATTTGAACTATGTGCCATAAAATGGATGTGCTCCTTATTAGCTTGTTACTCTATGGAACCAAAAACCTATAAATACCATTATTGACTGTTTTGGATTAACGGCGAGTTCAATATATTTGAAAAATTGGGTTTTATGAAAGTATTTTCCTCTGGCTCTTATTTTGTGGTATTTCTAATTCTATTGAGGTTGTGAAGGGTATCTTTCTAGATTCCAATTAGACGATAGTAAAGGATTGTTCCACACTCTTGATGTTGCACACTTTGATTTCCTTCTCGAGTATAACTACTTGGTGTTAAGTGTTGGAATCATTAGGTGTTAAGTGTTTGGACTCCGTTTCCCTTTGCCTTTTGTAACCTAATCGAGTCTAGTTACTTCCCTTTTTACATATTTAAAAGAATGTAAATGTTTGGTGTTTAAATTGATGGAATTATGTTTCATTGAAATTTATAAAATATGACTGTAGAGGTGACTAGAATAAATGCATGCTTAAAAACTATTTGCGAACTCTAATTGTCTACAACTGATTTTATTGTCTGATTCTAGTTGGTACCTCTTTAATTGTGTTACGTGGTTTTGTAAGTTGAAAATGAAGTGAGTTATGAAATTGTTTGTGAACCCCTAATAAACAAATTTTATGATTGGATACAATATTGGTATCGAACTTATTTTTAATAAAAGAATTCCTATTAGATTATTTCGCAGTTGTGCCAATTGTGTTGTGTGGTTTAATGAGTTAAATATGGAATGCATGTTAAGAAATGAATGCATGTTGGTATTATTGTAGATATTGTTCTTACACGTTTGCTTTTATTGAACTCCCAAGTTTATGGTGTTAATTGAGTACCCTATGTGATATGCTGGTATGATCTTCATGTGTGATTAAATATTATTATTTTTGTAGAGATCGTTTAAATTGAATTGTTTTGGTGTGCTTGTCGTGTCTCAGACTTGAATTATGAATATAAAATAATGTCGTTGCATTGAGGAATGAGTAAAAGAGCCAACAAGTAGTGTAACATTTTATGTTCAGAAATATTGTATGCTACATTAAAAGAGAATGCAATAGGACTAGAGTTAGTAATTAACCTTATGTTGATATTTTGATGCTTTACTATTTGAATAAGAAATGATTACTATTGACGAACTTAAGAGTATAAAGAATTATTTGGATTCGAATAACTAAAAGTGCGGGTAAACCATGTGTGTCCTTGTTACTATCTTCTTTATAATATGTGATGTATGACTATGCTTTGATATCATTGTGATGAGCTACCTAACCTGTGACGAGTGAGAATGGTGCTTATTTGATGTTTTGACTGCACTATGATTGTGGTTGTGATATGTGGTTGTGTGTGTTGTCATATGGAATTCTAGAGTCTGAAATTATATCTAGCCTGTGAGAGGCTGATATAATACCTTTCAGTTTGAGTTGTATCTAGCCCGTGAGAGGTTGATACAATATCGTTGGGTCCGAGTCTTGCTTTGTGTGTTGTGTCCTCAGTGTCCCTTATCGATCTTCGACAGAGACCTTGTGGTGAATCTTACTTGCTGCCGTTGAATGGGTTAGATGTAATCTCGAGTATGAACTGGTTAGAGCATAACCATGTCCATGGTTAAATTGTCGTAGTAAGTCGGTGAGTTTTGGGAGGTGATGAGTCTGGTTATTATTTCTGGAGTTACCTGGCTGAACAAGTAGGAGGGACGGCCGCCCAATCAATTACCGCCGGTAATCAAGGAAATAATGATCAGCAATGTGGATAGTGCTAGTTGTCTAGATGGTTGTAGTTTGTGAGTGGAAGGGTGTTTAGTCTGCTGCCAAGTATGCGATAGATTATGGGAGAGGACGGTTAGAGATGAGGAAGAGATTTGGTAGTGTTTCGTGAGTTTGACTAAATTTTCGAGGACGAAAATGTTCTAAGTGGGGGAGAGTTGTAACGCCCCAAAATAATTAAGTAGTTATTAAATTAAATTACTTAGGTATTTCATGGAATAGTTATAATAAAACAATAGGATGATGTTTAATTAAAAAGAAAAGGGAGTGGTATCAATAATTTCGGAGTGGCAAGTATTGGCCCAAGAGCCCAAGCCCAATGACTTAGGCTCCTAGGGTTGATGCAATTCGCACCATTTGTCAAAGAAAAGAAAGAAACGAAAGAGAGGAGAGAAAAGAGAGAAGGAATTCGGCGCACCCTAGGGAGAAGAGAAGGAGAGCATCGCACCTTGAGAAGAAGGAGAAGAATGACGCTAGTTGCCGAGGTTTTGTAGGTGACTCCGTGAGAAGTGCTTTTCTTCGGTTAATTTAAGGTAAGGGGAGTCTCACTCTATAATAGGGAATATAATAGGTCGTATGTAGATCATAGGGTCCTATTTGATGTTATGTGATATTTGTTGGATTGTTTGGATTGGTTGAAATTGACGAATTGTAGGAGAAAATCGACTTAGGCTTGAGTTAGGGTTTATAACATGTTGATTTCGCATTTTGATGTGTATTTGGTGTGTAAGTGTGGAATTGGAGTTGTTGGCATGATCATAACATGTTTTTGTAATGTTGTTGATGATTGGTTTTGAGCAAATTGAGTTGAAAATGATTTTAAGGAATTTTAGGTACGCTAGAGAAATGGCGCCCTGTGTACTGTAGCAGTGGGTTTGTGTGGTGTTGCGTGAGTTGGTTGCTGCCTGGGCGCCAAGTTGCTGGGAAAATGGCGCCCTGGGAACTGTTCTGGTTGCTGGGTGCGTGTGTGGGTCTGTGCAGGGCGCCAATGTGGCTGCCCTGTGGCGCCTGGGGTGGCGCCAGGTTGCTGCCTGTGCCTAGGCAAGGCGCACAAAACGTGTTCTTGGGTAAAACTCAGTTTTCTAAACATATTTTACCGTGCCAAATTTTGTATTCACGTGACCAAATTTGATTTTAAGTGTTTTGGCTCGAGTGGTTTCAGTTGCTCACGTGTATTTCTGGAGTTGCCCTAGTGGCCATTGTTTTGGCTATGCGTGTGCGTGTGTGAAGGGCGTTTTGGTGAAACTCGATTTCTGAACATATTTTCCTGTGCCATTTTTGGTATTCACCTGCCCAAATTGTATTTAAAACATGTTGGCTAAAGAATTTTCAGTTTTGCACGCATTGTTTTGAAATGGTCCTATTGGGCATAGTTTAGCTTGTGTGAAGGGGGCTTGAGTGCAAATCCATTTCTGAGCATATTTTCTCGAGCCAAATTTTGTATTCACCTGCCCAAATTGTATTTTAAGCACTGTGGCTAAGGTATTTTCAGTTTTGCACGCGTTGTTTTGAAATGGTCCTATGCGGCATAGTTTTAGCTTGTGTAAAGGGGGCTTTGCGTGCAAACCAATTTCTAAGCATATTTTCCCGAGCCAAATTTTGTATTCACCTGCCCAAATTGTATTTTAAGCACTGTGGCTAAGGTATTTTTAGTTTTGCACGCGTCGTTTTGAAAATGTCCCGGTGGGCGCTATTTTAACTGTGTGTGTGCGCGTGTGAAACGTATTTTGGGTGTAACTCAATTTCTGGGCATATTTCTCCGTGCCAACTCTTGTATCCATGTGCCCAAACTTAATTTTGAACGTTTTGGCTCAGGTGGTTTTTTCTCTGCACATGTCGTTTTTGAGTTGTCCTAGTAATGTACTAGTTGTGTTGCCGTTTCCTATACACCCCCACGGGTGCATAGGCGCTGGTTGCCACGGGGGGCGCCAGTTTGTGGGAGAATGGCGCCTGGTGCTGCCTTGTGCTTAAGTGTGTGCTGTTTTGGTTTCTAGGTGACGGTTTGGTCCCTAGGTATTGTTTTGGTCCTAAGTGGTGTTTAGGTCCTTGAATGAGATTTTAGTCCTCTAGTTGGGATTAGTCCTTGGGACGTGATTGAGATGAGATAGTGAGTGGAATAATTGATGATGCCATGGGGGCATGAGCCATGGGGGCATAAGCCATGGGGGCTAAAACTAAAATTGACGAGTAATGAGGAATGATGTTAACGAGGTATGATTGGGTTGTGGCATGTTTATAGAGTCTCATGCATACATAAGGCTGCGGTCTGAGTTATATGTTGTGATGATAAGGCTGCGGTCTGAGTTTATATATTATGATGATAAGGCTGCGGTCTGAGTTCGATATTATAATGATGAGGCTGCGGTCTGGGCAAGTGGTACCACATATAGGAGTGCATTGCATTAGTCTCATAAAGAGCATGTGAGTCGTTGGTTGATATGAACTATGCTACTGTATGACTGTATGTGTGTGATGATATGATTAAATATACTTCTTATTATAGTCTTTATTATATGGTTTGAGACTCACCCTTATGTTGTTGTTTACCACAGGTAGCCCTGAGTGAAGGCTTACCCCCTTCATTCCCGAGTCGGTCTGCTCTGATACGTAGCACCTAGGGGATGGGCTTAGTTCTAGTTGGCTGATTTGTCCTTGCTGAACTGTTTTGTTATGAGATATTTACATGTTGTTAATGAGACTGTTGTTGTCTCTTTAGAACTGTTTCTATTTTCCGCTGCGTAGTGTATGAAGTTTATTTCCTAGTGTGTGGAATTACATAATGAAAGTTTTGAGAAATCCCATCCTATGATGGTGTTGCGTATTATACTGATGAAATAAAAGTTTATGTTGATTTTGTTGTTGTTGAATTGAAGTGATGTGTAGCATCCCATTGAAATGAATTTAAGGGATAAATTTTTTAAACTCTGATTTTTATTATAAATAGCTGGGTAGAAATGGGGTGTTACACTCGTCGGCCACTAAGCGAGACCCTCATCGGCCACTAAGCGAGCCAACATTTGCCTACCATTGGATCAATTGAAGATCAATGCCTAATCTCGCTCCTAGCCCTAAGAAATTAGAGCCATTACCCACGATCCCACCAGCACGGTTAGTGGGGTGTTGGAACCTCTTCGCTCCACTCCTCAAGGCTTCTTCTCTTCGCTTAACCTTCAACTGCTCCCACAATCTATCCACGCGGCCTTCCTTGCTTCACAGGCAAGTCTTCTGTAACACCCCGATAAATTCTAATGTATAGAACTACCGAAATGCACTAAATGGCATACATCAGAGTAACTTCCTGTTATTGAAATATTGAACACAACTAAAACATTCGATAATACATATCGATCGGTTCTCTGAACCTCATAAACTTCCTGAAAATGCTTAAGTTCCAAAACTTAAGACTTGTACATATTCCTGGTGTTCAATACTCAAAACATTAAGTAGCGGAAACGATTTTACAACTTAACAATGAAAGTTATACAATCGGAACATAGAAACAATAAACGGAACAAAGGCCTAAACATGAAACTAAATCTTCAATGACTCGGAGAGTCACACCAGCTAGCCGTGCTTTACCGCCTTTGCTTTCCCCTGTTTCTCTGTAAAACCACAAATATGAAGGGTGAGATAAACATTATCTCAGTGAGTCCTATCGAGACCCCTTACTACTCTAGCGGTTCATTATGCCTTGTTTTGAACTCGTGGCCCTAGAAGCAACCACGTGGAAATATATTAAGTTCCTGTATCCTCTATGCTCATGGCCCTCGTAAGCGACACATGCAGCATACAATCTTTTGTTCCATGTTTTTAGCATAACACCTCAGTCTACCTATTTTATAGGCATCTCTTGACCTTTTGGTGAACCCATCCCGCTATTTCTAGCAGGGGAAACATTCTTGAGTCTAGGTTTTGGGGCTCATGACTTCCCCTCCCCTAGTATGCTAACCTCTTAGGGTCGTCACCCTTTTTCCTCTTGTATTTATTATACATTTTCAGTCTGTGTACCCGCAATGGGCTGTTAGTCATTCCAGTCCAGTACCATGTACCATATCAGTCAAATACAGTGTATAATATCAGTCAATGTACCGTGTATCATATTAGTCAAGTACCGTGTATCATATCAGTCAAGTACCGTGTATCATATTATTATTTCTTAACATATGTTCTCTCGCGTTCTCTAAGTACGGTCTTCCATTTTGTTCATAATACACAAGTTTTCTAGTAAACATGTTCAATCTCATGACATCGGTACCTTTACATTGTTGGGGGACCTTGGGGAATGGATTAGAAGAGGATTGGAATCATTTGGAATGGATAAAAAGGTACTTTGAAATTGAAGGTCAGAAGGTCTCACACGACCCGTGCGTATAGGCGCACGACCCGTGTGTGGTCGAACAGTTTGCAGAAGATTTCCAGAAAGATACGCACGACCCGTGCGACTTGGCGCACGATCCGTGCGTTATCCACTAAAATTTTAGAAAGTTCCAGAGGCATACGCACGACCCGTGCGACTTGGCACACGATCCGTGCGTGTTTTAAAAATCCAGTTCTTGTCGTATCAGATGGAGGCGCACGACCCGTGCTCATAGGCACACGATCCGTGCGTTTCTATCTGTTTTCCAGAAAATAGGTTTTTCATGAGAAATTCCATTCCGTTCCGATTCCAATTTCCGTTCCGATCGAGACCCTAACATAACAGTTATTATTCCAGACCAGCGAAAGCGATTAAACAGTCCAACAACATATATCATAATTCAACAATCCAATCAATTCGAGCAATTATGCAAATTACGGTTTTTCGATAAAACATTTTCGTTAAGTTTTCGCAAAGCGGTTTTCCATAATATCGTTTCAGGAAATAACATGACTCGACAACAAAACGTCCCTAAGCGAGTATAGAACTCACCGATTTGACGACCTCGCGAGAAATCACGTCCTCACGAACCGTAACCTCTCGAACAATCCCCGTAATCACGTACTCGCACCGAACTCGTCCGATTCTCGAAACTGAACTTCGGAACAGCGACCAATCACAAATCTAGTTACTGAACTTCCTCCTTGACTACGGAATTGGCGTCTCTCGAACTTTGGCGATTCGATCCGAAATTTGAGGAACCAACACTTCCAATTTCGCATCCGTTTTCCAGAATCAGTGAGCAGTTTTGTAACACGCGTATCTTGGTCAAATCGTGGCCAAAACCCTTCAAACCAGTGCCCATTCTGTAGATAATTTTGTCTACTTTCCAATGGTCAAAGGATCACACGCATGCACCCAGTAACTTGGGAGATAAACCCGAAACAAGGTGACTGGTCCAGGACATTTCTTGATTCTGAACCCGAAACTTGGAGACATGATATCTCCTTCATTTCTCCATGAAATCATACGGTTCTTGTGCCCAAAATGAAGCTCTTCGAGTCTAGTTTCCAGAGGGACAAGAATCACGATCATCGGAGCAGTGTACCGTGAGATACGATGAAAACAATGGAGATAGGTCATACGGGTTTTCCAGCAGAAATTTCTGTTGCACTTGTTGTTTCATCTTCAACCATGTGTGACCATGCATTTGAGCTCTAAGCTGGACCCAAGCTCTACACACTTCGAAACCATCACTGAATCACCTCCAACTTGCTCTCTATCAACAATGTAACTTCAGTAGTTTGGTTCTACCACTCTTCATAAGCTTCTATTACCACATGCAAGCAATGCTACTCAAGTTTGGTCAAATGGAGCTTGAATGTTCAACAATGGCGAAATTAGCTGGAGAAGGGTGTTGAGGATGATGTTTATATCAGAATGTAGAGGAGAAGAAATGGGAAAGAATGGTATAAAAAGATTGGACATGCATGAAGGGATGATAGAGATCCTTCCTCTCCTTCTCATCTCCTCCTTCTCTTCTCCCTCTCACTCTCAAGCTTTTCCTCTCTTTGAAGTTTCTGTTTCCAGCCACTATGAATTCTGAATGTATAGTGTTGTAAGGCTTCAGCTGAGATTCATTAAAAGGGCGAAATGACCATAATGCCCCTATGTCCAAATTTTGCTTAAACTTCCTTAATTTCTTCTTAAGTCAATTTTAATCAAACAATACTTATACAATAATCACATATTGCATATAGTGATGTTCTGTGGAGGATGGTTTAGCCGAAACTCATAAATATGTGGAAAAGACGAAAATACCCCTGTGCTCCTATTCGCTTAAAATCCCAATTAACTCGCCGTATAATAATTAATCAAAAATGCTAATTAATCATCTTGACCTCTTGCTAATTTATATAATTAAATTAGCGGAATTTGGGATGTTACATCTTCTTTGCCTCGGCTATTTCCCCCTCGGCTGATCCTTGTCCTCGGCCTGGAGCCATCAAACTTAGGTTTATCTGAGCCTTTGTGGACGAGGCACTCTATAAGTTAAGACTTGTCTTTCCTTAGCCTTTTCCATCATCCCTCGGGCTCAGTCACCCCTCGGGGTGTTTATATTTTCTTTTGCCTCGAGCCCCTCCTTAGGGATTGTCCCTTCGGCAAATATTTTCTATAAATTGGCAGGTGACTTGCCTCGGTGTCCTGGTCTCCCCTTGATTCCATCTCTCAGCCCTCAGCCTACAACTTAATTTATTTTTGGGTATTAACAATTGGCCCCCTTTTTGTGCTGTCCAACGGCCGCAGGGACGTTACTGATGGGACGAAAAACCCTTCATATGACCTGTTGTGACAGTTGCAGTAGCTGCCTGTCCCTATGTGACATTTGGCGCTTTGAAACTCAATAAGGTGGCGAAAACGATTCCCATTGTTCTGCAAACCAACTCCCAATAGTTATAACTAGGCTTCATAATTGCTGTGCACTGTTGCTTGCATTCCAAATTTCTCAAAGTCTCACCATCTTCTTCCTGCGAACGAAGCCCTTTTCCCATCATCGTAACCGTCCTTCTATTATGTCTTCCGATTCCGATTCGCAAAACCGAGACCACAATAATGGTGACGCCCACCGGGTGCGTCCTTCTTCCTCTGATTCATCATCGGTGAGTGTAACACCCAAAAATTATTTAATTAATTTAATTAATTAAGTAATTGGGGATTTAAATTAAATTATTTGATGTATTATAATTAATTAGAATTTATACTAATGTGTGTAGGGAGCGGTAGAAAGTGGAGGTGCCAAACCAAATGGACTTGGGCCTAAGTGAGAAGCCCAAGCCCATTATCCTTGTCATATGTGTAACATCCCTAATTCATTTAAAGACTCGTATTATGATGCCTAGGACCGATTAATTAATTGTGGGAATAAATGGTCGGGTCTCAGGGATTAATATGTCGAGAAAGTTATCAAGAAAACCTATTCTCCATTAAAGGGTGGCCTATTCATAGTAAAATAAGGAATTGGGGCCGAAGGGCAAATCTGTCTTTTCACACCCTAGTTATTTATTTATAATTATGAAGGTTATAAGTAATTATGAACCGAAGGAATTGAGGAATTTCGGATCGGAACCGAATTTAATCGAGAAGTTTTGTGCCGAAGAGAAAATTTTGACACCTAACCTATGACTTAATGGGCTAGGGGTAGTTTGGTCTTTTCCCCATCATTTAAACCCCCCAGCCCATATACCCACCTGACCAGCCTCACCCTCACACTTAGTCACTCTTCATTTCAGCAAGAAAGGAGAAAAAGCTGAAAATAAGAAAGAAAAGAGAAGGAGGAGGCGTAGAGGAGGAGGAAGAGGAGGAAGGAGGGACCCATCTCAAATCCTTGTGCATGTAAGTGGTTTCTCTTCCATCCCACTCCATTTTCAATTCTGAATTCAATGAGCCTATTGTTGAAGCCTGATTCTCACTCTTTCCCTCATCTCCATTGATGCCCATGAAGCTCCAAGTGATGAAAATGGTGGAGCTATGTGTTGATGACTTGCATGTGCAGTCTTGCTGTTAAGAGGAGGAAACATCAAGCTTGCAATTCGATTTGGAAGGGTTGTGAAAGATTAGGTTGCTGTTCCAGTTGCTCTAGTGGTGGAGGTCGCTGTTTTGGAAATCGGTTCGAGCTCTAGCGGGGATCGTTCGTGTACTTTCGTTTCGGTGACTTCGCTCTCGACTCGACTCTCGAATTTCGATATCACGGGTGAGTTCTACTCACGGATTAGGGACATTTTTCATGAATTCTGAAAACTGCAATTGTTTCAAATGATAAGGCAACTATTCGGTTTTCGAAGGACTTAGAATCGAAAAGCGTTTTTGAGTCAAAACGGTATTTTTACGGTTTAATGAGATTTTGTTCAAATCATTGAAATGAAATGAATTATGTACTACTGGAAATATATATATGTGTTCTGGAAAATTTCTGAGTTTCAGGTGATCGGAATTAGGAATCGATTTCGGGCGAAAACGGAAAGCGGAATTGAGAAATAAGAGGAATTGTGTAACAGACACAGGTCGCACGGACCGTGCGCCCCTGGGCACGGACCGCGCGCCTGATACGGGTTGGTTCTGTTGGAAATAAAACGGGACGCACGGGTCGTGCGCCCCTGGGCACGGACCGTGCGCTCCTTTCGGTTTGGCTGGGTGATTTTAACAAATCACGCACGGGCCGTGCGCCCCTGGGCACGGACCGTGCGTGAGCTTCTGTCACCGATTCCCGATTCCTCGTTCCGGAGCTCCGTTTGATCCTGAACCTTTTCTAATCCCTTTCTCAATCATTTAAAATGAAGTTGCCTTACTGACAACCGTATTTTGAACTTGTTCAACTCATGTTTTTGAAAAGGAATTCGAAAGCATAATTGATTGAAAAACCGAAACCCTAGTATACGTGTGGGTACATCGATTGATGGACTGACTGAATATATATGTTTATATATGTCAAATGAAAATGATTATAATGCCGGAGGTCTAACTTATGAATTCCTCAAAACGGGTTATAGATCAACATGGATATTGTTTATCCGATTATTATGTAATTGATCCATGTGGTGATCGAAAGATATAAATTATCTAACTCTCGAGAACTTGATGCGTATTGTCATACGTATTGCGTTGGGTGACGACCCGACAAGTAGCATACTAGGAAGGGAAGTCATGAGCCCTCACCCTAGGCCCTGAATGTGTTTTGGCGTGGTCAACTCACGGGTTACCGGGATTAGTGGTTCTTGCACGGCCGGTTTATGCTAAGTTAAAACACACGATTCGCCGGGAGTAGTGGTTCTTGCACGGTCGGCGTTTCGATTAACAATTATGAATACGAATTGCCGGGATTAGTGGTTGTTGCACGGTCGGCATTTCGATTAATAAATAAGACATTGTTATGTCAGCTTTTGTTATAACGGTTTAATAAATTGAACCGAGTGTCAGTGAGGGGGCACGGTAGGACTCACTGAGATAATGTTATCTCACCCAATCCATAATTGTTGCTTTTCAGAGAAGCAGGGAAAAAGGAAGACTATTACGCACGAGTAGTTGGTATACTCTTGGAGGTGCTGAAGACTTAGTCTTTTGATCCTTTGTTCTTTTGTTGTCTTTTGGTTGTATAATCTTGTATTGATTATGAGTTATATGAACCGTTTATGTTTCTGTTTGGTATTTGGACTTGGATATTGTAATCCATTCGGTATGAAACCGATAAACTTCTAGTTGATGAAGTGATGTTATTCCGATTATGTTTTTATTTCGGAAAAAATTTGTATGTCCAATGCTTAAACAGGAACTGTGTCCTCTGAATTTTCCGCAATCTGTGCACTTTTGGTGTCTCTACATGTTAGAAATACCTGGGTGTTACATTTGGTATCAGAGCGGTTCGACCTAGTCGGACTTAGATGTTAAGAGTCTTTTACATCTTTTAAGTCTGATTTTCTTAGTATGCTATTAGACATTGAGCCTGATCAACTTAATACTTTGTGCATACTTCGCAGAATCATGGCTGGGAGAGGTAGAAGAAACCCACCTATTGATCCTCATCAAGAATGGATGCAGAATGTCATCGAGACTCAGCAAAAGATGATGAATGACATGATGCTAATGCAACAGCAACAGATGGCTCAAATGGCTCAAATGCAGCAGATGCATCAGATGCCTCAACCACAACCAGCTGAGCCAGTTAATGTGCCAACACCTGAGGATCCCAACAGGGTGTATTTCCGGTTTCTGAAGATGGAACCCCCAACCTTCAAAGGAGGATCCGAGGCAATGAAAGCCCATTTCTGGATAGATGCCATGGAACGGATCTTTGATACCTTGCAATGCAATGAAGGAGAAAAGGTAATTTGTGCTGCTAACGCTCTGGACGAGGATGCTCACACTTGGTGGGTTAACGCTCGTAGAATGCTTCAAAATCAAGGAACTCCTCTTGAGTGGAGTAATTTCAAGGAATTATTTTTGAGTCATTATTTCCCCGACTCCCAAAGACTTGACAAGCAGATGGAATTTCTGAGTTTGAAACAGGGAGAGATGACAGTTGGGGAATACGCTGCAAAATTCGAGAGGTTGTCGCAGTTCTATGAATTGGGGGCAACCGCTCCTGATGATAAGTGGAAAATGGTGATGTTTAGACAAGGTCTTAGAGGCGATGTGAATCAAGGTCTCAGTTCTTACTCCCTGACCACTTATCCTGCTTTGGTTCAACAAGCTCATTCAGCTGAGAGTGATCTTAAAAGAATGTATGCTGAGAGGAAAGAATTCTGGAAGGATAAGAAGAAGGGTAATGAGCCAACTTCTTCAAACCCTAGATATAGAGGGAATAGGGATAAAGGGAAACAAATTCAGTCAAGTGACTCTGCCAGGCCTAACAAGTGCGACTTCTGCAAGAAATTTCATCGAGGAAAATGTCAAGGGGGACCGAACCAGTGTTACCTCTGTAAAGAAGTGGGCCATTATGCTAATAATTGTCCGTCAAGGAAAGCCTTCTTGGATTCTCCTGATGCTCCGAGACAGGCTCGAGTCAACACTCTGGATGCTAAGACCATCAAACCAGCTGATAATCTTATAAGGGGTACAGGTTCTCTCTTTAATCAAAATGTTAATATTTTGTATGATTCTGGTGCTACTCACTGTTTTATCTCTGAAGCATGTTCTGAACGGTTAGGATTAGAAGTATCTCCTATATCTGAACCAATCACCATTCGTACTGCTGCAAAGGGTCGTGTACGAACCCAATCATTATGCCTTAACTGTCTGCTCACCATAGGAGGCAGGGACTTCGTTGTTGATTTTATCTGTCTGCCTATGAGAGGAATGGAGATCGTTTTGGGAATGAATTGGATGACTTCCAATCACATTACTATTGACTGCTTCAACCGTGCAATTAATTTTCCTTCTGAAGTAGCGGAACATTCACTACCTACAGATGATGGTGTTATTTCGTTCGCTTCAGCCAACCAGTCGCTATTCCAAGGTGCAGAAGCTTTTGTTGTTATTTTGTCTGCATCAACTGAAACTGAATTGGATTTATCATCTATTCAAGTTGTTAATGAATTCTTAGATGTTTTTCCCGAGGAAGTCTCCTCTTTGCCTCCAGAGCGAGAGGTAGAATTCTCTATAGATTTGGCGCCTGGTGCAGGGCCAATATCCATAGCACCGTATAGGATGTCTCCTCTTGAACTGAAAGAATTGAAGTCCCAACTTGAGGAATTAATTTCCAAGAAGTTTATTCGACCGAGTGCTTCTCCATGGGGTGCTCCGGTATTGCTAGTCAAGAAGAAGGACGGAAGCATGAGATTGTGCATAGACTACCGTCAGCTGAATAAAATCACTATCAAGAACAAGTATCCATTACCAAGGATAGATGATCTACTTGACCAACTTCGAGGTGCTCAAGTTTTCACCAAAATTGATCTAAGGTCAGGGTACCATCAGATCAGGGTAAGAGCCTTAGACATTCCGAAGACTGCTTTTCGTACGAGGTACGGACACTACGAGTTTGTGGTGATGCCCTTCGGATTGACTAATGCTCCAGCCGTATTCATGGATTATATGAATAGAGTATTTCATTCTTACCTAGATCAGTTTGTGGTCGTCTTTATTGATGATATCTTGGTTTACTCAAAGTCAGTCGAGGAGCATGCTCAGCATCTCCGCCTTGTCCTAGGAGTACTCCGAGAGAAGAAACTTTATGCTAAGCCGTCAAAGTGTGATTTTTGGATGTCCGAGGTAAAGTTCTTGGGTCATGTGATTTCCCAGGAAGGAGTTGCAGTTGATCCCAGCAAAGTGGAAGCAGTGTTAAAATGGGAACGACCAACGTCAGTGACTGAGATCAGAAGCTTTCTGGGTCTAGCGGGTTACTATAGAAGGTTCATTGAAGGTTTCTCACAATTGGTACTTCCGCTTACTCGATTGACTCGCAAGGGTCAACCGTTTACTTGGGATGCCGATTGTGAAGAGTGTTTTCTTGGATTGAAAGAAAAGTTAACTTCTGCTCCGATTCTAATTCTTCCGGATCCGTCATTGGGATTTCAGATTTACAGTGATGCATCTGGGAAGGGCTTAGGATGCGTTCTCATGCAGAATCAACATGTTGTAGCCTATGCATCAAGGCAATTGAAGACGCATGAACGGAATTACCCAACTCATGACTTAGAGTTGGCGGCTATTGTGTTTGCACTGAAAATTTGGAGGCATTACCTTTACGGTTCTCGTTTCGAGGTTTTTAGTGATCACAAGAGCTTGAAATATCTATTTGACCAAAAGGAGTTGAATAACAGACAGAGAAGGTGGACTGAATTTCTGAAGGACTATGACTTCGAATTGAAATATCACCCTGGGAAAGCCAATGTGGTAGCAGATGCTCTGAGCAGGAAGTCTATCCACACGGCAAGGTTAATGGTTCACGAGATGGCTTTGTGGGAGTCATTCAGAGATTTGAAGCTCAAAGTGGTAAGAAAGAGGGACCGCATAGTGTTGCGGCATATACGAATAGCCAGTGTGCTAAGGGAACAAATCCGTGTAGCTCAAGGAGCCGATAGGAATTTACAGTCTCAGAACGGAAGGCCGATATTGCAGAATTTGTCTCTCGGTGCCTAACTTGTCAGAAGGTTAAGGCAGAACACCGGAGACCAGGCGGTCAGTTACAACCGCTAGATGTGCCAGTTTGGAAATGGGAGGATATCTCCATGGACTTCGTTATGGGTTTACCGAGGTCACAGGCCGGCAATGATTCTATTTGGGTAGTGGTGGACCGATTGACTAAATCCGCTCACTTTATTCCCGTTCGCTCGACTTATAAGGTTTCCAAGTTAGCAGATGAATATGTGAAGAACATTATCAGACTGCATGGAGTTCCGACGAGCATTGTGTCCGACCGGGATCCCAAGTTTACTTCCAGGTTCTGGAAAGCATTGAATGAAGCCTTGGGAACTAGAGTGCTGGTTAGTACTGCTTATCATCCTCAGACTGATGGTCAGACGGAGAGGACTATTCAGACTCTGGAGGACATGCTTCGGGCTTGTGTGCTCGATAGCGGAAGGAGATGGGAGGACCATCTTCCGTTAATAGAATTCTCCTACAACAACAGTTACCACTCCAGCATTGGAATGGCACCGTTTGAAGCACTTTATGGTAGAAAGTGTAGGACTCCGTTGTGCTGGTGGGAGATTGGCGAAGATAAGTTTTTGGGACCCGATATGGTTCGCGAAACTACTGAGAAGATCAAGTTAATTCGAGAAAGGATGAAGGTTGCTCAGAGTCGGCAAAAGAGCTACGCTGACAACCGAAGGAGACCGTTGGAGTTTGAGGTTGGTGATCATGTGTTCTTGAAAGTTTCTCCAACCATTGGCACTGGGAGAGCCTTGCGAGCGAAGAAGCTCAGTCCTCGATATGTTGGACCTTTCCAAATCATCGAGCGGATTGGGCCAGTTGCCTATCGCCTCGCATTGTCTCCGGCCCTATCAAACCTCCATGATGTGTTCCACGTGTCTCAATTGAGGATGTATGTTCCCGATCTGCATCAACCGTTGAGTGTTGATACCATTGACCTGCAACCGGATTTGTCATTTCAACCTTATCCTAGCTACATCTTGGAGCGTGGCGAGAAGACGCTACGGTCAAGGACTATCCCTATTATCAAAGTGGTCTGGGATGGATTCTCAATCGAGGAGGCTACCTGGGAACTGGAAGAAGACATGCGCAATCAATATCCATATCTCTTTCAGTAAGGTATGTTTCGTCAATTTTGAGGACAAAATTTTTAAAAGTTGGGGAGATTGTAACATCCCTAATTCATTTAAAGACTCGTATTATGATGCCTAGGACCGATTAATTAATTGTGGGAATAAATGGTCGGGTCTCAGGGATTAATATGTCGAGAAAGTTATCAAGAAAACCTATTCTCCATTAAAGGGTGGCCTATTCATAGTAAAATAAGGAATTGGGGCCGAAGGGCAAATCTGTCTTTTCACACCCTAGTTATTTATTTATAATTATGAAGGTTATAAGTAATTATGAACCGAAGGAATTGAGGAATTTCGGATCGGAACCGAATTTAATCGAGAAGTTTTGTGCCGAAGAGAAAATTTTGACACCTAACCTATGACTTAATGGGCTAGGGGTAGTTTGGTCTTTTCCCCATCATTTAAACCCCCCAGCCCATATACCCACCTGACCAGCCTCACCCTCACACTTAGTCACTCTTCATTTCAGCAAGAAAGGAGAAAAAGCTGAAAATAAGAAAGAAAAGAGAAGGAGGAGGCGTAGAGGAGGAGGAAGAGGTGGAAGGAGGGACCCATCTCAAATCCTTGTGCATGTAAGTGGTTTCTCTTCCATCCCACTCCATTTTCAATTCTGAATTCAATGAGCCTATTGTTGAAGCCTGATTCTCACTCTTTCCCTCATCTCCATTGATGCCCATGAAGCTCCAAGTGATGAAAATGGTGGAGCTATGTGTTGATGACTTGCATGTGCAGTCTTGCTGTTAAGAGGAGGAAACATCAAGCTTGCAATTCGATTTGGAAGGGTTGTGAAAGATTAGGTTGCTGTTCCAGTTGCTCTAGTGGTGGAGGTCGCTGTTTTGGAAATCGGTTCGAGCTCTAGCGGGGATCGTTCGTGTACTTTCGTTTCGGTGACTTCGCTCTCGACTCGACTCTCGAATTTCGATATCACGGGTGAGTTCTACTCACGGATTAGGGACATTTTTCATGAATTCTGAAAACTGCAATTGTTTCAAATGATAAGGCAACTATTCGGTTTTCGAAGGACTTAGAATCGAAAAGCGTTTTTGAGTCAAAACGGTATTTTTACGGTTTAATGAGATTTTGTTCAAATCATTGAAATGAAATGAATTATGTACTACTGGAAATATATATATGTGTTCTGGAAAATTTCTGAGTTTCAGGTGATCGGAATTAGGAATCGATTTCGGGCGAAAACGGAAAGCGGAATTGAGAAATAAGAGGAATTGTGTAACAGACACAGGTCGCACGGACCGTGCGCCCCTGGGCACGGACCGCGCGCCTGATACGGGTTGGTTCTGTTGGAAATAAAACGGGACGCACGGGTCGTGCGCCCCTGGGCACGGACCGTGCGCTCCTTTCGGTTTGGCTGGGTGATTTTAACAAATCACGCACGGGCCGTGCGCCCCTGGGCACGGACCGTGCGTGAGCTTCTGTCACCGATTCCCGATTCCTCGTTCCGGAGCTCCGTTTGATCCTGAACCTTTTCTAATCCCTTTCTCAATCATTTAAAATGAAGTTGCCTTACTGACAACCGTATTTTGAACTTGTTCAACTCATGTTTTTGAAAAGGAATTCGAAAGCATAATTGATTGAAAAACCGAAACCCTAGTATACGTGTGGGTACATCGATTGATGGACTGACTGAATATATATGTTTATATATGTCAAATGAAAATGATTATAATGCCGGAGGTCTAACTTATGAATTCCTCAAAACGGGTTATAGATCAACATGGATATTGTTTATCCGATTATTATGTAATTGATCCATGTGGTGATCGAAAGATATAAATTATCTAACTCTCGAGAACTTGATGCGTATTGTCATACGTATTGCGTTGGGTGACGACCCGACAAGTAGCATACTAGGAAGGGAAGTCATGAGCCCTCACCCTAGGCCCTGAATGTGTTTTGGCGTGGTCAACTCACGGGTTACCGGGATTAGTGGTTCTTGCACGGCCGGTTTATGCTAAGTTAAAACACACGATTCGCCGGGAGTAGTGGTTCTTGCACGGTCGGCGTTTCGATTAACAATTATGAATACGAATTGCCGGGATTAGTGGTTGTTGCACGGTCGGCATTTCGATTAATAAATAAGACATTGTTATGTCAGCTTTTGTTATAACGGTTTAATAAATTGAACCGAGTGTCAGTGAGGGGGCACGGTAGGACTCACTGAGATAATGTTATCTCACCCAATCCATAATTGTTGCTTTTCAGAGAAGCAGGGAAAAAGGAAGACTATTACGCACGAGTAGTTGGTATACTCTTGGAGGTGCTGAAGACTTAGTCTTTTGATCCTTTGTTCTTTTGTTGTCTTTTGGTTGTATAATCTTGTATTGATTATGAGTTATATGAACCGTTTATGTTTCTGTTTGGTATTTGGACTTGGATATTGTAATCCATTCGGTATGAAACCGATAAACTTCTAGTTGATGAAGTGATGTTATTCCGATTATGTTTTTATTTCGGAAAAAATTTGTATGTCCAATGCTTAAACAGGAACTGTGTCCTCTGAATTTTCCGCAATCTGTGCACTTTTGGTGTCTCTACATGTTAGAAATACCTGGGTGTTACAATATGCGAAGTGGAGTAGCGCATAGGGGGTTAGGGTTTTGCTAGTGGTTGCGAAATCAAAAGAGAAAAACAAGAAAGAAAGAAAAGAGTGTGAGATAGAGAGAGAGCAAGGAGGCGCCGTAGGAGAGAAGAGGAAGAGGAGAAGAAGTCGCAAACAAGGAAGAGCAAGGAGCTTGATTTTGTTGCTGTGGTCCTGTACGTGACTATCTCCGGAGCCTCCGTTCTTCAATTTCGAGGTTAGGGGAGCTCTATCACTCTATCTAATACATTCTATGATAGGTTCTAAATCTAGGGCTAGACTAGATTTCTTGATGCATTGTTGATGTTGGTTTTTATATATAGATGTATGCGAATTGAGGAATACATGAGTTCTTGATGTTTCTTGATGCATTGTTGGTAATTGGTTATTATGTGTACATATGTATGCGAAGTGGACTTAATTATGAGACTGAAATTCTTGATATGTATGCGTTTGTGTTAGTGACTTGTGGCATTCGAATTGATCATGAAACTGAAATTGTGTTGGATTTGCTTGTGTTGTTCGCAAAATTGAATGGATGGTGTATAGGCGCCTAGGGCGCCAAGGGGATGGGGAAGACAATGCCCAATTGAATTTTTGAGAAATTGATTAAAATATGTGTATGTTTAGTTGCTGGAAAATTTTGAGTTTTATACTTTAAAATTGATAAGAAAACAATTTTTAGTGTTGAAGAAATTGTTGAACAAATTCTGGGTGTGTTGCTGTTTTTCTGGGCGCTGAGTGCCTGTGCAGGGCGCTGGGCGCCTGATGGAGTGTGTGCTGTGCGTGTCTGGCGCGCCTGGGCGCTGGGCGCCTGGGGCGTGCGTGTTGCGTTGTTGCGCCTGGGCGCTAGGCGCCCGTGTCTTGTTTGTGTTGCGCTGTGCGCGCGTTGTTGTTCCCTGGGCGCAGGGCGCCCGTGTCTGTGTTGCGTTGTGCGCGCCTGGGCGCTGGGCGCCTGTGGCGCTGTGTTGCGTTGTGTTGTGCGCGCCTGGGCGCTGGGTGCCTGTGTTGCCTGGGCGCCTAAGGCGCCAATTTTCAGAACGTTGTCTAATTTTTCCCAAACTTATTTTTATCATAACTTTTGACTCAGACGTCCGTTTTGAACGATTCAAAAAGTGTCGTGAAGCTTTTTACGTTGTCCACCTATGGGTCTAATTTTTAAAATGAAAAATTGTTATTTTCTGATTGTTTGTGGGCGCCCAAGTGGCTGTCCCCGGTGATCGTCCCAGTGACATTGAAAAATGACGTGGAACGCTTTAAAAACCCCTTTTGGTGTATAAACAACAGTTTTAACACGGTGGTGTCAAAATGACTGTTTTGCCCCTAGTGGCCAAAGTTAATGATGTTGATGTGTAAATGACGAGGATGCCCTTGGTGGCTAGTCAAATGACGTTTTGCCCTCGGTGGCTAATGTTTGAGTTGAATGATGTTTATGTGTAAGTGGCATTTGGGGCCTGAGTGGCTAAGTGATGTTAAAGCCTAAAAGGCTAAGTGACGTTATTTGTGTGTGAATTATGAAATGACAGGTGCTGTGCCTTTAATCGGCAAACCGGTAAGTGACGGGTCACATAGTTGACTATGAATTGAGTAATTGTGTATTTGTGTATTGTGAGTGGTGCATGTCATAGTGTCTCATGCCCATATGCATAAACCCAGTGATGTTTTGAGGCCTGAGTGGCTAAGTGATGATAAGGCCTGAGTGGCTAAGCGACGTTTTGTGAAAAGGTACCTTCATGCATATACCCGCGAGTGGGTTGCATTTCATAAATCTACATGATATGTAATGAGTTATTGTAAATGATGTAAGAGATGACTATGATGTGAGTATTTGGTGCTTGGATGCTGATTGTTCTAGTACGTAGCCTATGATTAGTGCTTATCATATTTTCTATTATATAGACTGAAATGATGCTCACCCTTTTCTGTTTGAATGTTACCCCCGTGTTGGTAACGTGCAGGTGATTCCCAGTGAAGGTATTAGCTTCACTTTTGAGTCGAGTCGTCATGCTCTGATACGTAGCACTCAGGGGGGATAACGAACTCGGCATTTATTTATGATTTTTGATTATTATGTCCATGTGGACTATTTGGTTATGTTTTACTATTTTCCGCTGCGTAATGGGTTGTGTTATGTTGAGTTTTATAAATGACGTTGAAATGAGATTGGAGATTCTTTATTTGTGATGTGCTACGCGAATGCATGAGTATTGAGTTGAACTGTTTTTCAAACTCTGATTTTTATAAACGAAGTAACGGGTAGAAAGGGGTGTTACATTAGTGGTATCAGAGCAGTTCGGTCTGTCCGGCCGGTAGTTGAGTCGTCGTGTTGAGTAACATTGAGTTTGTTACTCGTTTCTGAATTCTGTTTTCTGTTGCAGTGCTAGAATGGCCAGACGAGACGACGCTGCTCTTGCTGCTGCATTGCAAGCTATGGCTCAGGCGATGCAGGGTCAGCAGAATGCTGGAGATAATGCTGGTTTTCGAAGTCTGACAACCTTCCAGAGGGAGAATCCGCCCACCTTTAAGGGCAAATATGATCCAGATGGTGCTATGGCTTGGCTGAAGGAGATCGAGAGGATTTTCAGGGTGATGAACTGTACTGTTGAGCAGAAGGTCCGCTTTGGTACCCATATGTTAGCCGAGGAGGCCGACGACTGGTGGTTGGCTACTAGGCAGAGGTTAGAGGCTGTGCAGGAAGAGATTACTTGGGAGGTATTCAGCAGGGAATTTCTGAGGAAGTATTTTCCTGAAGACGTCCGAGGGAAGAAGGAGATAGAGTTTTTAGAGCTGAAGCAGGGTGGTATGTCTGTGACTGCCTATGCGGCAAAATTTGTGGAACTAGCAAAATTTTATCCACACTACAGTGAGGCTACAGCTGAATTTTCGAAATGCATAAAATTCGAGAATGGGTTAAGGCCTGATATTAAACAGGCCATTGGTTATCAGAAGATTCGTGTGTTCGCAGATCTGGTTGACAGTTGCAGGATCTGCGAGGAGGACAGTACTGCTCGCTACAAAGCTACTTCTGAGAAAAGGGGCAAGTTTCAGAGTCGAAGCAAGCCGTATGAGGTTCCTGCGGGTAAGGGTTATCAGAGAGCTGCTGGAGGTAAGGGTTCTGGTGGGGGAGATGCCCCTGCTAGCATCGTCTGTTATAAGTGTGGCAAGCCTGGCCACAAGAGTACTACATGCAGGTCGGATGACAGAAATTGCTACCGTTGTGGTAAAAAGGGTCATATGGCAGCTGAGTGTAAAGTCAAGGATGTGGTGTGTTTCAACTGTGGTGAGTCTGGGCATATCAGTACAAAGTGTACAAAGCCGAAAAAGGAAAGGTCTACTGGGAAGGTATTTGCATTGGCAGGAGAGGAGCCTGATGATGATGATGGTCTGATTAGAGGTACGTGTTTTATTAATGGTACTTCTCTGAAATCTCTTATTGATACTGGTGCTACCCATTGTTTTATTTCGGTTGATTGCTGTAAAAGATTGGGTCTTGTTTTATCTGCTATGTGTGGGGATATGGTTGTCGATACTCCTGCGAAGGGGTCGGTGATTACGTCCCAGGTGTGTTCTCAGTGTCCCGTGTCGATCTTCGGCAGGGACTTTATTGTGAATTTTGTCTGTTTGCCATTGAGAGGTCTGGATGTAATCCTAGGCATGGACTGGTTAGAGAATAATCACGTTCATATCAACTGTCGTAGCAAGTCGGTTAGTTTCGGTGAGGAAAGTTCCGTTTTGATATCTGCTGGTCAGTTGAAGAAATTGAAGAAAGAAGGAGTTCAGTTATTTGCGTTGATGGCTTCGTTGTCTGCTGAGAGTCAGGCTGTTATTGAAGAACTGAAGGTAGTACGTGAATTTCCTGAGGTTTTTCCTGATGAAATTCCGGGTGTGCCACCGGAAAGAGAAGTTGAATTTTCGATTGATCTTGTACCTGGTACGAGGCCTGTGTCTATGGCTCCGTACAGAATGTCGGCGTCGGAACTGTCTGAGTTGAAGACGCAACTTGAAGAATTGCTTGAGAAGAAATTTGTAAGACCGAGTGTATCACCGTGGGGAGCTCCGGTATTGTTAGTGAAAAAGAAAGATGGGAGCATGAGGTTATGTGTGGACTATCGTCAGTTGAATAAGGTAACTATCAAGAATAAGTATCCGCTTCCGAGGATCGACGATCTGATGGACCAGTTAGTGGGTGCCCGTGTTTTCAGCAAAATTGATTTGAGGTCCGGATATCATCAGATTAAGGTGAAGAATGAAGATGTTCAGAAGACAGCGTTCAGGACAAGGTATGGGCATTATGAGTATTCAGTGATGCCGTTCGGTGTGACCAATGCTCCTGGTGTATTTATGGAATATATGAACCGTATTTTCCATAATTACCTAGATCGGTTTGTGGTAATCTTCATAGATGATATTCTAGTTTATTCTAAGTCAGATGAAGAGCATGCTGAGCACCTGAAGTCAGTGTTGGAAGTTTTAAAAGAGAAAAAGTTGTACGCTAAGTTATCGAAGTGTGAGTTCTGGCTGAAAGAGGTGAGTTTCCTTGGGCACGTGATTTCTGGTAATGGTATTGCGGTTGATCCGGCAAAAGTAGAAGCAGTATTGGAATGGGAGTCTCCGAAGTCCGTAACGGAGATTAGAAGCTTTTTGGGTTTGGCTGGGTACTACAGGAGGTTCATCGAGGGTTTTTCCAAGTTGGCCCTTCCGTTGACTCAGTTGACCTGCAAGGGTAAAGTTTTTGTTTGGGATGCTCGGTGTGAAGAAAGCTTTATGGAACTGAAAAAGAGATTGACGACGTCGCCTGTTTTGACGTTGCCTAATCCAGAGGAACCGTTCGTTGTGTATTGTGACGCTTCGAAGATGGGTCTCGGTGGTGTGTTGATGCAGAATGGGAAAGTCGTTGCGTATGCGTCGAGGCAGTTGCGGATTCATGAGAAAAATTACCCTACGCATGATTTGGAATTGGCTGCTGTGGTATTTGTGCTCAAGATTTGGAGGCACTACCTTTATGGTTCGAGGTTCGAAGTGTTCAGTGATCATAAGAGTCTAAAGTATCTGTTCGATCAGAAAGAGTTGAATATGAGACAGCGTCGGTGGTTGGAACTCTTGAAGGATTATGACTTCGGTTTGAATTATCATCCCGGCAAGGCTAATGTCGTGGCTGATGCTTTAAGCAGAAAGTCTTTGCATATGTCGGCTATGATGGTGAAAGAATTAGAGTTAATTGAAGAATTCAGGGATTTGAGTTTGGTTTGTAAGATGACACCTCGCAGTGTCAAGCTGGGAATGTTAAAGATCGACAATGATTTCCTGGGCAGCATTAGAGAAGCTCAGAAGACAGATGTCAAGCTGGTGGATTTAATTAATGGGGTCGGTCAGTCTGAAGACGAAGGTTTCAAATTAGATTCCAGTGGCGTGTTGAGGTTCCGGGGTAGGATCTGTGTTCCAGACGATGAAGAAATGAGAAAGGCAATTTTAGAGGAAGGTCATCGTAGCAAGTTGAGTATCCATCCTGGAGCGACGAAAATGTATCAAGATCTGAAAAAGATGTTTTGGTGGTATGGTATGAAGAGAGATGTGGCACAGTTTGTGTATGCCTGTTTGACCTGTCAAAAGTCGAAGGTCGAGCACCAGAAGCCAGCAGGGTTAATGCAACCGTTGGAAGTCCCAGAGTGGAAATGGGATAGCATAGCGATGGATTTTGTGACGGGGTTACCAAATACAGTTAAGGGTCATGACGCTATTTGGGTGATCATTGATAGGTTAACGAAGTCTGCTCATTTTATTCCTATTAATATCACTTATCCGGTGTCGAGGTTGGCAGAGGTATATGTCAAAGAGATTGTGAGGCTGCACGGTGTTCCGAAGAGTATTGTGTCAGATAGGGATCCGAGGTTCACTTCCGAGTTTTGGAAGAGTTTGCAGAAAGAATTGGGTTCTAAGTTAAAAATGAGTTCGGCGTATCATCCCCAGACAGACGGTCAATCAGAGAGGACAATTCAGTCGTTAGAGGATTTGTTGAGGGCTTGTGTATTGGAGCAGCGGGGATCATGGGATTCCTACCTTGCGTTGATTGAGTTTACTTATAACAACAGTCACCATTCCAGCATTGGGATGGCACCGTTTGAAGCATTGTATGGTCGAAAGTGTAGGACGCCATTATGTTGGTATGAGTCGGGGGAAAGTGTAGTGTTGGGTCCGGAGATTGTGCGGGAGACTACAGAGAAGATCAAGATGATCCGTGAGAAGATGAAGGCTTCGCAGAGTCGGCAGAAAAGTTATCATGACAAGCGGAGGAAGGATTTAGAATTTCAGGAGGGGGAGCATGTGTTCTTGAGGGTTTCTCCTATTACCGGTGTTGGTCGAGCGTTGAAATCGAAGAAGCTCACTCCTCGATTTGTTGGTCCTTATCAGATTTCTGAAAGAATCGGAAATGTGGCTTATAGAGTGGCTTTACCGCCAAATCTTTCGAACTTGCATGACGTGTTTCACGTGTCACAACTTCGGAAGTATGTTTCGGATCCATCTCATGTGATCCATATGGACGATGTAGAGGTGCGGGATAATCTCACTGTGGAGACGATGCCCGTACGGATTGAGGATCGTGAAGTGAAGGCGCTTAGAGGCAAAGAGATTGCATTAGTGAAAGTCGGTCTGGCTAGGAGCTGCCGGCGAGAGTATGACTTGGGAGCTAGAGAGCAAGATGCGAGAATCCTACCCAGAGTTGTTTGATCAGGTAAATTTCGAGGACGAAATATTCTAAGTGGGGGAGAGTTGTAACACCCAAAAATTATTTAATTAATTTAATTAATTAAGTAATTGGGGATTTAAATTAAATTATTTGATGTATTATAATTAATTAGAATTTATACTAATGTGTGTAGGGAGCGGTAGAAAGTGGAGGTGCCAAACCAAATGGACTTGGGCCTAAGTGAGAAGCCCAAGCCCATTATCCTTGTCATATGCGAAGTGGAGTAGCGCATAGGGGGTTAGGGTTTTGCTAGTGGTTGCGAAATCAAAAGAGAAAAACAAGAAAGAAAGAAAAGAGCGTGAGATAGAGAGAGAGCAAGGAGGCGCCGTAGGAGAGAAGAGGAAGAGGAGAAGAAGTCGCAAACAAGGAAGAGCAAGGAGCTTGATTTTGTTGCTGTGGTCCTGTACGTGACTATCTCCGGAGCCTCCGTTCTTCAATTTCGAGGTTAGGGGAGCTCTATCACTCTATCTAATACATTCTATGATAGGTTCTAAATCTAGGGCTAGACTAGATTTCTTGATGCATTGTTGATGTTGGTTTTTATATATAGATGTATGCGAATTGAGGAATACATGAGTTCTTGATGTTTCTTGATGCATTGTTGGTAATTGGTTATTATGTGTACATATGTATGCGAAGTGGACTTAATTATGAGACTGAAATTCTTGATATGTATGCGTTTGTGTTAGTGACTTGTGGCATTCGAATTGATCATGAAACTGAAATTGTGTTGGATTTGCTTGTGTTGTTCGCAAAATTGAATGGATGGTGTATAGGCGCCTAGGGCGCCAAGGGGATGGGGAAGACAATGCCCAATTGAATTTTTGAGAAATTGATTAAAATATGTGTATGTTTAGTTGCTGGAAAATTTTGAGTTTTATACTTTAAAATTGTTAAGAAAACAATTTTTAGTGTTGAAGAAATTGTTGAACAAATTCTGGGTGTGTTGCTGTTTCTCTGGGCGCTGAGTGCCTGTGCAGGGCGCTGGGCGCCTGATGGAGTGTGTGCTGTGCGTGTCTGGCGCGCCTGGGCGCTGGGCGCCTGGGGCGTGCGTGTTGCGTTGTTGCGCCTGGGCGCTAGGCGCCCGTGTCTTGTTTGTGTTGCGCTGTGCGCGCGTTGTTGTTCCCTGGGCGCATGGCGCCCGTGTCTGTGTTGCGTTGTGCGCGCCTGGGCGCTGGGCGCCTGTGGCGCTGTGTTGCGTTGTGTTGTGCGCGCCTGGGCGCTGGGTGCCTGTGTTGCCTGGGCGCCTAAGGCGCCAATTTTCAGAACGTTGTCTAATTTTTCCCAAACTTATTTTTATCATAACTTTTGACTCAGACGTCCGTTTTGAACGATTCAAAAAGTGTCGTGAAGCTTTTTACGTTGTCCACCTATGGGTCTAATTTTTAAAATGAAAAATTGTTATTTTCTGATTGTTTGTGGGCGCCCAAGTGGCTGTCCCCGGTGATCGTCCCAGTGACATTGAAAAATGACGTGGAACGCTTTAAAAACCCCTTTTGGTGTATAAACAACAGTTTTAACACGGTGGTGTCAAAATGACTGTTTTGCCCCTAGTGGCCAAAGTTAATGATGTTGATGTGTAAATGACGAGGATGCCCTTGGTGGCTAGTCAAATGACGTTTTGCCCTCGGTGGCTAATGTTTGAGTTGAATGATGTTTATGTGTAAGTGGCATTTGGGGCCTGAGTGGCTAAGTGATGTTAAAGCCTAAAAGGCTAAGTGACGTTATTTGTGTGTGAATTATGAAATGACAGGTGCTGTGCCTTTAATCGGCAAACCGGTAAGTGACGGGTCACATAGTTGACTATGAATTGAGTAATTGTGTATTTGTGTATTGTGAGTGGTGCATGTCATAGTGTCTCATGCCCATATGCATAAACCCAGTGATGTTTTGAGGCCTGAGTGGCTAAGTGATGATAAGGCCTGAGTGGCTAAGCGACGTTTTGTGAAAAGGTACCTTCATGCATATACCCGCGAGTGGGTTGCATTTCATAAATCTACATGATATGTAATGAGTTATTGTAAATGATGTAAGAGATGACTATGATGTGAGTATTTGGTGCTTGGATGCTGATTGTTCTAGTACGTAGCCTATGATTAGTGCTTATCATATTTTCTATTATATAGACTGAAATGATGCTCACCCTTTCCTGTTTGAATGTTACCCCCGTGTTGGTAACGTGCAGGTGATTCCCAGTGAAGGTATTAGCTTCACTTTTGAGTCGAGTCGTCATGCTCTGATACGTAGCACTCAGGGGGGATAACGAACTCGGCATTTATTTATGATTTTTGATTATTATGTCCATGTGGACTATTTGGTTATGTTTTACTATTTTCCGCTGCGTAATGGGTTGTGTTATGTTGAGTTTTATAAATGACGTTGAAATGAGATTGGAGATTCTTTATTTGTGATGTGCTACGCGAATGCATGAGTATTGAGTTGAACTGTTTTTCAAACTCTGATTTTTATAAACGAAGTAACGGGTAGAAAGGGGTGTTACAGTGAGCCCTCCTCTTAGCGTTACTGAAGATGAACTTCCCGCCGTAGTTCCCGGGGGTGTCACAGTGCAACCCACCACCTTTGAGGTTCGTGAGGGCTTCAACGCGTTCCAATAGATTTTTAAAGCTTCGACGCAGCCAGGTCTTCCCATTACTCAAGACTGGTTCACCGTTGACGCCAAAGTATCAGAAACCAGAGGTTGGGCCAAAGCTACTGATGACTATCGAGCCTGGTTTGAAAGAATGCATTCTGCCAAAGAAAGATATGTGGAAATCCTGGGGCTTGCGTGACATGATCGCTCTATCTACCTTTGCCATCCCCCACAACTTTGATGTTCTGTTACCCATTTTGGATTTTTGGTCTTCTGATTTCAATGCTTTTATCTTTCCATGGAGTATAGTGACCCTTATGGTGTATAGTGACCCTTATGGCGGACATCAGTGACAGAGAACATACGGCTTTCCTCATGTGTGGCCTCTCTACTTCCTCGGCGGGCTCTATAGGGGTATTCAGGTCACACTTGATCAGATCAGGGAATATGGTGTCATGACCAAGATTCAAGGCCCGATGTGGTTACTTCAGTTGTGGTCTACCCTCTACTTTCCTCGTATCCTGTCTTCTGGGCTCACTATTCCCAAATCTCCAACCAACCGAGTTTTAGGTCCCCAGCTCTCACATATGCCTTGCCATCGACTATCTTCGGCCAAGTTCATGGAAGCGCTCCTGCGCATGGACTTGGACGAGATGTCGGGGTGTTCCATCCTGGAAAAGAAGCTTGCTTCCTCTTGGATTTTTATTCCCCAGAAAACTTAGTCCAAACTCACCCTCGCCGACCGCAATGTTGCTCGTGATCATTGGCGTTTTGCCTTAGTGGCCCGAGATCTGCTTGTTGGCTACCACAGTCCTTCCCGTTACAGCAAGGTTGTGGCGGAATTTTACTATCCTAATTTTGTTTGTAGGTAATTTGGGCTCATGCAGCATGTGCCTCTGCCCTACAAAGCTTTGAGTGGTCCCCATCGTCGTGAAGGCTTGACTGATAGTGAAGTATACAAGACCATAACCAACAATTACTACAAGGTTACTCAAAGTGTGTGGGCACACTACGAGGTTTCCCCGGGGGAGACCATTGCCTTCACCAATTGGTGGCTTGGTGAATACTTGACTCAGTACCTCGGTTGTCCCTACACAGCTCCACTACCTTCTGCAGCGTTAGCTAGTACCGGCATGACCCCTCCTGCAACCAAGAAGACACCCAGATCTGTTGTCCTTGCTCGTCGTCCACCCACTTGTTCTAATCCAGGTGAGTCTCTTTTTAGCGCGTTTGCCGTCCATTTGATACATGTCGCCTTCCTGGTCTTACTCATGTTACAACTGCAGAATATTGAGGCCGCCATGATGATGAGGAAGAATGTCCCATTACCTTCCGCAGACCTCCCCAGGAAAAACCCAGCTGAAACCCTCTTGTCGCCAACGGCCAAGGACGCGGTTGTGGCAGCGGAAGAAACTCCTCGTCCATCCAAGAGACCGAAGGTATGACACCCCCTTATGTGCTTCTTTTTCCTGTTTTAGTCATGACAGGTGGCCACCCCTGTCGTCGTCAATGAATTCTCTACTCTTGTTCCATTCCCTCAGTTACCAACAAGTTCATCTTTCGTTCCTCCTCACCAATTACCAACCAGTTCACCTCCAGTTCCTCCTCCTCAAGGGAGTCCAAATCAGGTGACCGAGGCCGAGGTGGCTTGGTACTTTTCCTCTCAGGGTCTGTCTCAAATAGTTGCTCCTTCAGCAGATGAACTGAGTAAGCTCGAGGCAGCTCTCCAAGGAGGCATAGTTACAGATCCTACCTAACTCTTGGAGTTACGGTCCCTAGCCTTCAGGATGGCCTGTTCTGGGGATTTTTCAGAGCAGCGGAGAAGTATTCTAAAATAAGTAGCCTACCAGCTCCCAGAAATTTCCCAGTGTTATTCTTCGGCCAAAATTTCCCAAGACAATGCCCAGCAAGCATTAGACCACCTGAACACCCTCCATTCGGAGAAGAAAATGCACCTTGTGTCTTATGGCGAAAAGGAGGCAGAGAGAAAGGTAATCTTTGTCGAAGAAGAGGCAACCAGACGTCGCATCAAGGAGATTGAGACTACCCTAACTGAACTGCACCAGGAACTAGAAACCCTTCGGCCTCAGCAAGAGGAGGCGGCACGCAAGCTCGGCGGTATTGTTCAGAACGACATTCAAACTGTGATATCTTCTTGGGGCAGGTTGTATTTGTAACACCCTAAAATAATTTAATTAAGTAATTGATTAAATTATTTAAAGTGTTGCACTAATTCTTTTTATTATATTATAATATAGCATTTTATTTTAATTGAAGGGGATGGCATCGGAAATATCGGAATTACAAGTAACGGCCCAAGAAGCCCAAGCCCGTTGGCTTAGGCGCTCCTTAGGCGCTAGGGGTCTAGGTTGCGCCCCAATTGTGCCAAAAGTGAGAAAGTGAGTCGAAGGAGAGAAGAAAAGAAAGAAAGTGGAAGAGAGGAGAAGAGAAGGGAGGAGGCGACTTCAAGCTAAGGAGTTAGGGTTTGTGCACCTTGATCCTAGGTAAGGGTTCCTAATCTTTATGGTTCGATTTCCTTTCTCTATCAAGTGCTTAGGCTTTCGTTTTTCCCTAACCCTTCCTATTTTTGTTCAATTCGCGAATGGTCCAAGAGATAGAGAGAGAGGACGTGTTCGTGAATAAGGGAAGAAGAAGGAGAAGAATTCTTGTTGCGGTGGTTTGTCGGTGCTTCGGTGGAAAGAGCTCTAGTTCGTCATAATCAAGGTTAGGGGAGTCTCACTCTATAATAGAGAGTATAATAGGTTGTATGTAAACCATAGGATCCCACTTGACCTTACTTGTTAATTGTTAGATTTGTTTAGGTTAGTTGAAATTGATAATTGGTGATTAATTCGATTTCCCTATGCTAATGTTTAGATTTCAAGTGTTGATTTGTGCCTTGATGTGTTCTTAATATATATATATATGTGAAATTGAATGTGGTTGGAATGAGCATAATGCATTTTGTGATTGTTGTGGTGATTTGGTTTGGCAAATAATGAAGAATTTGGTGTTTTGGTTGTGTTAGGGCGCCTGGGCGCCAAGTGCTGGGGGGGGGGGGGGGGGGAATTGGCGCACTGGGCGCTGTTTCTGTTGCTGGGTGTGTGGGTGTTCTGGGCAGGGCGCCTATGTTGCTGCCTGTGGCGCCTGGGGTGGCGCCAGGTTGCTGCCTATGCTTAGGCAAGGCGCATAAAACATGTTTTTGGATAAACTCATTTTCTGAGCATATTTTCCCGAGCCAAATTTTGTATTCACCTGACCAAATCATATTTTAAGCACTTTGGCTAAGGAATTTCCAGATTTGCACTTGTGGTTTTGAAATGGTCCTATTGGGCATCATTTTGGCTTGTCTAAGGGGTGTCTTGTGTGCACTTCAATTTCTAAACAGTTTTTACCGAGCCAAATTTTGTATTCACCTGACCAAATCATATTTTAAGCACTTTGGCTAAGGAATTTCCAGATTTTGCACTTGTGGTTTTGAAATGGTCCTATTGGGCATCATTTTGGCTTGTCTAAGGGGTGTCTTGTGTGCACTTCAATTTCTAAACAGTTTTTACCGAGCCAAATTTTGTATTCACCTGACCAAATCATATTTTAAGCACTTTGGCTAAGGAATTTCCAGATTTGCACTTGTGGTTTTGAAATGGTCCTATTGGGCATCATTTTGGCTTGTCTAAGGGGTGTCTTGTGTGCACTTCAATTTCTAAACAGTTTTTACCGAGCCAAATTTTGTATTCACCTGACCAAATCATATTTTAAGCACTTTGGCTAAGGAATTTCCAGATTTGCACTTGTGGTTTTGAAATGGTCCTATTGGGCATCATTTTGGCTTGTCTAAGGGGTGTCTTGTGTGCACTTCAATTTCTAAACAGTTTTTACCGAGCCAAATTTTGTATTCACCTGACCAAATTGTATTTAAAACACTTTGGCTAAAGAATTTCCAGATTTTCACTTGTGGTTTTGAAATGGTCCTATTGGGCATCATTTTGGCTTGTTTAAGGGGTGCCTGGTGTGCAACTCATTTTCTGAGCATATTTTCCCGAGCCAAATTTTGTATTCACCTGACCAAATTGTATTTAAAACACTTTGGCTAAAGAATTTCCAGATTTCCACTTGTGGTTTTGAAATTGTCCTAGAGAGCGTTGTTTTGACTATGTTTGTGGTGCCTAGGGGTGAGCTGTGAGTTCTGAACATATTTTCCCTAGCCAAATTTTGTATTCACGTGACCAAATCCCATTTTGAACATTTTGGCTAGAGCGGTTTTAACTTTTAGGTGACCTATTGTGGTTGTGCTTTTGGGGTTTGTGTTGGGCGCCAAGTGTGCTGCCCATGGCTCCAAGTGGTGCGGCCGTGCCTTGTCTTTTGGTTTCGATCCTAATAGTAACAGATTGGTCCCTAGAGCTAGCTTAGTCATAGAGACGTGATTGAGATGAGAAAATAATGAGTTGATTGATGATGAGGCCATGGGGGCTAAAACCAAGATTAATTAAAGATGTGATATAGGATGCATGGACCGTGTTGGTAAGGATTATGATTGTGGTTTTGTCATGGAGTCTCATGCATACATAAGGCTGCGGTCTGAGTTTTAAATTATGATGATAAGGCTGCGGTCTGAGTTCTAAATCAAAATGATAAGGCTGCGGTCTGAGTTGATATTATGATAAGGCTGCGGTCTGGGAAAATGGTACCACATGCATAACTGTATTGCATACATCCTCATGATAAGCATGCAAGTTGGTGATTGTATGAACTATGCTACTGCGTGACTGTATGAGTGTGATGCTATGATGGAATATACTTCTTATTATAGTCTTTATTATGTAGTTGAGACTCACCCTTCTGTTGTTGTTTACCACAGGTAGTCCTGAGTGAAGGCTTACTCCTTTTACTCCCGAGTCGGTCTGCTCTGATACGTGACACCTAGGGGGTTGGCTTAGGAATTCTAATGTTATTCATTTGTTGTTGAATTTTATATGCATGGATTTAATGATTTTTTTTTGATGAGGCTGTTGTTTGGCACTTTCGAGATTATGTTATTTTTCGCTGCGAGACATCTAAATTATAATGTGTGGATTTCGTTGGTAAAGTCAAGAGTACCCTAAATTATTTAATGGTGTTGCGTATTATAAAGGTATAAGGAAGGCTTATACTGATTTGATCATTGTTAGATTAAGTTTATGTGTAGCATTCCATTCAAAAAGAAATTTTGAAACTCTGATCTCTATGATAAATAGCCGGGTAGAATGGGGTGTTACAGTATTCTCTTCTGGTAAGCTCAGCTGCAACTCCTCCATTGGCTGATTCCTCGGTGTTGGTCGCTTCGGATCCGGCAGCTCTTTCTTCTGTCAGCACGCTACCACACCCAGAGGTACCCGAACTGGTGGAGGGAGAGACTTCGGCAGCGGAGAGGTAAGCATTCTCCTATGACAATCTTTTGGTTTCACTAGGTCGCCGGTGTGTGGTGTGCCCTTTTCACAATTGGAATTTTCTTATTAGGCCGCCGGTATGTGGCGTTCCACCCTGACAATTCTCATTTCCATCTACCAATCTTCCTTTCCTTGCATACTTTCCCGTAGAGTAGGATAATATGCTTTAAGATATTTGTCGTTGATTTTTGTTTCGAACCCTTCTCCGTCTAACGCAATAAGACGGTGCGCTCCTCTGTTGAATACTTCATTCACGATATAGGGCCCCTACCAATTCGGGGACCACTTGCCAAACTTGGGATCCTTCCTTCCAAGTGGCAGAATAGTTTTCCAAACAAGGTCGCCTTCAACAAACTTTTTTGGCATGACATGTTTGTGTTACCAAGTGGCTTCAGTCTCAAGAGGGGGGGTGAATTGAGATTTAAAAACTTTTCAGATCTTTGAAAATGTTTTTCCCCTTTTCAATGACTTAGATCAATTTTCGCGCAGGTTAAGTGGAAGCGAAGGAATTAGAGTATAAAGCAGTAAAGCGGTATAACAGTAAAGCAGGAAAGCAGTAAAGCACGCAGAGATTTATCCTGGTTCGGTCACCTCCTAGTGACCTACGTCCAGTCCTCACACCCTTGTGAGATTTTCCACTAAAACAACAACAAGGCTTACAGGTGCCTTGGAAAACCTTTACAGACTTAGGCACTCTCCTCCTAGGATACCCCACCTATAGAGAGCCCTCAGATCTAATATAACAATAACAAGAGATACCCCACCCCTATTACAATCAACTGCCCTAGAAAGATACCCCACTTCCTAGTACATGCAGCTACCCTAGAGAGATACCCCACTCCCTAGAACAAAACACAACAATTAAATAATAAACAATTGTAAATGCAGAAATACCTCTAGTGTAGGCAGATATTACAACTTGAAGAATACAACCCCAACTAACTCTTAGCAACAGATCAGCTCAGACAGACCAACGGTGCGTGACGAGCAAAAGTATAAGCGTGAAGAGTTTTCTCAAAAAGTTTTTCTGATTCGTACAAATGGGTTGATGTGTGTTGTGTGTAAAATGAATCGTGAAGCACTGCCTATTTATAGGCTATGAGAAATTCATTTTTACGTTGAAAATAGTGAAGGAATCGATTCTTTGTTAAAATGTATTTGATCTAGGAATCGATTTATTTAGGTAAGGAATCGATTTTATCTTTGTTTGTAAAATATGGGAAATCGATTCTTGAGTGCCATGGAAAGCTAGGAATCGATTCTATACTTAGTGTAAATATGTAGGAATCGATTTTCAGCTTGCCTGAGACAAGTGGGAATCGATTCTCAGTTATGTGCAACAGGTTGGGAATCGATTCTTCCCTTAAAAAATATTTGGCTCAGAAATCGATTTATATACTGAAAGTACATGACCTGAAAATCGATTTATAGCTTTTTTTATTTTACCTGAAAATCGATTTTGATATTTGTTTATGCATGAGGAAATCGATTTTGTTATTTTAAAGGTGATAGAAATGTTTACGTAAATATGCATGCAACTTTAAAAAACTTTGTGAGTGTGTGAGACTTTGATATATGAGCTGACCTTTGAAAGAGCTTACACTTTTTCCTAAGACACACCCAAACCCTAATGACTACCCTTATATTTAAGGACTACCTTTAAACTTGAATCTTCAGTTCTTGGCTTGCTTGTCTTGGATTGTGACTTTGACGTTTAGTCACTTTTATTGACTTTGACCGTCAATCTTACCTTTGTCTTTTTCATCATCAAAACATATCCTGCAATATCAGGTTACCTGCAACACAAGGTATCCACAGTTTGTTGTAGGCGTGGGCTGTCTTGGCATTATTTACCTCTATCCTACTGAGGGCATCCAGGCTATCGTCGTCAACCGAGTCCAACTCCATCAATATGGCCTATTGGTACTCATCCATGCTAAGAGAGTGTTGCCGAGCCACTCGTAGCGAAGCTACACTAATCTCAAGTGGTAGCACGACATCCTAACCATATACCAAACGATAGGGAGTTTCCCCTATAGCGGTCGCTTTGGAATTCCTCATGGCCCATAGGACCTCATTAAGGGTTTCATGCAACCGTCGAGGCTTATCCTCTATGTTTTTCTTTGATGAGCTCGATGATGATTTTATTAGTAGCCTCGGCTTGTCCATTAGCCTGGGCAAAGTAAGGAGACGAATGTCTCATCTTGATGCCATACTCTTGGGCAAAGGCCACCACATGTTCCCCCGTGAACATTGTGCCCTGATCATCCGAGATGGTTTCGAGGATCCCGAACTTATATAATATTTGGTTCTCTATAAACTTGATCAGCGCGGCCTGATTGTTGCACCCCGAAAAATCCCGGGTTTGGGTTTCTCAATGTACAACGTGGAAAAATTTGGAGCCGCCACCAATATTTTAATTTTAAGACCAAAACATTGAAAAAAGGTCTTTTCGACAAGGCGGATGGTCATTGAAAACTAGAGATATAGGTTCGGGGGTCGATTACGCGCGAGGAAGGTGTTAGCACCGCGCACGTCCTTTCTACCGAAAGGGAACCTCTAATTAAATGTGTGGTTTTAACATTTGATTTGAAAAATACCTAGATTTGCCTATTTATTTCTTATTTGGGGATGAATGGGAAAACTTTTAATGAAAATATTATTTTTGGTGAAAAAGGGGGGGAAAAGGTTTTTTAGAAAAAAAGTGCTTGACGGGACATGGCCCGCTCCTACGTATCTCCCGGTGCGATGGAGAATTCAAAGCTACGTAGTTCTTGGTTGAAAATGTTTGTGTGTTGGTGTTTTTTAATATAGGGGTTTTAGAACAATGTGATCTGTGTTGAAGGACCACTGGGGGTCTGAAGGACCACTGGGGGTCTGAAGGGCCGCTGGGGGCCGAAGGAGCACTGGGGCTCGGAAGGACCACAGTTCACTTATCCTAAAACGATGGTTAACCCGGCCGTACGACCGACTTAATCCCCTATTTTGAAAATAGTATTTTTTGATTTTTGAAATGAAAGAGATGTGTTTGTATTTTTTAATTTATAAATTGTTTACTTTTGCGCTTGACAGGGGCGTGGCCCTGCTCCTACGTATCTCCGAGTGGAGAATCAAAGGCGACGTAGTTCTAATAAAAGAATGTTTTTTTTTTGAAAGGGTTTGAAAGGAGAGGTTGAATCATCTGAGACCATCTTCACCACTTAGAAAATGATGCACTAGGCACAAGTGGGAATCATGTGGTTCATCATCAACAAGGATACTACAGCTAAATTAAATCACATAGGGCAATCTTGGCATGGATCAGAATGATTGAATTTTAACAAATATAAAAACAGAAATACCTCTGATGAAGGCAGATATTACAGATCTGAAGAACAAAAATGAAGCGGAGAACTGGAAAATGAGATTTGCGAGAGTTGTCTTCCCAGATCTTGTGAAAATGTTTCTGGAGCAATTCTTCTCAGATCTTAAAAAAAATGTGTGTAGCAATTCTTCTCTCTGATCTTGTGAGCTGTGCCTGTTTTTCTGACCCTGTGAAGTTTTTCCCTGTCCTGTGAGATCTCCTCTCCATGAGATGTGTGCCCCCTCAAAATGTGATTTGAGGCTGCCTATTTATAGGCTTAGAGAGCGTAAAAAATTTTTTAAAACATTTATGGCAAGGATGAATCGATTATTTGAGCCTTTGGAAATGTGCAGGAATCGATTCTTTATTTTTTGAAATGACAAGAATCGATTATATGGCCTATGGAAAATGGTAGGAATCGATTTTCAGGACATTTGGAGATCCTGAAAATCGATTCTGTGGTCTTTGGAAACATGTAGGAATCGATTCTTTATTTTTGGAAATGATGGGAATCGATTGTATGGCCTATGGAAAAAGGAGGAATCGATTTTCACCTCTTTAAAATGGCCTGAAAATCGATTTCAAGGCCTATGAAAGGAGAGGGAAATCGATTTTCAGGACATATATAATAGGTGAAAATCGATTCCATGTTTAGTTAAAGCAATGAGGAATCGATTCATGGCCTATGGAAGAGCTTAAAAATCGATTTTCAAGACCTATGCAACATACTATAAATCGATTCTTGGCTTAGAAATCAATTCTTGTTTTCCAAAAAAATGCTTTTAGGTCCTTGCCATACATGCATAAAATATTTTTCAAAGCTTGCCATGCATGCATAACGTATTTTCAAAACCCTAGTTTCTTAAAAAGTGCATTCTATCCCTAATAATGATTCCAAAAACTTTGGAGCGGTTTCTAGGATTCAAAATGCAATGCATAATTTATTTTTATTTTTTTGTGGAGAAAATTAGGGTTTTGACCTAAGCCGGACAAAATTGGGGTATGACAGCTGCCCCTCTTTATTTGGATTTTGACAAGAAATATGAATTGCGCAGGACATATTTCGAGGCAAAATAGAAATAAAGAATTCGGAAATTATACCGATTTTGTCTGCTTAGGGAAACCCGAATTTTCCTCTTTTTCTTTTTCTATATATATTTTTTGAATAGATCGGCTTGAGAACAAACGGGGAACGGTTAACACTTGGTGCATTAACTGAGAGAGAAAATGATGGACCACTCGGGATCTGAAGGAGCACTAAGGCTCTGAAGGACCACTCAGGATCTGAAGGAGCACTAAGGCTCTGAAGGACCACTCAGGGTCTGGAAGGCTGCCTAGGCCTTAATTGAAGGACCATCGTGGTCTGAAGGAGCGCTACTAGCTATGGTACTAGTAAAACGGTCTGAGGGGGCCTTTCGAGCGGCCGATCAACATCAGGTCCGGAACTGATTTGATCAATGGATTTACGCTATGCCTTAGGCTGACACAACTAATCCGAAGGACTTGACGAAGTCTGATGGATCCATTGCGTGCTCGTACACAATGTTGTGATCTGTGGAAGGAGTTCACTAACTCGGTGGGAGTTCACTAACTCTGTGGGAGTTCACTAACTCTGTGTTGAGGGAGTTTACTAACTCAGGGTTGATGGAGTTTACTAACTCGGGGTCTGGAAGGCTGCCTAAAACCTTTTAACGGACTCTTGTCGAGTCCGAGCTCTGGGGGGGTGGCCTTTTCGAGCGACCGATCAACATCAGGTCCGGAACTGATTTGATCAATGGATTTACGCTATGCCTTAGGCTGACACAACTAATCCGAAGGACTTGACGAAGTCTGATGGATCCATTGCGTGCTCGTACACAATGTTGTGATCTGGATTGATGGAGTTCACTAACTCTGGGTTGATGGAGTTTACTAACTCTGGGTTGATGGAGTTTACTAACTCTGGGTTGAGACTATCTAGTCTGAGGTAACTTCTATCTTGACAGGTACATGAAATGCATACACTTGAATGCATATGAATGCAATGATTGACTTTGGTGGGATGCCTTTTCTGTTTGATTTTTCTCTTCTTTTCCTTTTGTTATTCTTTCGCTCTTCTGAGATGCGAATTTGAAGGCGTAATGTACTGTTTGATGCCATGGAGTGATGACTGGTATGAATGATATGTGAAAATGATGAATGATGTGAAAATGTTGTGTTCTTTTATGTTCCGTCTTCTGTGATTTTCTTCTCTCCTTTCTTATTTGCCCCCTTTTTTTTTTTTTTTTCTTTTTTTTCTATGGAATGCAGATATCTATGTAAATGGAGTATGAATGTATGTTATGCACAGTGTATGTGATGTGATGATTTCAATGGAATGATGGATGCTATGAGATGCTATTTTTGATTTTCTTCCTTTTTATTTTGGTTAAGGATCAACACTTCAAGTGCCTACAAGGTAAACATCCTAATCCCTAAGGATCCAGGCGAGCACTAAAGCCCTACAAGATAACAACCTAATCCCTAAGGATCCAGGCGAGCGCTAAAGTCCTACAAGCGGCCGACTTTAGGCGACCCCTTCATGTGCTGAGATAGCTGGTTAAAGAATTTTTCCTATTTGTCTTCTTGCTATGTGAGGATGCAAATGCAATACTTTGATGCATGATATGAAATGGTTGATTGGGAAACATAGGCATATGGGATGAATGCATGAAATGCGAATGAAAAGTTTGGATGCTAATGTTATGACGCATAGCGTAATGATATGAAATGGTTGATTGGGAAACATAGGCATTTTGGATGACATGCGATGAATGCATGAAATGTGAATGTGAATATGATGTGAATGAAATGTTTGGATGCAAATGTTATGACACGGGATGACGTGTTTTTGCTTTTATGATGCAATGCTTTGATGCTTGATGGAATGAGACGGAAGATTTTTGCTTTTATCCGTTGCTTCTCTTTTTTTTGTTGCCTTTCATGAAATGATGATGTTGGCACGATGCAAAATGGAACGCCTAAATGCAGGAGGCGAAGAATGAATGATGAAACATTTTTGTGATGAGGAGATGCAAGACTTTGAATGCAAGGAATTGAGATGATTATTGACCATTTTGTTGAGAGAAGAAAATGGAATTTGATTCAAACTCCGGTGTTCTCAAGGTTTTTATTTACAAACAACCTCACTTGTTTTCTCTTTCTTTCCATGATGACTGAATTTTAGATATCACATGACTAACTTGTGTTCTCTCTCTTTGAAGCATTATCTAGTAAGCATGCATAGGGGTGCAAATGTGAATGAGTGAGTCCGTTAACTTGGAATTGGTTTAGGGCATGGACATTTATGGCCAGTGAAGGAATGACAGACATGGTTATTGTCGAAGCTTATGAGGGACCAAGAGATACAAGATTGCCCCAATTCAGGTCTTTGACGAGTGAATAACTTGCCCCTGTCTAGTGGTGACAACAACTAGGGGTGTAGAAGATGATGAATTGGGAACGCTTCGGCTCTTGGGATGAAAGCTGGAACGAAAGGGGTTTTGCTTCAACCCACAGAATTTGATGTTGCCCCAGTCATAACAAAGACAAAGCTGCCCCAATCAGAATGACAAGGTCTTGTTAGGATAGTGAGTTGAGAAATTGCCCCGGTGAGGGTTTTTTATGGAATGAATGAGGTGAAGGAACGGGAATGCACTTGCCCCACTTTGGAATGACATTGACAACTGGAGTGACATGGGATGGACATTGAACATACTTTCCCAAGACTAGGGTGTGTGGGTGGTGAAGAGAATGCCCCAACTTTTGGGTCCGAGTGGTATTCTTAGTGCAAATCTTTGGTTCTGACTGATGTCTTGACTTTTGGTGTGAAAGAATTCTTATCTGGTGATCACTAAACCTTGTTTTAATGCATCTTGAATGTGTTTTGGAGTGCAAGTCCTTCTTTTTTATTTTGTCAGCTTTCTTTTTTCTGACTGTTTGTTTTTGTTTCCTCAGTTCTCTTTTTTCTGAGGGTTTATTCTTTCTTGATCAGCTTTCTTTTTTCTGATCGTTTGTTTTTCTTTTGAGCAAACACTTTGTACATAGATAAGCTTATTCGTCCTAAGATTAAATTTGAGTGAACAAAAGCAACCGGTCATTGATCGGAATGGACTTTTCGGGATTGTGATGAAGGAGGGTTAGGCTTAATGAAGTGTTTGAGGCTAGTGGGAGGGTGAGTTTTGTTCGGCGTTTGATTGACGGTTAATGGTCTATGAGGAAGATGGTTATTGGGCTTGTTTGGGCTCTGTTAAGGCAAATTCATGTCTCAGGGTAGAATGACTAAGGGGTTTGATGTTGAGGCCAAAGAAAGTGTTTGAAGGTTTATGGAACCAGGTGTTGGAATGATGAAGTGTTTGAGGGTTTATTTAGACAAGGATCTCTTGTACTTTGTGGTAACATGTACCAGCTCACCATTTTCTTTTGTTTTGGGATTTTCATTTTTGTATCCCCCTTTTTTTTTTTTGATTGATTTTTTTTTTTTTTTTTTTTTTTTTTTTTTTTTTTTTTTTTGACTCGGGTGAGCTGATAAAGAGTGATGCACTTATTTTATTTGGGGTGATCCTTGTCTAGGGTGATTTTTGGATTTCGGTTTTTCTTGGCTCAAGGTGGGTAGGAAAGGGATTTTCTGGGATTTTGGGGTTTTTGAGGAGATGGCCAAACTTCATTTCAAATCCCGATTGCTTATTTCTATGAGACTTAACTTTAGAACAATAACTTATCTATCTTCATGTGTTTGCTCTTTTTTTCCTTTTTGTGCCCTAATTTTTGCCTGGACCGCTCTTTGCGAGTTTTCAATCCACCGGGCGCTCATTTTTGCCTAGGCCGCCCTTTGCGGGTTTTCAACCTAGCGAGCTTATTTTATCTTTTTTATTTATTATATTTTTTAGAAAGACTTGCACTAAGGGAATATGATACCGACAAGGAAAATTAGTGATCACAGAATTGCCCCAGCATGGAGGACTTAAAGTGTTAGTGGGAATGAACCAAAAGTCAAGTATGCACTGATGGGAGAGAATATGCGCTTTAGGGGTGGACGGGGCGGGATTAGACTTGGATGGGGAATGATGATAAATGAAGGAAATTGACTGACTCAAACAAGAGAACTGCACGTGGCATGCATGCTTACTAGAAGAACGCTTCACAGAGAATTAACATTGGTTAAAACATGATATAAAAACTTTTTGATGAACTGTTTCGGTCTTTTATCATGGAATGGATGAGATGTAATCCCCTTTTTTGAAGGAAATACAAATGAGCTATTGATGTGAAAAACTGAGTGCCTTGGAACACCTTGAGTTTGCAACCAAGTAAGGATAAACTTTTTCAAAAGGATGATTGTTTCGCAAGAACGTCTCGCTTCTCATCACAACTCTTATTTTATGCAATGAATGAACAAATTATGATATGCAAGGATGATGCAAATGATTTATTGGAAAAAAGGTTTTAGAAAAATGTGCTTGACGGGGTATGACCCGTTCCTACGTATCCCCATTGTAATGAGGAATCAAAGCTTACGTAGTTCTACTGTGTCTTTTTTGAAATAATGCTTATGCATGAATGCCTCGTCTTGGATGAACTTGACGAGGGTTTTTTGCATGATTATACATGAAATGCTTATGCTATGCAGATGATAATTGTTTTTTTTGTTTTATCTTTATGTAATGAAGGGAAATGCAAGATGAAGGGTTTTTTTTTTTTTTTTTTCAAAATTGGAATTTTATGCAATGCAAATGATGTAATGATGCAGTGATGCAATGATGCGATGATGCAAGGATGCTTTTTTTTTGTGTTTTTGCAGAAAGAGGATATTTACAGGTGGTGATTTGAAAATTTCCACCCTATATGCCACCTCATATAGGCGTTTATTGAAAAGGGAAAGCATATATTTTTTGATTTTCGAAAATTTTGAAGGAAAAATTGATTGAACTGAATGCAACAATGCAGCACACAATTTGGAAAGCCCTTGTGACCTAAAAGGGAAGAAACCTATGATCTAAGGCATTTTAGGGGTAATCTTCTCATGTGGCTCTATTCACACCCTCACAAAGGTCATCAGAGCCACTGTCTCTTTCACGAAATTCCTTGTAAATGCAGCAAACTGCTAGGTACAAGGCATCATGGAAGAGCACAACTCTGATTGAAACTTTCGCGAGTAGCCAAACGGACAAAGGTCCTGATGGGCTCCCACTACTCGAATCCACTCATCCTATGGTATCCTAACAGACCTGGGTTATGGTCTCTTTCTCTAATCATATGGCCTCAAGGTACAAGTGGTGTGTGCGAAGGGCATTTCCTTAAAAAAACTACCCCATCTGCAAATGAAAATCCAGACAATCCAGACAATAGAAAGCAATAACATGTCGTCTACCCTAGGGTTTAATACCAATTAAATACAACTAATCTAGGGTGCCAACAACAATGCACTACTTACCTCAAGAAAGGGAGCGAAGAAGAGGGAACAGGATAGAATGGGGAAGAGATGCATGAACTTACCTTTGGAGAAAAGGAGCAAAGAAGAAGGGAACATGGGGGTTGGAAGAATGCATGAGCATAAGCAATAAAAGAAAAGGAGTAGAAGAGGAGATAGGGAACAACAAAGAAGACAAATGCATATGCCTACAATCAATGAAAAGAAAGAAAGGCAAAAAAGGTTTTAATCAAATCAACAATACATTAAACCACACATTTAAATTAGTTAGGCTTGACCCTCGTCTTTTAAAAAAGTATCCCCAGCGGAGTCGCCAGCTGTTGCACCCCGAAAAATCCCGGGTTTGGGTTTCTCAATGTACAACGTGGAAAAATTTGGAGCCGCCACCAATATTTTAATTTTAAGACCAAAACATTGAAAAAAGGTCTTTTCGACAAGGCGGATGGTCATTGAAAACTAGAGATATAGGTTCGGGGGTCGATTACGCGCGAGGAAGGTGTTAGCACCGCGCACGTCCTTTCTACCGAAAGGGAACCTCTAATTAAATGTGTGGTTTTAACATTTGATTTGAAAAATACCTAGATTTGCCTATTTATTTCTTATTTGGGGATGAATGGGAAAACTTTTAATGAAAATATTATTTTTGGTGAAAAAGGGGGGGAAAAGGTTTTTTAGAAAAAAAGTGCTTGACGGGACATGGCCCGCTCCTACGTATCTCCCGGTGCGATGGAGAATTCAAAGCTACGTAGTTCTTGGTTGAAAATGTTTGTGTGTTGGTGTTTTTTAATATAGGGGTTTTAGAACAATGTGATCTGTGTTGAAGGACCACTGGGGGTCTGAAGGACCACTGGGGGTCTGAAGGGCCGCTGGGGGCCGAAGGAGCACTGGGGCTCGGAAGGACCACAGTTCACTTATCCTAAAACGATGGTTAACCCGGCCGTACGACCGACTTAATCCCCTATTTTGAAAATAGTATTTTTTGATTTTTGAAATGAAAGAGATGTGTTTGTATTTTTTAATTTATAAATTGTTTACTTTTGCGCTTGACAGGGGCGTGGCCCTGCTCCTACGTATCTCCGAGTGGAGAATCAAAGGCGACGTAGTTCTAATAAAAGAATGTTTTTTTTTTGAAAGGGTTTGAAAGGAGAGGTTGAATCATCTGAGACCATCTTCACCACTTAGAAAATGATGCACTAGGCACAAGTGGGAATCATGTGGTTCATCATCAACAAGGATACTACAGCTAAATTAAATCACATAGGGCAATCTTGGCATGGATCAGAATGATTGAATTTTAACAAATATAAAAACAGAAATACCTCTGATGAAGGCAGATATTACAGATCTGAAGAACAAAAATGAAGCGGAGAACTGGAAAATGAGATTTGCGAGAGTTGTCTTCCCAGATCTTGTGAAAATGTTTCTGGAGCAATTCTTCTCAGATCTTAAAAAAAATGTGTGTAGCAATTCTTCTCTCTGATCTTGTGAGCTGTGCCTGTTTTTCTGACCCTGTGAAGTTTTTCCCTGTCCTGTGAGATCTCCTCTCCATGAGATGTGTGCCCCCTCAAAATGTGATTTGAGGCTGCCTATTTATAGGCTTAGAGAGCGTAAAAAATTTTTTAAAACATTTATGGCAAGGATGAATCGATTATTTGAGCCTTTGGAAATGTGCAGGAATCGATTCTTTATTTTTTGAAATGACAAGAATCGATTATATGGCCTATGGAAAATGGTAGGAATCGATTTTCAGGACATTTGGAGATCCTGAAAATCGATTCTGTGGTCTTTGGAAACATGTAGGAATCGATTCTTTATTTTTGGAAATGATGGGAATCGATTGTATGGCCTATGGAAAAAGGAGGAATCGATTTTCACCTCTTTAAAATGGCCTGAAAATCGATTTCAAGGCCTATGAAAGGAGAGGGAAATCGATTTTCAGGACATATATAATAGGTGAAAATCGATTCCATGTTTAGTTAAAGCAATGAGGAATCGATTCATGGCCTATGGAAGAGCTTAAAAATCGATTTTCAAGACCTATGCAACATACTATAAATCGATTCTTGGCTTAGAAATCAATTCTTGTTTTCCAAAAAAATGCTTTTAGGTCCTTGCCATACATGCATAAAATATTTTTCAAAGCTTGCCATGCATGCATAACGTATTTTCAAAACCCTAGTTTCTTAAAAAGTGCATTCTATCCCTAATAATGATTCCAAAAACTTTGGAGCGGTTTCTAGGATTCAAAATGCAATGCATAATTTATTTTTATTTTTTTGTGGAGAAAATTAGGGTTTTGACCTAAGCCGGACAAAATTGGGGTATGACACTGATTAACACTCCCCAAGGGTACGGCTTCCACCCCATTTCGTGAAGTAATCGGTATCTACAATTATGAAGTTGTATCCCTTCGAGCTCGGAGGGTATATCTTGCCAATCAGGTCCATGGCCCACCCTCTAAACGGCCAGGGTTTGACAATGGGATGGAGCTCGTCTGCAGGTACTCTTTGGATCGGTCCATGCAGCTGAAATGCTTCCCAATCTTTCACAAATTGGAAGAAATCGGTCGTGATCGTCGGCCAGTAGTATCTGTGCCTATAGATAAGCCACTTCATGATGGGACCAGATCTGTGGGAGCCACATATTCCCTCGTGCACTTGAGCCATCACCATATAAGCATCCTTCCTCTTGAGGCATCACAACAATACCCCATTGGCACTTCTCTTGCACAGCTCATTCCCTATCATGATGTATTTAAGGGCTTTCTTCTTGACCTTGAAGTCAGTGTTAGCCATTGGGTTACGGAGGTATTCCGACAACACCCCGATCCAAGTATCAGTGGGATCGGTCTAAGCTGGTACCACGACATCTTGCTGCAACACCTCGGTCACCAGCTCCTTATACCCTGAGGCGTGTTGGGCCAAGTCATTCACCTCTTGATTTTTGTTTCTAGGGACGTATATGATCACGACATCGGCAACTTAAACATGTTATGGGCCGAGGACCGTAGCTGCCTAAGCTTTGCGGTGTAACACTTGTATTCCCCAATGATTTGTTTGATCACCAGTTGGGAATCTCCTTTTATCTCTACGCACTGGGCCTTCATGGCGGCCAAGATATCAAATCCCACATTCAAGGCTTCATAATCGGCCTGATTATTAGAAGCTCGATCTTCTATACTGCACATGAACCTCCATTTCCTGCCGTTGGGGCTAGTGATCACTACAACGATACATGCCCCCATTTGGGTGCTTGACCCATCAAACATAAGGGTCCAAGGTTTCAATCTTAAGTAACTGATAGATTCGGTGGGCAATTCGCACACCTCTATGCATGGATGTTGGGCTAGAAAGTCATCCAAGGCTTGCCCCTTGATGGCCCTTAGAGGAACTTAAGTTAACGCAAATGCATTCAACGTAATGGCCCACTTTACAAGTCTTCCCTGCAAGACAAGCCTATTAAGAAGGTATCGAATGATGTCTACTTTGCACACAACCAAAACTTCCATAGGTAACAGGTAATATTCAAGTTTAGTACAAGCAATGAACAACGATAAATAAAGCTTCTAAATAGGAGAATATCTAGCCTCGGCATCATTGAGGATCCTACTGAGATAATATATAGCTCGTTCAGCCCCATTATCGTCATCTTGAGCCAGCAAACAGTCGATAGCTTGTTCTTCGGCCGCAATGTATAGCTTAAGAGGCTTGCCAGGCTGCGAAGGTTCCAAGACAGGGGGTTTAGTCAAGGCAGCCTTGATTTGATCAAAGGCCTCCTGTTGTTTGGTTCCCCAGGCCATCTCTTCCGCGCTCTTTATCCACATTAAGGGTGAGAAAGCCTTCACCTTCCCAGCCGAGTTGGCGATAAATCTCCTCAGGAAGTTGATTTTGCCAAGCAAACTCTGCAACTCCTTCTTCGTTCTAGGAGGTCTGGCCTCTAAGATGGCTCGAGCCTTGTTTTTGTCTACTTAAATGCCTTGATTGTGCACTAGAAAGCCCAGAAAATTTCCTGCTTATACGCCAAAAGCACATTTAGCAGGGTCCACGATATGGGCCTCAAAGCTCTTGGACTTGACTACCACGTCATCAATATATACCTCCATGCTTTTACCAATCAGGTCATAGGAAATGGCATTCATCTCCCTTTGATATGTGGTCCCTCGGTTTTTGAGGCCGAAAGGCATTACCAACCACTCATAGATGCCTAAGGCATCGGGGAACCTGAAAGGCATTACCAGCCCCGACCACATATATCTGGTTATAGTTAGAATAATCATCCACAAATGTTAAGATGGCATTGTTAGCCGCGATGTCGACCAACATGTCGGCCACAGGCATACCATACTCATCTTTCGGAGTGGCCAAGTTTAGGTCTCTATAATAGATACATACCCTCACTTGGCCATTCTTCTTGATCACGGGGACTGTAGCGACCGAAAAATCCGGAGGAGGGATTCTTCGACGTTCTTGAAATGAAGCCGCCACCAAAGTTTTAGTTTAAGGGAAAACATTGGAAAATCCCTATTGAGTGGATAAGGGGGTCGTGCGGACCAGTTTTAGGCTCGGGAGTCGTTTATGCATAGGGAAGGTATTAGCACCCTACGACATCCTTCCTAAGGAAGGTTACCTTTTAACTAAATGTGTAAAATTATTAATTTAAAAAAATCATTTTTACCCTTATTTACAAGTTAAAAGAAAAAGACTTGGAAGGAGGATATTTCACTATTTTTGTTTGTTTTTTGAAAAAAGAAAGAAATAAGAAATTTACAAAAGAACTAAAAAAAAGGGTTTTTATTAATGTAATTGATAGAAGTCGGCCGCCCTCTGCTCCTACGTATCTCCTGGTAGAGAATCAAATCACACGTAGTTCTTGGGTAGAAAATATTTGTTTGTTTGTTTTATTTTTAATTAATGTTTTTGGAATGGTTATAGGGATTTTAAGACTTGTGAGCCGTACAGCTCATTTATCTTAAAATGCAGTTTAATCTGTCCGTACAGTCGACTTAATCCCCTATTATTATTTCGTCGTTTTGTAAGAAAATGAATTAAGAAACACAGAATGAAAGTTGTTGGTCTGAAGGAGCGCTTGGGCTCTGAGGGACCGCTAGGGGTCTGAAGGAGTACTGAGATTCTGAATTGTGATATGAGATCCACGCTTGAAGCGCTGATTTTGAGGGAACAAAATATAGGGATCGACACTTGGGGTGCTTGCCCTAATAAATGCATTCACCTGAGAGGGGGAAGCTATCTATATTTGGTATGTCTAAAAATGCAATGAATGGTGTATGCATGCATGCAAGCATGTGCGATGATAGGTGTTTACTGTGGTAGCGGATGAAATGTGGCAAGTAATGGGTGTTGAAGTGGATGGAATATGAAAGTTGGCAAACGATGCATGTGGATGCGGACGAGATATGATTGCAGCTGTAATGATTATATGCAAATGCTATGGTGAATGAAAGGAAGACACCCGAATGCATGGTAAAAAAAAATTTTGCCATGATGAGACCGGCACTTGGCACGTCTATCGGAGCAGAAAAAATGAATTCATGTGTTCATGTAATGTAATGCAATGTATGTGGATGCGGACGAGGTATGAATGTGATTGCAATGGCTATATGCAAATGCTGTGGTGAATGATAGGAAGACACACGAATGCATGGTACAAAGATATGATTAGTGATGTAGAAACTTTTTGGCCATGATGAGACCGGCACTTGGCACGTCTATCGAAGGAAAGAAATTCATTTATGTGTTCATGCAATGTGATAAATGTGCAATGCAAAAGTAAATGGACTACCAAAGCCTGTGAATGATGGATACTGAAGCTGGTCGGAGAGAGAAATTGATAGGCCGTGTATGCGACTGCAGACAATATGTGAATGCAAATGTACTGCTTAGATGCATGGTTTGATGTTGAGATATAATGGATGGTGCAATGATTGGTGTTTGGCGAGATGTGAAATCATTTTTTTGTCTTTTCGCTTTATTGCCCTTTTCGTGTTTGATGGATGCATGAAATGAGAATGTGAATATGACGGATATCTAATATTTTGATGCAAACGCTCTGGTGAATATCGGGAAACCTATGAATGCATGGTAAATGATTAGAAATGTTTTTGTGCAACGATGAGACCGACACTTGGCACGTCTATCGAAGCAACAAAGTTATGCATGCAACGTAATGAATGTGCAATGTGGAAACAAATGAACTACAAAGGCCTGTGAATTGTGGATGCTGGAGTTGGTCGGGAACAAAAACTGATGAGTTGTGTATGCGCACGCCGATAACATGTGAATGCAAATGTAATGTTTTGATGCAGGTGCCATGGTGGGTGCATGTTTGCATGATGTAATGAAATGTATGGTATGATTTATTGATTATGTGTTTTCGCAGTTTTTGAAACGAGAAAATATATTTTTTTTATGCGAGAAATTGAAAGGTGGATGCTTTGGAAACGTCACTTTTTGATGCAAGATTGTATCGCGGAATGATTTATGCTATGATTGATGATGATGTGTTTTTGCAGTGTTTGAGATGAGAAAGGATTTTTTCTGATGCGAGAAATTGAGAGGTGGTTTCTTTGGAATCGTCACCTTTGATGTATGGTTGTGTCGCGGAATGATTTATGCTATGATTGATGATGATGCGAAATTTTAGTAATGACGAGAAATGAGGCTTTTGATGCAAGAAGCAGAAGAATGAATATCTTGAAATGATCGTTCTTTTGAAAAAAGTTTGAACTTAAACATGGTGTAGCTATTCACCGACACTGATGTGCAAAAGTATTTGATTGCATTCGCAAGCTCGTTCACATTGTTCTTTCATTTGATTATCATGTCCCATGATGACTGGTTAGGTCCACAAAGTTATCTGAGTGAGTTTCCAACCTCATATTGTTAACTTATGTTCTCTCCCTTTGAAGCATTATTTAGTAAAGATGCATAGTAGCGCAAATATAGATGAATGAGTCAGTTAACTTGGCTCTAGATCTAGGGTATGACATATGAAGGGATAAATGACAAGTGAGGGGACGAATGGTAGGTTTTTGCCAAAGCCATGAAAGGTAGGTTCTCCCCAACTCAAGAAATGTGTTACTGCCCCAATTTAGAATTGATGATGGTGAGTGGATAAATTGCCCCTGTCTAGTGGTGACAACAACAAGGGGTGTAGAGGAAATAATGAATTGGGAATACCATGACTTTGGAATGAAGGGTGGAAAACAAGAGATTTTGTCTCAACCCACGACGTTTGGCGTTGCCCCAATCTTGACGAGAGCAAGGTTGCCCCGACTCGGGTAACATCGCGGAAGGCTGTATTTAGGATAATGGGTTGAGAATATGCCTCGGTATGGTCTTACGGATGTGAATATGACGAGGGGATGAGATGGTTGTAGGGCGAATTCCCCCGATTTTAGGTGGAGTGAATGGTGACAGGATTGCCCCACTTCGGAATCTAGGTGATGGTCGTAATCTAAACTTTTGGTTCTTTTAAGGTGACTCCCACAGACTATGATACTCCTGGGTTCTGATACGATGAAAATTTCAACTGGTGATCGCTAAACCTTGTCTTGGTATCAGTGCAAGCCTTTGAATTTTTTTTCTTCTTTTTTTGTTGAGAAAATATATTGTAAATAGATAAACTTACTTGTCCTAGAATTAAAACTTTGGGAAAACGAAAGCAGTTAGTCATTGATCAGAATGGACTTGTTGGGGTGGTACTGTGGCTAATAGTTAGGGGTTTACGAAATAAAGGGTTGGTAATGTGGCCAATGGTTAGGGGTAATGTACCAATGGTTAGGGATTTATGAAAAGAAATGATAATTGGGCCCAAAAAAGTGTTTGATGGTTTATTGAGACCGGGACCTTTAATGAAAGAATGAACAAGTAAGCCCAAAGAAGTGTTCGAGACCATTGGTTTGGGCTTTGTGAAAGAAATTCTAATTTGGCACAAAGAGGTGTTTGAGGGTTTATTCAGACAAGGGCATCTTATGTGTTTGATGGTATGATGTATCAGCTCACACCGCTTCCTACTCCTTTTGCTTTTTTCTCTGAGGATCTCTTTTTCAATCAACTTTTTTTGAATTTCACTTTCTTTTTTGTGATCTTTTTTTTCTTTTTTTTTTTTGAGTAGAGTGAGCTGATAAAAGTGACACACTATTTTTGATGTGGAATTGATCCTTGTCTAGGGTGACTGAAAGGTTTTTTGATTTTTTTAGCTCAAAGGGGTAGTAAAGAACTCTTTTTTTGAGGGTACGGGAAGGCGACCAAGCTTCATTTCAAATCACGATTGCTTGTTTTCTCAGAGATTAATTCAAGGACACAAATTATTTATTTTTTATATCAGCTCTTTTTCTCTTTATTTCTTTTATTTGCCCTAATTTTGCTTAGGCTGCTCTCGCAAGTTTTCAACCTAAAAGGTTTTAATTTATTTTTTGTAAAGGACTTGCACCAAGGGAATACACTGTTGACAAGGTATCTAGTGATCACAAATTTGCCCCTGCATGGGGCCTAAAGTGTTAGCTAATGAAATTTCATCATTGGGAACAAACCAAATAGTCGACCAGGTACTTGTGTGGAGAATATGCACCTTATGGGATGGTCAGGGTGGGATTGGTCATGAACAAGGAATGATGATATGAAAGATATGGACACTAACAGACTCAAACAAGAGTAAATGCACATTGCATACAAGTTCACTATACGAATGTGTTCTGGAGTGGGCTCGAAGGCCAATTCGTCCAACAGGCCCATCGCGGCCCAATATCTGACTTGCTCCGTAAGATGCGGCCGACCCCGCAAAAAGCGCAACGGCTAGAACGCCTGCGCAGCCAACACTATATAATCCACACCAGCATGTGGCTTCAGGTACGTTTTACTCACCTTGTGACCCTTCCCATTGAAGCACCTCTGACTTGAGCGTTGGAGTGCCTTTGCAGGTACCACCCGCGTGCGGCCTACAACTCGGTCCTTCCTCCCAGCGACCGAGCAACATCATCAAACAGCAGCAACCCATCGTATTGATCAGGTACGTTCAATTGGCGACCACAGTGGGAGGCCCGAGCGCTATTCCACATCAAACCATCCCGCCACGCCAGAAACGCACTTCTTCCAGGCTCAACACCTCTGGGCAGAACCGACCTCAACGGACCCCAGAGGGCATGCCTGTGACCGTTCATGAATCACAAGATGAGCCTCGCTAAGAACCCTCAGTGCAGGGCGGCCGCGGGTCAATTACCCAGCCAGCCCCGCAACTACCGACCGAGCTGGCCGAAGCAGGAATCCCAGAAGCATTGCCAGAGCATGTGTCCCAAGCACTCATACAAATTCTGGAGCAAAAGAATCAAGTGATCGCTGATCGAGACGAACTGATCAAACGCTATGAGAGAGGGTCGATCTCGATCCGCCCGCGTGCGGACAGCGGTCACCGAGGCCAACCTTCTCGGCCCCATCGTTCACCACCACGAAGAGAAGCTCCTCCTCGTCGAGGCATATCCCGACGCAATCCTTCAAGAAGGGCGGTCGTTCACAGGTCGCCCCCTCATCGAAGAACTCGCCACCGTCATTCCCCCGAGGAAGATTACGACTATGCTGACTCAAGCTACCGACCAGAGTCAGAAGGGTCGCCAACAAGATACTCGTCCAACGAGTCCTCAGGATCCCGCCGATCAAGAAGCAGGTCGTGGGACTCGTATGAGGAGTTTGACGACTACCGTAACGGGGAGATTAGAGATGTCTCCCGTGCCATCAGCCGACCAAGAAGGAACTATTCAGAGCGGCCTAGAAGACGGTCGTCGCCACATGCTCAACAATATCATGGACCCCCTCCAATTGCTGACAGACTCCTTGGTCAGCCGGTCGGCCTTTACGGTTTGCCCGTGGACCAGACTTATGCCGCCATGCAGCCCTACGGGCAGAATCTCATCCCGACCGGACAAGGGCCTTTCACCAGCGAAATCAGGCGTTATCGCATCCCAAGGGACCTGAGGAAGCCCCCGAATCTGAACAAGTTTAACGGCCGCGGGGACCCAGATAAACACCTCATGTACTTCAACAACTACTGTAGCTATAGGGAGCTAGGACGGACGATGAAGTGCAGACTTTTTCCTCAGTCGCTCGAAGGCCGGGCGTTAGAATGGTGGGAATCACTACGTCCCAACTCTGTCTCTTCGTGGGAAGGTCTTGTGGCAATGTTCTTGGCCAACTATACAGCCAACCGCTGTCAGTATCGTTATGAAGAGCACTTGGACTCGGTCGTCCAAGGAGAGAACGAACCATTGAGAGAGTTTATCGATCGGTTCATGACAGAGGCTGACACAGTCCGCAACCTATCAGACACGGACAAGCTGAAGTATCTCAAGCGTGGTATAAGAAAGAACCACAGATTTGCTGAAGAGTTCTCCTTGAACCGCTACTACGACCTCGGCCTGTTCCTTAGAAGGGCCAACGACCATATGGGCTATGAAGAGCAATTGGCCGCCGACAAGGGCGCCCGCGCGCGTCCCAAGGAAGAGAATGGCAGGCCGGTCAAGGGGCAAGACCGTGACAGTAAGCCCGAATACCGGCCCAAGAAGTACGAGCATCGTACAAAATTGAACACTCCGATCGCGCAGATCTTCACGGAGTGCCAGAACAACGAGTTCACTGGTGTGAGGCGACCTGATCCTTTAGTGCTGAAGAAAGGAGGTCGGCCTACCAAGAAATACTGCAGATACCACAAGAGTAAGGGGCATGACACCAATGACTGTATGGCCCTGAAAGATGACATAGAAGATCTCATACAGAAGGGCAAGTTGAGGCAATATGTCAGAGATGAAGGAAACGATCGCCCTGAACAAAGAGCTGTTGGCCAGCCCGCCAATGACAAAGGTAAAGCGATCGTCAACTCAACGGTCGAGCAAGCGCGTAACAATTCTGAGGAAGAACGCGACCCCAGACAGTCGAAGGGCCGCAATGTAGCCATGGTCATCCATGGAGGTAATCCGTTGGATATCAGAGAGTCCAACAAGGCGATGAAGAGGAAGTGGAATGAACTCATGATGGTCGGCTCAACTTCAGCCCCACGGCCGGCCTCGAATAGGCCGCCCATTTCCTTTGGGGACGAAGACTTGCTCGATGGAAAAGTCAATAATTATGTCCCTTTGGTAGTATCGGCCGTAATGGCCAACACTGAGGTCAGAAGAATACTGGTCGACCAAGGGAGCTCGGCCGACATCATGTTCGAGGAATTGATTGACAAGTTAAATGTGGATAGGAGCGAAATTATTCCCCAAGCAGTACCAACCCCATTGACCGGGTTCAATGGCGCGACCACCTACCCACTGGGGACGATAGAATTACTTGTTACTTTTGCAGATGATACGAATGGCAGCACGTCGTACAGGACAGTCAGAACGACGTTCTTAGTTCTGCCAATCAAATCATGTTACCACTGCATCATTGGCCGCCCAACACTGGGAAAATTGGAGGCCGTGGCCTCAACTGTACATCTGAAGATGAAGTTTTACAGTAAAAACGACCAAGTTGTGACAGTGATGGCCGACATGGAGGCGGCCATGAGGAGCCATTTCCTCTACCAAGAGATTTGTGATATGGAGGTGGAGAATGCTAAACCTCAGAATCTTGGAGAGGGGCATCAGGTCAATGTGGCCGACCTGGATGCTCGATACGACCCTGATAGCGACCCTGAGGACGACGACGATGATTTAGCCCGCGAGCTAAAGAATAAACTGAAGAGGCCCGAGCCCCACGGGGAATTGATCGATGTTCAGTTGTCGGACGACCCAACTAAGACAGTTAAGTTGGGGAGCGACTTACCTGAACAAGACAAGCAAGATCTCATCACCTGCCTCAGGGATTACGCAGACCTCTTTGCATGGCAGGCATCAGACATGCCCGGGATCCCAATAGAGATTGCTTGCCACCAACTTTCAGTCGATGAGACAGCCAGACCGGTCGCACAAAGAAGACGCACTCAGAGCGAAGAGAAAGCATTGGCGGCCGCACAGGCAGTTGACGACCTCATCAAGGCCAATTTTATTGAGGAGATTAAGTATACAACTTGGCTTTCCAACGTCGTGTTAGTGAAGAAGAAAAATGGTAAGTGGCGCATGTGCGTCGACTATACCGACCTGAATAAAGCATGCCCGAAGGATGCCTTTCCCCTGCCAAACATTGACAAGCTGGTCGACGGAGCTGCGGGCTACAAACTTCTGTCTTTTCTAGACGCCTATTCAGGTTACAATCAAATCACTATGTACCCACCAGATCGGCATAAGACCGCGTTCATGACCGATCGTGGAAATTTTCAGTACAAGGTAATGCCCTTTGGTCTGAAGAATGCCGGAGCGACCTATCAAAAAATGATGAGCAAGGTCTTCAGGCGGCAGATCGGTCGAATATCAGAGGTCTACTTGGATGACATGATCATTAAAAGCAAGACCGACCAAGACCACATCAACGACCTAAGGGAAATTTTTGAGGAAGCAAGGAAGAATTCTTTGAGGTTGAATCCAGAGAAGTGCACCTTCGGAGTAAGGGCGGGCAAGTTCCTGGGTTTCCACTTAACTGAGCGAGGAATCGAAGCAAATCCTGATAAGTGCAGGGCGGTCGCCGACATGAGGCCGCCCACTACCAAAAAAGAGATTCAGCAATTGAATGGCATGGTCGCTGTCCTGTCACGATTTATACCTAAATCAGCGTGCAAATCACTTCCACTGTTCAAGCTCTTGAAGAAGGAGGTCGAGTTTGAATGGACTGACCAATGCCAGCGAGCATTGGACGAGCTGAAGGCGGCACTGACCAACCCGCCCATCATGACCAAGCCGCAACCGGGGGAGACACTTTACTTATACTTGGCCATAACAGACGAAGCCATGAGCGCCGTTCTAGTAAGGGAAAGCGACCTAAAGCAAAACCCGGTCTACTTCATCAGCAAGGTATTTCAAGGCCCATAGATCAGATACTAGAAGATCGAGAAGCTAGCCTTAGCGTTACTTGTGGCCACCCGTAGATTGCGCCCTTATTTTGTGGCCCATCAGGTCGTGGTAAGGACCGACCAGCCTATTAGGCAAATCCTTCACCGACCTGACCTAGCAGGGCGTATGATCAAGTGGGCCGTGGAACTCAGTGAGTTTGGCATCAAGTTCGAGGCTAGATCGGCCGCTAAAGCACAAGTGTTGGCCGACTTCATCGCTGAGATGACTCCAATACCAGACGATCAGGCCATCACGACCTGGACTTTGCACGTGGACGGGTCCTCCAACAGCAAAGGAAGTGGGGCCGGTTTGATACTTGAAAACTCAGAAGGACTTACTGTTGAAGTGTCATTGACTTTTGCATTTCACACTTCAAACAATCAGGCCGAGTATGAAGCGTGCATTGCCGGGCTGCAGCTAGCCAAAGAGTTCAATGTCGACCGTGTCGAACTTCACTCTGACTCTCTACTGGTAGTATCCCAAATTCAGGACCTATACGACGCAAAGGACGATATCCTGAAGAATTATTTGGCCAAGGTAAGGGATCTGCTCAGGCAATTCGACCGAGCAGAAGTTAAGCACGTCCCCAGGACAGAGAACGTGAGGGCTGACATCCTATCAAAGTTAGCCAGTACAAAGGCTCCTGGGAATCACAGAAGTCTAATTCAGGAAACATTAACGCGGCCGAGCGTATCTACCAAGCCCGCCCAACCATTAGCCATTCTAACGGTCGACTTGGACAGAGACTGGACTACTCCTATCTTGCAATATATTCTCAATGGAGTAGAACCTTGCGACCAGAAGGCAGCAAAACTCCCGAGGTTGCGGGCGACCAAGTACTCAGTGATCGAAGGAAGACTGTATAGAAGGGGCTTTTCATCCCCATTGCTGAGATGCCTTACGTCGGTCGAAGCCGACCATGTGTTGAGAGATATACATGAAGGCGATTGTGGTAGCCATCAAGGTGGTCGGTCGATTGCTAAGAAGGCACTCAGGGCCGGATACTATTGGCCGACCATGGATGAGGACGCTAAGATACTTGTTTAGAAGTGCAAGAAATGCCAAATCCATGCCGACGTACATATAGCGCCCTCATCTGAACTACACAGCTTAACCCCACCATGGCCGTTCGCTTGGTGGGGCATGGACCTGCTCGGCCCTTTTCCACCTGCACCAGGTCAGTTGAAATTCCTGATCGTTGCGATCGACTACTTCACTAAGTGGATAGAAGCAGAGCCACTTGCAACCATTACCTCAGCGAAGGTATCTAAGTTTTTTGGTCGAAACGTGCTCGCCCGCTTTGGAGTGCCCCAACAACTGGTGACTGATAATGGAACTCAGTTCGCAGACAAGAAGTTCAGAGAAATGCTGGCCGGCCTAGGCGTGAAACAGCGTTTCACCTCGGTCGAGCACCCACAAACCAATGGCCAGGCAGAAGCGGCCAACAGGGTAGTCCTACGCGGACTGAAAAGAAGGTTGGATGAAGCCAAGGGCAATTGGGCAGAAGAACTACAGTCGGTCCTTTGGGCCTACAGAACGACCCCCCACTCATCGACCGGGGAGTCACCATTTAGACTTGTCTATGGTACTGACGCTGTCATCCCGATCGAGATGGGAGAGCTAAGTTGGAGGACGACCAACCCACCAACCCCGGCCGCAAATGAGCAAGCAACAAGAGAAGAACTCGACCTGGTGGATGAGCTGCGAACCAAGGCGTCACTTAGGGAGCAACTCATCAAACAGAAGGTCGCTGCCAGGTATAACGCCCGCGTCCAGAAGAGGGAGTTCTCCATTGGACAGCTAGTCCTTAGGAGGGCCGACGTAGGAAACAAGAACGCTCGCCAGGGAAAGCTCGCCCCTAATTGGGAAGGACCATACCGTGTTATCAGCAAGACTGGAAAGGGAGCTTACGAGTTGGAAACCATGGAAGGGGCGACCATCCCCAGAACATGGAATGCTGACAAGTTGAGAAGATATTATGTCTAAGTTGTAAACAATTATTGATCAATAAAGAATAGGCTGTCGCTCTTTTTCCTCACAGGGGTTTTTTACCGAGGACCGACCTTAAAATTTGACTTGTGTACTTTATTTCCTGCAAATTGTATGCACGGTCGCTCACCATGCGAGTAGCAGTCGAGCGACCAGAAGAGTGCCATCGAATGGCCCAATCCAAAGCCGCCGAGCGGCCTAAAAAGAGTGCCATCGAATGGCCCAAACGAGAGCCGCCGAGCGGCCTAAAAAGAGTGCCATCGAATGGCCCAAACGAGAGCCGCCGAGCGGCCTAAAAAGAGCGCCATCGAATGGCCCAAACGAAATTTTTTGGTCGCGACCGACCGTACCAAAAAAGAATCAAATCCAATTATAAAGCAATTAAACGGGCTGAAATTCATGGAAAAATTGTCATTAATTACAAACAAAGACGCCTTGGTCGAAACCAGGGCGCCCATTCAAAAACCGCTCGCAGGCGGGCCAAGATTACAATTCAAAAAAAAATTACAAGTTAAGAGTCGCTGGGGGCCTGGTAGATAACTGCCTCTTCTTGAAGGACCTTCCCCTTCGACATCTTCTTGGGACGGACGATCTGCTGCTCGGTCACACGATGTGTGCTTTGAACGATCTCGCGATCGACCTCCAGATCAGGGTAGAGGATCTTGATCTGGCTGACCGCATTTTCAAATTGACCTTCCGCAGCTCCCTTCACCCGGTCAAGAACGTCTTTGTAGCGACCCCTAAACTTGTTCTTTTCCTCCTCCACTGCCTCCAGCTCAGTTTTCAGTCCAACGACCTGGCTTGACAGCTCTTTATTCTTGGAAGAGAGGCGTTCGACCACTTTCTCAGCTGTTTCCTTGTCAGCGACCGCCTTGACCAGAGAAGACTCGACCGCAGTTTGAGCAGAGACAGCGGCCACAAGTTGGCTTTCTGCTTCGACCAGCTTCCTCTCATTTTCAGCGATCGCTTCGACCCTGGGTTCAAGCTCCTTCAATTTCTTGAGCAAGCCATCTCGCTCGCCCCTCATTTCTGCGAGCAATGACAAGGCAGAATTCAATTTAAAATTTTTATCGACTAGGTCGTCTTCAAGCAATGAATATCTATGGGCAAGGCGCCTACCTTCCAGGCGATCTGCTTCCTCCTCTTGGAATTTTCTGAAAAGGATCCCAGCGGCCTTCATCGCGTCGGCCATTACCTCGAACGGCTCTTCCTTGAAACGAGCGCAATCATCATCGCCCAATCCAAGTAGGTCGATTTTGGGCGACCGGGAGTGCCCGTGGCCTTTCCCACTTTTGTGCTTCTTGTTCTGACCAGCACGATCTACCGACCGATCCCTCTTGGACCTTTCTTGAATTGGGCTGCTCAAGTTGATTGCTTGATGTGGCGTGGCCGCCCGAGGAGCCTGACGATCAGGCTGAGATCCGGTTCCAGTAGTTTGAGGCGTACCCCAGATTGAGCCGCAGGAATTCCGCGGACGGGCGAAGCATCACCGTCCTCGGCCGCCCATTGTTCCAAGAGGTCAAAGTCATTCATGTTCGCCATGTCAACTGCAAAGGCAAAAGCAGATGGTTAGAAACAGTTAAACAAAGCAAAGTGACAGAAAATAAACTAGGCGAGCGACCACCGACCAATGTTCTTAACCTTGATGCGACCCTCAGGGACCAAGGACGCAATCTTTCTCAGCCTTTGGATCGTCCCCATGTCCAGGTCGTCAAGGTCTGTTTCTTTAAAAGCATACTGGCCCGGTTTCTTTGAGAAATGGTTGAAACTCCACACTGTGGGAAACACGGGCGTTCCTTCTTGATCATCTTTGGACATTTGGGCGATCCCTCGTTGGGCCTCGACCGAGTTGGGAACGACCCAAAAGAACTCTTTTTTCCATCCGGTCGTCAATGATTCCATATAAGGTTTGAAAAAGTTGTACGTTGACCGGTTTTTGAATGAGACCGCTTCCTTGCGGGCGCCCTTGGAGCCCTTCTCATAGATATAGCTCATTTCAAACAAAGAGAAAAACAGGCGTACAGAGACCGGCCGTCTCAGAACAACAAGAACATCTTCATATGCCTGCAAGAACGCCCAAGCGTTCGGGTTCAGCTGAGAAGGAGCGACCTGAAGATAGCGTAAAACTTGGCGTTGAAACCTGGTGAATGGCGGAATGATACCCATGCGTTCGAAAACGATGCGGTACATCGTGAATTTCAGCACATCTGTCCAGGCCGCAACATCTTCCCCTTTGGCCATACCTTCCACTCTCCAACCTTCATTTAGCCCGGTCGCCAGATATTCCAGGTCTTGGCTCCCCCGTTGAATTTTGCTGCGTTGACCTCTCAGGTTGAGAGAAACCCAAGACATATCCTTTGCAGCTGCGACCTCAGGATCTTCTCCATGGTCGCCCTGTTGACCCCTGTCGGCCATCTCGGTTACGTCGGCCGCAGCAATACCTTCGTCACAGGCAACCCGTGCGTTGCTTTCTGCAGCGTCATCGACCACAACCTCGGTGAACGGCGCCCCACTTCTGTCCGGCCGAGTCCCGGATTTGCTAGATGAAGTCCAATTCTGGGTCTAAGACCCAGAGGAAGATTCGTCACTAGAAGAAGACGACCGGGCATGCGCAGGACTTTGCTCCACTGGTCGGGTCATATTTTGCGCAAGAGAAACGGCCGGGATTCCAAAGATACGGCGGGTTTGTTTGGTCCGCGCCAGAATGAACCTGTGGAGGGGAATAACGGTCAAAGTCTTGCTCGTGCGTGGAAGGGGCGACGTGGTCGTCCCCAGACCTGACACCCCCTCCATCAGGTGGAACATAAAAACTCAAATAAAGGAAGAGCGGTCGTAGTTACCTGGAAGTGGAGCGAGCTGATGTTGCGAGCGAGCTGAATGCGAGCGAGCCGAATGCGAGCGAGCTGATTGCGAGAGCGGAGAAATCGGAGAAATGTGCAAATGATGTACCCCTCGAACCCTATATATAATGGGCCAACCATCACCATGGACCGAAAGCGAAGAGGCGCGACTCTTCATGTACCATCATTGCTTAAACTCCTCGAGTCTCTAAACGTCACCTCATTAAAGTAACTGTCGCCTCAGCATTCATGACGATTGACTGTCAGGCATCATCCCCGAGACGGCACCTGGCCCCGTGTGACCAGGCCGCGTGGCAGCGACCACGCAGTCAACAAATTAGCGATCGACCAGATTACGTTCGACCAGTCGTCATTCCAGAACGGTCGTTTGTGACCACGCTGGGGGGCAAGGAATCAAGCCTTAGCCCGCCCCCAGGCGACCTAGGCTTGGGGGGCAACTGTTCTGGAGTGGGCTCGAAGGCCAATTCGTCCAACAGGCCCATCGCGGCCCAATATCTGACTTGCTCCGCAAGATGCGGCCGGCCCCGCAAAAAGCGCAACGGCTAGAACGCCTGCGCAGCCAACACTATATAAACCACACCAGCATGTGGCTTCAGGTACGTTTTACTCACCTTGTGACCCTGCCCGTTGAAGCACCTCTGACTTGAGCGTTGGAGTGCCTTTGCAGGTACCACCCGCGTGCGGCCTACAACTCGGTCCTTCCTCCCAGCGACCGAGCAACATCATCAAACAGTAGCAACCCATCGTATTGATCAGGTACGTTCAGAATGCTTCAGAGAGTTAACATAGTTAGCGACATGATAGATGGCGTAAGGATGATTTAATGAAATGCACGTGATGATGGATATGTAATGGCGTATGGATGATTTAATGAAACAACAGTTTTTTTTGGATGAGTGAAAAGGTGTGTGAATGCTATGTTTTTTTTTCATGCATTTCATGATGTTGCAAATGATGAAATGCCTATATTATTTGATGATGATTTTTGTGAATGATTATGAATGAATGGAAATGCATGCTAAATGAGATATTCAATTATTTATCACAATTTTTTTTAATTGTGATCATTTTTTTTTATTCTTTTCTTTTTCATGAAAAAAAATGCAAAATGTATGAATAAACGAATAACGTTGCATGATGCAGAGGCGAGGAATGTGAATGAATGATCACTTGAAAAGATTGACTATCCAAAATGATTTTTCGGAGGCAATGCAATATGATGATAAATAATGCAAGAAAGTGGCATTATTTTGTTATTTTTCTTTTATTTTGTATGCTAGATGACTAATGCATTCGAGGTGGTTAGGAATGAAGAGCTTTTGTTTTTATTTTTTATTTTTCTATGCATGAAAAGGAGTAACGAATATAGTATATTCTTTGAGTATGCAAGATGATGTAAGTTGGGCAAATATGTAGTGTCTTTGTATGTTAGTACCATGAGAACGAGATGTATATGAAAACAAGTGATTCGTTCTATGGTGATTTTTATTTTCTAGCAGAATATAATGCACATGATGACAGATATGTATGAAAATGCGAATGCATGTATGCATGAAGAAATAAATGTTTGATCCTAATCCAACTATTTTTATTTTTTCGAGAGGTAGTGCAACATGTATGCAGCCTCTTATTTTTGATTTATTGGATGATGAATGATACAATTATAATGAAATAATTTTTGTTTTATTTGGAAAATGATACATGAATATGGAATTGATGCATTTAAACTAGGATGGCAACATGAGGGAAATAATGTATGAATGTTCTGTTTTTTTTTAAATGTAATACAAGACTTTACAAATAATGTGATACCTACACTGTGTGATCATGATTTTGAATGATTATGAATGAATGTCGGTGCATGTTAACTATGATGCTAATGTTTTTTTGATCAAATGATATGCTAACGTTATATGGGTAAAAATTGTTTTTTTTGGTGTGCGAGGAAACAAAATGCATGACACTCACAGCGATTTTTTTTTAATGCGTGGAAAGGAGTAATGAACATAACTTTTATATAATATGGGGGTAATATTTCTCGGTGTACGGATATGCAAGATGAATGCAATTTTGAAAAAAAAATGATATCTTTGTTATTCTTTATATGACGCGATGCGTGATGGTGCAATAACAATGAAATGCTTATGGAAGAATGATTTTAGTATGAATGCATGGTGATTTGTTTTTATATGTTTTCTTTGAAAAAAGTATAATGCATGAGCATATGGATGTTTGTTGTACATGAGCAACAATGTGATAGAAGGATACCTCAAGAGGGTACGTTTTTTTTATGCTTCAACTAGAATAAAAAGCTAACAAAGGGCCATTGGGTGATGAATGATGCAATAATAAAAGGAAATGAAGCAATTTCTGATTTTTATTCTGATGCATGAGGGAGGTTATGTAGGAATATGAGGTGCATGTAAGAGGAAAAACTTTTACTTTTGTTTTTTATGATGCATGGGAATAATGCGTTTGAAGTGGATGTGAAAGAAATGAATGACCCCCCCTTTTTTTTATAATGCATAAAGGGAATGATGAATGAATATATAATATCATAGTGATGTTTTTTTAGTGTGGATATGCAAGATGGACAAATGAAGCAAGTGATATTTCTAGGATGATGAGATGCATGGTAGCGCAATGATAATGGGATGCGCGTGAAAAGAATGATCTTATTTTGTTATGGATGCATGGAGATTTTTTTGGTGTGATGATGTCGCCTCATGTGCAAGGCGAATGAAAGGAAGAAGCATGAAAATGTTTTTTTCTGAGTGATTTTATATGTGGAGAAACGCTAACCAGATTAATAGGGAGGGTAAGTATAATGCCCCTGTGTACTAGGTCGGTCATGTCTAAATTGGGATTTTTAACATGGTCTAGGGTCACTTATGTGATCAATCTCTCGAGTGGCTCTATTCACTTCCTCACAAAGGTCTCCAGAGCTAAAATCCCCTTCATGGTATGATCCACCACGATAGCGAGCTACCTGGTGTGGGATACCATGAAAGAGCATACTCTGGCTGAGACTTTCATGAGAGTCAGACAGATAAAATCCAGAATTACTGACATTAATAATCTCCACTCGTCCTAGGTTATTTGCAGACCCGGGTATAAGGCCCCACTCAAAAGTGTGTGCAAAAGTGTAAGTGAGGTGTGTGATGAGGGCAAAATACCTAAACTAACCAAGCTGGAAAAGATATACAACAACAATAACAGAAGAGTCGTCTACCCTAAGGTTCAATAATATAAAGAAAGGCTAATAAATAAGTGACATAAGCACAAGGGCAAAAACAAAAATATAAAGTTGATAAAAACTTACACATTTAGTTAACTAGGCTTGACTCTCTTAATATGTCCCTAGTGAAGTCGCCAGCTGTAGCGACCAAAAAATCCGGAGGAGGGATTCTTCGACGTTCTTCAAATGAAGCCGCCACCAAAGTTTAGTTTAAGGGCAAACATTGGAAAATCCCTATTGAGTGGATAAGGGGGTCTTGCGGACCAGGTTTAGGTTCGGGAGTCGTTTATGCATAGGGAAGGTATTAGCACCCTACGACATCCTTCCTGAGGAAGGTTACCTTTTAACTAAATGTGTAAAATTATTAATTTAAAAAAATCATTTTTACCCTTATTTACAAGTTAAAAGAAAAAGACTTGGAAGGAGGATATTTCACTATTTTTGTTTGTTTTTGAAAAAAGAAAGAAATAAGAAATTTACAAAAGAACAAAAAAAGGGTTTTTATTAATGCAATTGACAGAAGTCGGCCGCTCTATGCTCCTACGTATCTCCTGGTAGAGAATCAAATCACACGTAGTTCTTGGGTAGAAAATATTTGTTTGTTTGTTTTGTTTTTAATTAATGTTTTTGGAATGGTTATAGGGATTTTAAGACTTGTGAGCCGTACAGCTCATTTATCTTAAAATGCAGTTTAATCCGACCGTACAGTCGACTTAATCCCCTATTATTATTTCGTGGTTTTGTAAGAAAATGAATTAAGAAACACAATGAAAATTGTTTAGTTTTGCGCTTGACAGGGGCATGACCCTGCTCCTACGTATCTCCTGGTAGAGAATCAAAGGCTACGTAGTTTTTGGTAGAAAATGTTTGTGTGTTAGTGACTTTTTTAGGTATTTTGAAATTGGGATAGGTATTCGTAATGATCAAACAAGCAAAACTCAGAGTGGTCATTACTTATAGCCTATTTGAAAAATATAGTTGTTACTGACGATCAAACAAGTTAAACTCAGAGTGACCATTGATAACAGCCTACTTTTATGTTTGGGAAAATGTTTATTTGTAGAAAAGAAATTTTAAAAAAAAGGGAACAAGAAGGGGTGTATATTAAAAAAAAGGTGTGATTAGAAATAGGGGTTGTATGAGTGAAAAAAGAGTGTAATTAGAAAAAGGGGCACAATTAGCACCGAAGGGACGCATTACTAAAACTGGGGGTACAGTTAGCGAGCCCAATTCGTTCTTGTTTGTGATCTGGCATATGGGAATGTGGACTTCTAGGGGGTTGTATTGAAAGAATGGAGGTGTGGACACCAGCAGCCCAGCTCGTTTTTGCGAATTGGCCCGTGTTTACAAAAAGGCTTGGCGGGGGGTTATATCATTAAAATGAGGGGTGTAATTAGTAATCAGAAATTTAAATTAAAAGGAAAATCCCAAACTACATCTAAGCTAGACCTAATTCGACTCCATCATCACAACTTCATCACCAGCGCCGTTTTCATCTTCCATTCGGGAGAGAGTGCGAAATTTTTTGGAGAGAGAGCGAGTGATTTTCGGAGAGAGAGGGCGTGGAAGAGAGACACGAACAGAGAGGGGGTGCGAAGGACAACCATGCAGGAGGGAAGACCGTGGTCGCGGTGCCGGCGATGGCGACAGAGAGGGAGAGAGGGATTTCGTCCAGGGGAGAGAGAGGCGCACGGCCGAATTATGAGGAACGCCGTTGTTCGACCGTTCTATGGCCGGCGATGGTGACATTGACGGCATCGGAGCAGGGGGCGAACAAGATGGAGATCCTCGCAAGAGGGACCGCGTGGAACAATGACGGGTGGTGGTACACCAGTCACCGCCGTTGTGTTCGCCGGAGGGGGGATAGCTGTGGGTGGTTACGGTGTCGGAGACGACGACGATGGTTGCTGTGCTTGGTTGACGGCGAGATGTAGTGGTTGGGTTGCTGTCTTGGTGGTGCAACGGTAGAGAGAAGGTCACGGTTGGGCCGTGAATAGTGGTGAGATTATGGTGGAGAGGGAGAAACAGTGATGGTGATGGAGAGGTCGTGGTGGTGGTGACCAGAGGTTGCCGGAACGGGTGTTGGCCGGAGGTTGCCGGAACTGGTGGTGGCCGGAGGTGATTTCTCCTTTCTTGTTTCCTCCGTTTCTATACTTTTCTACATTATTCTTTGTTTCTCTACCTTTCCTTTTTTTCTTTTGACTTAATCGATCCTCCCTTATATACCCCCCTTTTGAAAACTGTTTTTGTGTGTTTGTTATAGAGGAACTATCGTGGGATGGGGTATTGGAGACAAGCAACAGCAATTTGTAGGGGGTACAGGGTAGTCCCAACAAAAGCAATTCTATTCCAGCAAAAATGGGAAAGAAACAAAGGAGGATGAGGAAGGGTCTTTTGGCCTAATTCTACATTTATAAATTTATTCATTGCAGCAAAGCAGAGGTCCTCTAGTGGAGCAGAGCCGTGCTCTATGTATGGGCTGTATAAAGTTTTTCCTTTGAAAGAAATGGAAAAAAGCAGAAGATATGCTGAAAGAGAGCTTGTATACACTCTTGAATTATAGCTCTTGTTTGCCGGATGTAGCGCAAGGCATGCTTGGAGGAGCAAAAGAGGAAAAAGTGAAGGAGCATCAAGAAAGTAGACATTGGCTTGATGTTCGAAATAGCTTCACTACCAACAGACACAACAGCATCCATCTGTTGCGTCTCTTTTTCTTTTTTATTTCTTTTGTAATTTAAATTTATATTTGTAATTAAAGGACAGTTTTGATTATTCAAACTAGACTCTTTGTTTTGGTTCTTTTTTTTTAAGAAAACCATTATTATTAATAATTAATAGTAACAATAAATAACGAGCACCAAAATGCGTACACGACGAGAGGCGAACACACGCGCGCGCAAAGAGAGTTACGACGCACACACGATTAGATATTGACACGCGTATGTGGTTAGAAATAACATGTGCACGCAACGATGCAAAAATGTTAAGACTAACGCGTGTACGCGACTAAAAATAATACATGTGCACCACGGAACATGTTTTTGGGATTTTTCGAAAATGAAACAAGAAATCGATTAAAAACAAATGTCTACAAGATTATTATTATTTTAGAAAAACAATTCGCATTAATCTAACGGACAAAATTAGGGTATGACAGGGACTATCTTAGAGAGCCACTCTACGTACCTGACAGTTCTTATGAACCCTGCTTTCAGCAGTCTCTCCACCTCAGCTTTGATTTGGGGCATCAGCTGGGGGTTGAATCTCCTCAGTGGTTGCTTATGGGGTTTCCAACCGTCCTTGATGGGCAGGCTATGTTCTACCAGTGTCCTGTCGAGACCCGACATTTCATGGTAATCCCACGCAAAGCAGTCGCGATACTCTTTGAGCAAAGCCACACCCTGGTCTCGTTGTTGTAGTTGCAACTTGCCACTGACCTTGGTCATTCTTGGTTCATCTTCGCTCCCCAAGTTTACTTCCACTAGAGGGTCTTAAGCTTCAAATGTGGGTACTCTTCTCTGGATGGGCTCTATGTGAGGAGTTTCGGCCAACATCCCGTCCTCGGGGTAATCCGAAATCCTCTGACATGGGTGTTCTGGGAGCCCATCCTCTTCGTCTATTGCACCAAACATAGCTTCCTCAATATTAGATTCAACCTGAAATAGGTGCAATCGATCCAACAGGCTCTGCCCTTCTGGTGGGAGACTAATCATTGCTCTCGGTGTTAGGCCGTGGGTTGATAACTCTTATTTATACGAGTTATTTATATTCTTTAGGCTTAAATTAATGTGAGTTCTTAAGTAATTATGTTGTTAAATATGTAAATATGTGTTAATAAGGGTTAGGAACTTATATGTGATAAATTGACACTTGTGGTGCCCTCTTGTTATTTTTAATGTGTTTGTTCAGTGCTGCAGCGTTTTGATGCTATAGCATTGCGTCCTGTGTCAACAAGAGAGAGAAAAGAAAAAAGCACAATTTTGGAGCTCAGACTTTATGTCATTTCAGCCAATATTTAAGGGACATTCTAGCTGCTGAAGTCACAAATCCAAAGACTTTATAGGGGCACTTGTCCACTTGCATATGGAGGCTACTTTTGGTTGGTGGCTTGTCAAATCACCTTTTTGAGCAACTTGCTTTATCTTTTGCAAAGGGTCATCTTCTCCAACACACTTCATACTTGCGGGTTCAGTTGGAGGGAGTTTTTGACAACATTCTCCTCTCCATTTTCGTGGAAGCTTATTCATAAAAACTCAAAGTAAAAACTCTACACATCAATGCTGCGAAGCAGTGCTATAACATCACTCGACAGATTTGTGCAAAGGAGTTTGAGTAGTGTAACTTCTATGCTATTCTCCTTCTTTTGCATTTTCAGTTATATGAACATGGTTTCCATCATAGTTTGTAATTCCTTGTTAATGCTCATCATAAGCTAAGCCTTTTGTGGTTGGGATGCTTGTAGCTTTGTAATGACTTTTTAGTAGTTCTAATGTGATGTTTTGATGTTTGCATTTTAATCTTTGTGTGAAACTTCTTTCAAACTTATTTTAGAACTGATCAACTAATTATAAGTACATTTGTAAATTCAGAAATGGTTTACAATTTGAACTCAAGGATTAATATGAGTAAGTAGTTGTTTTAAGGATACTTAGAACAACTCTTGCTTAAACCTAGATATAGGAGAGCATAGTTCATAGGGTGAATACTGTGGGAGCTTAATATACAAGGGTGAACCTATTTAGAGCTTAGACAGAAGCCCTTGTGACAAAACCCTGACGTTAGTGACCGAAAGGCACACATCATTTGCTACAGCACTCAGTGTTATAGCGTCAGACATTACATTGAATTGTTTTAAAGGAATTACTTAGTGAAAGGCATTCCAACTATCTTTTAATCTGAATTTCTACTCCAACCTTATTTGCTTATTTAAAATTTGTTGTTGACAACATTGCTTCCGCAAACTTGTTATTTTATTTTGCTTTTTCATTAATTTTCATTCTAATTTAACTCTAATATTAACGTCAATCCATGTGGATACGATCTCTTACTTTTTCACTATATTACTTGTTGCGACTGTGTATACTTGCACATATTGTTTTCACACAACAAGTTTTTGGCACCGTTGCCGGGGATTGTTAGTTTAATTTTGTTGTTTAATTATTTAGCAAATTAGTGGTGTTGTTACGCTGGTGTTTTGTTCTCGGTTAATTATTTATCAACCATAGGTATGGCCAATGATAGAGACAGTCCTATGAGGGATTATGTTGTTTTTAACCCTCAAACTATGCATAGCATAGGAAGGCGTGATATCAATACAAACCATTTTGAGTTTAAACCTATGGTGTTTCAAATGCTTCAAAAAAATGGTGGTGCACCTACTGAGAACCCACATTTACATTTAAAACAATTTCTAAGGTTTGTAGTAATTTTCTCATACCTGAGTTTCAGAAGATGCTTTTAGACTCAAACTTTTTCCATATTCTTTGAAGGATCGAGCTAAGGCTTGGCTTATTTCATTGGAACCAAACTCTATCCACACTTGGAATGAAATGGCTGAAAAAATTTTGACAAAATATTTTCCACCTATTAGAAATGCCAGGATGAGAAATGAAATTACCTCTTTTAGACAAAAAGAATTTGAATCGTTGTTTGAAGCTTGGGAAAAGTATAAAGAACTGCTGAGAAAGTGACCTCACCATGGAATTCCTGTCATTGTTCAAATGGAAACATTTTATAATGGGCTAGAACCACAAACCAGACGCATGCTTGATGCCTCATCTGGTGGAGTGTTATTGAATTTATCCTATAATAAAGCTTGTGAGCTTATTGAAAGCATTTATGGGTAAAACAGATGCCTTTATGAATGATAAAAAAAACTGCAATTCAAACTCATAATGCCTCTATCAAGAATTTGGAAATTCAAGTTGGACAGCTAGCTAAAGCTCTTACCAAAGACCAGGTGGATCATTACCATTCACTATAAAAGCTTCAACTTCACAAACCCGTGGGAAGGAGCATGTCAAATCTATTTCATTGAGGAGTGGGAAGGACTGGACAGGGCCATCTACTGTAACAGGTGATGGTAGAAAAGAAAAACAAAAAATAAAAAAATAAAAAAATAAAAAATACTTCTGATGCTATAGCACCCGATGCTGTAGCATCTGAAGCTGCACCTGCTCCATCACCTAAGCTTGTTCCATAATACCCTCCTCCTCCTTTTCCACAAAGGTTGAAGCAGGCTCATGAGAACAAGCAATTTGGTAAATTCTTGGATGTGTTGAAGCAACTCCACATCAATGTTCCCTTGGTGGAAGCACTTCAACAAATTCCCAACTATGCAAAACTTATGAAGGACGTGCTCACCAAGAGGAAGAGATTGGGAGATTTTGAGACAGTAGCAATGGCTGGAGAATCCGGCATGATCATGCAGAACAAGATCCCAAGGAAATTGAAGGATCCTGGCAGTTTTACAATACCATGTTCTATGGGTAAATCTTATTCTGGCCGTGCACTATGTGATTTTGGGGCAAGTATCAACTTGATGGCTGTTGCACCCCGAAAAATCCCGGTTTGGGTTTCTCAATGTACAACGTGGAAAAATTTTGGAGCCGCCACCAATATTTTAATTTTAAGACCAAAACATTGAAAAAAGGTCTTTTGGACAAGGCGGATGGTCTTTTGAAAACTAGAGATATAGGTTCGGGTGTCGGTTACGCGCGGGGAAGGTGTTAGCACCCCACACGTCCTTTCTACCGAAAGGGAACCTTTAACTAAACGTGTGGTTTTAACATTTGATTTGAAAAATGCCTAGATTTGCCTATTTATTTCCTGTTTGAAGATGAATGGGAAAACTTAATGAAAATTTTATTTTTGGCGAGAAAGGGGAAAAAAGAGGGTTTTTAGAAAAAGTGCTTGACGGGACATGGCCCGCTCCTACGTATCTCCTGGTGCGATGGAGAATTCAAAGCTATGTAGTTCTTGGATGTCTTTTTGAAAAGGTGAGTTTTTGAAATAGGACGAGCATTAGTGAATGATTAAACCGGCAGAGGCTATGATGAATCACTACTAAATACTCAAAAAAAAAAGAGTTGTACCGCTAGTCAAACGAACAAAGGTTCTGATGGACTAATTGATAACAACTCGTTTTTATTATCTTTTTTTGAAAATGATTTTCGAAAGAGATTGATTCACACGATGATCAAACTAACAAAGGTTATGATGGATCATCGTTTATTATTCTTATGAGAAAAGGGCATTGCCACTAATAGCTAAACGAACAAAGGCTCCGATGAGCTACTAGCAACAATGAGTTTGAAAATGATTTTTTTTGTTTGTTTTATGAAAAGGATTTGTTTATGGTTGCGAAAAGGATTTTTATTTGTTGCGCTTGACGAGAACGTGACTCGCTCCTACGTATCCCAAATGAGAATCAAAGCGACGTAGTTCTAATGAAAATGTTTTTGAAGGGGTTTGAAAGGGGAAGAGTTTTCATAACGATCAAGCAAGCAAAGGCTTTGAGCGATCATTACTAATAACCCTTGATGGCATTCATGACAATCAAACAAGCCAAGGCTTTGAGTGATAGTCACTAATAACTCACATTAATTGGAAAAGAGTTTGAAAGATTTTTGGAAAAAAAGGGTGAAGGTACTATCAATGATTGATTACAAAAGTTCAAGCACATTCAATAATCACGAAATCATGCATATGTTGAACATTTAATCAAGACTAAACATGCCAATATGATCAAAAGACCCACTTATCAGGGATGCAAGGTAAACTTCTCAAAGCAAGTGTGTGTGTGTGTAGGAGGGAGTGTATTTACCCTAATGACTCTATGCTACAACAGGCATGTAGACTTACGTCTTCATTAGGAGGTCATACACATGGATGGAATGGCATATTGAATCAAGACATTTAAAATGCATCGAAAACAAGCAAGCAATTGATCATAGGCATAGAATGATCTTAATTAAACTAAGGAACATTTGAGCAACGATTTCTCAATAACATGAACAAAAGGGGAAATTGCATCAAGGCTAAGGTAAGCCTATCCTTTGCATTCATGAATAAGTGCCCAGAGGCTAGTAACACAATCAAAGAGGAGGGAGCATTAAGGTTTTGGGTAACCTATCCTTTGCAATACCCCATGGACCTTAAACCATAAACCTAACTATCCTTTATTCATTAAGAAGTTAAAAAGGGGGGGGTTGAATCATCTAAACCCCATGCACTACGCATAAGTGGGAATCATATGATTCATCATCAACAATGGACAATAATATACAAGAACAAGTAAATAAACACTAAAGCTAAATTAAATCACATAGGGCAATTTTGGTACGGATCACAATAATTAAATAATAACAAATGTAAAGACAGAAATACCTCTAATGAAGGAAGATATTACAACTTGAAGAATGCAACTCCAACTAACTCTTAGCAAAAGATCGGCTCTAACGGACCAACGGAACGAAGAGAGCACAAATAAAATATAAAAGAGTTTTTCTGAAAAGATGAGATTTGCGAAAATTGGCTTGTCCTCTCCTCTCTGAAATGGAGGCCATGAGGCCTCTATTTATAGGCTTTGAAAAACTAGATCTCACGTTGAAACATTTGAAGGAATCGATTCTTTGCTATTGAAATGGATCTAGGAATCGATTCATTTAAGAGAGGAATCAATTTTGATTTGTTTGAAAAAAAGAGACAATCGATTCTTGTGATTCACAGATGTGAATATATGCCTTGACAGGAATAATCAGGTTTTGATGATTGACAAAAGAAGGGCAAAAAGGTCAAGACTGCAAAAAGCGGCAAAATGCAATCAAGCGACAGTCAAGAATTATTTTACTGTTGTGTGTGTTTAGGACATTATTGTAAGTGAAAATAAAGCTCTCAAATATAAAATAAATCACACACTCACAAATGTTTCTCATATAAATAATTTTGCATGAAAATATTTTTAAACAAATCCCATGCATGCAAATGATTTTTGGAAAGCATATAATCGATTTATAGTATTTTCTATTGGCCACAAAATCGATTTTCAAGCTCTCTCAAAAGGCCAAGAATCGATTTTTTATATCATATATTAAAGCATAAAATCGATTTTCAAGCTCTCTCAAAAGGCCAAGAATCGATTTCCTATATCATATGTTAAAACATGAAATCGATTCCTTTCCCTTTTCATTCCACTTAAGAATCGATTCCTTCTCCTTTTTATTCTACTTCATAATCGATTCCTTTCCTTTTCCTTTGAGACTCACAAATCGATTCTCATGGTTTAACAAAGCAAAGAATCGATTCTTTCATGATTTAACTAAATGCATAATCGATTCCTTATCCTAGATCTAATCAAGCATGAAATCGATTATCCATCTTAGGCAAATCAGGCACACAATCGATTCCTACAATTCTTTATTTCACTCAACGGTCATATTTTCTATACGCCTCTAAATAGCAGCCTCACTCTTCACTTTCAATCCACGACTCACTCTTGCATCTGAGATCTATTATTCTTCTCATCACTCTCACTACTCTTACACTTGCAATTTTATTTTTGAGAGCTTTATATTTCACATAGTTTGATATTGTATTACTGTGCTTCAACTTGTTTTATCCACACTACTGAGTGTGCTATCAAATCTTTTTCTTCTCATTTGTTGGGTGTGATCCCAAGGTATTCAAGAGAGGTGATATCTCTTGGTGTTTTCTAGAGAGGTGATATCTCTAGGTTTTAAAGGTTTTACATAGGGAGGTGATATCCCGGTATTGTAAGTTCTCTTGTTGTAAAGGTTTCTAGCTGAACCTGTTTTAAAAGCTAGTGATTAGTTGAAATCCCTTGGAGCATTCCTCGGGGACTGGACGTAGGCCTGTGGTTTGGCCGAACCAGTATAAATCTCTTTGTGTCATCTTCTATCCCTTCATCTCTTTAATTTCCTTGCAAGTTATTTTCATTGTCTTATTATTGTTATTTCAATTCAAACGCTCTTAAGCACTTTATTTGATCAAAATCTTTTTAAGAGTTTAATTTTAAGTGCTATTTTTAAATTCACAATTCACCCCCCCCTCTTGTGTTTGAAGTCTCTTGGTCAACAACAGAGGGCTAGGAATCGATTCTTTACTAAGTTAAAACTTGTATGAATCGATTCTCAGCTTGCCTGAGACATGTAGGAATCGATTCTCAGCTTAGTTTAAAAGTGTGTGAATCGATTCTTTGTTTGAAAATGTTTGGCCTGAAAATCGATTTATGCAATGAAGTAACATGACCTGACAATCGATTCTTCCTTTTCTTTTTGACCTGAAAATCGATTTTGATGTATGTTTATGCATGGAGAAATCGATTTTATGTTTTCAAAGATGATAAGAATGTTTACGTAAGTATGCATGCATCTTTGAAAAACTTGTGAGTGTGTGAGACTTTGAGATACGAGCTGACCTTCGGAAGAGCTTACACTTTTTCCTAAGACACACCCAAACCCTAAGAACTACCCTTATCTATAAGGACTACCCTTTTGACCCTAAAAGTGCATTCTAACCCTAAAAATGATTTCAAAAACTTTGGAATGGTTTCTAGGACCCAAAATGCAATGCATAATTTATTTATTTTTTGTGTGGAAAATTAGGGTTTTGACCTAAGCCGGACAAAATTGGGGTATGACAGCTGCCCCTCTTTATCTGAATTTTAACGAGGAATATGAATTGGCCGAAACATATTCCAAGGCAAAATGAAGATAAAGAATTCAGAAATTATACCGATTTTGTCTACATGGGGAAACCCGAATTTTCCTCTTTTTCTTTTTCTATTTTTTGAATAGATGGGCTTGAGAACAAACGGGGAACGGTTAACACTTGGTGCATTAACCGAGAGAGAAAATGACGGACCACTCGGGATCTGAAGGAGCACTAAGGCTCTGAAGGACCACTCAGGGTCTGAAGGAGCACTAAGGCTCTGAAGGACCACTCAGGGTCTGAAGGAGCACTAAGGCTCTGAAGGACCACTCAGGGTCTGAAGGAGCACTAAGGCTCTGAAGGACCACTCAGGGTCTGAAGGAGCACTAAGGCTCTGAAGGACCACTCAGGGTCTGGAAGGCTGCCTAGGCCTTAATTGAAGGACCATCGTGGTCTGAAGGAGCGCTACTAGCTATGGTACTAGTAAAGCGGTCTGAGGGGGCCTTTGTATTCGAGCGGCCATGATGGGTCAAGATCAGATCCGGAACTGATATGTTGACCATGAAGGACGTCCACTGTGTCTTAGGCTGACACAACTAGTATGAAGGACCACTCGGGGTCTGAAGGACTTACCCGCAGCTCGAATACGAGGTGAAGTCTGCTTTTGAAGGGACACTTGGGTCCTGAAGGGATTCACGAATCCTGTTGATTGATTGATTGAAATGACCAATGCTGCCGCACTGGATTGAGGTACCTGCATACGTCAGTTGTTGCGAGGAATAGTGCATGGAGTATGGGTGCATGTTATGCAAGGGCATGTTATGCATGTGCATGCAATGCTATGATTTTGGTGTGATGATGAATGTGGTGGAACATTCCTGAAGTTCTTCTTTTGGTCTGACTATTTTTTCCTGATCAGCTCTCTATTTTTTTTTTAATGGAAAATCTTGAAAAATTGGGTTAACATAGAACAAGAGTAAATAAGGATCACCGGGGATCTGAAGGAGCACTGGGCTCTGATGGTCTAATTCGCAGTCGATGCTTGGCGCATTGATTGGAATTAAACTGAAGGACCGACGAGGTCTGAAGGGCATGCCTAAGCCTGATGGACCAATGGGTCTGATGGAGCGCAAACTAGCAACGGTACTAGTAAAACGGTCTGCTTGGGGGGGTGGCCTTTTTCGAGCGGCCATGGATGGCAATGTCAGGTCATTGACTTGATTTGCTCACCTCGAAGGACGTCCACTGTGTTTTTTAGGCGGGCACAGCTAGTCTGAAGGACCTGGGGTCGGATGATCCGTCGGTTGCTCGATAACGCGACGTGCGATCTGGATTGAAGGACCATTGATGGTCTGAAGGAGCGCTTGGGCTCTGAAGGACCACTGGGGGTCTGAATTGTGATATGAGACCAGCGCTTGGAGCACTGACTTTGAGGGAACAAACTATTGGGATTGGTACATGGCGTATCTGCCTAGAACATACCTAATGAACGCATTTACCTGAGACGGGAAAAGCTATCTATATTTGGCATGTCTAAAAATGCAATGAATGATGTATGCGTGCAATATAGGTATGTGAAATGGTAGGCATCCGATGGGATGAATGAAGCGGGGCAGATGATGTGAGTTGAAATTGATGGAACATGGAGGTTGACAACCAACGTATGTGAATGCAGATAAGATATGAATGTGATTGTGCTGATTAATGATGAATGTAATGGAATGAGCAATTTTCCTCCTTTTGTTTTTTGGCTTTTCTCTTTTTTTCCTTTGGTATGAGTGTATGAAATGCAAAGTGTGAATGTGATGCAAACGTAATGCTTTGATGCGAATGCCATGCATGGTACAAATATATGATTAGTGATGTAAAAAACTCTTTTTTTTTGGGCAACGATGAGACCGGCACTTGGACATCTATCGAAGCAAACAATGTCATGCATGTAATGTGATGAACATGGGATGAAGAATGAAATGGGTATACCATGGGTGTTGAACCTGATGGAATGATGGACGGATTTTTCTTTTTGCTTTTTTCTTATTTATTTTGCTTCTTTTCTTGACGCATGCAATGCGAATGTGAATATAATGCGAATGTAATACTTTGATGCAAATGCTATGGAAACACATGAATGCGTAGCAAATGATATGATTGGTGATGTAGAAAGCTTTTGGCAACGATGAGACCGGCACTTGGCACGTCTATCGAAGCAAAAAAGTGTTACAGGTATGCAATGTGATGAATGTGCAATGCGAAAGTAAATGGACTACAAAAGGCCCGTGAATGATGAATGTTGAAGTTGGTCGGAAACAGAAATTGATAAGCTGTGTGTGCGAATGCAGATAACATGCGAATGCAAATGTACTGCTGGCTGCATGATGGAATGATTTATGCTTTGGTGGGGGCAACGGGTGCAATGCGGATGATTTTTGCCTTTTTGGTTTTCTCTTTTTTTTTTTTTGAATAAATGGATGAATGCGCACAGGTAATGCTTAAATGCAATAGTTGTGGTAGATGCATGACTTGTTGTTGAAATACAATGTATGGTGCAATGATTTATGATATGGTATAATAGTAATGCATGCAAATGTGTTTTGTTTTGAGATGAGAAATGAGACTTTCGATGCGAGGGGTAGAGAGGTGAGTGCTTTGGAATAATCATTCCTTGGAAAGAGGTTTGAATTCAGACATGGCAATCTCCAGGTTGTTATTCACAGACACTGATGTGCAAAACTATTTGACCGTATTTACAGACTCGCTTATTTTGCTCTCCTATGATGGTGCCTCATGATGATTGATTTTTAGGTCCACAAAGTTAGCTGAGTGAGTTTCCGACTTCACATTATTAACTTGTGTTCTCTCTCTTTAAAGCATAAACATGTAGAGTAGTGCAAATACAGATGAATGAGTCAGTTGACTTGGTATGACAGATATGACACGTGAGGGGATGAAATGTAGCTTTTTGCCAAGGTCATGAAAGGTGGAACTGCCCCGATTTAGACTACTGGTGAAGGTGCGTGCATAACTTGCCCCTGTCTAGTGGTGACGACAGCCAGGGTTGTAGAGGAATAATGAATTGGAAATACCATGTCTTTGGAATGAAGGGCGGCAAACAAGAGATTCTGTCTCAACCCACGACGTTTGGTGTTGCCCCAATCTTGACGAGAGCAAGGTTGCCCCGACTCGAGTTTGCAAAAGGCTGTATTTAGCATGGTGGGTCGAGAAATTGCCCTGGTGTGGTCTCATGGATGTGAATATGACGAGGGGATGAGATGGGCGTAGGGCGAATTTCCTCGACTTTAGGTGGAGTGAAGGGTGACGGGATTGCCCCACTTTGGAATGGTATTTCAAATGATTGCTTCTAGTGGGGTTGTGAAAGGCGACAGAGTTATGGTGATGGTTATGAACTGAGGGTGATATATGAATGGGGTGGGCAATGAATAAACCTCCCCAAAGTTGAGTGGAGTGAGAGGTGAAGGGAATCCCGCCTAGTACACACTTTTGGTTCTCTTTAAGAACAACTCAAATGCAATGAAAGTTTTGACTTTTTAGTATGAGGAGGGGCTCCACTTGGTGACCACTAGACCTTGTTTTAATGCAACATGAATGCATCTTGGAGTGCAAGTCCTTCTCCTTTTTACCAACTTTCCTTTTTTGATTGTTTTTTTTTTTAGCAGCTTTGTTTGTTTTTCTTTTGAGCAGCTTTCTTTTTTCTTCTTGTTTGTTTTTCTTTTGAGCAGCTTTCTTTTTTCTGCTCGTTTGTTTTTTCTTTTTGAGCAAACACGTCATAAATAGATAAACTTATTTGTCCTAAGATTAAAACTTTGAGAAAACAGGAGCAACCGGTCATTGATCAGAATGGATCTTTGGAGTTGTGATGTGGCTAATGGTTAATGATTTATGAAGGGGGGGATAATTGGGCTCAAAGAAGTATTTGATGATTGATGGAACGGATGTTTTTTTAGTGGTATGATTTGGCCAGGTTAATGGTTTATGAAAGAATGAGTTATTAGACTCAATGAGGTGTTTGAGGTTTTATTGAGATGAGAACCTCTTATGTGCCTCACGGTAAAATGAACCTGTTTCAGGGTTGTAACGTGGAGGATAGGCCAAAGGAAGTGTTTGAGGGTTTATTTCAGACAAGGATCTCTCATGTGTTTAATGGTATCAGCTCACCATTTCTACTACTTTTGCTTCTTTTTTTCAGGATTTTTCCTTTTCAATCATTTCTTTTTCCACTTTCTTCTTTTTTTTTGGTGTGATTTTTCTATCTCTTTCTTTTGAGCTAAGTGAGCTGATAAAGGTGATACACAATTTTTGATGTGAGATTGATCCTTGTCTAGGGTGATTGAGATTTTTGGGATTTTTGGCTTAAGGTGGGTAGGAGGGGGAACTTCCGGATTTCGGATTTTCTTGAGGTTGTGGGGAGACGGCCAAACTTCATTTCAAATTCCGATTGCTTATTTTCTCGTAAAACCTGACAACAATTTATCTATCTATATGTGTTTGCTCTTTTCTTTGCATTTTTTTTTATGCCCTAATTTTTGCCTGGACCGCTCTTTGCGAGTTTTCAATCCACCGGGAGCTCCTTTTTGCCTAGGCTGCCCTTTGCGGGTTTTCAACGTAGCGAGCTTGTTCTTCTCATTTATCTCTTCTCTCTTTTTTTTTGGTTTTTTTTTTGGAAAAACTTGCACTAAAGGAAACTAATGCCGATAAAGAAAGTTAGTGATCACAGAATTGCCCCAGCATGGAGGACCAAGAGTGGTGTTTCTTTAGGGGGACCAACCAAAAAGCCAACTATGCACTAATCTGGGGGATATGTACTTTATGGGTGGTCAGGGTGGGATTAGACTTGGGCGAGGGATGATGACAATGTAGGGACGCTAACTGACTCAAACAAAAATAAAGACACATGTCACACAGCAGTTACTACACGAATACTTCGCAAAGAGTTAACATTAGTTAAAACGTGAAAGAAACATTTTTGTGGACCATTTCGGTCATTCATCATGGGGTGGGTGAGATGCAAAGCTTTGTTGAAAAATGTGAACAAACTGCTGTTTTGGAAAATCGAGTGCCTTGAAACACCTTGAGTTTGCAAGTAAGTAAGACTTAAATTTTCCAAAGATAAAAAACTTCGCAAGAACGTCTCACCTCTCATCACAATTTTTTTTAGAATTATTATTGTTTCTCTAGAATTATGCTCATTTTTTTATGCATGATGTAAAAATGCAAAGGAATGAGAATGCAAAATGGATAAATACGCATGGAATGAGAATGCGAATGAAATGAGAATGCAAAGGAATGAATGTGAATGAAATGAGAATGCGAATGGATGAATGTGGAAATGAATAAATGTGAATGAAATGAAATGAGAATGCGAATGGATGAATGCTCATTCTTTTTGATTTTTTTTTTTTTTTTGGAAACTGTTGAAGGAAAAGAGCTAAGCTAGATGTAATAATGCAACACACAATTTGGAAAAGCCCTTGTGACCTAAAAAGAGGTGAAACCTACGATCTAGGGAAATTTAAGGGTAATCTTCCTATGTAGCTCTATTCACTTCCTCATAAAGGCCACCAGAGCCACAGTCCCTTTCATGAAACTCCCCACAAATGCAGCAAATTGCTAGGTGTGAGGCATCATGAAAGAGCACAACTCTGGTTGAAACTTTCGCAAGTAGCCAAACGGACAAAGGTCTTGATGGGCTCTCACTACTCGAATCCACTCTCCTAAGTTTTCTGCAGACCTGGGTTATGGTCCCACTCAAAGCATGCAATCATAAGGGATAAGTGTAGTGTGTGTCAAGGGCGTTTTCCCTAGCACTACCCCACCTGAAATGAAAACCAGAGCAGTCCAGACAATTGCAAGCAATAATATGTTGTCTACACTAGGGTTATATACCAAATAAACTAACCTAGGCTATTAACAACAAGGGTATTGCTTACCTTAAGAAAAGGAGCCAAGAAGAGGGGACATGATAGAATAGGGGGAAAGATGCATGAACTTACCGAAGAAAGGGAGCGAAGAAGAAGGGAACATGGGGGTTGGAAGAATGCATGGGCATAAGCAATAAAAGAAAAGGAACAAAAGATGAGATAGGGAACAACAAAGAAGACAAATGCATATGCCTACAATCAATGATAAGAAAGAAAGGCAAACAAGGTATTAATCAAATCAACAATACATTAAACCACACATTTTAATTAGTTAGGCTTGACCCTCGTCTTTTAAAAAGTATCCCCAGCGGAGTCGCCTGCTGTTGCACCCCGAAAAATCCCGGTTTGGGTTTCTCAATGTACAACGTGGAAAAATTTTGGAGCCGCCACCAATATTTTAATTTTAAGACCAAAACATTGAAAAAAGGTCTTTTGGACAAGGCGGATGGTCTTTTGAAAACTAGAGATATAGGTTCGGGGGTTGGTTACGCGCGGGGAAGGTGTTAGCACCCCACACGTCCTTTCTACCGAAAGGGAACCTTTAACTAAACGTGTGGTTTTAACATTTGATTTGAAAAATGCCTAGATTTGCCTATTTATTTCTTGTTTGAAGATGAATGGGAAAACTTAATGAAAATTTTATTTTTGGCGAGAAAGGGGAAAAAAGAGGGTTTTTGGAAAAAGTGCTTGACGGGACATGGCCCGCTCCTACGTATCTCCTGGTGCGATGGAGAATTCAAAGCTACCTAGTTCTTGGTTGTCTTTTTGAAAAGGTGAGTTTTTGAAATAGGACGAGCATTAGTGAATGATTAAACCGGCAGAGGCTATGATGAATCACTACTAAATACTCAAAAAAAAAGAGTTGTACCGCCAGTCAAACGAACAAAGGTTCTGATGGACTAATTGATAACAACTCGTTTTTATTATCTTTTTTTGAAAGTGATTTTCGAAAGAGATTGATTCACACGATGATCAAAGTAACAAAGGTTATGATGGATCATCGTTTATTATTCTTATGAGAAAAGGGCATTGCCACTAATAGCTAAACGAACAAAGGCTCTGATGAGCTACTAGCAACAATGAGTTTGAAAATGATTTTTTTTGTTTGTTTTATGAAAAGGATTTGTTTATGGTTTCGAAAAGGATTTTTATTTGTTGCGCTTGACGAGAACGTGACTCGCTCCTACGTATCCCAAATGAGAATCAAAGCGACGTAGTTCTAATGAAAATGTTTTTGAAGGGGTTTGAAAGGGGAAGAGTTTTCATAACGATCAAGCAAGCAAAGGCTTTGAGCGATCATTACTAATAACCATTGATGGCATTCATTACAATCAAACAAGCCAAGGCTTTGAGTGATAGTCACTAATAACTCACATTAATTGTAAAAGAGTTTGAAAGATTTTTGGAAAAAAAGGGTGAAGGTACTATCAATGATTGATTACAAAAGTTCAAGCACATTCAATAATCACGAAATCATGCATATGTTGAACATTTAATCAAGACTAAACATGCCAATATGATCAAAAGACCCACTTATCAGCGATGCAAGGTAAAGTTCTCAAAGCAAGTGTGTGTGTGTGTAGGAGGGAGTGTATTTACCCTAATGACTCTATGCTACAACAGGCATGTAGACTTACGTCTTCATTAGGAGGTCATACACATGGATGGAATGGCATATTGAATCAAGACATTTAAAATGCATCGAAAACAAGCAAGCAATTGATCATAGGCATTGAATGATCTTAATTAAACTAAGGAACATATGAGCAACGATTTCTCAATAACATGAACAAAAGGGGAAATTGCATCAAGGCTAAGGTAAGCCTATCCTTTGCATTCATGAATAAGTGCCCAAAGGATAGTAACACAATCAAAGAGGAGGGAGCATTAAGGTTTTGGGTAACCTATCCTTTGCAATACCCCATGGACCTTAAACCATAAACCTAACTATCCTTTATTCATTAAGAAGTTAAAAAGGGGGGGGTTGAATCATCTAAAACCATCTTCGCCACTTAGAACATGATGCACTAGGCATAAGTGGGAATCATATGATTCATCATCAACAATGGACAATAATATACAAGAACAAGTAAATAAACACTAAAGCTAAATTAAATCACATAGGGCAATTTTGGCACGGATCACAATAATTAAATAATAACAAATGTAAAGACAGAAATACCTCTAATGAAGGCAGATATTACAACTTGAAGAATGCAACCCCAACTAACTCTTAGCAAAAGATCGGCTCTGACGGACCAACGGAACGAAGAGAGCCCAAATAAAATATAAAAGAGTTTTTCTGAAAAGATGAGATTTGCGAGCACATATAAGGAGGTTCCTATCATTCTTGGGAGACCATTCCTAGCTACTTCCCAGACTTTGGTTGATGTTCAGAAGGGAGAATTAACTATGAGAGTCAATGTTCAAGAGACTAAGTTTAATGTGATGAATGCTCTCAAGTCCCCGGAAGCAGGAACTGAGGAGTGTTCTTTTGTGGTGTCTCTTGATTCTATTACTCAAAAACACTTCCACAAGCAAGGTGACCACTTGGTCAAGGCTCTTGCCAATACATAAAAAGAAAAGCTTGTGGAAGAAGGTGTGTTACATGGTGAGGTTGATGTCAAAGAGAGTTATAAGGAGAGTGAGGGAGGAAGAGGAGGAGGAGGAGGAGGAGGAGGAGGAGGAGGAGGAGGAGGAGGAGGAGGAGGAGGAGGAGGAGGAGGAGGAGGAGGAGGAGGAGGAGGAGGAGGAGGAGGAGGAGGAGGAGGAGGAGGAGGAGGAGGAGGAGGAGGAGGAGGAGGAGGAGGAGGAGGAGGAGGAGGAGGAGGAGGAGGAGGAGGAGGAGGAGGAGAAGAAGAAGAAGAAGAAGAAGAAGAAGAAGAAGAAGAAGAAGAAGAAGAAGAAGAAGAAGAAGAAGAAGAAGAAGAAGAAGAAGAAGAAGAAGAAGAAGAAGAAGAAGAAGAAGAAGAAGAAGAAGAAGAAGAAGAAGAAGAAGAAGAGTGCTAAGGAGATTGAGCCTGAGACAGACCCTAAAGCAACCCTCAACCCACAACAAACCCCATCACCCCAATCCCCACCTCACAAAAGCCCATCCCCACAATCACCACCCAAACAACCCATACCACCACCCTCACCACCAAAAAACACCAAATGCACTCAAGTCATTGCTGGAGTCAAAGAACCAGAAACCACCTAACTACCACAATGGTCAAAACCAAAAGCCGAAAAAAAACCTTATCGTAGCATCTGTTGCTACAGCATCTACTGAACAAGTGAATACTACAACAACTGCTGTGGATATGTTTGATGAAGCCACTGGTGGAACATTCAAAGTCAATGGTCAAAGGGTGAAGAACTACTCTGAAGCACATGTGGTGAGGGACAAGGTCATCACAGAGTTACCAAAACTCTAACACAGAGTGTAGTTTGGCTGAGGACTCTTAAACCAAGCACTACTGGGAGGCAGCCCATGGTTTTGAAACTAATAAATGTATTTTGTTCGTCTATTTGTGATGTTGCAGGTTATTGCTTTGAATTGGAAGAGAATTTCAACTTTTGAAGTGATAGCACCTATTGTTGCAGCATCCACTGCTGCAACAGCTGACAATGAACACGAAAAGAGTTGTGTTGTGTTTACCAATCAGTAACCCTTCCCTCTTGTGTGTCTTAGTGTTTAGTGTGAGTTTGTTTTTGTTTGTGACTAAACCTGCCGTTGTGTTAGAATTTTAAATTCTGTTTGAGTCAAATGTTTTTATTTTCAATATTGTGTGTCCAAAAGGTCTCTCGCATTAGGAATTCCATAAGCAGTGGGGACACTACTAGGTCTTAAGTTGGGGGGACGACCTTATAAATGTCAATGTTAAGTTTTGTTTGAATAAAAAGGCATGATTAGTTGCAATTTTTAAATTTTTCAGTAATAGAAGTTGTACTTGTTGGGCCAAAATTTAATGATGATTAAGTGCATATGTGTAGTGTAGCCTTGCTTGATTAATGACTAGTCTTATTGCTGTTGCTACACAAAACTCTAGGCTTAGGGAGGAACTTAGTTAGCTAGGGATGATCTGATGCTGAAGGTAGTCCTAGTTAACCAAGTTTTAGTCTAGTTTTTACTAAAAATTGAGAGTAGTTTTTGAAGCTAAGTTTGGGGGTGCATCGGTTATATTAATACTAAGTATGAAGATTATAGGATGGTCAGTGCAATAGGCTCACAAAGTATACAAATGTATTGTCAATTGGTAATGTATATTGTAATTAGCTGCAATTACCCGAAACAAATGTTGAACTGTTCCAAAAATGCATATAATTAATAAGAAAAGAAAAAAAAAGAAAAAAAAAAGGAAAAAAAGAAAAAAAAAATGTAATTAAAGGAGTTCGATAATGAGGGCATTGTAGCTACATTTGTTCATCAAGTCACATGTGCTATAGCATCCAACGCTATAGCGCTGAGAAATCACCAAATCAATAGTTAGTGAACTGGCCAAAGATCTGAAATGCCTAATCAAGTCCTTTGTTGTGCTTTGAAACCCCTGAAGTCTTATGTGAACTTGTTAGTCTACTCTCCTTTTTGAAAAATTCTTTGGCTAAACCAAAAGAAGGCAAATCTGTCCAAGGCTAGGAGAAATGTTGAAACTAGCTAGGAACTAAACTAAGCCTAGTAGTCACACACTCCCAATTGAGCAATAATAATTCTAGATGTTGTGAAAAGCAATGGTGTGTGTGTGTGTGTGTTGGGTGTGAATCTGAAAGTTTGGCCTAATGAGAGCAATTTTCAAAATCTGTATGATTTAAAGGTGCAACTAGCTTGGTCTTGATATTCAGTTGTTATTCTGTTTTTATTCAGTTGTTGTCTTTATCAAGTGTCATTACTTGAGGACAAGTAATGGTTTAAGTTTGGGGGTGTGATAACTCTTATTTATAAGAATTATTTATATTCTTTAGGCTTAAATTAATGTGAGTTCTTAAGTAATTATGTTGTTAAATATGTAAACATGTGTTATTAAAGGTTAGGAACGCATATGTGATAAATTGGCACTTGTGGTGCCCTCTTGCTATTTTTAATGTGTTTGTTCAGTGCTGCAGCGTTTTGATCCTATAGCATTGCGTCCTGCGTCAGCAAGAGAGAGAAAAGCAAAAAGCACAAATTTGGAGCTCAGACTTTATGTCATTTCGGCCTATATTTAAGGGACATTCTAGCTGCTGAAGTAAAAATCACCTTTTTGAGCAACTTGCTTTATCTTTTGCAAAGGGTCTTCTTCTCCAACACACTTCATACTTGCTGGTTCAGTTGGAGGGAGTTTTTGACAACATTCTCCTCTCCATTTTCGTGGAAGCTTATTCACAAAAACTCAAAGTAAAAATTCTGCACTTTAATGCTGCGAAGCAGTGCTATAGCATCACTGGACAGATTTGTGCAAAGGAGTTTGAGTAGTGTCACTTCTATGCTATTTTCCTTCTTTTGCATTTTCAGTTATGTGAACATGGTTTCCATCATAGTGTGTATTTCCTTGTTGATGCTCATCATAAGCTAAGCCTTTTGTGGTTGGGATGCTTGTAGCTTTGTAATGACTTTTTAGTAGTTCTAATGTAATGTTTTGATGTTTGCATTTTAATCTTTGTGTGAAACTTCTCTCAAACTTATTTTAGGACTAATCAACCTATTATAAATACATTTGTAAATTCAGAAATGGTTTACAATTTGAACTCAATGATTAATATGAGTAAGTGGTTGTTTTAAGGACACTTAGAACAACTCATGCTCAAACCTAGACATAGGAGAGCATAGTTCTTAGGGTAAATACTGTGGGATCTTAATATACAGGGGTGAACCTATTTAGAGCTTAGACATAAGCCCTTGTATTGAAACCCTGACGTTAGTGACCGAAAGGCACACATCATTTGCTACAGCACTCAGTGCTATAGCGTCAGACATTACATTGAATTGTTTTAAAGGATTTACTTAGTGAAAGGCATTCTAGCTATCTTTTAATCTGAATTTCTACTCCAACCTTATCTGCTTATTTAAATTCTGTTGTTGACAACATTGGTTCACAAACTTGTTATTTTATTTTGCTCTTTCATTCATTTGCATTCTAATTAAACTCTAAAATTAACGTCAATCCCTGTGGGTACGATCTCTTACTTTTTCACTATATTACTTGTTGCGACTGTGTATACTTGCACATATTTTTTTCGCACATGGGTCGGCCAACATTTTGAGTTCAAATCCCTTCTTTGTCCAATCACATGATTGAATACCCCCTTCCTCGTAGTTTCCTGGAATAGATATAGGGCGCAAGTAAGGGGAATAGAAAACAAGCTCGAACATCTTTACCTCGGTAGGGAATGGATTGGGGTTAGCCTCGACTATCTCCACCTTATGACCTATCCATATCATCAATTTCTGATGTAGAGTGGAGGGAACACATTCACTAGTGTGGATCCAGTCTCTGCCTAAAATTACGGCATAGGAGGGTTTCTCCTCGATGACAAAGAAAGCTGAACGAGTCACCTTCGACCCAACTGTTACATCGGCTACCAAAACCCCCATAGCATGAGATGGGTGGTCCATGAAGCTGGTCAAGGTTATGGTCGTAGGGATGAGATCCTCAACATTCTTTCCTAGCTTTTTCATTGTTGTCAGCGGCATGACGTTCAAAACAGCTCCGTCATCCATGAAGTCCCGGTTAAATAGTTTCCCATTCAAGTGGGATTCAATATAGAGGGGCTTCAAGTGTCTGGTCATGTCTGTCGTGGGCTTATCAAACAACATTCCTTCCGTAACTGGCCCCTCGGGCTCTGTCAAGGCAGCCCACTCGGCCTCTTCAACAAAAACATCCCCCTCGAGGGCCTTTGGTTGGTCCTTATTTCCCCAAAATTCAGGTGGTAGGAGTCCCACCATTTCTATGCAATCAAAGTTCAGTGGACCGAGGGGGTTTTCTTCTTCTTCGCCTAGGAGATCATCTTCTGCAATTTCTTCCTCAGTCATTATTCCTTCGCCAGGGAGGGTACTGATTGGCTGAGGTCATCGAGGGCTGTGAGGGCCATACAGTCATTCCCTTACTGCTTCAGAGAGAGGGTTTCCCATTGCGTCCACCACCCTTATCATGGCATCAATCTGTTCTTCCTTATCAGTGGATGTCGCAGGATCAACTTAGTGTCTTGTTGCTCTACAGTTTTATCCTCGGCAGGTTTTGGGAAAGCATGTTCTAGCAATGTGGCTACCGAGGCAGTAGGAATAGTCTGTGTGTTTCCCTCCTAGGCTGAGGTGAGCATCTGCAACGTTTCCCTCATTCTGTGGAAGGCCCTTACCCCTTGCAGCCTCCTCTTCTGCGAGCGAGAGTTGGAGGCCGCCTTGGGGGTGATACTGATGATACTACTTTTGTCATCCACTGGTCCTGGGGTACCCCTGAAGGGGGTTTCACCAGTTTAGTAGCTCTCAACTCGTGATCATTCAACATTTTGATGTCCGCTGACATCGAGTCTTGCACCATATTGAACTGCGCAGCCCTCCTTTCTCCCTTGGAGTGGGGCGTCTCCCCTGGATTTGGCCCAGCGGCTTGCTTGATAGATTCATCAACTGTCCGACCATGCCCCCAAGTGGGAGGTGTTGGGGTCTCAGATCTTTGGGTTGAGGTGTCTGCCTCTCAAGATTGAGTTTGGACAAGTGTAGTTCCCTGAGATCGTGGACCAGCCTTCCTGGCTTGGAAAGTCTCCTCTGGGGATCTTTACGTTGGCTCGACTCCCCTACCTGCAATCTATCTTGCATGAGAGCTATGTAACAACCCGAAATAATTGATTAATTTATTTAATTAATTATTTAGGATTTATGTCGTAGAAATAATAGAAATAATTATTTATTAGTATATGTGGACCTAATTATTAGTGTTAGTATTAGTAAATTAGAAGTGTTAAGTGGAGGCCCATGATTAGGTCACATAAGATAAGAAAAAGCCCATGAGGTTAAGTGAGTTTATAAAAGGGCTAGGTTAGGGTTTTGTTGTCATGAGAAGGAAAAAGAAAAATAAGGATTAGAGAAGTGAGAAGAGGAGAGGGAAGGCGTGATCCACAAGCTAGAAGAGAGAGAGAGAGGCGTGATCTACAACCAAGGAGAGAGAGAAGGAAAGCTAGGGTTTCACACATCTCCTAATCTAAGGTTTCGTTTTCTCCAAGCTAAGGTAAGGGTGGGATTTAATTCAATATAAGGGTTTATGAGGGATCTACATGTGGGGTTTTAGGGTGTCTTGATCACCATATTGTTGTCTTGAAAAATCGCATGCCCTATGATTGTGTGCCTTGTTGAGTAAATTGATGTATGCTTGATTTCCTCACATCCCTATGCCTAAATGACATGTTGTTATGCTCATAATAATAATTGTTGCCATATGATGATTTGTTGTTGAGAATTTATGATTTTGCATGTCAAGTGTTTGAGCAAATGCATAAGTATGTGGTGTTGAAATTGTTGTTTGGGAATTGATCATGATGAGTTCTACTTGTTTATGGTTTTTGTGCATTTTCTGGACACTGTTTCGGTTTTCTGAAACTGGTACTGTTTGGCCGATCCAAAAATTATGTGGCCGATCCAAAAACTGGTCGTTTTGGCACTGGTTTCGCTGAATTTGGAGTTGTGTAGTTCAAGTTATGAGTCACCGAAATTAGGTCAAATTTCTGGAATCAAACTGTGAGTAGGTTCGGTTTTTGTAGGCTTTGTGTTATCAATTGAACTCCGTTTTGAACGATTCTTGTTTCATTAAAAAGTAGACTTAATTCTCTACGAAATAGGCACTGGTTTCACGAAATTTCATTAAGAAATGAGAAAGAAAATTTGGTTTCAAGCTGGGTAGAGGGTTCTGTCCGATTTTGGTACCACAGTGTAGTGTTTTGAAAAACTGTACAAACTGGATACTTATTTTGAAAAATAAAAATCATAGACAGAAACTACACTCAGAGGGCTTTCCAATGAGTAGTCTTTTGTTGAAATCCGATGTCGTTTGCTATTTTAATTAATTCGCCGAAGTAGGTGTACTGCTGTAGGAATTCAGCACTGGTGCTGTGTTGCCATTCTGTGTTGTGTTGCTGTCTTCGGATCCCTACCCATGGGCGCCAAGCCCTATTCTGTTTCTCTTGGTGTTTTGGTCCGTGCCTTTGCTGGATGCCTTGCCTAATCATATTGAGTCATTCCATTCTTGCTCCTGTGCGAATTGTTCACTTTTGCGAAAATTTGGTTGGATCCCTGTCACTGGGCGCTATTTTCAGGATGTCTTAGTTTTCTCCTAAACTGTTTTCGAAATAACTTTTGCCTCGAGAGTCCGATTGAGGCGTTTCAAAATGTTTTGGAAACCTTATCCAGGTTCCTAACTGGATACTCTAATTTTAAGGCATTCTGAACTATTTTTCTAACATTGTTCCCTGGAGGTGTTTTGGTGTCCCGGGATGCCCTTGAGGCGTCTCCGGTGTCTTTTTCAAAAAAGTGGTCGTCAACCCTAAATGTTTTGGACAAGTGTTGTGGTTGAAAGCTGTTAATTGCTGAAGATGTTGTGTTGTTTGTGTTGTCGTGGGTACCGCCGAATGGCCCACACCTTTGAGCTGTTTTGTTGTGACGGCCGTTGGCCAGCGTTGTTCGATGTGATTTAGGCCTATGGCCAGTGACGTTGATGTGTGATTGTTTGACTATTGAGCATACCTCATTGAGTCGCATGCATACCATGAACATTAGGCCTTGTGCCAGCGACGAGAAAATTAGGCCTTTGGCCAGCGACGATATTTTAGGCCCTTGTGCCAGTGACGAAAATTAGGCCTTTGGCCAGTGACGTAGGTTGGTACCACATGCATGTGCATTGTTTGAGTCTCATATCGCAGTCATATTGCACGACTGAGTGAATGAAGTTGTTTGGACATTGTGATGTGTTGTTAAAGCGACGTATTGTTGTTAAAGTAACGTGTTGTTGTGAAAGTGACGTGTTAATGTATACTTAGCCGTTATTAACTGTTAAGAGTGATGTTGCTTGCTGTGATTAATTGATGTCTCGAGCTTTGTATGTGGTCTTTCATACACTTCTTATATCGTATGGAATCTCACCCCTTTTTGTGGTTGTTACTTTATAGGTGAGCCCGAGTGAAGATTGTAGTCTTCCTTTTCTGGTGTCGTCTGCTCTGATAGGTAGCACTTGGGGAAGGGTCGTTTACTGCTTTTAGTTATATTTCGGTTGATGTTGAATCTTTTAGTAATTGGTGCAACTTGCACTTTGTCGGTTGTTGATGTTTTTAGCGATGTTGAATAGTTCCGCTGCGTGTTTTGAGAAAACTACGAGGTTTTGTTTTACGTTGAAAAATGCGACACTCTTTTGGCGCGAAAAACTCTGATAAATTATGAATAAACGATGGGTGAAAAAAGGGTGTTACATAAGTGGTATCAGAGCAATGGTTGGTCCGTCCGGCCAAGTCGTCGAGTCGCTGTGTCGGTTAACGACCAACTGTTGTCTTTTATTCTAACTATCGTTTGTGTTGCAGTCATTGTTTGTGTTGTTTGTGTTGTAGTGATGCTCCTGCAGGTAAAAGTAAACCGAAAAAACCGCCGATGGTAAGAGAACTAGTGGGGGAGATGCTCCTACTGGTATTGTGTGCTTTATTGTGTTTCTGTGTGAACTTGTATGTAGTTTGTTAGTGGAAGAATGTTAGCTTAGGCGGGTAAATTTCGAGGACGAAATTCTTTTAAGTGGGGGAGAGTTGTAACAGCCCAAAATAATTGATTAATTTATTTAATTAATTATTTAGGATTTATGTGGTAGAAATATTAGAAATAATTATTTATTAGTATATGTGGACCTAATTATTAGTGTTAGTATTAGTAAATTAGAAGTGTTAAGTGGAGGCCCATGATTAGGTCACATAAGATAAGAAAAAGCCCATGAGGTTAAGTGAGTTTATAAAAGGGCTAGGTTAGGGTTTTGTTGTCATGAGAAGGAAAAAGAAAAATAAGGATTAGAGAAGTGAGAAGAGGAGAGGGAAGGCGTGATCCACAAGCTAGAAGAGAGAGAGAGAGGCGTGATCTACAACCAAGGAGAGAGAGAAGGAAAGCTAGGGTTTCACACATCTCCTAATCTAAGGTTTCGTTTTCTCCAAGCTAAGGTAAGGGTGGGATTTAATTCAATATAAGGGTTTATGAGGGATCTACATGTGGGGTTTTAGGGTGTCTTGATCACCATATTGTTGTCTTGAAAAATCGCATGCCCTATGATTGTGTGCCTTGTTGAGTAAATTGATGTATGCTTGATTTCCTCACATCCCTATGCCTAAATGACATGTTGTTATGCTCATAATAATAATTGTTGCCATATGATGATTTGTTGTTGAGAATTTATGATTTTGCATGTCAAGTGTTTGAGCAAATGCATAAGTATGTGGTGTTGAAATTGTTGTTTGGGAATTGATCATGATGAGTTCTACTTGTTTATGGTTTTTGTGCATTTTCTGGACACTGTTTCGGTTTTCTGAAACTGGTACTGTTTGGCCGATCCAAAAATTATGTGGCCGATCCAAAAACTGGTCGTTTTGGCACTGGTTTCGCTGAATTTGGAGTTGTGTAGTTCAAGTTATGAGTCACCGAAATTAGGTCAAATTTCTGGAATCAAACTGTGAGTAGGTTCGGTTTTTGTAGGCTTTGTGTTATCAATTGAACTCCGTTTTGAACGATTCTTGTTTCATTAAAAAGTAGACTTAATTCTCTACGAAATAGGCACTGGTTTCACGAAATTTCATTAAGAAATGAGAAAGAAAATTTGGTTGCAAGCTGGGTAGAGGGTTCTGTCCGATTTTGGTACCACAGTGTAGTGTTTTGAAAAACTGTACAAACTGGATACTTATTTTGAAAAATAAAAATCATACGCAGAAACTACACTCAGAGGGCTTTCCAATGAGTAGTCTTTTGTTGAAATCCGATGTCGTTTGCTATTTTAATTAATTCGCCGAAGTAGGTGTACTGCTGTAGGAATTCAGCACTGGTGCTGGGTTGCCATTCTGTGTTGTGTTGCTGTCTTCGGATCCCTACCCATGGGCGCCAAGCCCTATTCTGTTTCTCTTGGTGTTTTGGTCCGTGCCTTTGCTGGATTCCTTGCCTAATCATATTGAGTTATTCCATTCTTGCTCCTGTGCGAATTGTTCACTTTTGCGAAAATTTGGTTGGATCCCTGTCACTGGGCGCTATTTTCAGGATGTCTTAGTTTTCTCCTAAACTGTTTTAGAAATAACTTTTGCCTCGGGAGTCCGATTGAGGCGTTTCAAAATGTTTTGGAAAGCTTATCCAGGTGCCTAACTGGATACTCTAATTATAAGGCATTCTGAACTATTTTTCTAACATTGTTCCCTGGAGGTGTTTTGGTGTCCCGGGATGCCCTTGAGGCGTCTCCGGTGTCTTTTTCAAAAAAGTGGTCGTCAACCCTAAATGTTTTGGACAAGTGTTGTGGTTGTAAGCTGTAAATTGCTGAAGATGTTGTGTTGTTTGTGTTGTCGTGGGTACCGCCGAATGGCCCACACCTTTGAGCTGTTCTGTTGTGACGGCCGTTGGCCAGCGTTGTTGGATGTGATTTAGGCCTATAACCAGTGACGTTGATGTGTGATTGTTTGACTATTGTGCATACCTCATTGAGTCGCATGCATACCATGAACATTAGGCCTTGTGCCAGCGACGAGAAAATTAGGCCTTTGGCCAGCGACGATATTTTAGGCCCTTGTGCCAGTGACGAAAATTAGGCCTTTGGCCAGTGACGTAGGTTGGTACCACATGCATGTGCATTGTTTGAGTCTCATATCGCATTCATATTGCACGACTGATTGAATGAAGTTGTTTGGCCATTGTGATGTGTTGTTAAAGCGACGTATTGTTGTTAAAGTGACGTGTTGTTGTGAAAGTGACGTGTTAATGTATACTTAGCTGTTATTAACTGTTAAGAGTGATGTTGCTTGCTGTGATTAATTGATGTCTCGAGCTTTGTATGTGGTCTTTCATACACTTCTTATATCGTATGGAATCTCACCCCTTTTTGTGGTTGTTACTTTATAGGTGAGCCCGAGTGAAGATTGTAGTCTTCCTTTTCTGGTGTCGTCTGCTCTGATAGGTAGCACTTGGGGAAGGGTCGTTTACTGCTTTTAGTTATATTTCGGTTGATGTTGAATCTTTTAGTAATTGGTGCAACTTGCACTTTGTCGGTTGTTGATGTTTTTAGCGATGTTGAATAGTTTCGCTGCGTGTTTTGAGAAAACTACGAGGTTTTGTTTTACGTTGAAAAATGCGACACTCTTTTGGCGCGAAAAACTCTGATAAATTATGAATAAACGATGGGTGAAAAAAGGGTGTTACATAAGTGGTATCAGAGCAATGGTTGGTCCGTCCGGCCAAGTCGTCGAGTCGTTGTGTCGGTTAACGACCAACTGTTGTCTTTTATTCTAACTATCGTTTGTGTTGCAGTCATTGTTTGTGTTGTTTGTGTTGTAGTGATGCTCCTGCAGGTAAAAGTAAACCGAAAAAACCGCCGATGGTAAGAGAACTAGTGGGGGAGATGCTCCTACTGGTATTGTGTGCTTTATTGTGTTTCTGTGTGAACTTGTATGTAGTTTGTTAGTGGAAGAATGTTAGCTTAGGCGGGTAAATTTCGAGGACGAAATTCTTTTAAGTGGGGGAGAGTTGTAACAGCCCAAAATAATTGATTAATTTATTTAATTAATTATTTAGGATTTATGTGGTAGAAATATTAGAAATAATTATTTATTAGTATATGTGGACCTAATTATTAGTGTTAGTATTAGTAAATTAGAAGTGTTAAGTGGAGGCCCATGATTAGGTCACATAAGATAAGAAAAAGCCCATGAGGTTAAGTGAGTTTATAAAAGGGCTAGGTTAGGGTTTTGTTGTCATGAGAAGGAAAAAGAAAAATAAGGATTAGAGAAGTGAGAAGAGGAGAGGGAAGGCGTGATCCACAAGCTAGAAGAGAGAGAGAGGCGTGATCTACAACCAAGGAGAGAGAGAAGGAAAGCTAGGGTTTCACACATCTCCTAATCTAAGGTTTCGTTTTCTCCAAGCTAAGGTAAGGGTGGGATTTAATTCAATATAAGGGTTTATGAGGGATCTACATGTGGGGTTTTAGGGTGTCTTGATCACCATATTGTTGTCTTGAAAAATCGCATGCCCTATGATTGTGTGCCTTGTTGAGTAATTTGATGTATGCTTGATTTCCTCACATCTCTATGCCTAAATGACATGTTGTTATGCTCATAATAATAATTGTTGCCATATGATGATTTGTTGTTGAGAATTTATGATTTTGCATGTCAAGTGTTTGAGCAAATGCATAAGTATGTGGTGTTGAAATTGTTGTTTGGGAATTGATCATGATGAGTTCTACTTGTTTATAGTTTTTGTGCATTTTCTGGACACTGTTTCGGTTTCCTGAAACTGGTACTGTTTGGCCGATCCAAAAATTATGTGGCCGATCCAAAAACTGGTCGTTTTGGCACTGGTTTCGCTGAATTTGGAGTTGTGTAGTTCAAGTTATGAGTCACCGAAATTAGGTCAAATTTCTGGAATCAAACTGTGAGTAGGTTCGGTTTTTGTAGGCTTTGTGTTATCAATTGAACTCCGTTTTGAACGATTCTTGTTTCATTAATAAGTAGACTTAATTCTCTACGAAATAGGCACTGGTTTCACGAAATTTCATTAAGAAATGAGAAAGAAAATTTGGTTGCAAGCTGGGTAGAGGGTTCTGTCCGATTTTGGTACCACAGTGTAGTGTTTTGAAAAACTGTACAAACTGGATACTTATTTTGAAAAATAAAAATCATACGCAGAAACTACACTCAGAGGGCTTTCCAATGAGTAGTCTTTTGTTGAAATCCGATGTCGTTTGCTATTTTAATTAATTCGCCGAAGTAGGTGTACTGCTGTAGGAATTCAGCACTGGTGCTGGGTTGCCATTCTGTGTTGTGTTGCTGTCTTCGGATCCCTACCCATGGGCGCCAAGCCCTATTCTGTTTCTCTTGGTGTTTTGGTCCGTGCCTTTGCTGGATTCCTTGCCTAATCATATTGAGTTATTCCATTCTTGCTCCTGTGCGAATTGTTCACTTTTGCGAAAATTTGGTTGGATCCCTGTCACTGGGCGCTATTTTCAGGATGTCTTAGTTTTCTCCTAAACTGTTTTAGAAATAACTTTTGCCTCGGGAGTCCGATTGAGGCGTTTCAAAATGTTTTGCAAAGCTTATCCAGGTGCCTAACTGGATACTCTAATTATAAGGCATTCTGAACTATTTTTCTAACATTGTTCCCTGGAGGTGTTTTGGTGTCCCGGGATGCCCTTGAGGCGTCTCCGGTGTCTTTTTCAAAAAGTGGTCGTCAACCCTAAATGTTTTGGACAAGTGTTGTGGTTGAAAGCTGTAAATTGCTGAAGATGTTGTGTTGTTTGTGTTGTCGTGGGTACCGCCGAATGGCCCACACCTTTGAGCTGTTTTGTTGTGACGGCCGTTGGCCAGCGTTGTTGGATGTGATTTAGGCCTATAACCAGTGACGTTGATGTGTGATTGTTTGACTATTGTGCATACCTCATTGAGTCGCATGCATACCATGAACATTAGGCCTTGTGCCAGCGACGAGAAAATTAGGCCTTTGGCCAGCGACGATATTTTAGGCCCTTGTGCCAGTGACGAAAATTAGGCCTTTGGCCAGTGACGTAGGTTGGTACCACATGCATGTGCATTGTTTGAGTCTCATATCGCATTCATATTGCACGACTGATTGAATGAAGTTGTTTGGCCATTGTGATGTGTTGTTAAAGCGACGTATTGTTGTTAAAGTGACGTGTTGTTGTGAAAGTGACGTGTTAATGTATACTTAGCTGTTATTAACTGTTAAGAGTGATGTTGCTTGCTGTGATTAATTGATGTCTCGAGCTTTGTATGTGGTCTTTCATACACTTCTTATATCGTATGGAATCTCACCCCTTTTTGTGGTTGTTACTTTATAGGTGAGCCCGAGTGAAGATTGTAGTCTTCCTTTTCTGGTGTCGTCTGCTCTGATAGGTAGCACTTGGGGAAGGGTCGTTTACTGCTTTTAGTTATATTTCGGTTGACGTTGAATCTTTTAGTAATTGGTGCAACTTGCACTTTGTCGGTTGTTGATGTTTTTAGCGATGTTGAATAGTTTCGCTGCGTGTTTTGAGAAAACTACGAGGTTTTGTTTTACGTTGAAAAATGCGACACTCTTTTGGCGCGAAAAACTCTGATAAATTATGAATAAACGATGGGTGAAAAAAGGGTGTTACATAAGTGGTATCAGAGCAATGGTTGGTCCGTCCGGCCAAGTCGTCGAGTCGTTGTGTCGGTTAACGACCAACTGTTGTCTTTTATTCTAACTATCGTTTGTGTTGCAGTCATTGTTTGTGTTGTTTGTGTTGTAGTGATGCTCCTGCAGGTAAAAGTAAACCGAAAAAACCGCCGATGGTAAGAGAACTAGTGGGGGAGATGCTCCTACTGGTATTGTGTGCTTTATTGTGTTTCTGTGTGAACTTGTATGTAGTTTGTTAGTGGAAGAATGTTAGCTTAGGCGGGTAAATTTCGAGGACGAAATTCTTTTAAGTGGGGGAGAGTTGTAACAGCCCAAAATAATTGATTAATTTATTTAATTAATTATTTAGGATTTATGTGGTAGAAATATTAGAAATAATTATTTATTAGTATATGTGGACCTAATTATTAGTGTTAGTATTAGTAAATTAGAAGTGTTAAGTGGAGGCCCATGATTAGGTCACATAAGATAAGAAAAAGCCCATGAGGTTAAGTGAGTTTATAAAAGGGCTAGGTTAGGGTTTTGTTGTCATGAGAAGGAAAAAGAAAAATAAGGATTAGAGAAGTGAGAAGAGGAGAGGGAAGGCGTGATCCACAAGCTAGAAGAGAGAGAGAGAGGCGTGATCTACAACCAAGGAGAGAGAGAAGGAAAGCTAGGGTTTCACACATCTCCTAATCTAAGGTTTCGTTTTCTCCAAGCTAAGGTAAGGGTGGGATTTAATTCAATATAAGGGTTTATGAGGGATCTACATGTGGGGTTTTAGGGTGTCTTGATCACCATATTGTTGTCTTGAAAAATCGCATGCCCTATGATTGTGTGCCTTGTTGAGTAAATTGATGTATGCTTGATTTCCTCACATCCCTATGCCTAAATGACATGTTGTTATGCTCATAATAATAATTGTTGCCATATGATGATTTGTTGTTGAGAATTTATGATTTTGCATGTCAAGTGTTTGAGCAAATGCATAAGTATGTGGTGTTGAAATTGTTGTTTGGGAATTGATCATGATGAGTTCTACTTGTTTATGGTTTTTGTGCATTTTCTGGACACTGTTTCGGTTTTCTGAAACTGGTACTGTTTGGCCGATCCAAAAATTATGTGGCCGATCCAAAAACTGGTCGTTTTGGCACTGGTTTCGCTGAATTTGGAGTTGTGTAGTTCAAGTTATGAGTCACCGAAATTAGGTCAAATTTCTGGAATCAAACTGTGAGTAGGTTCGGTTTTTGTAGGCTTTGTGTTATCAATTGAACTCCGTTTTGAACGATTCTTGTTTCATTAAAAAGTAGACTTAATTCTCTACGAAATAGGCACTGGTTTCACGAAATTTCATTAAGAAATGAGAAAGAAAATTTGGTTGCAAGCTGGGTAGAGGGTTCTGTCCGATTTTGGTACCACAGTGTAGTGTTTTGAAAAACTGTACAAACTGGATACTTATTTTGAAAAATAAAAATCATACGCAGAAACTACACTCAGAGGGCTTTCCAATGAGTAGTCTTTTGTTGAAATCCGATGTCGTTTCCTATTTTAATTAATTCGCCGAAGTAGGTGTACTGCTGTAGGAATTCAGCACTGGTGCTGGGTTGCCATTCTGTGTTGTGTTGCTGTCTTCGGATCCCTACCCATGGGCGCCAAGCCCTATTCTGTTTCTCTTGGTGTTTTGGTCCGTGCCTTTGCTGGATTCCTTGCCTAATCATATTGAGTCATTCCATTCTTGCTCCTGTGCGAATTGTTCACTTTTGCGAAAATTTGGTTGGATCCCTGTCACTGGGCGCTATTTTCAGGATGTCTTAGTTTTCTCCTAAACTGTTTTAGAAATAACTTTTGCCTCGGGAGTCCGATTGAGGCGTTTCAAAATGTTTTGGAAAGCTTATCCAGGTGCCTAACTGGATACTCTAATTATAAGGCATTCTGAACTATTTTTCTAACATTGTTCCCTGGAGGTGTTTTGGTGTCCCGGGATGCCCTTGAGGCGTCTCCGGTGTCTTTTTCAAAAAAGTGGTCGTCAACCCTAAATGTTTTGGACAAGTGTTGTGGTTGAAAGCTGTTAATTGCTGAAGATGTTGTGTTGTTTGTGTTGTCGTGGGTACCGCCGAATGGCCCACACCTTTGAGCTGTTTTGTTGTGACGGCCGTTGGCCAGCGTTGTTGGATGTGATTTAGGCCTATGGCCAGTGACGTTGATGTGTGATTGTTTGACTATTGTGCATACCTCATTGAGTCGCATGCATACCATGAACATTAGGCCTTGTGCCAGCGACGAGAAAATTAGGCCTTTGGCCAGCGACGATATTTTAGGCCCTTGTGCCAGTGACGAAAATTAGGCCTTTGGCCAGTGACGTAGGTTGGTACCACATGCATGTGCATTGTTTGAGTCTCATATCGCATTCATATTGCACGACTGATTGAATGAAGTTGTTTGGCCATTGTGATGTGTTGTTAAAGCGACGTATTGTTGTTAAAGTGACGTGTTGTTGTGAAAGTGACGTGTTAATGTATACTTAGCTGTTATTAACTGTTAAGAGTGATGTTGCTTGCTGTGATTAATTGATGTCTCGAGCTTTGTATGTGGTCTTTCATACACTTCTTATATCGTATGGAATCTCACCCCTTTTTGTGGTTGTTACTTTATAGGTGAGCCCGAGTGAAGATTGTAGTCTTCCTTTTCTGGTGTCGTCTGCTCTGATAGGTAGCACTTGGGGAAGGGTCGTTTACTGCTTTTAGTTATATTTCGGTTGATGTTGAATTTTTTAGTAATTGGTGCAACTTGCACTTTGTCGGTTGTTGATGTTTTTAGCGATGTTGAATAGTTTCGCTGCGTGTTTTGAGAAAACTACGAGGTTTTGTTTTACGTTGAAAAATGCGACACTCTTTTGGCGCGAAAAACTCTGATAAATTATGAATAAACGATGGGTGAAAAAAGGGTGTTACATAAGTGGTATCAGAGCAATGGTTGGTCCGTCCGGCCAAGTCGTCGAGTCGTTGTGTCGGTTAACGACCAACTGTTGTCTTTTATTCTAACTATCGTTTGTGTTGCAGTCATTGTTGGTGTTGTTTGTGTTGTAGTGACGGTCCTGCAGGTAAAAGTAAACCGAAAAAACCGCCGATGGTAAGAGAACTAGTGGGGGAGATGCTCCTACTGGTATTGTGTGCTTTATTGTGTTTCTGTGTGAACTTGTATGTAGTTTGTTAGTGGAATAATGTTAGCTTAGGCGGGTAAATTTCGAGGACGAAATTCTTTTAAGTGGGGGAGAGTTGTAACAGCCCAAAATAATTGATTAATTTATTTAATTAATTATTTAGGATTTATGTGGTAGAAATAATAGAAATAATTATTTATTAGTATATGTGGACCTAATTATTAGTGTTAGTATTAGTAAATTAGAAGTGTTAAGTGGAGGCCCATGATTAGGTCACATAAGATAAGAAAAAGCCCATGAGGTTAAGTGAGTTTATAAAAGGGCTAGGTTAGGGTTTTGTTGTCATGAGAAGGAAAAAGAAAAATAAGGATTAGAGAAGTGAGAAGAGGAGAGGGAAGGCGTGATCCACAAGCTAGAAGAGAGAGAGAGAGAGGCGTGATCTACAACCAAGGAGAGAGAGAAGGAAAGCTAGGGTTTCACACATCTCCTAATCTAAGGTTTCGTTTTCTCCAAGCTAAGGTAAGGGTGGGATTTAATTCAATATAAGGGTTTATGAGGGATCTACATGTGGGGTTTTAGGGTGTCTTGATCACCATATTGTTGTCTTGAAAAATCGCATGCCCTATGATTGTGTGCCTTGTTGAGTAAATTGATGTATGCTTGAATTCCTCACATCCCTATGCCTAAATGACATGTTGTTATGCTCATAATAATAATTGTTGCCATATGATGATTTGTTGTTGAGAATTTATGATTTTGCATGTCAAGTGTTTGAGCAAATGCATAAGTATGTGGTGTTGAAATTGTTGTTTGGGAATTGATCATGATGAGTTCTACTTGTTTATGGTTTTTGTGCATTTTCTGGACACTGTTTCGGTTTTCTGACACTGGTACTGTTTGGTCGATCCAAAAATTATGTGTCTGTTTGTTTTTGAAAATAGACTTAAAGCCGGTCGTTTTGGCACTGGTTTCGCTCAATTTGGAGTTGTGTAGTTCAAGTTATGAGTCACCGAAATTAGGTCAAATTTCTGGAATCAAACTGTGAGTAGGTTCGGTTTTTGTAGGCTTTGTGTTATCAATTGAACTCCGTTTTGAACGATTTTTGTTTAATTGGAAAGTAGACTTAATTCTCTACGAAATAGGCACTGGTTTCACGAAATTTCATTAAGAAATGAAAAAGAAAATTTGGTTGCAAGCTGGGTAGAGGGTTCTGTCCGATTTTGGTACCACAGTGTAGTGTTTTGAAAAACTGTACCAACTGGATACTTATTTTGAAAAATAAAAATCATAGGCAGAAACTACACTCAGAGGGCTTTCCAATGAGTAGTCTTTTGTTGAAATCCTATGTCGTTTCCTATTTTAATTAATTCGCCGAAGTAGGTGTACTGCTGTAGGAATTCAGCACTGGTGCTGTGTTGCCATTCTGTGTTGTGTTGCTGTCTTCGGATCCCTACCCATGGGCGCCAAGCCCTATTCTGTTTCTCTTGGTGTTTTGGTCCGTGCCTTTGCTGGCTGCCTTTCCTAATCATATTGAGTCATTCCATTCTTGCTCCTGTGCGAATTGTTCACTTTTGCGAAAATTTGGTAGGATCCCTGTCGCTGGGCGCTATTTTCAGGATGTCTTAGTTTTCTCCTAAACTGTTTTCGAAATAGCTTTTGACTCGGGAGTCCGATTAAGGCGTTTCAAAATGTTTTGGAAAGCTTATCCAGGTGCCTAACTGGATACTCTAATTTTAAGGCATTCTGAACTAGTTTTCTAACATTGTTCCCTGGAGGTGTTTTGGTGTCCCGGGATGCCCTTGAGGCGTCTCCGGTGTCTTTTTCAAAAAAGTGGTCGTCAACCCTAAATGTTTTGGACAAGTGTTGTGGTTGAAAGCTGTTAATTGCTGAAGATGTTGTGTTGTTTGTGTTGTCGTGGGTACCGCCGAATGGCCCACACCTTTGAGCTGTTTTGTTGTGACAGCCGTTGGCCAGCGTTGTTCGATGTGATTTAGGCCTATGGCCAGTGACGTTGATGTGTGATTGTTTGCCTGTTGTGCATACCTCATTGAGTCGCATGCATACCATGAACATTAGGCCTTGTGCCAGCGAGGAGAAAATTAGGCCTTTGGCCAGCGACGATATTTTAGTCCATTGTGCCAGTGGCGAAAATTAGGCCTTTGGCCAGTGACGTAGGTTGGTACCACATGCATGTGCATTGTTTGAGTCTCATATCGCATTCATATTGCACGACTGATTGAATGAAGTTGTTTGGCCATTGTGATGTGTTGTTAAAGCGACGTATTGTTGTTAAAGTGACGTGTTGTTGTGAAAGCAACGTGTTAATGTATACTTAGCTGTTATTAACTGTTAAGAGTGATGTTGCTTGCTGTGATTAATTGATGTCTCGAGCTTTGTATGTGGTCTTTCATACACTTCTTATATCGTATGGAATCTCACCCCTTTTTGTGGTTGTTACTTTATAGGTGAGCCCGAGTGAAGATTGTAGTCTTCCTTTTCTGGTGTCGTCTGCTCTGATAGGTAGCACTTGGGGAAGGGTCGTTTACTGCTTTTAGTTATGTTTCGGTTGATGTTGAATCTTTTAGTAATTGGTGAAACTTGCACTTTGTCGGTTGTTGATGTTTTTAGCGATGTTGAATAGTTCCGCTGCGTGTTTTGAGAAAACTACGAGGTTTTGTTTTACGTTGAAAAATGCGACACTCTTTTGGCGCGAAAAACTCTGATAAATTATGAATAAACGATGGGTGAAAAAAGGGTGTTACAAGCTACGTGCTCGGCCACTGTGGATCCCTCAGTAGGAGGCCCGAATCGGTCAAAGGCTGAGACTCTTCTTTCTGGAGGCACTTCTTGTTTGGCGACCCATACATACTTCTTCTTTCCCTTACCCGCCATGTTGATGTTCACGTTGGGAAAGGGGTCAGTGTAAACGGTCATTTCTGATACTCATTTATCGGCCATTTTAAACCTCCCTTTTCTGATAGCTTTTTGAATGGCTCGGCGAAAGATAATGCAATTGGCGGTGGCATGGTTAAACGAATTGTGCCACTCGTAGTATTTCTTTCCTTTTAATTCTTCGGGTGGAGGTATCTTATGGCCGTCGAGGAGCTAGATATGTTTATCCTTTAACAGGTAGTCGAAGATCTGGTCCGCCTTAGAGATGTCAAAGGAGTATTCAGACTTGTTTTCCACCTCGTCCTTCTCTTTCCCCTTAGCAGGCTTAAGAGCAGGACATAGGTAAGCCTTCCCTTTCACTATCTCGGCCACCATGATGTATGCCATGTAATCGGCTGATTCATCATAGTCAGGATCCTCTTCAATGTCAACCACTGACACTAACTGAGGTCCTTGACCCGTAGTGGCCCTCTTCTTTTCTTTCTCTTGTATGAACTGTTCCATTTGGATAGCACTGGAGGCAAGGCCACTAAGGTCGCTGCAAGCTTGTCCCACAAGCTTTTCCTTCAATTGAGGGTGCATTCCAGAGATGGCCATGGAAGTGAGTTGTGAATCTGGAAAAGGTACTGAGCATTTGTCGGCCGTCTTTCGAAATCTTTCAATGAAGTCAGTCATAGCCTCGTCTAGTTTCTGTCGTAATTCATAAGATCGGCTGCGGTGACCTCAGGCTATGGCCAATAAAATATGTCATGGAAGCTCCTTTCCATGTCTGCCCAGGTCTAAATAGAATCAGGTGGGAGTGAAGAGTACCATGAGAATACAGTCCCTGTCAATGACAAGGGGAACAGCTGCAGCTTGTGATATTCATTCTGGTTCCCTTCTCCACATTGGGCCGTGAATCGGCTGATGTGTTCCATTTTGGACTTGCCATCTTCCTCGGAAAACTTAGCAAAGTCAGGTGTTTTGAATCCTTTGGGCAGAGGTACCAACTTATCCACCCACTCGGGGTAAGGCTTCCTGTACCCCAGTCTATCGAGCGGTTTCAACAGCACACCGAAGAAATTCTTGATGGTGTCAGCAATTAGATTCGGGTTTAGGAGTTGGTACCCCGATGGTCTTTCAGGTGGAGGCATTGGTCGCCACATTGTATCTGGGGGACCCTGCACCCCTGGCTATGGTGGTGCCTGAGGTGGAGCATCTTTCCATCGCGGCCCAGACATCACTTGGGCCAAGTTAACAGAGCCAGTTCCAGGTACAAGTGCCTGATTGCCTCGGTGAGGTGGAAACTGCTTGACCACTTCGGTGAGGGGGTTATGCCAGAGGGACAACTGGTTCCATGGCTGCTCGACCGGGGTACCACTCATCTGTGTCTGTATATAAGAACCCGTCGGGTAGGTACCGAGTGCTCCGGAGTACAGCTGGCTAGGAGGTAGGCTTGTCGAACCAGGTGGGTTCTGGACCCATGGCTGCTGACTCGGGCAATACCCGCCTGCCCAGTCAATCCCAGATTCTGGGGTGAAGGCTTGCCCCCCTGCGTAGTCTGGATATTTAGTCGCAGTAGAGCATCCATAGGATGATCCTTGCGGCAGACCCATCAAGCCCACGGCCTCGGGCGACCTTCTGGCCAATTGTACTTGTCCCTGCTGAAGAGAAGCCGTGTTAGTGACACGCCATAAACATCCCCCCTCCCCCCAGTGTGGGCAGTGGCAAAAGTACCAGGCTAATGAATTACAGGAGTAGGATTTACCTGAGGAGAGAACGCCTGATGTGGCCCAAACATGCTCTCACGTGGTGGACATTATTGTATGTTCCCCGTTTGAGCGTAGGAAGATGCATGTTGAGGTCCAGCTGGGTGGGCGTGTATGGTAAGGTCTGATGCGTGCCTCCCAGAGAGTTAGGTTGTCCTCCCTGTGATTCGCCGGGGAAAGCGGGGTATATGGTTCTACTAGCTTGCGTAGTGCACCTCTGTTCCAATTCCTTGGCTTGTTGCACCTCGTTGTGCAAAATAGGTTTTACTATGTCATGTATCCCCATGTCAATTTGTTTCCGAATGAATGATGTAGTCATGACCACGGGATCCTCATCTTGGTGAGGTGGTTCATTCGAATCAACAGTAACCGTTAAGGTCGTGTTCCCTGAGATACTTATTGGCTCCGTGACCTTAGCCTTGGAGGCAGTTCCCTTTTTTGATGCCGAATGTGGCTCCATACAAAGGTTTCTGCTGGAGTGCAAGTACATACGCCAACAATAATCCAGTCCATGCGAATCAAACGTGATAGCTTTTGTTCCCCAGTGACTGTCCCACCGAGCGTGCTAATTTTTTGTTGTCGTCAAACTCTTAGGTCCTAGCCGTGGATTCGGCCAAGGGTTTGGACAGTCTTTGATTCCTCGGTCCTTCAAGCAATTGCGTTGAAGGAGTGAACTCTGCACCCCAACTGTGGGTTTCCTAACTCCTCAAAAGAGTGTCAGGTTGGGTAGAAGGGACGCGAGGATTGGATTATCTATTGGCTAATGCATAAAAGTAAAATAAAGTGCGATGAAGATAAATTGCGAGAATAAGAATAAGTTTTGTATTGATTGATTGTGTGTTCTGTACAAATTACTCTTCTCCATATATATACATAGACCCTCGTCGGCCACTAAGCGAACCAACATTTGCCTACGGTTGGATCAATTGAAGATCAACGCCTAATATCGCTCCTAGCCCTAAGAAATCGGAGCCATTACCCACGATCCCACTTGAACGGCTAGTGGGGTGTTGAAACCTCTTCGCTCCGCTCTTCAAGGCTTCTCCTCTTCGCTTAACCTTCAACTGCTCCCACGTTCTGTCCACGTGCCCTTCCTTGCTTTGCAAACAAGTCTTCTTTGCCTCGGCCATTTCCCCCTCGGCTGATCCTTATCCTCGGCCTGCAGCCATCAAACTTAGGCTTATCCGAGCCTTTGTGGCCGAGGCAGTCTATAAGTTAAGACTTGCCTTGCCTCAGCCTTGTCCATCATCCCTCAGGCTGAGTCACCCCTCGGGGTGTTTATATTTTCTTTTGCCTGGAGCCCCTCCTTAGGGATTGTTCCTTCAGTAAATATTTTCTATAAATTGTCAGGTGACTTGCCTCGGTGTCCTGGTCTCCCCTTGATTCCATCTCTCAGCTCTCGGCCTACAACTTAATTTATTTCACGGCGCTTATCCATGTTTTCTTCTACCGCTCCAGTGTTCAAACTTTGGCCATGCATTGAATATTTGCTTCCCACGCAAGACCTCTACCTTAGCTGTAACACCCCTTTTCTAATAACCTTACTATTTAATAAAAATCAGAGTCTCTTTTTTTTTTTTTTGAAAACAATTTAAGCGAGTGCTACACTTACTCCATTAAATCAACAACTTCAATTCTCATAGTTCGATTTAAAAACCACAAGATACATAGCACCATGAAATACCGTTTAGTTCACATCAACTAAATACAGTCACCATCAGCAGCGGAATAATAATAAGTTCGAAAATAAATCCAATACATCACCAAAAACAGTCTAACAGCATAAAGAAAATAACGCATAAGCATAAGACGCCCCCCCCCCCCCCTTGGTGCTACGTATCAGAGCATGACACTTCCTACCAGACGAAGGCATAAGGGTAACCTTCACTCGTTATCACCTGCATGTTGCCGACATAAGAAGCAACATAAAAGCAGTAGGGTGAGTCTCTTTTCATAATTAATAACATATGGAAATAAGCACTGCATAGGAAAAGGTAACTAGGCACACCGATTCACAACCATGGCAACAACCACATCAAAATTACATTTCCAAACAGCACTACACGATATATGGTTATGCATGAAATGCAACCCAAACTCCACGGGCACATGCATGTCGGATCCGTCACCAAATACAAATAGGCCGTAGCCTCTGCTCACCAAATAAAATTAGGCCGAAGCCTCTGCTCACCAATAATGCACATGTTTCATGAGATGCTATGGAAATGCACCACAACACACCATACAGTTCATCAATTCACCATTTAATTCAACTCACCATTTTATTCATATTCTCACCATTGTATTAATCAGCTCACCAATTAAAATTAGGCCGAAGCCTCTGCTCACCAATCACACCATAATACACTCACCAACTCAACCCACCACTCACACCAACACCAATTTCAATTAGGCCAATTTAGGATTTGACACGACATAGGGAAAGTGAATAAAAATTGCCATTTAGACACTTGAACACCTCAGCCCAGAAACACCAGTAAAATAATCCATTTTTGGATAAAATCAGAACATTTGGAATAGACACTGAAATTAGCTTCGAAACGCATTTTGAACCGTCAAATTTGGATAACCGAGTCAAAAGTTATGATTGAAACAAAATCGGAAAAATACTTAGACATTCTGAAACTGGCGCCCAGGCGCTGGGCGCCCAGGAGCAACACAGGATTGGCGCATAGGCGCTTGGCGCCCAGGAACAGCAACACTCGCCTGGCGCACTGGCGCAGGAACTGGCGCAGGGGAACACGGCGCCCAGGCACTAGGCGCCTAAGGCCAACACGCAAAAAAATTCATTTGACTTTGAAATTAATTTTGTACGAGCCAAATACTCAGAATAAGGAAACCCAACAAAAATTTTGGCAAAAAGTGACACGCATCATTGGCGCCCATGGACTAGGCGCCTAAGGCCAGGACAGACCACAACTCCTATGACTCCAAAAATTATTTTACACGAGCCATTTATTCAATGTATGAGAACCCAAAAAGAATTTTGAGAAAATAATCAACACGACAGTGGCGCCCTTGGCGCCTAGCGCCAAAACTGGCAACACAGTGAGACAGGCACAGGGAACAACAGGCGCAGGGCGCCTAGCGCCCAGACACAGAACTGGCGCAGGAACACCCAAAACTGGCGCAGAGCACACGGCGCCCATGCACTAGGCGCCTAGTGAAAACACGGAACACAACTCCTTTGGTGACCAAAATCATTTTGCACGAGCTATTTTACTTGGACATGAAAACCAGAAGCCAAAATTGGCAAAACAATCACCAGAACATTGGGGCCCTTGGCGCCCATGACACAAGGCGCCTAGCACCAAAACTGGCAACACAGTGGCTGGAAAACTGGCGCAGGGCATATGGCTGGGCGCCTGGCGCCCATGACTGAGACACAGAAATAGCAACAAGGCATATGGCGCCCAAGGCGCCTAGGAGCTTCCAAAATCAAAATTTTTCAAATTCAAACACCAAATTAAATTCACCAAACACCCAATCATATATATATAATTCAATTATCACCATGATCCTCAATTCTCACCAAACAAACACCAACAAGTCATATACTCAAACACGTGACATACCATTCACATTAGCAACAATCAAAGCACCAATTATGCGATTTTAACATAGGAAATTCCTAATCATATATCACAACACTACAATTAAATCAACAACACAACAATTCATTCATAGAAATCATCCTAGAACCTAACCCTAGGCATTACTAATCACATAAGCTATTAAAGATAAAAAGAGGACCCCCTAACCTCTTAGAAGTCGAAATTGCTAGGCAAGGCTCCAAGGAATTGCAAGACACCAACAAGCCTTCTCTCCCTCCTTGAGTGTGTAACACCCCGTTAATTTCTAACTTGTAGAAATTACCGAAGCGCACGACTGGCATACATCAAAGTGACTTCCTTTTTAAATACTGAACACATACTAATACTCGATGCTAAAAACCCATCAAGTTCGCTTACATAACTTAACATAAAATACATAAAGCGGTCCTTACACCCTCAACTAGTGTTCAGTACTCAAAACCGAAAGTCTGCGGAAGCGATTTACAACTTAAAAACATAAGTCGTACCATCATACATCTAAGGAACTGATTACAAAAATACAGAGATACAAAGGAAACTGAAATACAAGACATAATGAAATAAGATAGCTGCTGCTCCTCAAGCAATCTCCATAGCCGTGCCTCACGGTCTTCATCTTTCCCTGCTTAACTGAAAAACAACAACAATGGATTGGGTGAGACAACTTGTCTCAGTGAGTTCTATCGCGACCCCTAACTAAACCTCTCGGTTCAATTATGCTTGATTCATTATTCTGATTCTAACTCATAGTCCTCAAAATTGACTATGTGGCTAACTAACTGAAGTTGTCCTTATAACCCTTAAGCCGGTTACAAGACGCAACTCATAAGCTAAACTAAACGTTGTCCTCATAACCCTCAAGCCGGTTACAAGAAACAACACTAACTAAAGTTATAGCGTGTCACCGGTCACTTGGCATAATAAGCTTCCGGTGAACCCGTCCCCACTAATCGGCTGGGTCCCTAATGGGGCCTAGGTTCATAAGGCTCATGACTGCCTCTCCCCTAGCACACTAAACTGAATAGGGTCGTCACCCCCGACTAAAAGATATATATGATGATATACCTGAACTGAACTCAACAATGAACTTAAACATAACAATAACTTAACTGAACAATGAACTGAACTGAACATAAACTTATTACTAAGGTGATCTAATTACTAACTAAGTCTAATTATTAAGTGATCTCTCATGGATTACTAAGGTTTGCTAACTTATCTTATCAATCTTACTAAACCAGTCAATCCAGCACAATACATCAAACACGAATTCATAACATGAAATCAATGGTCAATCACATGAGCATTCACTTAACCTGAACATAATCCAAACATAACCATTTGTATGGTACTAACATAATTTGGATCCAATCACAATCAATTACCACTCAATTCAGGGCAATTCAATCATAGTAACATTGGGGAAGGTGGAAGGAAGGATTAGAAAGCAATTGGAATCGTTCGGAATGATTTAAAACACTTTTTAAAAGAGGCAACCCGAAGACCACGCACGACTCGTGCGCCCATACACACGATCTGTGCGTGACTATCATTTATCGTATCATTCCGTTCCGATCCCTAATTACTTCCCGATCGACACTACCACTTCAATTCATAGCCACAACAAGATAATCGGTTTCATAACCTGAACTTAGCTTAGGCATAACAATCTCAATTACACCCAAACAGATAATAGCACTACTTTTATTACATATTCAGTTAGGCCTTTTTATTATCTTTCCAACGCATCTGAGAACACTGAAATCGGACCACCGGATCAAAAGTTATGGTGAAAACAAGTTTAGGGACTTTTTAGTGAAAACTGCAAACCGTCGCGACGCGAACACCTACCGTCGCGACGCGAAAAGTGACAGAAAGTTTTGCGTTGCAAATTTTAAAGGAGGTTGCGACGCGATGGCCACGGGTCGCGACGCGAAATTACACAGAATTTTACCCTAACTTGTGATGCTCATATCTTGAGCTACACAATTCCAAATTCAACCAAATCAAGACCAAATTGACGAGCATTCAGTCTAGTTTCTAAAACAATTGACCACATAATTTTTGGATACCTATATCATCCCCAGATGCTCAGAAACCGAACCTATTCTCAAACTGTCTCCAGAATTCTACCCTAACTTGTGATGCTCATATCTTGAGCTACACAAGTCCAAATGCAACCATTCCAAAGCCAAAATGTCAAGCCTTCGATCTAGTTTCTAAAAAGGTAAGTCACATAATTTTTGAACAGGTAAAACAGTCCCAGTTACCAGAAAACCGAACCTATCCTGAAAGTCTCCACACAGTGAACTTACCAACACAAATAGCATCCAATTTCAGTCATCAAACACATATTCATCAAGGAACAATCAACACATATCTTTGTACAGAATCAAAACATAATAAAACCAAGAATGCATGACTCATATATTAACAATGATTTCCCTAGTGAGTGTAGAACTCACCTTGGTGTGATGTACTCCACGAAACCGAAACTCAGCTACTGAATAAGTCCCTAGGTTGTTCCAAATTCGTAATCAAGCTTCAGAATTTGGTTCTTATGCACTCTAGTTGAACATGCAAGTGACATACATGGTGTTTGGCCAAGTGGAGCTCAAGGTGGTCTTCAATGGTGTTTTTGATTGGGAGGGGAAACTGATTTCGAATTTGGTATGGATGGAAAGGGGGAGATGAACTGATTCAGATGATGCTAATGGATCATACATGCACTAAGTTTTCATGGAGTTCTCCCTCTCTCTTTTTCCTCCCTTCTCTTCTCCTCTCTCTTCTCCTCCCTTTCTCTTTCTCTGATTTTGTGTTTCAGATTTTTCAAAATGAATTGTTTGTGTTTCAGCTGAAAGGTATACATATATATATATAGGCTAGGTAAAAATACCACTATGCCCCTCACTTAAACATTTCTTTCCTAATGACTCCCTCACTCCTAATAAACTAAATATGATGCAATTAACTCAATTTGGCACCCAATTAAATTAATTGACAATCCACACAAATTATTTTTCAACACATTATTTTCAAGCAACTCATTTAAATCAATAAAAATCATTTCACGCCAAATAATTTAAATAGCGAAAATTGGGGATATTACAGAGTGATTCGCCCTATTTCTTCTTCTCCTCCTCTCTTCGCGACTTCTCCTCTTCTCACTCTCTCTTTTTACGTTTTCTTTTCTTTCTTTTGCACACTTGAGTAAAATGAGAACTAACTCCCAAGACCCCTAAGTGAGTCGACTCCTATGACTATCCAATGGGTCATGGGCTCACTTGTGGGTCATGGGCCCCCATGCACCACCTAATTCGTGACAACGCCTCCTAAATAAATAAAATAAAATAAATTAAACCTTGAATTAGTTAATTAAATTAAATAAATATTGTAAGCCTTAAATAACTTAATTAAATAAATAATTAAATTATTTTGGGGCGTTACAATTCTCCCCAACTTAGAATATTTCGTCCTCGAAATTACCTGAATCAAACAACTCCGGATATGCTTCCCGCATCTTACTCTCCAGCTCCCAAGTCATACTCTCACCAGCAGCTCCTAACCAAACCACTTTCACCAAAAGAATCTCCTTCCCTCTCAGAATCTTCACTTCTCTATCTTCAGTTCGCACAGGCATAGTCTCCACAGTGAGATTATCCCGTACCTCTACTTCATCCATCTGAATCACATGAGACGGGTCCGGAACATACTTTCGAAGTTGTGACACGTGGAACACGTCATGCAAGTTCGAAAGATTAGGCGGCAAAGCCACCCTATAGGCAACACTTCCCACCCTCTCCGTAATCTGATACGGACCAATGAAACGGGGAGTTAACTTCTTTGATTTCAAGGCACGCCCGACACCAGTCACCGGAGTGACTCTCAGGAACACATGATCACCGGCCTGAAACTCAAAATCCTTCCTTCTCTTATCATGATAGCTCTTTTGTCGACTCTGCGACGCTTTCATCTTCTCTCGGATTAGTTTTACCTTCTCAGTTGTTTCTCGCACAATCTCAGGCCCCAATACTGCACTCTCTCCAGATTCATACCAACATAACGGAGTCCTACATCTCCGACCATACAACGCCTCAAACGGTGCCATTCCAATACTAGAATGAAAACTGTTATTGTAGGTGAACTCTATCAACGGAAGATGAGAATCCCATGAACCTCCCTGCTCGAGAACACATGCCCTGAACAAGTACTCTAACGACTGAATAGTTCTCTCCGTCTGACCATCTGTCTGCGGATGATAAGCGGAGCTAAACCTCAACTTAGAACCCAAAGCTTCTTGCAAACTTTTCCAAAATTCAGAAGTGAATCTTGGATCTCTATCAGATACAATACTAAGCGGAATGCCATGCAACTTCACAATTGTCTTGATGTAGATCTCTGCTAACTTTGGAACTGGATAAGTAATATTAATTGGTAAGAAATGAGCGGACTTTGACAACCTGTCCACAACCACCCATATAGCATCAAACCCTCTCACTGTATTGGGCAAACCAGTCACAAAATCCATGGAAATGCTATCCCATTTCCATTCCAGAACTTCTAATGGTTGCATCAACCCCGCAGGGTTCTGATGCTCAATCTTTGACTTCTGACAAGTCAAACAGGCGTACACAAACTGTGCCACATCCTTCTTCATACCAGGCCACCAGAACAATTTCTTCAAATCTTGGTACATTTTCGTAGCCCCTGGATGAATACTCAACTTGCTCCTATGGCTCTCCTCAAGAATCATTCTCTTCATCTCCGCATCATCAGGAATGCAGATCCTATCCCTGAATCTCAATACACCTTGGGAATCTAACTTGAAATCCCCATTCACAGCTTGATCATTCACAATTAACAAGTCCACCAACTTTACATCTGACTTTTGGGCTTCTCGAATACTAACCAAAAATTCATTGCCAATCTTCAACATTCCCAATCTGACACTCTACGGAGTCACTTCGCAAACTAGACTCATATCCCGGAACTGCTCAATCAGTTCTAATTCTCTCACCATCATAGCCGACATATGCAAGCTCTTCCGACTTAAAGCATCAGCCACGACATTAGCTTTGCCGGGATGATAGTTCAAGCCGAAATCATAATCCTTCAGCAATTCTAACCAACGTCTCTGTCTCATATTTAGCTCCTTCTGATCAAACAAGTATTTCAAACTCTTATGGTCACTAAACACTTCAAATCTAGTACCATACAGATAGTGCCTCCAAATCTTCAGCACAAACACAATTGCAGCTAGCTCCAAATCATGAGTAGGGTAGTTCTTCTCATGGGTCCTCAACTGTCTGGACGCATAAGCTACTACCTTACCTTCTTGCATCAACACACCTCCCAAACCCATCTTGGAAGCATCACAATATACTACAAACGGTTGATCCGGAACAAGCAAAGTCAACACGGGCGATGTTGTCAACCTCTTCTTCAACTCATTGAAGCTCTCCTCGCAGCGAGCATCCCACACAAATGCTTTTCCCTTACATGTCAATTGAGTCAACGGAAGGGCCAACTTCGAGAAACCTTCTATAAACCTCCTGTAATAACCAGCTAGTCCCAAGAAGCTTCTAATCTCTGTAACTGACTTCGGGCTCTCCCATTGCGACACAGCATCAACCTTGACTGGATCCACAGCTATACCATTACCAGAGATAATATGACCAAGGAAACCTACTTCATTCAGCCAGAACTCACACTTAGACAACTTTGCATACAATTTCTTTTCTTTCAACACTTCTAGTACTAACCTCAAATGTTCTGCGTGCTCCTCTTCTGTTTTAGAATACACCAGAATGTCATCAATAAACACAACCACAAACCGATCCAAGTAACTATGGAAGGTACGATTCATGTACTCCATAAACACTCCCGGCGCGTTGGTAACACCAAACGGCATCACAGAATACTCATAGTGCCCATATCTCGTTCTGAAAGCTGTCTTCTGAATGTCTTCATCCTTTACCTTGATCTGGTGATAACCCGATGATAGCCTCGCAAGTGCACGAGTCGTATCGCGTAATAAAAGAGTTATCGATCCACAGGGAGAGCCTAGGTGATTACCAATTTAATTTTCCAAAGTTGATTAGCTTGAAGGAATGGTTTTTAGGAGTTGTGAAATTTAGAAATAAAAACAAAAGAAAGCGAGAAATAAAAGAAAGCGGTAAATTGCATGAAATTAAATAGTAGAAGAAGAAGAAGAAGAAGAAGAAGAAGAAGAAGAAGAAGAAGAAGAAGAAGAAGAAGAAGAAGAAGAAGAAGAAGAAGAAGAAGAAGAAGAAGAAGAAGAAGAAGAAGAAGAAGAAGAAGAAGAAGAAGAAGAAGAAGAAGAAGAAGAAGAAGAAGAAGAAGAAGAAGAAGAAGAAGAAGAAGAAGAAGAAGAAGAAGAAGAAGAAGAAGAAGAAGAAGAAGAAGAAGAAGAAGAAGAAGAAGAAGAAGAAGAAGAAGAAGAAGAAGAAGAAGAAGAAGAAGAAGAAGAAGAAGAAGAAGAAGAAGAAGAAGAAGAAGAAGAAGAAGAAGAAGAAGAAGAAGAAGAAGAAGAAGAAGAAGAAGAAGAAGAAGAAGAAGAAGAAGAAGAAGAAGAAGAAGAAGAAGAAGAAGAAGAAGAAGAAGAAGAAGAAGAAGAAGAAGAAGAAGAAGAAGAAGAAGAAGAAGAAGAAGAAGAAGAAGAAGAAGAAGAAGAAGAAGAAGAAGAAGAAAAGACATGAAATTAAATAGCGAGAAATAAAATAAAGCGGTAAATTGAAAAATCATAAATAGCGGAATTGTAAATGACAAGAAAATAAAAGTGCAAGAAAGTAAATAGCAAGGAAAGTAAATGACTTGGAAAATAAAAGGGCAAGAAAGTAAATAGCAAGGAAAATAAATGACTTGGAAAATAAAAGGGCAAGAAAGTAAATAGCAAGGTAAGTAAATGACTTGGAAAATAAAAGGGCGAGAAAGTAAATAGCCAGAAAATAAAAGAGCAAGAAAATAAAAGAGCGAGAAAGTAAAAGAGCGAGAAAGTAAAAGGGCAAGAAAGTAAATAGCAAGGAAAGTAAATGACTTGGAAAATAAAAGGGCAAGAAAGTAAATAGCAAGGAAAGTAAATGACTTGGAAAATAAAAGGGCGAGAAAGTAAAAAGCGAGAAAGTAAAAAGCGAGAAAGTAAAAAGCGAGAAATTAAAGTGAAGTCATGAATCTTAGAGGAAACCTTGTCATGGATTTTTCTCACAAAATTTAAGCTTGGTTACAAGTGAGGATCAAGCCTCTATTTATAGGAAAATATGAGGGCCAAGGCACTTGAGTGGAGGGGCAAAATGGTCCAAAAAAAAGTGGCAAATCAAGTTGGCAAGGAAAGCCATCAGCAAGTGGGTGCAGCCAAAATTGACTTGTCTGGTGCCAGGGTCGTGCGCCCATGTGCCTGGGTCGTGCGCCCTGGCCAGTCAATTTTGGCTGCTCTGCGCCAGTTTTGCACCAGGGTCGTGCTCCTATGTGCCAGGGTCGTGCGCCTTGTGCTGGAAACAGCTGTTCTGCGTTGCTAGCAAGCATGGGTCGTGCGCCTATGTGCCAGGGTCGTGCGCCTTGTTCTACCAAAATGGGCCATTTTCAGTTGAAAACACGCACGGGTCGTGCGTGGTGCACCCAGGGTCGTGCGCAGGCTCTGCGCCAGTTTTTACCAGGGTCGTGCGCCTATCTGCCAGGGTCGTGCGCCAGTTTTGCACTAGGGTCGTGCGCCTATGTGCCAGGGTCGTGCGCAGGCTCTGCGCCAGTTTTTGCTGCTTGGCGCCCTTGGCTAGTTTTGGGTTTTTGGGGCCCTTGGCGCCCATGAGGGTGTCTAGTGCCTTAAAAATTGCTCCTCCTCAAATATTTCCTTTTTTTCTTCATTTTAGCTCATATTTTCTTTTTTGCTCCAAAATAAAACCTGAAAATAAAAAGCAAACATTTGTAGTAAAATAGCTCAAAGATATAAAATATAATTAAAATACCTAAAAAAAACTTAATGAAAATAACTATTAAAAAGACTCTAAAAATAGACTTAACAAACTCCCCCACGCTTGAACCTTTGCTTGTCCTCAAGCAAAAACAGTGTAAATCCTTAGGCCAATTCTGAAGGAAAATTATTTTCACATCGAATCATTAAGCGAACTGTGGGGCAATTCTAACTTTTCGGTTTGAGAACTACTATCCGGGCTTCTTGTGGAATTGGGAGACAAATTTAAAGTATCAATACATTAGAGAGGATATCCATGTCATCATAGAACCGGTTCCCCAGCATTCTTAAGTTTGGGTCCTCCATTCACTAAGACCGGGTCTCAAAGGAGGGTCCTTATACGTTGGGTATTCAAGCATTTTTCTTTTCTTTTTGATTTTATATGCTAACCATTCATTTTGACATTTAAAATGCACCAATTTTTGCATTTTGAATTGGTTTTGCAATTTTTTTTTTTTTGAATACCCCAACTCAGACGTTTTTCTCCAGTAACCGCGCATCCAGTGAATGTCACCAAGAGAACCAGGTCACTAGTTTCTTTTCAGTCCTTCTAATTGTATTAACAACTGAAAACAGTCTCAGTAGTGTGTGTGTGAAAAAGCCCTAGAAGTAGAAATCGAACCATGATACAATTTTTGTTGCTCCCAAACAGCCCACCTAGATTATTGCTAAAAAATTGAAAAATTATTTTTTTCATAAAAGGCTTATCTAAAACATGCTTCAAAAACTCACAAGGATTTTCAGCAATGGGAGACGAACTTTATTTATTGAAATAAACTAGAAATTAAAAACAAGAAAATAGTAAAACAGGGCAAGATACCCCCCATGCTTGGACCAGACATTGTCCTCAATGTTTTAACAATTTAAACATGAAAGGGTAAAGGAAAGTTCACCTGATTTACTGCTGACTTGCAAAACAAACACACAGTTACTTCGTGGGTTGCCTCCCACGCAGCGCTCTTTTAACGTCACTAGCTTGACGATTGGTTTTTTTTGTAAAGTTATTCCTGGGTCCCATTGCTTGAAGCATAGAGACCAAGTGACATATGAAGAGTGAAAGCATATTCCTGGATCCCATGGCTTGTAAAATGGAAGTTGTGTAAGCAATAAGATCTTTTTTACAATTCCCCCCAGATCAAATGTTATTTTTTTCACAAAGGAAGGTGAAAAGTAAGATAAAGGAGATGGTTTGTATGGTGGTGGGGGGATGTATGGTTCTTCTCTTTCTTTTTCTGGTTCCTTCTCTTTTTCTTTCTCTTCTTGCTCACATGGTGAATTATGTTTTTCACTCACAATTTTTTCTTGGTATGCTCTTGGTTCCTCTAATTGTTTTTCGCTTCTAAGGGTGACAGCATATATTTGGCCATTTAGATTTTGTTCAGGCTGTCCAGGAAATACCCCCGAAGATTTAGAGGATGAAGCCACCTGTGTTGCCACTTGAGTTATTTGATTTTCAAGCATCTCACTATGAGCGGCAATAGAGTCGATTTTTGATTCTAATTTGATAAGTGTGTCATTCAAATAACCAGTTTGATTTTTGAATTCTTCATTTTGTTTTGTTTGAGATGACACAAATTTTTCCATCAAAAATTCCAAGTTCGACTTTTGCGGGTTGTTTTGTGGGTTGTTAAAAACCCTTTGACTTTGAAAAATAGGAGGTGGTCTAGGTGCTGGATTGGGTGAAGGATTTTTATATGAAAAATTTGGATGATTTCTCTACCCAGAATTATAAGAATTTGAAAACGGATCTTCTTTTTGAGCATAGTTTATATGCTCATTTCCAGTACTAGATGCCTCAAGCTGGCATTTAGCTCCAATATGGCCAACAACCCCACATAATTCACATGGTGGAGTAGTAGGAGAAAAAGTTTGTGAAACGGCACTTACATTTAATTTTTCAAATTTTTGAAAAAGTGCGTCCACTTTTGAGGCAAGATGATCAACAGCGGATATTTCATACTTACCTGGCTCTTTTGATGATGCTGGTTTATCTGCTATGGCTCGCTCACTTGCCCATTGACAATGGTTTTGAGCCATATCTTCAATGAGTGCATAAGCTTCAGTAAAAATTTTGTTCATCAAAGCTCCACCTGCAACTGCATCAACAGTCATTCTAGTTGCATATTGTAATCCATTATAAAAAGTGTGAACAACGAGCCATTTCTCTAGTCCATGATGGGGGCATAGCCTTAACATTTCTTTGAAACGTTCCCATGTATCATAAAGAGATTCCCCTTTGTTTTGAGAAAATCGAGTAATTTGACTTCTCATTTGAGCTGTTTTACTCGGGGGAAAGAACCTAGCGAGAAAAGCTTGTTTTAATTGGCCCCAGTTGGTAATGGATTCCGAAGGCAAAGAATGTAGCCATGCTCTAGCTCTATCCCTTAATGAAAAAGGGAAGAGTTTTAGTCTTATGGCATCTTGAGGTACCCTGTTTAATTTGAGAGTCCCACAGTATTCCAAAAAAATTGAAATATGAAGATTTGGGTTCTCTGTGGGAGAACCAGAAAATTGGTTTTGTTGAACCATTGAAAGCAGAGATGATTTGAGTTCAAAATTATTTGCTTCCACATTTGGATGTACAATGACAGCCGATGGTTCCGCTGAAGGTGTTGCGTACTCTTTGAGAGCACGATTTTCATTAGCCGCCATTTGGTTATCGGGAATTTCTCTCCTCCTTCTATGTAAGAACCTTTCAATTTCGGGAATTTGTTGAACAGTTTCTCCAAAACTTCTGGTTCTTCGCATTCGAGGGGCAAGAGAAGAAAAGGTAAAAATAAAGAAAATAAGACTTCAGTCTAACCGGTTTCGAAAAATTTAATTAATATCACTGCCTCCCCGGCAACGGCGCCAAAAACTTGATAGCCTCGCAAGTGCACGAGTCGTATCGCGTAATAAAAGAGTTATCGATCCACAGGGAGAGCCTAGGTGATTACCAATTTAATTTTCCAAAGTTGATTAGCTTGAAGGAATGGTTTTTAGGAGTTGTGAAATTTAGAAATAAAAACAAAAGAAAGCGAGAAATAAAAGAAAGCGGTAAATTGCATGAAATTAAATAGTAGAAGAAGAAGAAGAAGAAGAAGAAGAAGAAGAAGAAGAAGAAGAAGAAGAAGAAGAAGAAGAAGAAGAAGAAGAAGAAGAAGAAGAAGAAGAAGAAGAAGAAGAAGAAGAAGAAGAAGAAGAAGAAGAAGAAGAAGAAGAAGAAGAAGAAGAAGAAGAAGAAGAAGAAGAAGAAGAAGAAGAAGAAGAAGAAGAAGAAGAAGAAGAAGAAGAAGAAGAAGAAGAAGAAGAAGAAGAAGAAGAAGAAGAAGAAGAAGAAGAAGAAGAAGAAAAGACATGAAATTAAATAGCGAGAAATAAAAGAAAGCGGTAAATTGCAAAATCATAAATAGCGGAATTGTAAATGACAAGAAAATAAAAGTGCAAGAAAGTAAATAGCAAGGAAAGTAAATGACTTGGAAAATAAAAGGGCAAGAAAGTAAATAGCAAGCTAAGTAAATGACTTGGAAAATAAAAGGGCGAGAAAGTAAATAGCGAGAAAATAAAAGAGCGAGAAAATAAAAGAGCGAGAAAGTAAAAGAGCGAGAAAGTAAAAGGGCAAGAAAGTAAATAGCAAGGAAAGTAAATGACTTGGAAAATAAAAGGGCAAGAAAGTAAATAGCAAGGAAAGTAAATGACTTGGAAAATAAAAGGGCGAGAAAGTAAAAAGCGAGAAAGTAAAAAGCGAGAAAGTAAAAAGCGAGAAATTAAAGTGAAGTCATGAATCTTAGAGGAAACCTTGTCATGGATTTTTCTCACAAAATTTAAGCTTGGTTACAAGTGAGGATCAAGCCTCTATTTATAGGAAAATATGAGGGCCAAGGCACTTGAGTGGAGGGGCAAAATGGTCCAAAAAAAAGTGGCAAATCAAGTTGGCAAGGAAAGCCATCAGCAAGTGGGTGCAGCCAAAATTGACTTGTCTGGTGCCAGGGTCGTGCGCCCATGTGCCTGGGTCGTGCGCCCTGGCCAGTCAATTTTGGCTGCTCTGCGCCAGTTTTGCACCAGGGTCGTGCTCCTATGTGCCAGGGTCGTGCGCCTTGTGCTGGAAACAGCTGTTCTGCGTTGCTGGCAAGCATGGGTCGTGCGCCTATGTGCCAGGGTCGTGCGCCTTGTTCTGCCAAAATGGGCCATTTTCAGTTGAAAACACGCACGGGTCGTGCGTGGTGCACCCAGGGTCGTGCGCAGGCTCTGCGCCAGTTTTTACCAAGGTCGTGCGCCTATCTGCCAGGGTCGTGCGCCAGTTTTGCACTAGGGTCGTGCGCCTATGTGCCAGGGTCGTGCGCAGGCTCTGCGCCAGTTTTTGCTGCTTGGCGCCCTTGGCCAGTTTTGGGTTTTTGGGGCCATTGGCGCCCATGAGGGTGTCTAGTGCCTTAAAAATTGCTCCTCCTCAAATATTTCCTTTTTTTCTTCATTTTAGCTCATATTTTCTCTTTTGCTCCAAAATAAAACCTGAAAATAAAAAGCAAACATTTGTAGTAAAATAGCTCAAAGATATAAAATATAATTAAAATACCTAAAAAAAACTTAATGAAAATAACTATTAAAAAGACTCTAAAAATAGACTTATCACCCGACCTCAGATCGATTTTGCTAAACACTTTAGCACCTACCAACTGGTCCATCAAATCATCAATTCTGGGAAGCGGATACCTGTTCTTTATTGTCACCTTGTTCAATTGCCTATAATCGACACAAAGTCTCATACTCCCATCCTTCTTTTTCACTAACAATACCGGAGCACCCCATGGTGACACACTTGGCCTTACAAATTTCTTCTCAAGTAGATCTTCTAATTGCTTTTTCAATTCAGACAACTCTGAGGCTGACATTCGGTACGCTGCCATAGACACAGGCCTAGTACCAGGTATAAGATCAATAGCAAACTCAACCTCCCTCTCTGGCGGAACACTTGGAATTTCATCCGGGAACACTTCAGGAAACTCACACACTACTTGTACCCCTTCAATGATCGCCTGATTCTCAGCAGACAATGACGCCATCAAAGAAAACAGATGAACTCCCTCTTTCATTACCTTATGCAATTGACCAGCAGGCAACAAAACGGATTCTTCTTCTTCGGGAGGAAGGAAACTCACAGATTTTCGAAAACAATTAATATGTACATGGTTAGCTACTAACCAGTCCATACCAAGGATGACATCCAACCCTCCCAACGGCAAACAAATAAGATCAACAAGGAAATCTCTGCCGAAGATTGACAGAGGGCACTTAGCACACACAAGAGAGGTAGTTACTGAACCCTTAGCTGGAGTGTCAATAACCATCTCCCTCATCATAGAAGACAAAGCAAGGTCCAATTTCTCAGCACATAAAGCAGCAATAAATGAATGCGTAGCACCAGTATCAATAATAGCAATCAAAGGAATACCATTAATAAAACATGTACCTCTAATCTCATTAGTATACTCTGATCCTGCGAGAGCAAACACTTTTCCATGGAACTTCTCTTTCTTCGGCTTAGTACACTTGGTACTAAAATGACCTACTTCCCCACAGTTGTAGCACACCACATCCTTTTTCTCACATTTTGCAGCCACATGACCTTCTTTACCGCACTTGAAACATTTATTATCCGAGCAGTCAAAACTCTTATGGCCCGGCTTGCCACACCTGTAGCACACAACCTTCGCAGGGGCATCTCCCCCACTTGGTTTCTTACTATCAGCATACCTCTGCTTACCCTTACCAGCCGGAACCTCATATGGCTTACCCCTGTTCTGAAATTTACCCCTCTGATCTCTCATAACCTTGGAGTGAGCATTACTATCATCTTCGAATATCCTGCAACTGTCGATCAAATCAGCGAATACCCGAATCTTCTGGTACCCTACAGCTTTCTTTATATCAGCCCTCAGTCCATTCTCAAACTTAATACATTTTGAGAACTCAGAATCAGCATCAGCATAATGGGGGTAAAACTTAGCCAATTCAGTGAACTTGGCAGCATACTCTGTCACTGACATGCTTCCTTGCTTTAGCTCAAGGAATTCTATTTCTTTCTTTCCCCTCACATCTTCTGGAAAATACTTCCGTAAGAACTCTCTGCGGAAAACAGCCCAAGTTATCTCCTCATTAGCAGTTTCTAACCTCTGCCTAACCTCCATCCACCAATCATCAGCTTCTTCTGCCAGCGTATGGGTACCATACCTGACCTTCTGCGCATCGTCACAATCCATGACACGAAATATCCTTTCGATCTCTTTCAGCCATGCTAGAGCACCATCTGGATTGTACTTGCCCTTAAAAACAGGTGGATTCTCCCTCTGGAACGTGGCTAAACTGCGAGTCCCAGCATTTTCAGCACCATTTTGCTGGTTCCCAACAGCCTGAGCCATAGCCTGCAAAGCAGCAGCAAGAGCAGCATCGTTTCTCCCAGCCATTTCAAACTATCACTGCAGCACAAACAGAGATTTAGAACTAATCTAACAATTCTATTTGTCATAAGACACTATGACAGGACGACTTGGCCGGACAGACCGAACTGCTCTGATACCACTAATGTAACACCCATTTTCTAATAACCTTACTATTTAATAAAAATCAGAGTCTCTTTTTTTTTTTGAAAACAATTTAAGCGAGTGCTACACTTACTCCATTAAATCAACAACTTCAATTCTCATAGTTCGATTTAAAAACCACAAGATACATAGCACCATGAAATACCGTTTAGTTCACATCAACTAAATACAGTCACCATCAGCAGCGGAATAATAATAAGTTCGAAAATAAATCCAATACATCACCAAAAACAGTCTAACAGCATAAAGAAATTAACGCATAAGCATAAGACGCCCCCCCCCCCCTTGGTGCTACGTATCAGAGCATGACACTTCCTACCAGACGAAGGCATAAGGGTAACCTTCACTCGTTATCACCTGCACGTTGCCGACATAAGAAGCAACATAAAAGCAGTAGGGTGAGTCTCTTTTCATAATTAATAACATATGGAAATAAGCACTGCATAGGAAAAGGTAACTAGGCACACCGATTCACAACCATGGCAACAACCACATCAAAGTTACATTTCCAAACAGCACTACACGATATATGGTTATGCATGAAATGCAACCCAAACTCCACGGGCACATGCATGTCGGATCCGTCACCAAATACAAATAGGCCGTAGCCTCTGCTCACCAAATAAAATTAGGCCGAAGCCTCTGCTCACCAATAATGCACATGTTTCATGAGATGCTATGGAAATGCACCACAACACACCATACAGTTCATCAATTCACCATTTAATTCAACTCACCATTTTATTCATATTCTCACCATTGTATTAATCAGCTCACCAATTAAAATTAGGCCGAAGCCTCTGCTCACCAATCACACCATAATACACTCACCAACTCAACCCACCACTCACACCAACGCCAATTTCAATTAGGCCAATTTAGGATTTGACACGACATAGGGAAAGTGAATAAAAATTGCCATTTAGACACTTGAACACCTCAGCCCAGAAACACCAGTAAAATAATCCATTTTTTGCATAAAATCAGAACATTTGGAATAGACACTGAAATTAGCTTCGAAACGCATTTTGAACCGTCAAATTTGGATAACCGAGTCAAAAGTTATGATTGAAACAAAATCGGAAAAATACTTAGACATTCTGAAACTGGCGCCCAGGCGCTGGGCGCCCAGGAGCAACACAGGATTGGCGCATAGGCGCTTGGCGCCCAGGAACAGCAACACTCGCCTGGCGCACTGGCGCAGGAACTGGCGCAGGCGAACACGGCGCCCAGGCACTAGGCGCCTAAGGCCAACACGCAAAAAAATTCATTTGACTTCGAAATTAATTTTGTACGAGCCAAATACTCAGAATAAGGAAACCCAACAAAAATTTTGGCAAAAAGTGACACGCATCATTGGCGCCCATGGACTAGGCGCCTAAGGCCAGGACAGACCACAACTCCTATGACTCCAAAAATTATTTTACACGAGCCATTTATTCAATGTATGAGAACCCAAAAAGAATTTTGAGAAAATAATCAACACGACAGTGGCGCCCTTGGCGCCCATGGCCAAGGCGCCTAGCGCCAAAACTGGCAACACAGTGAGACAGGCTCAGGGAACAACAGGCGCATGGCGCCTAGCGTCCAGACACAGAACTGGCGCAGGAACACCCAAAACTGGCGCAGAGCACACGGCGCCCATGCACTAGGCGCCTAGTGAAAACACGGAACACAACTCCTTTGGTGACCAAAATCATTTTGCACGAGCTATTTTACTTGGACATGAAAACCAGAAGCCAAAATTGGCAAAACAATCACCAGAACATTGGGGCCCTTGGCGCCCATGACACAAGGCGCCTAGCGCCAAAACTGGCAACACAGTGGCTGGAAAACTGGCGCAGGGCATATGGCTGGGCGCCTGGCGCCCATGACTGAGACACAGAAACAGCAACAAGGCATATGGCGCCCAAGGCGCCTAGGAGCTTCCAAAATCAAAATTTTTCAAATTCAAACACCAAATTAAATTCACCAAACACCCAATCATATATATATATAATTCAATTATCACCATGATCCTCAATTCTCACCAAACAAACACCAACAAGTCATATACTCAAACACGTGACATACCATTCACATTAGCAACAATCAAAGCACCAATTATGCGATTTTATCATAGGAAATTCCTAATCATATATCACAACACTACAATTAAATCAACAACACAACAATTCATTCATAGAAATCATCCTAGAACCTAACCCTAGGCATTACTAATCACATAAGCTATTAAAGATAAAAAGAGGACCCCCTAACCTCTTAGAAGTCGAAATTGCTAGGCAAGGCTCCAAGGAATTGCAAGACACCAACAAGCCTTCTCTCCCTCCTTGAGTGATTCGCCCTATTTCTTCTTCTCCTCCTCTCTTCGCGACTTCTCCTCTTCTCACTCTCTCTTTTTACGTTTTCTTTTCTTTCTTTTGCACACTTGAGTAAAATGAGAACTAACTCCCAAGACCCCTAAGTGAGTCGACTCCTATGACTATCCAATGGGTCATGGGCTCACTTGTGGGTCATGGGCCCCCATGCACCACCTAATTCGTGACAACGCCTCCTAAATAAATAAAATAAAATAAATTAAACCTTGAATTAGTTAATTAAATTAAATAAATATTGTAAGCCTTAAATAACTTAATTAAATAAATAATTAAATTATTTTGGGGCGTTACATTAGCCAAAATGCCCTTAGCTATGCGCTTCATTATGCCCTCGGCTCCTAGCTCCTCAGCTGAGTTATCTTCTAGCCGAGTTCCTCCTTAACCGAGTCACTATTGTTCGGCAAGCTCCATTATTTCTTTGGCATTTTAGCCCCTGATTTGTCATCAAGGACATTCACTAAGGATTTTCTGCCAAACTAGCTATTCCTTGCCTTCCTCGGCTAACATTTCTTCAATAATACTCCCATCTAGTTTCGCTACACTTTAATTCTCCCTTTAGTCACATTCCACCAAGGCTACCAACATAGGTTATGTGGTTGCTCTCACTAGAAGTAATAGGATAAAAATTGGGATAATAATGTAAATTTTGTCCAATAGGCAACCTGCCCTTCCTTTTGCTCCATATATGAGCACCTCGGCTCATATCCACTAGACCTGGTCCTTGCCTCGACTAGGTTCTTTTTCGGCCAACAACTTAGCTGATTTTTTATGTTAACAAATGTCCCTTTTTTGCGTTGTTACCTAGCCATGGAAACGAGTAGCTTTGGCAACGCGAAAACGAATTGATAAGTTAGCGTCATTATGACTGCTAAACTAGTCGTTACAGTATTGATTATAAAATGACTAGTTTAGCGCCAACCGATGCAATAAGGCGATGTTTTGCTCGTGCTTAATCATTATATCCATTAGCGATAAATAGTCTTTCCATCAATCGTGTCGAACCTACTGTTACCTTTCATTTGCTCTGTTAAAACTTTGCCCAACTCTTCATTGCTTTTCACAATTTGCTCTCTTCGAGTTTTCTCCTTCATACCTTGTTTTCCGACTAATTCTTTACCCTACTGCAATCATGCCTTCGCATTCCAATAATCAAGAACATACTCATAGGGATGATGAAATCGCTGGTTCCTCTAGACAAGGTATCCAGCCTCCTTGTGGTGCTTTGGTTCATTTCAATATTTTCTCCTCGGCCAAAACCCTAGTTACTTTACGCCCTTTCACCATCAACGTAGACAATGACATTTCTACCGTTGAAAGCTATTTCAATCTCCACCAGTCTCTAGATAGTGTCTCGGTTACCTGTGACTGGTACACTGCCAAGGCAAAAATATTTGAAGTCAGAGGTTGGCCGAAGACGTCCTAAGGTTACAAACAATAGTCCTACAGGATAGCCACGGCCAAAGGCGCACTTGACAAGCTTGGGGCCTCTACGACATGATCATGTTGTCCACGTTTCTCAACACGTTCGTTTTCCAGTGGGGAATGTTGACTCTAACACTACTCAATGTGGCAGCCATTTTGGGATTCCGAGCAGGTGGGAAGGAGGTCCATGCCGATCCTGATTTTCCTACTGATGGTCTCGTCTATAAACATGACACCGCTTTCCAAAACCTCCTCAGTTGGAATGCCAAGAAATCAGGCGATGTTACAGATGCCGAGCACCAAGCCTTTTTGATGCATTTCTTCAACAAAAACTTCTATAGCACCAATTCCTTTTCTGTCATTAATGAACTATAAACCTTCATTTGTATGCTCTTGTTCAACTAGGGTTACTCTTGGGGGTGGTTCTTTTTGGCCCTTCTCTATAAAGGCATGCATAACTTCTTAGACCAAGTTCGCGAGAAGGGCCAGTATTCAAAGGCCGGGGGGCCTATTTAGTTCCTTCAGCTATGGGCACATCTGTACTTCTCGAACCTCTATTCGGCCAATCCTCCTACCATCTCTTCCCTTCCTATCCCAAGGGTTTTAGGTCCTCAACTGGAAACTACTCCTTTGTCACTTGCTGGGTGACTAGAAGTTCTCAGGATGTTTTGTGAACTGAACCCTAACACCTTCTATTACTGTCCTATTCTAATGAAAGGCAGCGGCCCACTGTGGATACTCTCCCCTTTCCAAAAAAACTTTCCTGAGGAGGAGCGTCAATTCATGATTTCTAGTTGGAGCCGAGTTCTCGTTGCCCAGGACCTTAATGCAGGCGTGAAGCAATATTCTCGATTTAATCATCTTACCATCGAATGCTACCATCCCTGTGACATCCCCTATTTTTACTATTATATATATATATATATATATATATATATATATATATATATATATATATATATATATATTTCCATGAAATTATATTGAGTGATTTATCGAGTTTATTGAAAATAAATTGATTGATTTATAAGTGTGAGAAATTGTGTGCTTATTTAAGATTTATTGCATCAAGTTAGGGTAATTAGAACTGAGAGGAGTCATAAGGAATATAATGATTAATAGAAGGGCAAACTTGTCTTTTACACTACCCTTTTATAAACCCCCAGCTAAGCCAGTTTCAGAAGCACACTTCATTTTCTAAAAATCTGAAAACAGAACCAAGGGAGAAAGGGGGAGAGCGCGAGAGAGAGGGGAAGAGGAAGAGGAGAAGGGGGAGAGACAACCCAATTCTGAATGCATGTTTCCCTTTTGATCACCATTGGAACCACCTCTTCATTTCCTTCATTCTGATTCCAGCAACATCATCATCGCCCCCACTAATGCCAAATCACCATTGATGACCCCAAGAGCACAACTAAGCCAAAACCAGAAATCTAAACTATTTCATGTTGAACTAGAGAGTATTAGAACTAACTTCAATACCTATATCACGAATTGGAGCGGATTTGGGAGAGTTCGTGAGTCACCATTTGTCCGTGTTCGCGAGGTCTCAGTGTCAATTGTGTTTTGTCTCCAAAGAGGTGAGTTCTATACTCACTAGGGATTTAGGGTCGTGTGTCTTGTATTCTGAGTTTTGGTCTCGCGTTATATGAAAACCGGTATCAAAGTGTTTTATGAAAACATCGTTCGGATTGTTGAATTGTGAGATTGATTTAATGGAATTATGAATTTCTGTTATGATTGTTGATTGATATGGGATGATTGCTGGACTGATGTTGAATTCATTTTGCGCGTGTAATGTGGGAATTTCGATCGGAAAGTACATCGAAATCGGAACGGAATGGTATCGTGCAAGAAAACAGCAAAACTGGGCTACTGTTGAACGCGCACGGATCGTGCCTTATGGGGGCACGGACCGTGCTGGTTATTCGCAGGGAGCCTGGGATCAGTTTAGTGTGCTAGGGGAGGGAAAGTCATGAGCCCTATGAACCTAGGCCCCATGAGGTTTTCCCACTAGTGATTAGTGGATTGGGTTCCCCGGGAGTTTATTTTGCCAAATGACCGGTGACATGCTAAAAATCATGTTTAGTGTTGCCTCTCGTAACCGGCTTGAGGGTTATGAGGACAACGCCATTGTTAGCCGCATAGTAAATTATTAGGACTATGAGTTATGAATCAAGCATAATTGAACCGAGAGAGTTAGTAAGGGGTCTCGATAGAACTCACGGAGACAAGTTGTCTCACCCTTCATATGTTGTTGTTTTTCAGAGTTGCAGGCTAAGTTGAAGATGATGAGGCATGGTCATGGAGACGCTTGAGGAGTTGCTGACGCTTTTATTTATTATGTCATGTATTTCCTTTTGTATCTTAGAATAGTCGATTGTACGACTTATGTTGTTAAAGTTGTAAATCGCTTCCGCATACTTTCTATTTTGGTACTGAACACTAGTTTGAGTGGTGTAAGAACGCTTTATGTATTTTATGTTAAGTTATGTAAGTGCGCTTGATGGTTTTTAGCATCGAGGTATTAGTATGTGTTCAGTATTTAGAACAGGAAGTGCTCTGATGTATGCCAGTAGTGCATTTCGGTAACTTCTACAAGTTAGAAATTATCGAGGTGTTACAGTTGGTATCAGAGTAGTTCGACCTAGTCGGGCTTAGAATTCAAGAGTCTCTTACGTCTTCTAAGTGTGATTCCTCTTAATATGCTATTAGACATTGAGCCTGATCAACTCAATACTTTGTGCATATTTCGCAGAATCATCGCTGGTAGAGGTAGGGGAAGCGTCCCCGTCGATCCACACTTCGAATGGATGCAGAAGGTCATCGAGGCGCAGAAGAAGATGATTACGTTCGAGCAAGGTCTCTGTGGTGATGTGAACCAGGGTCTTAGTTCCTATGCTATGACCAGTCATCCTGCATTGGTGCAACAATCTTATTCTGCAGAGGGAGATCTCAAAAGGATGTATGAAGTGAAGAGAGCGTATCGGAAGGAGAAGAAGAAGGCATTGGAATCGTCAACCCCAAGTGATGAGCCCAAGAGTAACTCCAACAAAGGGAAGCAAGCAATGGCATCTGAATTCCCAAGACCCGGTAAGTGTTCGAAGTGCGGAAAGCCCCATAGTGGAGAGTGTCGTCTGGGATCAACTCTGTGTTAATATTGAAAAGGAGAAGGGCATTACGCTAACAAGTGTCCAGCAAAAAAGAGGAATAGAGAGGAAAATGCTACCCCCGCACGCGGAAGGATCTACGTGATGGACGCTCAGAAAGGCAAAGCTGATGATGGTTCGGCGAAAGGTATATTTAGTCCAATTTTGAGGACCAAATTTTTAAAAATTGGGGTGAATGTAACATCCCCTATTTTTACTATTATATATATATATATATATATATATATATATATATATATATATATATTGCCATGAAATTATATTGAGTGATTTATCGAGTTTATTAAAAATAAAATGATTTGAAAATAAATTGATTGTTTTATAAGTGTGAGAAATTGTGTGCTTATTTAAGATTTATTGCATCAAGTTAGGGTAATTAGAACTGAGAGGAGTCATAAGGAATAGAATGATTAATAGAAAGGCAAACTTGTCTTTTACACTACCCTTTTATAAACCCCCAGCTGAGCCAAATTCAGAAGCACACTTCATTTTCTAAAAATCTGAAAACAGAACCAAGGGAGAAAGGAGGAGAGCGCGAGAGAGAGGGGAAGAGGGGAAGGGGGAGAGACAACCCAATTCTGAATGCATGTTTCCCTTTTGATCACCATTGGAACCACCTCTTCATTTCCTTCATTCTGATTCCAGCAACATCATCATCGCCCCCTCCAATGCCAAATCACCATTGATGACCCCAAGAGCACAACTTAGCCAAAACCAGAAATCTAAACTGTTGCATGTTGAATTAGAGAATATTAGAACCAACTTCAGTACCTATATCACGAATTGGAGCAATCTAGGAGTCATCTCAGTGTTTGGGTTCAGAGTTCAAGCAATAGGGAAGCTGGGTTTTTGGTTGAGAGAGTATTGGAGCAGATTTGGAAGAGTTCGTGAGTCACCATTTGTCCGTGTTCGCGAGGTCTCGGTGTCAATTGCGTTGTGTCTCCAAAGAGGTGAGTTCTATACTCACTAGGGATTTATGGTCATGTGTCTTGTATTCTGAGTTTTGGTCTCGCGTTATATGAAAACCGGTATCAAAGCGTTTTATGAAAACATCGTTCGGATTGTTGAGTTGTGATATTGATTTAATGGAATTATGAATTGCTGTTATGATTGTTGATTGATATGGGATGATTGCTGGACTGATGTTGAATTGATTGTGTGTGTGTAATGTGAGAATTTCGATCGGCACGGAATGGTATCGTGCAAGAAAACAGCAAAGCTGGGCTATTGTTGAACGCGCACGGAATGTGCCTTATGGGGGCACGGACCGTGCTGGTTGTTCGCAGGGAGCCTGAGATGTGTTTTGGACATTGCACAGATCGTGCGCCTAAGGAGCACTGATCGTGCGCTCTGTTCGGTGTAAAATCTTTTAAGTCTCTCAGGCACGCATGGGTCGTGCGCCCCTGGGCACGGACCGTGCGTGGTCTTCGGGTACCCTCTTTGAAAATGTGTTTTAGGCCATTCCAAATGGTTCCAATTGCATTCCAATCCCTTCCCCAACCTCACCCAATGATGTTATGATGCTATTACTATGAAATTGATTATGATTGATGTTAGCTTAATGTTCTAAATCATGTTAATGTTATGAGGTTAACTATGATCAAGTTAAGTTCATTGTATGAAGTTGATTGTCATGTTATGATTATGCTGAGTGTGATTGATATGATCATGTTTGGACCGAATGTTTAACGGGTTGGATTAAGTAGATTAGTAATCACGAGAGAGATCACTTTATGATAAGACAAGACACACTAAGCACCCTAATGTTAAGTATAAGGTTAAAGTTATGTTCATGTCAGGTTATGTTTTATGTTATGATCATGTTAAGGTATATTAAAATATATACATCAGTTCAGTTAGGGTGACGACCCTATTTCAGTTTAGTGTGCTAGGGGAGGGGAAGTCATGAGTCTTTTGAACCTCGGCCCCGTGAGGTTTGCCCACTAGTGATTAGTGGATTGGGTTCACCAGGAGTTTATTTTGCCAAATGACCGGTGACATGCTAAAAATCATGTTTAGTGTTGCCTCTCGTAACCGGCTTGAGGGTTATGAGGACAACGTCATTGTTAGCCACATAGTCAATTATTAGGACTATGAGTTATGAATCAAGCCTAATTGAACCGAGAGAGTTAGTAAGGGGTCTCGATAGAACTCACGGAGACAAGTTGTCTCACCCTTCATATGTTGTTGTTTTTCAGAGTTGCAGGCTAAGTTGAAGATGATGAGGCATGGTCATGGAGACGCTTGAGGAGTTGCTGACGCTTTTATTTATTATGTCATGTATTTCCTTTTGTATCTTAGAATATTCGATTGTACGACTTATGTTGTTAAAGTTGTAAATCGCTTCCGCATACTTTCTATTTTGGTACTGAACACTAGTTTGAGTGGTGTAAGAACGCTTTATGTATTTTATGTTAAGTTATGTAAGTGCGCTTGATGGTTTTTAGCATCGAGGTATTAGTATGTGTTCAGTATTTAGAACAGGAAGTACACTGATGTATGCCAGTAGTGCATTTCGGTAATTTCTACAAGTTAGAAATTATCGGGGTGTTACAATCCCAACTATGTTGCCAAAAAATTTGGCCTAGGGCAACAAATCCATGTATCTTAAAACTCGGTGGCACGATCCACCGAGCGCGAGAAGATCTCTAAGATGGACCTTCGTAGAATCCTCCAAGGCCATGACAAAAAGTTCTTAGCCATCGTGTGGTGCGACTAAAGAAAGACCGTATGGAGACTAGCTTATACCTTAGCTGGTGGCCAGCCATCAAGGAATATGTCTTCACCAAAGTCATGATAGATTATATTTCTCAGTACATGGGTATCGTGCCGAAACAAGGTATCCCGGCTCAACCTAAGGCTATAAGTTTGGTTGCCAGCTCGAGACCACCACTAGCGGCAGCTGCCACACCTTCAACTCGTCCAGCTGAGAAGCAAAAGAAGCGGCCTTTGGCCACCCAACGAAGCTAACGTACCTCACCTCGGCTTAAGACAATAGTTGCTCCTGATCCTACCCCACGTAAGATTCTAATCGGCTGAGCCCTTCACTCAAACTTTTATCTTGCCATGCTCGGTTAACTTTCCTCTTCTCATGCAGCTCATGAGATTTATGTCATTCCCCTCGACGAGGATGACGATGAGGATGAAGACAACCTTCCCATAGCACATAGGAAGCGCACAAGGAGTGTTGTCCATGTAGTGAAAACTCCTTCTTCCAGCCCGAGGACCAGACATGCTTCAACAGAAAAAGAACAACCCCGACCCCTAAAATGACTAAAGGCAAGCCTGTTCACTTTCCCCACAATCTCTGTTTTTTACCATTTATACTTTTTCACTTGGTTAAATCTCTTCTTTGCCGAAAACCTATGATCAATCTGGTCACAACTGTTCCTCTTAGCCAAAACAAGTTCCTCATCAACAAGAAACGGTAAGCCTCTCTACTTTAACTCACCATGAACTTCCGATACCCAGTCGAGTTAAACAAAATTCCCCTTCGTTTGTTGGCCCAAGTAGAAGAAGAACAAAAACGTGATATTGAGCAAGTTTTGTTTGACAATGAAGTCCTTATGCCTTCTTCCTCGTTGCGTCAAGAGACTAAGACCTAACCAATAGTAACCGAGGAGGAGCTCGTCCAATACTTCCTAAACCTTGACGCCTCTTCTGCAATTTCTTCTCACATCGATGATGATTTGGGGAAAGCCGAGGCCGCCCTTGCCAAGGACAATCTTACAGACAAGGCCCAAGGGGCCGAGCTTAGGTCCTTATTCTTTAAGCTCGTGGATTCTGCTGCAGTGCCCGAGTTGAAAGATGACTATATAAGGGTGTTCTTGCCCAAGCATGAAATGCCCAAACAGAAGCTCAATACCTTCCTTTTGAAGCGTAACCAACTATTTTGTCGTTGCGCGACTCTCGACCCAGAACTGGATATCCTCAACCCTCAGAAGATAGGTTTTGATGTTGATCTCTAGAAGAGTCAAGATGAGATGTTGCAGGCTAACACTTCTTGGGGTGAACTACGTCTTCTCTTAGAGCAAGCCTTTAACACACCTGCCGAAGAGGATGAAGGTTCTTCACGCAATGTAGAGGCACTACCTGTATTCGGAGACCAACCAATCCAACTCGGAGTTTCGGCGCCAGAGGTAACCGTTGCAGCAATCACGCCTAAATCAAGCGATGAAGGGATCGGTACTTCCACTAACGTCGTGGAAGAGGTATCTAAAGAATACCTGGTAACAAACCCCCCACCAAGAAGAGAATGAAGTAGTGTTTAAGGCTCCAACCACAGGAACCGTTCCAGAAGAAAGGGAAATAATCCACATTGAGGAGGAGAGCATCATTACTCCATCCTCGATTGTGGCAAATTAGGGATCGGCCAAAGGAACCAATGACAATCCAGCAGACGATGGAGGAAACAACACCCAAGTAGCCTAGGGTTTCCTTTTTCTTTTATCATTTTGTTGTCGTCAAACGCTTGTGTCCTAGCAGTGGGATCGGCTAGAGGTTTGGACAGTCTGTGATTCCTCTTTCTTCAAGCGATTGCGTCGAGGAAGAAATTGTTCCTCGACTACGGATTCCCTAACTCCTCCAAAGAGTTGTTAGGTTAGGTGTGAGAGGGAGTGTGGCTTGGATTATCTACAGAAACTAGGAAAGCACTAAGAAAAAGCGAGAAAAGATAAAAAATTATGTAAAGACTTGTGTATTAACTGATGTGTGTTTTTGAAATGTACAAGTACTACTATATATACATGAGCCTTCGTTGGCCACTATTCGAGCCTACATCTTCCCACCATTGGATTAATCCTTATCAACAGTTCAAATTAAGCCTAATCCCTAGAAACTCGGCGTCCACTCCTCCACGACCTCACTAGCACAGTTAGTGGGGTGCAAATCTAGTCATTGTGGTTTCTGTGCAGTCTTTCGCTCATTGACCTTAACCGCTCTAACGTAATATGTCCACGTGCATTGAATACTGGTGCTCCAAGCAAGTACTCCTCGCCTCGGACACAGCCCTTCTTGGCGGTGTCCTCTCTTCAACGTTCGGTCGTTGACTTCTCAGCCGAGTCACCCCATGGTCGAGGCTATTTCCAACTGAGTCTCATGGTAACTCGGTGTCTTGTCTTCATTCCTTCGGGGCCTCTAAATATCTTCTGTCCATGCTCAGCCCGAATATTATGGCAAGTATCTTCTCCTGCCCTACCGTTCTTGTGGCTGCCTTGACACCTGTTTTGGTCCTCAACCCCTCTTTTCCCTTGGCCAACAACTCACTTTATTTTGGATGTTAACAAATTTTTAACAATCTTAACAGTGTGGAACACTGAGCCGCCGGTGTGTGGCGTGCCTCTTTTTATCAATGTTAATGATCATTATGCATACCCTCACATACGGTGGGGTATTACATCTTCAAATATTTTCCATTGATTTTTCTTTCAAAATCTTCTCCTTCCATGAATATTAACTTGTATGCTCCTCCACGATATACTTTGCTAATTATGTATGACCCTCCCCAGTTTGGTGACCACTTACCATACTTAGGATCTTTGATCTCAATCGACATAATAGTTTTTAAAACTTGATCGCCTTCAACAAACTGCTTAGGTCTTACTTGTTTGTCGTAGGTTGTAGCCAATTTTAACTTTGATAATTCCATTTTGCTAAGTGCAGCAACACAACCCGATCTCAAATGGGTTGGGTTGGGTTGGGTTGGGTAATGGGTTTATTACTAAAATTTCATTTTTTTTAGAAAAATAAAAAATAATACAACAATAGAAAAAAGAAAAATAAACAAACTTCAAAATCAATATTTTAACATCAACGTAACGAGTTTAGAATTCAAACAAAAGCTTAGTATTTATGTTATTGAATTATCATTCAACGTCAACATAATGAGCAACAATACACATATAATTCAAGTTTTAGTTTGAAGTCCAAGTATCAGTTGCTAGTGAAACTATTTGACAATTCAAAGATAATATATAAAGACTTCAATATTACTTTCTCTTCTATAAATAATTACATGATATATCCTATAATAGTCCTAGACTTTGGCTTGTCATATATATGTAGGATCATGTTTTATTGGTTGGGTTGGGTTGGGTTTGGTGGGTTCTCATTTTTTAGACCCAGCACCCAACCCGTGCATTTTGAAAATTACATGAATGTTTAAGAAATAGTTATTTTTGCATTTTGTCTTTGCGTAAAGATGACGTAACATTATATATTGCGATTATAATTTCATTTCTTGGGGTATAATTATTTCTTTGGATAAAAGAAAAGTAACTCAACTATTACCATTTGTCATCTTCTAGTTGAGCATTTTTCTCACTAAACTAATTATTCTAAATTTCTAATATAATTGATAAGTGATTCCACTACTCCACTTTTCACTCAACCTCTCTTTCATAAGTCATAACACATCTCCTCTTTCCAGTAACCACTTTTCTCTTTAAACACGGTAACAGAAGCAAGATTCTTACAACTACTTCGATAACACAAAATGAGTCCGCTACCATAACACATTATATATGTTTTAATGAACGAATACATAAGTTTAATTATAAGCTTTTTAGTTTTAATCAATGAATAGATAGTTTTTGTGTCACGGCCAGAAAAATTACGCGTTTTAATAGATGAGTAACCCCTACAGGAAAACATGATATGCTATAAGTATAATTATTTTTTGTATCTCGTCTTTATGAATGTCTTTATTTTTAACAAATGAATTTTTTATTTTTGAGATACGAGGGGAAAACATCACATGTTATCGTTATAATTATTTTTAAAATTTTGTTTTTTTAAAATGTTTTGATTTTTGATGCATAGTTATTTTGTTTTTGAGTCCTAATATAGAAATATTACTATTGACAGTATAATTATTTTTATTTTGAGTTCAAGAGTGTTATTTATTTTTTTGACCAAATGAATTTTTATTTTTAAATAATTAATTATTTGCTTGAGTTTCGACAAGAAAAAGTTGCATATTTCTGGTATAATTATTTTTGCAATTTGCATGTGCATGTGTGAAATGACGAAGCATTATATATTGTCTGTATAATTTCATTTCTTTTGATATAACTTTTTTTTTACTCTTTGAATAGTCTCACTCTTTCTGTAATTAGAGAACTAAAACAACTAACTATATTCATTGCGATGTAAATTTTTTATTTTAAATATGAATTGTATGTAAAATATGCAAGGAAACAAAATGACCCGTGCATCCCAAGTAGGTAGCTCAGTTGGCGAGCTAAGGGATACCGAAGGAGTGCAAGAATGAGGTCTCGAATTCAAACACCCGTGCAAATGCACCGAGTATCTTGCTAATTTTTAATAATGTGAATATAAAGGAGAAAATATTAGTATTACGTCAATGGTAATAAAAATAACTCAGTTAAATAATAACTATTAAACTACAGTAGGCCGTAAACATTGGCACCACTCCCCTTTCCCATTCCACTTTATTTTGTTTTTTTTTGTCTTTCCAGAAATTAGTTTTTGGATGCAAGGAATTTGTCTTTCAAAAACTAGTTTTTGAACGATAAAAATATAAATGAAATAAAAAAAGATCATTTTTCCTTTTCAATATACACCATTTTCTTGGCTTTCATAACGCAAAAAAATGCGTGTCCAAAAAAAATTCCCAAGAGTTGTAAAAAAGCGAAAACAATGATACACGGTACGACAAGAAACATACGAAAGAATGCAACAATAATAAATAAAAAATACCCGAAAAAATGTGGGTCCTGGCTGCCTGGGAGGGAAAGGAGCAATTTGGGGATTTAGAAGGACGGGTGCATAGAAGAAAAAAGAGGTAAAGATAGGATCTGCCTTCTTTATATGATATTAGAAAAGTCGTAAAGATTTGGACAAAACATAGATGCAGTCCTAATAGCATTATTCGGCCTATTCTTCATTGCGAAAAGAAGAATACGTATGAAGCTGCCTCCAAAAATGTCTGAGGGGTTGATGATCACTTGGAGTAGTTACTTACAGTACCTGCTCACCGAGAATTTTGCACAAAACAGGACAACATAATAGGGTAAAGAAAATGACTCCCTTCCAAAAGTACCCCCTTCCAAAAGTACTATATGTAGAGCAGTTACTTACGGTACCTGCTTTCATGGATCTCATTTCAAATCAATGTTGTCCGACTGGCCGGTCTGATTTTAATAACATTGCTTTTAAGTAACCCCCTTCCAAAAGTACTATATGTAGGGCCGAGCATGAGGCAGAGCAACATGTGCAATAGCACAAGGCCTCAACCTAATTTAATTTTTTTATGGCCCCCAAATAAATTAGCGTATGATTCATGAAAGCTTAATCCAGCGATCAAAATAAGGAGAGAATCTATTGGAAAAATATGAAGAAAACATGGAGGGGGTAGATTGCAAGAACAAATTCTGAGAAGAGAATACGGTAAAAAACTCCAGAGAGAGGATTAGAGGAAGCGAAGAATTGGAAAGAAAAAAAAGTACTATTGGTGTTGGAAAAAATCAAACGATGCTGAAAACAAATTGTGAGAGAAAAGGAAGGAAAAACAAAAATCTAAAAATCAAAGAGACAGGTTCCATTAAATCCCCTTCTTGTTCCTGACACGATCTCCATTCTCTCTCCTTCCCTCAAATGATGCTCTCTCTTTCTGTCTCTGTGAGCGCCAGTGGTGCTAAGTAGGGCTGTTCAAATGAACTATTAAACTGAACTGAACTGTCAAACCGAACCGAACTAAACTGTTTCGAACCGAACTTTAAGAAACAGTTCAGAACCGAACTGGTATTTTTGACTCAGTTCACTAACTGAATTGTGAAGTTCAGTTCAGTTCGCTAACTGAACGAACTGTTTACTCCTAATAAATTGTAATGGCTGCTGAATTGGAAGCAAAAAGAGATCAGGCGGACGGAGGGCGAGGGTGAGGTTGCCGAAGAAGAAAAGTGGAGAGGTCACGAGGGACCTAACCATTAGCTTATTATTTACCATTCTTATAATAAATATATTGTTTTTATTTGATACTAATTTATTTAATTATTGTTTCTGAAACTATGGGCAGGGCAAGTCTACTGCCAGTCTGGTTACGTCAATTCCATTATGATAGGGATGGCATGTGAACTGTTTCTCCTTCAGTAAAGCCTGTGAACTCTGTAAAGCTAGTTGACGTCAATTCATTAAATTTATTTATTGATTTGGTCATAGGCGGTTTTTTTAGGCGGTGTAGGCGGTTTAGTTAACAGTTCAGATAGTTTGATAAAGAGTTCGGCTCAAAGGTTCGAAAATAATAGTTTACAGTTCATATATAAAGTTTCCTTTTTTAATCAATTCGGTTCGAAATTTGAACTGGCGAACTGAACCATTAAAACAGTTCAGTTCGGTTCGGCGAACCATAAATACAGTTCGGTTCGGTTCAGCCAAACTGTTTAATCAGTTTGGTTTAGTTCAGTTCGGTTCTCTTTGTTAACCGAACCATGAACAACTCTAGTGCTAAGGAAGAGTTATGGTTCCCCACACCCTAATTCTCTCCCTTTTTAATAATCAGTTTTAAAATAAATAGAAATATCTTGGCTAGAATCAATAGAGAAACATATAGGTAATAGGGTGGGTGTTTTCCTTGAATATGATGCGAAGAATACCTCCGACTTTTAGAGGGTCTTCATGAGGATTCGAGTTCTGGTTGATGTGAGGAAATCGTTGAGGAAAGATGGTTCGACTTCGGAGTCCGAGTGGGGAGGCGAGAGATGTTGATCTGATATACGAACGTCTTGAAATGTTTTGTTACTTATGTGGGTTGCTGGGTCATCTAGAAGACCGCTGTGATAAATTATTCGAGTTGGAGGTGGACGACGGCGCAAGAGGTTAGGGACCGGAGATTAGAGAAGATATACGGCGGAGCAGTAGTAGTGGCGGCGTCAGATGGCTTAGGGATGAGTCCAAACCCAACAGGGTGGAGGAAGCTGTAACGATGCTGTCATGGATAAAGAAAGGCGTGTTGCTGATATTAATCGCAAAGGAAGTGGGAGGGGTTCAGTTTCTCAATTAATTGAGGTTTTTAAAATTCCTGAGCTTTTATCTTTTATATATAAAAGTAAGATACGGAGTCCGCCAACAAGAGGTCATTTAGGCGGGAAAAAGTCTGCCAAAATGGAAGGTATTTTTGTAATTTACTTTTTCGATATTAATTGTCTTTCCATTGTAAATAATTGCATCAATAACCTATCTGATTCCCAATGAACACATGAAGTATGGTGTAGGCGCATGGGGAATATAAAGAGGCATTAGCATTGAACATGGAATTTAAATGGTGTTGAATTTGAATGATGTAAGCACATGGGGAATATAAAGAGACATTAGCATTGAATTTTATGGAGTAATTATTACATGGAGAAGATTAATAGGTGTTGATAATTAGGATTCATTAATTTAGAACATTAATCAGTGAACCTTGGAGAACACATAAGGCATGGAATTCAAACTGTCCAATTGATGTAAGCGCATGGGGAATATAAAGAGGCATTAAATTCGACGTTGAACATTGAACATGGAATTCGAATGGTGCATGGCATGTAAGTTTTCAGCATTCAATTTGATGGGGAAGATTATTATGTGTTGATAATTGGGATTCCTTAATTAAAAATGTTAATCATTGTACATTGGCTAACACATGAGCCATTGAATTTGAATGGTGCAATGGATGTAGGCGCATTAACAATATAAAGAAGCATTTTGAATTAGCCGCATGAAAAAAATAAAGAGGTGCATGGAGAAAATAAGAGGCATGGAGTATTAACATTATGTGGACTAATTCATGAAATTAAAATCTAATTTATTTATCAATAAATAATGATGATTTTTTCGGAATTCAAATGTGATATAATTCATAAATATTGAGAGAATTGAAGAGGCAATAAATCTGGTGGCAAAGGGAAGTAACCTGATTATAAATAGCTCGGTACTATGCGGTAAGAATATTATGAAGCAACAAGAATAGGTTTCATACTTTTTCTTTCTACACCTTCCTCATCGCTATTTATGTTTTGTGTGATGTATGTTGTGGCCTTAAATGTAAATCGGTAAATCTCATATTTGGGCAATAATTTTCCTTTCACTATGCAGCATTCACGATTTAAAGCTAACCATTAATGCCTCATATGAGAGGGTAGACGAGGGAAATAGGATTTCTTCAAGCAGTTGGAGTGGTGGATTTCTCCTTAAAATTCATTGTCTTCCACCTTTTATTTTCGAATTTTTGTTGTCGAGTTCGATTGATGTTTTCATCTTGCAACAAATTTGTAAATTTTGCTTCAATCTTTCGCATTTTCCTTTTCACCTAAAGAAAATTTGTAAATTTGTAAATTTGTCTCAGTCATTTCCAACAAATTGTTAAATTTGTAAATTTTTGTATTCTTAATGTCTATTAAGTTTTCCTATGTGATATTCTAATTGGTGCAACGCAAGACAAATTAGGCGACACGGACGAGTCGGGGCATCGGGTTAAGCATCAACCCGATTGGGTTGCATGGGTTAGTTGCATGTATGATCCAAACAGCAACTTGAATCGGTCTTGGCAATGAGTCTCGGCATGACCAGTTTGACTGATCGGTTCTGTCCCGGGTTATCCGTATTAGTCATGCACATGACATGCAATATTTCCCCATGCATCGCACGGGTAATGGTCTAGTTTCCTAAACAAAAGGCATGTGTGATTGCAATGTTAGGTCAAATTAATGATGTTGGGATGGAGCTAACTAAAACCGAAGTGGAAATTGAGGGAGGGAGAAAGAGGATGCGTGAAGACAATAGGGAGGGTGTGATGTGTGAAGACATGGAGGGTGTGACCGACAAGCAGCAAGTAATTCGTGGGGGTGTAGTAGTGAGGTGGGGTGCGCTGTTGTAATTCGTGGAGGTGTGGCCAGTAATAGTGGTAGCGCTGATGTGATTTCCATGGATGCAGCCAATAATTTGAGTTCGACTCTTTCTCATTTTAACAGCAATGCGCAGCAAAGTGATAATAATTTTTTAAAGGCAAGTCCTGGCAGTCAGGCCTGCCAGGAGAAATGAGTATCATCAGCTGGAACTATCGGGGTTTGGGTAAACCGAGTGCAGTTCCCTCTCTTCGTGACCTCGTTCGGACGTACCAACCAGACGTTTTGTTCCTATGTGAGACTTTGGTACATGCAAACAAGATAGAAGAGGTTCATGTTAGACTTGGGTTTGATTCAACGTTCGCGGTTGACAAGGTTGGTAGGGGTGGTGGTCCAGCAATTTTTTTGAAGCATTCTTTTGATTGTACTGTAACCAGGAACTCCTCTAATTTTATTGATGTCGAGGTGTCAGAAAATCATGGTTCTTTGTGGAGACTTACAGGCTTCTATGGGTATCCAGAAAGTGGTAGGCGTAGGGACTCTTGGGACTTGTTAAGGACACTGGCGAGAGATAATTCCTTACCGTGGTGTGTTGTTGGAGATTATAACGACTTGTTGATTAATGATGATAAGCGGGGTAGTGATGACAGAGTGCCTTGGCTGTTAAGGGGTTTTAGAGAAGTTATTAAGGAGTGTCTTCTCATTGATATTCCTATGCAGGGATACCAATATACATGGGTGAAAGGCAGGGGCACTGAGGCCTTTAAGAAATAGTGGTTGGATCGCATTTTTGCTACTCAGGAGTGGATGGATTTGTTCCCTAATAGTTGTTTGATTAATGGGGTGGTGAAAATTATTTCCAAAGTCTTATCAAAATGTATTTCGCTTTGAAATGTGGTGTATAAAATTATTTCCAAAGTCTTGGCCAACAGGTTGAAGGTTGTCTTGTCAAAATGTATTTCCCAAAAACAATCTACGAACTATTTTAGACAATGTGATGGTTGCTATTGAAGTGGTTCACCACATGAAGTGTAAGGTGCGAGGAAAGGTCAGTGAATTAGCATTGAAGATTGATATAAGTAAAGCCTATGACAGGGTGGATTGGGGATATCTTCAGAATGTTATGTTTAAAATGGGTTTTCGTGAAAAATGGGTTAGTTGAATGGCTATGTGTGTGGAAACGGTGCATTACTTTGTGAGAGGAAATAGAGCGGGTGATAAATTCCTTTTGGTGGGGTTCGAACAAAGACACTAGGAGAGGTATCAGTTGGTTGAGTTGGGATAAGTTGACAATGCGGAAGGAGTTTGGGGGAATGGGTTTCAGGCATTTCCATGGTTTCAATTTAGCCATGCTAGGGAAGCAAGGTTGGCACCTGAGCACCAACAAGGATCCTATAGTGACATGTGTCTTCAAAGCTAAATACTTTCCTCGGGGGGACTTCTTAAGGGTTCATTTGGGCCATAATTCCAGTTATGTTTGGCGTAGCATCCACACTTCACAGGTATTGGTTTCGTTGGGATCGGAGCTAGGTGGAAAGTTTGTAGTGGGTCGGGTATTCAAATTTGGACGGATTCGTGGCTCAAAGGGGAAGGGAGTGCACATATTTGTTCTCCGGTTGTTCTGAGCATAGTGGAGTGGACTGTATCTAATCTTTTCGATTCGGTGGATAGGGTATGGAATCAAGATTTGGTAGCCTCTCTATTCAACGAACAAGAGGCGAGAAGGGTTCGGAGTTGTTTGGGATCGGAGTAGAAATGACATCTATTCAGTGAAATCTGCTTATTATGGAGCTATGAAACCGGTTAATATTTCAACTAGCAAGGTTATGTCCTTCCTCATTGAATGGGAGGGTGCAAGGAAGAGAAAGATTGGAGACTTTCATCGCCAGGAACACAGGTGTAGCCGTAGAGGTGTGGCGTAAACCAGATAAGGACAAGTTCAAGTGCAATGTTGACGCTGCGTTCTTTGCAGATGAGGGGTGTTTTGGGATTGGTATGTGTATTCGTAATGATACTGGCGGGTTTGTGAAGGCGCAGACTCACTACTTTAAAGGTGTTCCTACACCACAGGAAGCAGAGGCACGTGGTTTATTAATAGCCATTAAATGGTTATAGTTGTTACAGTTCCAAAGAGTTGCCATCAAGCTTGATTACAAAGCAGTAGTTGATGGCATTGGAGGAATTTGTAAAGCAGTAATTGAGTTTGGCTCTATTATTTGTGTCTGTACTTTGTTATTATCATATCTAAGAAACTTCAAAGTTAGTTTCATTTGGAGGCAAGTCAACCTTGTGGCTCATACGTTAGCTAGACCTTCAAGGGACTATGCTAGCTCCCATGTTTTTTATTTGAATCCAAGTATTACGAATTTGATTATTAATGAAAGGCTTAAAGGTCATTTTGGCCCCTGTAAAATACACACTAATCCATTTTGGCCCCTGCAAAATAAAAAACTTTAAATAAGCCCCTGCAAAATAGTTAGTTGTTCAGTTAAGCCCTCGCTGTTAGTGGTCCACTAACGCTGTTAGTGGTCCACTAACGCTATTAGTTTTAAAGGTATTTTGCAGGGGCAAAAATGGATTAATGTGTATTTTGCAGGGGCCAAAATGGATTAATGTGTATTTTGCCGGGGCCAAAATGACCTTTAATGTGTATTTTGCAGGGGCCAAAATGAGGGTTAAAAATAACAGCGTTAGTGGACCACTAACAGCGAGGCTTAACTGAACAACTAACTATTTTGCAGGGGCTTATTTAAAGTTTTTTATTTTGCAGGGGCCAAAATAGATTAATGTGTATTTTGCAGGGGCCAAAATGACCTTTAAGCCTTAATGAAATGACCTAAGTTTTTCAGTCAAAAAAAAAAAAGAAATATCTCGGCTAATTGCACCCAACATTTTACTAATGAAAATAATATTTTAGTTTTGGGATCCAGCCCATTCTTTTGGTTATCCTTATCATTCTTTTTGAAAAAACCAAAGTTATATTCATACCCCCTTATTCTCATTTTGCTAATACCAATTCAAATTCAATACTTTCAACTCAAACTTAAATCTTCTTTTTTCTCTCATAATTGATAAACATCCCTAATTAAATAAAAAATTAGCATTTGGGGTTAGGATTCACAGGATGCATAGTATTGGGTGGACCCACTTATTGTTTTGGGTGTTAACCGCATACCCTGAAATAATAAAAGTATAATTGTCCAAAAAAAATTTGGCATATCCAATCAATAAAAGTTAGCATATTGGTGATTCATATGATAAAAGTATAATTAAGGTCCAAGTTTTAAGTTTTGAACAAAGCCCCCAAATTATTTGAGAAGGCCCTGATATGGTTAACCAAGTAAAAGATTTATTGAAGGTTTCATTGAGGAATAGGTAACAAAAATTGCTGCAAAGGAATAGCAGTAATTAAGAGACCAAATACTTGTTCATCAATTTAAAACACTTAACAGCAATTTATCGTGGACAATTACAAGTGTCGATCAATGTAGATGAAAGAGTTGCATCCTTTTTATACAATGGAGGCCAACAACAACACAAATAAAAGATGATGGAAATTAATTAGTTCAGTTCAAACGAAATGGAAAGAAGTTCAAAAGAAATCAATATCTAAATAGTTACCAGAAGGCTTCACTCCAGGCACCACCACTTTCTTGTCAGTGGTGGTGAGTGCTTTCATGGCCGCCTGTCTTGGAACATCAGGAGGAGTTGCACAACGGATCAGCGCCCAATTAATATTATGAAAGAATGGATGTTGTTTTATTTCGGTAGCTCCGCGTCTATAGGCAAGACGATGCTGAGGTTCTTTCACAAGCAAACCCCTGATTAAGTCCCTGGCAGCAAAGCTGACACTAGGGGATTCTGGAAATCTCAAGGGCTGCCCAACTACATTGAATAGAGTTGCTCGATTTGCCGAACCTTTGAATGGTGTTTTACCAAACAAAAGCTCATATAAGAATATCCCAAATGTCCACCAGTCTACAGCACTGCCATGTCCTTCACCTTTGATGATTTCAGGAGCCAAGTACTCATGTGTGCCAACGAATGACATGGATCTTGCATTTGTGGGCTCGGCAATAAGTTCAGGGAGTGGGGTAACCTGATTGTGCATGTCATTCTTTGGTTTCAACTTCTTTTCTTTTTTGGATTTTCCTCCAGATAGAAAACGCGGGGTGAAACATGAAGGTTTGATGCAGTCTGGCTGTATTACGCAACTCGGCTCAATGCAAGCAGGCTGAATGCAGTATCCTCCAGAGCTTTTTGTCTCCAAGCTAGAGTTTGATGACTTTACCAGAGTTGGACTGACAGAACACCTTAGAGAGAGATCGAAATCTGATAGCATTATGTGACCATCTTCTCTCACCAGCACATTCTCAGGTTTGAGGTCTCTGTAAATGATACCAAGCATGTGCAAGTACTCCAAAGCAAGGAGAACTTCTGCCACATAAAACCTGCACAGTACACAACTTACTTTGCTTGTCAGTGTTGCATATTATCAGTAAAAAGGATTGTGTGAGAAAGAATAGAATAGGAAATGCAATGCAAACCTGGCAGCATGTTCTGAGAAATACTTGCCAGGTTGTCTTTGCCTGAGTGCATGAAGATCCCCACCAGGGCAAAACTCCATAACCAAGCAGGAGAATGACTCTGTCTCAAAGTGTGAATACAATGTGGGCAGAAATGGATGATCTAGAGACTGCAATATCTCTCTCTCTGTCTGAGACCTCGGAAGCTTCTTGCGACTTGACAGTTCTGTTTTGTTCATTACTTTCATGGCAAAACATGTCCTTGTGCCACTTAACTCTGCTAGATACACACTTCCTATGTCTCCACATCCTAATTTCTTCAACAACCTGAAATGTCTCATTTCCAAACCCCCGTCTCTAACTCGGATTGCTTGAACTGCTTCCCATCTTACATCATTTGCCTTATGGGGTTTATACAGAGCACTGCTCAAACTACTAATGCTAATGCTGCTCTCATCACTAACATCACTTCCACTACTCCCTCTACAGATGCTGCTCTTCCTGCTCTCATTCAATTCACATGAATTATCATTGACTTCTCCACTTTCAACTGACTTATCAACACTAACTTTTCCACTCAATTCATTGATTCCGCTCTTGGTCGAACTTTCTTTTGGTTGAGGAGGACTTGAGGAAAAAGGTATTTCTGAATCAACAACTCCTTTTGATGAACCTAATATGCAATTGTCAGATAGCTGATTGACGCACAACTTTGTTTCAATTGTGGAGATATTCTTCCCCAAACAACTTTCAACACTTTCAATTTTACCATTATGATTATAATAATAATATTGCTTCTCCTTATTTCTTGCCCCTTCATGTTCCACATTGTTAGGCTCCTCATAGGCATCCTTCATTCTCCCATGATTTCTAGATGCTCTCAAGGGAGGCCGGGAAGACCGGGGAATCCCTGATGTCGACGGAACATTGTGATCTATGCCAGAAACTGAATTATGAACCTCTGATAAAGACTCAACTCCATCAACAGGTGATTCCATCAAGAATTTCTCAATAACCTGCAAAATCGAGGTCAGCAAAGTGAATTATTGCAAGAACTTCTTGCATATACAATCACTAGAAAACCATCCAATCAAAAAGAATCCAGTTGACAGAAAGGCAAACCCCTCTATCACAAATGAATAGTATTAAAGAAAAAATAAACTAAATTCAAATAAAGTCTTTCAGATATCAAAGTTCCAATCTTTTACAAACTTACCAAGTAACCAAAGGTCAACATAAAACGAAACAAAACAACGTGACAAAATCAACACCCTCCCCCAAAATCAATCACCCCCTAACTTGTAACAACACCAAAAGATAAAGTCTTTAGCTTTTAATTTATTATTAGAAGCCACCCACAACTTTTTCTTTCATTATACTACAAGAACAGTGAATCAAAGACATCCCACAAAGAAAGGAAGCAAAAGGGTATGCAACACACACACATACATACCTAATCACTGTGGAGAAATGGAAATACGATTGCATAGCAAGAAAGATTCCTCCATGGAATAGAAGCATAAAAAAACCACACTCTCAGAAACTGAAGCTGCTTTGGTGAAGAGCCCTCAGATCCGATCGAAAAAGAAGGGACAAAACAAATAAAAACTGTAATAATACTATTAATTATATGTTTTTTATTTTTGTGTTGGGTTATTAGTTTTTGCCTTTTTGGGGTGATGAAGGGCTTGGGTTTGGGTTTGTGGATTGGAAATGGCAGAAAACGAAGGAAACATGAGAAGCAAAGGTAACAACAATAATATAAAAATAATAAATATTAAATAAAAAGTATGGTTAAAAATACTCAATCTCGCCGAGTTTCATGTTCTTGCTTTTTCGAGTGCACAGGAAAGTGAAATAAAACTAATTAGAATTTATAAAAGAAAACACCGGAGATATGTTATACTATATGTTTGGCTTGCACGGTGACGGACCAAATCAGATCCCTTGAACCCTTAATTATGATAGTACGATTTATTCTAAAATAATTTAAATGGTTGAGATTATTATCTTTACCTGATAACCTAGATCGACTCTAAATTAGTGTTCTGGCCCAAATTTCTTATTTCGATGCCATTGTTGTAATTTTAAAAGGTAGTGTTATTTTAAAAATTGCAATTGATGTCTTCTACCTTGTTCCTTTTTCATCTTTTTTTCCTTTTCTTTCTGGAAAATAAAGCACCATGAGTTTATAGATGTGAGAATAAGAATTGCGGTTGAGCTCTAGGCTTTTAAAAACTTTGGAAAAACTATGATTTTGACATAAAATTTTCGCAGACGTCACGGTCTAGGTGCACCTAGTTATATGACCTTGGGTGGAGCGAACTATCTGTTAGATGGAGCAGCTCCTAAGGGGAGGCCACCCTCAGGAGAGAGGGTTATCAACGAGATGTAGTTGCCCCTGTAATCGTGATTCGATGGAGTTGAAAGAGGAAAAGGCTATACGTTAGATATAGTTGGCCCTAAGGGAAGGCCACCCTTAGGCAGAGAGGGCTATCAATGAGATGGAGCCATCTCTTTCTCCCACATGTGATTTCTTTGAATGATATTTTGATTTTATACCTGTGGAAATTACTATGATTGTTACAAAAACATAATTCAAGGAGTTTTGTTAAAAAAACTCGTGCCTTCTGTGTTTCGCTTCCGATTAATAGTGGCTGTTGTTTCCTCACTAAGTCTTTGTGACTTACCTTTTCTTCATCTTTATTTGTTTTCAGATTTCCATGCAGCTGAGTAAAAGCTGCTAGCAAGTTTAAAGTGTTCGGTCTTCTTTTGATAGGTCTCCTAGACTGTCGGCACTACATTAATGATTCTTTTTATTTTGATATAATCTGCAGTTATAGGAAAGTCTAGTAAAACTTTTCTTTCAGGAATGTATATTGTCTTTAAACTCATTAGAGATGTAGTATGTTATTTTGGGAAACTTGGCATCTGATTTATGGGTGTAAACTGGATGTCTGGTATTTTGGAAACGCTTGATGTATAAAGGAGATTCTATTGAAATTTTGGTAGATTTACGAAAGTAAATATTATTTCTTTAAGCTATTTATCGGTCAAGAGTTGTTTAGAGTCTAAGTTTGGGCGCCGATCACAATTAGAGTTTTTGGGTCGAGACAAAGTTGGTATCAGAGTTTAGTTTGTAGGTCCTAATAATTGTAGACATATGGTGGTAATAGGATTCTCGCGAATAAATTACGTACCCGACTTGCAAGCAGCTATTTACACCTTATGATGGTTCAAAAGTTGTTGACAAGGGTTTGATATGATTCCTTCTTGTTTTCCATAGTTTCTTTGTACTCTTGTATGACATTTGATAAATGTCATTCTTGGTAAATGCTATCCAAGATTGGGAATTCTTCTAGAAGGGAAGCTTTTGATGAAGTTGATACCCAACATCAAGACACTCCTCAAAAGGTTCATGGTCGCAGACATTGTTGCAGTCGTGGTAGGAATGGAGATGTTGTTGGTCGAGATTATACAAGAAGACCAACCGGTAAATAACATTGTTGTCGTGATCGGGATCTCAACGCAGACGGCTCAAAAATGTGTGATTTTGGGAGTCGCCATCTAATTTATTAAATAGGAAAAGTTGAAAAAAAAACGCTTTTAAAATTATTTGGTTTGTGTAAACTAGGTTTGATTCGGGAGTCAGTTATGCATATGGAAGGGCGAAAACTTAATTCCACAGCACCCCTAATACATCTGTCCTAAGATAGTTACTTTTAAATTTTGTTGTGCAAGTTATCAATAAGTTTAGAAAATTTGTTTACCCCAAAAATAAATAGAATAATATTCATTAAAAAATAATTATTAAAAAAACAAAATAAAATGAGGGACTAAATTAGAAAAATTTATATTTTGACTTGCGGGAAGCCCCACTGCTACGTATTCTCTGGTGCAATGAGGAACTCAAAAGTCACGTAATTCTTCCTGAAAATGTTTTGTTGGTTGCATGGTTATAATATTTTTTTGGAAAAGGGTTTGAGATTACCAAGCTGTCACAACTCAGGCGTCTTAAACCGGGATAGACAAGATGTACATATCAGTCAATCCCATTTTTTATTTTTTCATGAGAAAAGATTTTTACAAAGAAGGAAAAAAAAGACTCAATATGGACTAACATTTTTATTATTTTGATAAAAAAGCAGAAAGAAAAATAAGGGGTGTAAGTAGCATTTGTCCAAAATGTGACGGCACAAGGCCTAAACTAGTAGTCCAAAAGTAAAAAAAAGGGCCCATGATTTAGAACAAGCAAAAGCAGGGCACAGAATCAGAACATTTGTGTAAATAGTAAACAGTTTTTCTTTTTTTTTTTGTTTTAAAACAAAATCTTATTATTTTTTTTCTTGTAAACCAAGGTATTCTTCACGACGACTGTGGAGACTAATCCTTCGAGAAATGTGAGATCCATTTAAGCGGTTGACCATTCACAACAAATATTTTTCGATACGCACCGGTTAGGGATCAAACCCTGTGTCAAATGGTTAAGTGACCCAAGTATCTACTACTTATGCCACATCTTGTTGGTTAACCAAAATATTATTATTATTATTATTATTATTATTATTATTAAGTAAAAGAATAATTTTTAAAATGAATAAAAAAACAAAAGGGATCAGGTAAAAGGATTTCACGATGGACAATATGGGGGAGTTTAAAAAATTATATTTTGTCATTTAACTATTTTTTTATAAAAAAAGGAATAAAGTTCTATAAGAGGGACTAAAACCTAAGTTTTAGCTATCCGCCGCACATTCAAACCAGAGAAAGAAAACAAACGTTTGTGAGAAGCAAGGAGGAGAGAGGAAGAGACGATCTATATAGGGGTTAACAGAGAGAGAAAAATGGAAAAGAGGGAAAGAGGAAGGGATGCACACTCGAGAAGGAGGGTCTACAGTGGTGGTGGCGTGGGGGTGGTGCGATTTTAGTGGTTGTGAGAGGAAAAGATGATGTAGAAAAATATATTGAATATTATTTCAAATGTGTATAGAGTACAAGCACTAATGCATTTAAATAGGCTATTCTAAATATAAATCTAACGGGCCTGATAAATGGGCCGAGTACATATTTACTGTAACACCCTAAAATTTCTAACAAGTAGAATACTAAAATGCACAACATAGTATACATCAGAGTAAAATTCATGTATTCGGATATTGAACAAAATTAAAAACTTGATATAACTCATCAAGTGATCAATCTTAATCCCTATTATTCAATATCAAGTACAACAATAGTGGAAACGGTTTACAACTTCTAATACATGTACAAGTCATAATATCGAAATTACATTAAAACTAGGAGAAACAAAATGAAGACAAAAGCTAAGTCTTCGGATTCTCCATAAGGCCTTATCTAACCATGCCATCTCGCTTTGCTCTTTCCCTGCGTATCTGAAAAACATCAACATATAAAGGGTGAGAATACAAATCTCAGTGAGTCCTATCGAGACCCCGTAATACACACTCGCGGTTCTTTTATTCCTTTTCCTTTAATCATAGTCCATATAGGTCCTACGTGCATATATCTTTTCCTTTATGCCATAGTACATTTTCGGAAAAAGCTCTGCCTTTGCCTTCGAACCTCTCCACTAGCTTCAAACCTCTGAGGTCTAGGTTCTGGGGCTCATGACTTCCCCTCCCCTAGTATACTAATCTACTAGGTCGTCACCCATTCTTTTGATATAAATATATATCCACCCGCATTGGGCCGTCTATTGTATTCAATAAAACTTAAATATTTAAACCTTAACAATCTTTGATCAAAATATTTATTCATCTCTTTTTATTACCTGTCATCCATGATAATACAGAAACATAAACTTGACCGAACATATAGTTCCATAACCTTTATACAAAACCCGTGTCCACTCGCGTGCACTACTATTCGGTTTTTGAAACATTTATAGATTTGATGATAATTTCCAAAACCTTCTTTGAATATGCCAAAAACAATGTCTTAAAAGTGAAAATTCATCACAAAGGGTTGGAAAAGAGATTAGAAGACGTTCGGAATCAAAAGGAGCGACGAAACGAGAATTCGGTGTCCGGTGACAGAAGCTCACGCACGGTCCGTGTGCCCTAGGCGCACGACCCGTGCGTACTGAACATTTGCGAAGCTGGCGCACAATCCGTGTGCCATAGGCGCACGACTCGTGCGCTTTTGTCAGTACACCAATTCGTTCCGTTTTTCTCGTTTTCGCAATTCTGTTCGAGTCCAATCTGTATTCCGATCAAAATCCAACATAAACACAGACAATATTCTAGTCAATCCAGTCCATGGCTCCCAGAGGCAGACCCCGGGTTCAAAGCATTGCCATACCTGCACCCCGACCAGAGGATACCCCTGAGGGCAACGTCGACAGCCTGCCGAATGAGGGCAACGTCGTCAGCCTGCCTAAAGAGGGCAACGTCGTCAGCCTGCCTAAATGAGGGCAACGTCGTCAGCCTGCCTAACGAGGACAACGTCGCCAGCCTGCTTAACAAGGGCACCAGTCAGCCTGCCCAGCCCTCGAATGTGAGTCAGCTTTTGGATCACCTGGCCAATCGCACTCAAGCTATGCTGCATCAGGAAGACCAGCAGAGTGCTAAGGACATGCCCAACCTGGCACCCATGAGGGCGCCTGGCAGGGAGCCATGGAAACATCATGCAGCGCCTATGAGGGAGCCTGGCAGGGCGCATGGCAACATCAGACGGCGCCCATGAGGGCGCCTGGCAAGGCGCCATGGCAACATCAGGTAGCGCCCATTAGGGCGCCTGGCAGGGGAACCCTTCCTCCAACAACGGTGACTTCGAGGCACCATCGTTGATACTCAAGAGAGGTCAAGGAACCGGGTCGACACCCGCCAGAGGCACCACCGAGGATCGCCATCGAGGAGATCCCCCGACCGACGCCGGCATCAAAAGTACATGGACTCTGAAGAAGACAACATGGCCTACCAAGAGGAGGCCAAGGTTGGCAGCATGAAGGCTGATCTGACTTGTTATGGGCACAGTACCAGTAAACGCAGCACCCCCAGGGATGACATTGAAGAAGGGAAGCTCGCCCAATACGTGAATGAAGAAGAGGATGAAACTCGCGACTTCGAATAAGGAGCAGAGCATCAGGACTCGAGCCTAAGGCTAGGCCTAGTTATGAATTTTGTTGTTTGAGTACGAATAAAATACAAGCAGAAACCAAGGACAAAGGCACCTACGAGGGCGCCAAGTGAACGCTCAGCCCGGCACCCAAGAGGGCGCCTACGGGGGCGCCAAGTGAGAACACAACACCCAGGAGGGCGCCTGGCAGGGCGCCAAGGCAGCCACAGGCGGCACCCAAGAGGGAGCCTGGCAGGGCGCCAAGTCAAGCACGAGCCAGCACCTAGAAAGGCGCCTTGCAGGGCGCCAAAAGATCTACACGCGAACAATCTGGCCTCAGGCGCCCACGAGGGCACCAATTCTCAGGAACACGACAACGCAACAAGGCGCCTATGAGGGCGCCAGATCCTACCCCTACGGGCGACACCCAGGCTGGCGCAGGCAGGCGCCCAGGAGGGCGCCAAATCCCGTTTCTCAAGAAGGTATCCGGCGCCTAGCAACCAACAAACGAGAACAATTACGAACAACGACAAGGCACCCTTGAGGGCGCCATCAACAGAATAAAACACTTACCGAGAAGGAGAAACGTTGAAGCGGGTAGATCCTACCTCCCTTTTCCTCTTCAAATAGGTGCTCCAAAGAAACCTAATCCTTACTCCCCCACGAAAATTCAAGTGCGGACCACAGGATGAAGACTCATCTCTCAAAGTATGGGAGTCAAGGGTGTCATGGCGCGCTCTCTCAACCATTCTCAGTAAGCTTACAAATTCATATGGGAATTAATTCTGAGTATGCTTTAGCCTAGGAAGGAATAGATTGATACATATCATGTAATCACCCTAGATAAGTGAGTTGCCAAACAGAACACATACACAGTCTTATTTGTTATCCTTCCTAACAAGGCATATGTTGCCAGATTGATAATGAAGATGCCTAAGTAGGTCTTAGGGGTTAGATACCGTACAAGCAATAAGCATTAGTTGTTGTATTGTGAGGGAAGAGGGCTAAAGAGTTTCCTTAGAGGTTTAAGTTGCTAAAACTTGGAAAAAACTAATGTGAAAGTTGATAGAGCTGTGGAAGAAAACTATCGAGTTGTAGCCTGTGATGGCTTGTATGCTATTTGTGAAATAGTGGAAAATCTCACTGGATGTGAGGAGTGGATGTAGCCCTTGTTGGGTGAACCACTATAAATCTCTCTGTGTGTTTTAATGCTTTCTATTGTAAGCAGTCTTACAATCACAATGATACACTATCATGAGCTATTTACTAAGCACCTAACATTCTCTTAAAACACAACTCTCCTCTCAATACACTACACCTACATCAGTATGTGAGAACATCTGAAACACATGGAAATACAACCCTAAACAACATTCTCACATTCCTTATCCTGTGTTAGAAGACTATGCCTACTTACTCTTACTCCTCTGTCTTCTCAACACCACATGGGTACTTAGAAGATGCTCAATCACACTTATACACACCCAAACTATCTTCTCAGTACTCTGACCTACATATCTAGCACTCACCAATATGCATTCTCCTTAAGTGTAACAGATCAGTTTGACACTTAAGTACAACGGTTGATCAATTTCAAAAGTTTAAAAAGGCTCACAATTCACTCCCCTTTCTTGTGACTCCAGTTGACGTTTTTACTCACTTCAGGAGGAACCAAAATAGAAGTAGGAGACTCAATAGTAGGACTTGTGGAAGTAGGACTAGTAGTAGGACTTGTGGAAGTAGGACTAGTAGTAGGACTTAAGACATGAGTCACATGCAACTCAGGTAGGAATAGAAACTAAGACTCAGATTCCAAATCATCATGAATGCTCTTCCCCTGAAGTTGAGGACGAGTGAAGTAAGATACATTCTTATGAAACATGACATCATTAGAGATAAAGTACTTACGACTAGGAGGAGGATAACATTTATATCCTTTCTTGTTGGGAAGATAACCCACAAAAATGCATCTGACTGCACGGGGGGTCCAACTTACTTCGGTGTTTTTTGTGAACATGGACAAAAGCAACACAACCAAACACTCGAGATTCAAGACTCTACAAAACAGGAACCAAAGGAAACCCTGAAGTCATAAAATGAACAGGACTTACATTACCTAACATTTGAGATGGGACCCGATTAATCAAGCATGTAGCATTCAGTACTGCTTCTCCCCAGTAAGAGTTGGGAACTGCCATTTGGAAGAGAATTGTTCGAGCAACTTCATGTAAAGGACGATTCTTTATTTCTGCGACACCATTTTCACTACAAGAAAAACGCATTTTTCTGCCGGTACGGTTTCGGCGGAAATTTGGCATTTCCGGCGGAAAAAATAGACTTTTTGGCGGATTTTTTAAAAAAAAAAATTAATTTTTTTTTAAAAAAAAACAAAATCCACCAGAAATGTGCATTACCGGCTGAAAAAATCCGCCAAAAATTTCCGACGGAAAAATCCGTCGGTAATACACATTTTCTGCGGATTTTTCAAAAAATTATTTATTTATTTATTTTTAAAAATCCGCCGGAAATGTACATTACCGGTGGATTTTTCCGCATGAAATTTCCGACGGAAAAATCCGCCGGTAATGCACATTTCTGACGGAAAAAACTGCCGGTAAATCCGCCGCAACCGTTCGAAAATGCCTATAAATAAAACATTCTCCTACACTCTTCTCATTCTCTCATTTCACTCTTTATTTCCTTCTCATTCTTTTCTTCACTTTCCATATCTTATCTTTCTTCTTCTTTCTCATACTCTCCAATCTCCATAAATTTCTCTACATATCTCTCTTCTATATTTCCTCTTTCTTCTTCCTTCTCACTCCTTCATTCGTATTCCTTCTTACTTCTTCATTCTTATTCTCTCCTATATTATTACTTCTCATACTCTCCTTCATTCTTATTCATTCTTACTTGTTCATTTTTATTCTCTCCAATATTATTTCTTCTCATACTCTCTTTCTTCTTATTCATTCCTACTTCTTCATTCTCATTCCTTTATTCCGTCTCATTCTGTTCTATATCATTTTTCTCATATTCTACTTCATTTTCATTTTTCTTACTTCTTATTAAATTACATATTAAATTTTAAAATTTGAAAAATTTTTAAAATTTTTTTTTTTAAAAAAAAAAAAAGCGCTGATAATGCACATTTCTGGTGGAATTTTCAAACAAAAATTATTTTTAATTTTTTTTAAAAATCTGCCGAAAATGTCCATTACCGACGGAAAAAATTTGTAGGAAATTACTGGCGGAAAAATCCGCCGGAAAACATTACCTACGAGCGTTTTACCGGTGGATTTCCGTCGGAAAAAATCCGCCAGAAACATCACTTTTCCGGCGGATTTGGTGCATTTCCGGCGGATTATTTTCGCCGGAAAAACGCGTTTTTCTTGTAGTGTTTGTTGTGGGTGTCGACAAATGTAAACTCATGATGAATTCCTTGTTGACTGGTAAAATTTGAAAGACTCTGATTGGCATATTCTTTGCCATTGTCAGAGCAAATTCTTTTAATGCCTTTGCCAAATTGTGTTTGCACCTTGTGATAAAATCTGATAAATAATTTTGGTACTTCTGATTTATCCTCCAAGTTTCTCGAGTACAATAATCAATAAATGACACAAACCATTTAGCACCCAAAACATTAGAAATAGGCGCAGGTCCCCAAACATCAGAATGTATAAGATCAAAAGATTCAGCACTTTTAGTGGAACTAGGAGTAAAAGAGACACGATGATGCTTAGCTAACTCACAAACTTCATATTTAAAAGACTCAACTGAATGATGTAAAAACAAAGAAGGGAACATAGACTTAACTAAAGAGATCGGAGGATGACCAAGACGCTTTTGCTGAAGCCAAATTTGTGCGGCAGAATGAGAAGGAGACTCGGACGACTCGATCTGCAAACAAGAAGCCAGCACCTTCGAACAATTTGGTTCATCAGATAAGAAGTATAACCCTCCCTGTTTCCTTAGCAACTCCAACTGTCTTCCTCGTGGTAAGATCCTGTAAAACACAATAAGAAGTGAAAAATTTTACTTTACAATTCTGATTACGGGTGAGTTTACAAACAGATATTAGATTGTGAGAGAGTGTGGGAACATGTAGCACATCTTGTAATTGAAGTGAAGGTTGCAAATTAACACTCCCAGAGCCATAAATACGGGCATAAAAACCTTTAGCAACTGTAACATAACAATTCATCTCAGATGAGGTATAAGAGGAAAATAAACTGGAATTGAATGTCATGTGGTCGGTGGCACCAGAGTTCAAAATCCAAGCATTCTTAGGGATTTTATCGCAAAACGTTAAAAGATCGGGAGCATACACTCATACCGGTCGTTGGTAGAGAACAACTTCCATAAGGCTTATTGAGAGAGTCAAGCATAGCCTTTAAACGATTCACCTCATCCTCGGTGAATGATAAAGAGTAATCAATAGCAATTCTGTCAGCCATCTGTGTCAAAGAAACACCGACAATAACTGAAGAATAAACACAATAATAGTGTCCAAAGTTGTCGAAAGAGCTGATAACCGTGACCAAAGGTCAGCGTGGAATAACCCACAAAAATTATGCGTCCAATGACCGTAATAGATGCTGTGAGAGCCAAAAAAATAGCAGTAACCAAAAAACTGAGCAGAACATAACCAAGTGGCTCCAAGAATACCCAAAAATAATTAGACCACAATAAAGGTGTCTGGGGTTTTCTTGCCATAATGAAGACAGCTAGGGTTTATGCGAAGCAATGCCCTCAAGAACGAGAGCGCTGATACCATGTAGAGAAATATTCTGAATATTATTCTAATTTTGGTTAGAGTACAAGCACTAATGCATTTTGTTCTGTAGCTAGCAGCGCTGTGGTTACTGTTGTTGGTAGGTCTCTTGCAATCCGAGTGGAGTGTTGAATGAATCCCGGAGGGGGCACCTGCGATGCCACTCTGACGCCCAAGTCAGTATAGGGAATGAGAGAGTAGTAATATTCTAGGAATGAAAATCTACCTATTAATGGGAATGTGTGCCAGTATTTATAGGGAATCGTGCCCGTTGTGAGCCGTCGGATTGATAGAATTGATCTGAGCCACCCAAGTATGATAGTCATAATTGGGCTTGTATATTGTGGATATGGACCAAAGTGATTGGGCCAATCCATATCCAATTGCTAAATGGGCCTCTTGGTCCAGTCCAGAACAGTTGCCCCCGGGACGAGATTATTCCGGTGGATGGTCTTGGCTTGAAGGATTTTCGTTGATTTTCCAGACGCGATGGCTCGTTTGCCTCGTCGGGTCGTGCAGAATGTCTTTGCTCGTGACGATAACATTTTTGTTTTTGTTTTGGAGAAAAAAGAAAAATGATTTTATTACTTTTTCCGCCCACTATAAGTAGGTGGGTCTTCATTGCTTGTATTTTGGATAAGGCTTCTTGGAATCACACATTTGAGCATGGAGCAAGTTTCTCCCTTCTTTCTTTTGGGTAAGTGTATGTCCTCTTCCCCCTTTCCTTCATGCAAATCATGACTTTGCTGTTTGTCTAGACCTTCACTCTGGCGCCCTTGGTGCCTAACAATCACAACCCGTGACGTTTCTCGATGCAAACCGTCACCTTGGGCCTTGGCGCCCTTGGCGCCCATGCCTTGCAAGTCGTCACCATAGACCATGGCTCCCTTGGCGCCCATGCCTTGCAAGTTGTCACCATGGCACCTGGCGCCCTTGGCGCCCATGGCCTCCAAACCGTCACCATAGCACTTGGCGCCCTTGGCACCCTTGGCCTCCAAACCATCACCATGGCACTTGGCTCCCTTGGCGCCCATGGCCTCCAAACCGCCACCGTGGCACTTGGCGCCCATGGCCTCCAAAACGTCACCATGGCACTTGGCGCCCTTGGCGCCCATGGTCTCCAAAACGTCACCATGGCACTTGGCGCCCATGGCCTCCAAAATGTCACCGTGGAACTTGGCGCCCTTGGCGCCCATGGCCTCCAAAACGTCACCATGGCACTTGGCGCCCTTGGCGCCCATGGCCTCCAAAATGTCACCGTGGAACTTGGCGCCCTTGGCGCCCATGCCTCACAAACTGTCACCATGGCACCTGGCGCCCATGGCGCCCATGGCCTCCAAACCGTCACCATGGCACTTGGCGCCCTTGGCGCCCATGGCCTCCAAACCGTCACCATGGAACTTGGCACCCTTGGCCTTCAAATCGTCACCATGGCACTTGGCGCCAAGGGCACCCATGCCTCACAAACCGCCATCATGGCACTTGGCGTCCTTGGCGTCCATTCCTTGCAAGCCGTCACCATGACATTGGCGCCCATGCCTTGCAAGCCGTCACCATGACCTTGGCGCCCTTGGCGCTCAGCAGCTCAAACCGTGATCTTGGCGCCCTTGGCGCCCTGCTCTTGCAAACTGTGAACATAGAGCCGTGACCTCATGGTCTCACGCCCTACTGGTGATTTTCCGCGTGTGTGCCTTCTCGTTGGACTTAGGATTTTTCCAGTAGACAGTCGCTAAATTTGTCTCGCTTTAGGCGGTTAAGTTGTCGACGCCTCTCGGGACAATTTGTAATGAAGTATACTATGAACAGAGTTTACCACGACTTGACCTGGATAGAACTCATTATGAGGGGTCGTGATCACCAAGGCCATCTTGGAGTATCCCCTTGGCACAGTTTACCAGGACTCGACCCGGATAGAACTCGCCCAACGGGTTGTGACCACCAAGGTCAGCTTGAAGTGTACCCTTGGCACAGTTTACCAGGACTCGGCCTGGATAGAACTCGCCCAAGGGGTTGTGACCACCAAGGTCAGCTTGAAGTATACCCTTGGCACAGTTTACTAGGACTTGGTTCGGAAAGAACTCGCCCAAGGGGTTGTGACCGCCAAGGTCATTTAGTGGAAAGAATTATGAGATTATTGCTTTGGTAATTAGCAAATATGCAAACGATCATGGTGTCTTTCTTTGACCAGTATTTTTACCGATGGCCTTATTTGTTTCGGCGTGTCGTTGCACTTTTGATTCCTTTGCTAGGATTGGAGGTGCACGTCAGTGCTTGCCTACTTTGTGTGATCTTGCATCCAGAGATGTATTTGCAAAACCATCGTCTTGGAAAGATGGTCTTGGCTTAGAGTTAATATCGAGGTTTCCCCTGCAAGGTAGGCAGTCCTTCCTTGCAGGCTATGTCGGGTCTCAAACTTGTCTCGCTCTACCCCTAACTATGGAGTTGGGCCATTTTTCTTTCTTGACCTTAAGGAATTTTTCTTTGGAACAAGCACCAATCTAGTGAAGTAAAGCAAAAACTGTAATTGCAAAATGAACTTTTATATCGAGCTTTTACATTCAGCATTTTTGCGCCCAAAGAGTAAAATTCTTAACTAGGCCTAGTTCTAGTTTCTAGTCCTAATGTCCTGCTCCCTATTCAGAGTCACGTGTTTCATCATCTTCCTCATTCACGTACTGAGCGAGCTTCCCTTCGCGGATCATTTCTTCAATGTCATCCCTGAGGGTGTTGCATTTGTTGGTACTGTGCCCATAACTTTTGTGATAACGACAGTACTTCTTAGAGGTTTGGCCTTTCCTTTGCAAGAGAGGTTCGGGCTGTTTGATGTCCCAAAACTCCGCATCGGCGCACTCGGCAAGGATCTCAACCTGGGATGTGTTCAGCAGGGTGTATTCTGGGAAGCGACCTTGTCGAGGTCGGGACTCATGAGGAGTTCTGTCATCCTGGGCTCGCTTCTGCCATGGCTCTTTAGCGGCCTTGTAGGCCAGCTCATCCTTCTTGCTGCCAACCTTGGCTTCCTCTTGGTACGCCATGTTGTCTTCGTCATAATCCATGTACTTTTGTGCCTTCTGAAGGAACTCATCCAAGCTTCGGGGTTTGTTAATCCCCGCGTCTCTTTGAAACAGGCTTCCTTTCTTAAGGCCATCCTTCATCCAAAAGAGCCTTCTCTTGTCTTCAAGGTTTCTGACGTTGCCAGCCTCCTTGTTGAACCTTTCCAGATATTCTCTAAGTGTTTCTTTCTCTCCTTGCCTGCTCGTCCTAAGTACCTCTTCAGATTTTGGCTTCAAGCGGGAAGCGGCAAAGCGGGTTGTGAACATGGTGTCCAGCCGCCCCCAGGATGAAACAGAGTTTGGTTTCAACTCCTGGAACCAAGCTAGTGTTGAATCCGTGAGAGTGAGGGGAAAGATCTTGCAGTGGACAGGTTCCCTCGCCCCCGGTATCTCATCATGACAGAGAAGTAGGCCAAATGCTTGTCAGGGCTGGGAGCTTCTCTAAGGTCCTCGGAATTGGGCAGTCGTCAACCTTCCTAGTGAAGGGTCCTTCATTGGAGGTCCATCGTGAGTTGTGAGGTGACCAGTCCCCGAGATTTATATCTCGACGGTCACGTCGGGCTGGAGATCTCCTCGATGTAGATCTTTGGCGATGCCTCCTATGGGTCTTGACTCGGCTCCGCGACCTCTCGCGAGAATTGGAGGTTGCGAGCGATGAGGACCTGGGGAGAGACTCCTCAGGCCAGTATGTACTGTCAGGCGAGGTTGGAGGGGTACTTGGAGGTGAAACTGATCTTTGGTGCCTGGTGCGTCGAGGAGGAGAGTGGCGAGCTCGCTTCCATCTAGGTGGAGAGCGATGATTGTGATGACGCTTGGGTGGAGATCTGCGGCGCCTGGAGCTCATTGTCCTTAGGGAATGGGTGTTCCAGCGAGGATGGGGTTGCTCAGGCAATGGTCGTCATTCGCCTCTCTATATGCCTGAGGCGCGTTTCTTGTTGCAACATGGTTTGGGTGCGGTTGCACAGCAGGTCTAAGAGCTGGCGGATGGTCGCCGCATCCCCAGGTTGGATGGGGATTTGGATAAAGGCTGATTGAGGTGCCGGGACCTGAATGGTTTGGCGTGGAAGCAGCTAGGCCTTCGGGAGTGCCCTCTGACTGAGGTTGCGGAGCGGCAATGCTTTGGACTCGAGGTCTACCTCTGGGTGTCATGGGAAGGCAGGAGAAAGTTCAAAGAGTAGAGATGGTGTGAAAGATAGATATCTCCCACTGTGGTCGCCAATGTTCTGTACCTAGCAGCGCTGCGGTGACTGCTTTTGGTAGGTCTCTTGCAATCCGAGCGGAGTGTTGAATGAATCCCGGAGGGGGCACATGCGATGCCACTCCGACGCCCAAGTCAGTATAGGGAATGAGAGAGTAGTAATATTCTAGGAATGAGAATCTACCTATTAATGGGAATGTGTGCCGGTATTTATAGGGAATCGTGCCCGTTGTGAGCCGTCGGATTGATAGAATTGATCTGAGCCACCCAAGTATGATAGTCATAATTGGGCTTGTATATTGTGGATATGGACCAAAGTGATTGGGCCAATCCATATCCAATTGCTGAATGGGCCTCTTGGTCCAGTCTAGAACACATTTAAATAGACTATTCTAAATGTAAATCTAACGGGCCTGATAAATGGACCGGACACATATTTATAAATAAAGCTACTATTTACAAGGGATGAGTTGTGGTTGCAAGGTTCTAAAAAACGGACCGCGACACCAAAAACGGCCGTGACAAAACGGTAACGGTGGCCGCCGTTACCGTTATTGACCGCTATGACAGAGTGAAAGAGAATCACAGGAAACGGACGAGACGTATCGCCGTTACGGCCGCGACGACCGCAACGTACCGCCGTTATCAGCGCAACCGACGCTGCGTACCATCGTTCTTCATAAGAAAGGAGAAAGAAAGTGTTTTTCGTCTTGCATGACGCCTCTTTCCCTTGCTATAAGCTCTGATTCGTTGAGCATACCTCAATCTCTTCCTCTAAAAAGCACCGTATCAGTTCATCCTTCGATATACTCCTATCTCTTTCTGGAATTCCAGATCTTGTGGTGTGTTAGTGGTTAAGTGCTTGGCTGATCTTATCTCTTCTTGAAATTTTAGATCTGGTGGTGTGTGTGTTAGTGGCTGTGTGCTTTGCTTGCAGCCGATGGCACTGTTGTTGAGTTGTTAATGGCATTCTTTCAACTTGAGAGTGAGTGAGGGTGAGTTGTGAAGAATGAAGATGACTTTTACTTTCAGTATTCACTTTCTTTCTGCATCCGTGACCGTGTGCTTTTTAGTGGGTATTTTTTATATTTTTTATTTTCACAGTGCATTCTACAAGATAGTCAATGTAGAGATTTTTAGATAAAAAAAATAGATGGTTGAGTGGCCATTTTTAATGTAATATGTGCCTTGTAACCTAAAAAATGTAATATGTGCCTTGAGCTTCTTTTTTTGCTTGAGCTTTTGTTATTGTTTTTCATTTTAATTAATTAAATTAGAATACTTATTTTTTATACAATTAGAGTATTAATTAATTTAAATGATTTATTAAACTTTTTTGAGTGTATGTTTAACTCTGTCATTTGATTTTTTTTACAACAACTCTGTCATTTAATTAATAAAAACTACTCAATTATTCATATTTTTATCACTTTTTTTACTTTGGACATTTTATTATAATGGGAAAAATATTAATTTAAGTTATTATACAATATATGATAGTAGAAATAATTTTAATATAATTTGAGCAATGTTGTGGTTAATTTACACTGCGACGACCGCAATCTGTAAAGCAACAGTTGAAACGGCCGAAATCGCGAAAGCCTTAACGCGACCGTGACCGCGACCGTTATTTAGAACATTGTGTGGTTGTAGTGGTGTCCTCCCCTTTTCTATTCTTTTTCAGGTTCCTTCTCAAAACTCTTTTTTTGTTTTCTTATCTCCTTCTTCTTCTAATTGTTTCAAAAAAATTTCAAAATCTCTTTCTTTGATAAACAAAAACATATTTCGTAGGAGCTGAGTGAAGATTTTGAACACATTCTTTTCACAAGAATAACCATGTTTAATGTAAAAAAAAAGACCTAATCATGCATTTACTACATTTTTGAAAAAGGTAGTAACATGTTAACATGATTCACCTTTTACATCTCAGATTTAAGAAAAGAATAAGTTCAAGAGAGGCCAACCTGTTTGATTCTGAAAAGAAAGTTCTCTATTCTTCTACTTCACCACCTCTTCTTGGTATTCAGAATTCCTCACTGTGTTTAGACTCTAGTAAATTAAGATTCTGATGTTGAATCTTAATTCTTTTTTTTATGACTAGAAAACTTGTCCCCCTTCTGTTGTGTTTGAAGCTAAATTTATAGGCAAAGTTTGTATTGATAAGCACGGTTAACAAAGTTGGATGGAGGTTGACGGAAAAGGATTTATGTGTCAAAAATTTGAAAGATAAAGGACTTATTTGGGACAAAAAAAACATAAAGGACTAATTCGTTACTTTAAATAAAGATAAGGGACCCTGGGAGCACTTTAGCCTATATAAATTATATCTATTGAGGTTAGGGTGACAACCCTATTAAAGAGGTTAGCGTACTATGGGGAGGGGAAGTCACGAGCCCTATGAACCTAGGCCCCATGAGGGATCCCGGAGAGAAAATGGTCAGTGGAATGGGTTCACCGGGATTTTTATAGAATAATGAACGGTGATATGCTAAGCAATGTAAAAGAGGTTTTCACGTAGTCGCTTATTAGGCTACGAGTTAAAAAGAGGCATAATGAACCGAGAGAGTTAGTAAGGGGTCTCGATAGGACTCACTGAGATAATGTTATCTCACCCTTCATGTTTTTTGGTTTTTCAGAGAAACAGGAAAAGTTAAAGGCGATGAGGCATGGCTACGGCACGACCTAAAGGAGATGTTGAAGTTTGCTTATGTTATCTTTCTCTTGTCACATTGTATTTTCGATTGTACGACTTATACATTGTTAAAAGTTGTAAATCGCTTCCGCAATTTTCGTTCTTGATATTGAACACTAGGACATGAGAATTTTGTAAGGCACGTAATTTAAGGATTTAAGTAAATTATGTTAAGTTATGCAAATGAAGTGACCGTTTGATGATTATTCATCGAAGATTTTAGTTTGTGTTCAATATTTGAGACAGGAAGTTATCTCTGATGTATGCTATGCTGTATATCTCGGTATTTTCTATGTAAGAAAAACCGGAGTGTTACATGTGTTCTCGGGAAGTCTGTCAGTTGTCAATGGCAGTCCAACAGAAGAGATTAACATTCAGCGTGGTCTGAAGCAAGGTGACCCGCTTTCCCCCTTCCTCTTTCTTTTGGTGGCGGAGGGACTTAATGGCCTTGTCAGCAGCGCCTTGTCTTTGGGGGGTTTTCGAGCCTTTCAAGTGGGGCCCTCAGGATTTACAGTGTCGCATCTCCAGTATGCTGATGATACCTTATTCATAGGGGAGCCTACTGTAGGGAACCTGTGGGCAATGAAGTCTATCCTAAGGTCCTTTGAATTGGTGTCTGGTCTCAAGCTGAATTTTTCAAAGAGTAGTCTCATTGGGGAAAATGTGGATGTTGATTTCATGGCTACTGCAGAAGTCTTCCTACACTACAAAGTGGCCACTCTGTCGTTCAAGTACCTGGGCCTCCCGGTCGGTGGAAACCCTCGAAGGGCGTCTACTTGGGCACCTCTTGTGGATGGGTTGCGGAGTAGGTTGGCTTCTTGGAAAAACAAGTATGTCAGTCTTGGAGTCAGGATTACCCTACTCAATTCTGTTCTTAATAGCATTCCTGTCTTCTTCTTGTCCTTCATGAAAATGCCAAATAAGGTTTGGAAGTCGGTTGTCCGCATCCAAAGGGAGTTCCTCTGGGGGGGGGGGGGCGAAGGGGGAGAGGAAGATTGCATGGGTTAAGTGGTCAGAGGTGTGTAAGCATAAAAATGACGGAGGCCCTGGAGTAAAGAACCTCAAACATTTTAACTTGAGTTTGTTAGGGAAATGGCAGTGGAGACTTTTGGACGACACAACAACCCTTTGGAAATGTGTCCTCCTAGCAAGATACGGTATTCGCTTATGGGGGCGTGATGAGATTAGTCAATGTGGGGCTTCAACTAAAGTTTCCCTATGGTGGCGAGACATATGCAGAATAGGGGTTTCAGGGGTTGGTGGGGTTGATTGGTTTCAGGACTCACTTGTGCGGAAGGTGGGTGAGGGGAATTCCATTTCCTTCTGGCTCGATACGTGGGTGGGGTTGCAGTCCCTGAAGTCCCCAACCTCAGGGGAGGGGGTCGTCTGCAAGTTTTCCTATCTGTCTTGTAACCGCTTGTTCTGCCCCCTGTCCTGCAGGTTGAGAGATGGTGAGTGATACCGTGCCTTCGGAGGAAGCCGGCTTCCCTGGCTTCGTCGTTACCTCTTCTGATGATGTTCTGCTTTTTGAGCATGAGGTGGTGGAGATTCTTCTATGCTGCCTACGACAAAGTGATTGGCCACGTTCGTTGTTTATATCCGGAAGCCGTTCTAGAGTCGAGCCTCCTTTGATTTGATCATGAGGTCTTTGTCAGGCTTGATTGTCATTCCTATGACTAGCATGCGCGAGGTGGGCTCGGGCGCCAGTCCTTGCTTTGTGCATCTGAATGTATAATCTCATATCACCTGGTGTCAATGTTAACTCTGACAGGAGTTTATCAGAATCGATCCGAATTTAACTCACCCATCAGAGGTTGCGACCTTTTCGATATGCCGCTTCGCGCCTTATGGACTCTAACAGGAGTTTATCAGAATTTATCCGAATTTAACTCACCCATTAGAGGTTCCGACATTTGCGATGCCACTTCGCCCATCTAGGGACTCTGACAGGAGTTTATCAGAATCGATCCGAATTTAACTCACCCATCAGAGGTTGCGAATTTTTCGATATGCCGCTTCGCGCCTTATGGACTCTAACAGGAGTTTATCACAATCTATCCGAATTTAACTCAACCATTAGAGGTTGCGACATTTGCGATGCCGCTTCGCCCATCTAGGGACTCTGACAGGAGTTTATCATAATCGATCCGAATTTAACTCACCCATCAGAGGTTGCGACTTTTTCGATATGCCGCTTCGCGCCTTATGGACTCTAACAGGAGTTTATCACAATCTATCCGAATTTAACTCAACCATTAGAGGTTGCGACATTTGCGATGCCGCTTCGCCCATCTAGGGACTCTGACAGGAGTTTATCATAATCGATCTGAATTTAACTCACCATCAGAGGTTGCGACGTCTCTTGATAGCCGCTTCGTGAACCGAGTAGGTCGACTCGTGCCTCTGCGATCCAGCCAGTCCCTCCCTGCCCGGTAGGTAGGATCTCAAACTAGCATTGCCCCCTCCTTCCTATGGAGTTGGACCCTTTCTCTTTTTTGATCTTGGGGAAGTTTCCTAATCAAGCCAGATCATCCTTCTTGCAGCCAACCTTGGCCTCCTCTTGGTAGGCCATGTTGTCTTTTCGACTTGGGAGGCAGTGAAACGAGCTTTGAACATTCTCGCCAGCTGACCCCATGAGGATATGGAGTTCGGCCTTAGCTGTTGAAACCACTCTAGTGCGGCATTTTCGAGAGTGAGGGGGAAGATTTTACAGTGAACAGGCTCCTTGGCGCCTCGATAGCGCATCATCAGGGAGAAGTGTGCCAGATGGCGGTCTGGGTCTCCGGTTCCGTCATACATCTTGAGAGTTGGCAGCTTCTTCAAGGCCCTTGGGATTCGGCATCCATCCACCCTTCGAGTGAGAGGTCCTTCTTCCGAAAACCTTCTTGAGTTTCGGGGGGAGGTGTCTTCTTAGTCAAACTCTTGATTAGGGGTGTTCAGTGGTTCGGGCAAATCCAAACCAACGCACGATCCAATCCAAACCGATATGTTTGGTTCGGATATTTTTCGTGTTCGGGCAAAATCGAACAAATCCAAACCAACCCGTAGTTGTTTGGATCGGGCAACGGATTTTAAAAATCAAATCCGCGAACCCGAACCAACCCATATTACGTCATAACAATTTTGTAATTTTAGATGCACACGATTTTATTTGCTTAGAATTTATACCTTAATAATTTATGATTAAGTTGTAAAATTTTAATACTATGAATGGGAAGACTATTAGTGGATTTGAGTTTGATTTCGTGTGATTTTCAATTTTTTTAGCTATTTAAAGTGTTGGAATATCATAAAAAAGTGTTGTTTTTTATATTTTAGAAAATTAATATTTTAGTGAATGACCCGTGAGCCCAATCCAAACCAACCCGTCCAATATCGGTTCGGTTTGGTTCGGATTTTGGAGGAAAAAATGTAAAATCCGAACCAACCCAAACCGAATAATTATCATTGGTTCGGGCATCAGATTTGGTCAAATCCGATCCAAACGGACCCACGAACACCCCTACTCTTGATGCCTACGTCGGTCGGGGGATCTCCTCGATGGCGATCCCCAGTGGTGTCTTCGGTGTCACCGTTGTTGGAGGAAGGGTTCCCCTGCTAGGCGCCCTCATGGGTGCTGCCTGATGTTGCCATGGCGCCCTGCCAGGCGCCCTCATGGGCGCTGTCTGATGTTGCCATGGAGCCCTACCAGGCGCCCTCATGGGCGCTGCCTGATGTTGCCATGGCGCCCTCATGGACGCTGGTTGCTTCCTAGCCAGGCGCCCTCATGGGCGCTGGTTTCTCTTCATCGGCGCCGGGTTGGGCATGTCCTTAGCACTCTGCTGGTCTTCCTGGTGCAGCATAGCTTGAGTGAGATTGGCCCGGAGATCCAAAAGCTGACTCACATTCGAAGGCTAGGCAGGCTGACTGGTACCCTCATCAGGTAGGCCTACGACGTTGCCCTCTGGTCGGGGTGCGGGTATGGCAATACTCTAACCCGGGGTCTGCCTCTGGGAGCCATGGAGCAGCAAGAGAAAAGTTCGAGTAGTGATGATGTGAAAGATAGAAATCTCCCACTGTGGTCGCCAATGTTCTGTACCTAGCAGTATTTTGGTCGGCTGCTGCTGGTAGGTCTCTTGCTGCCCTGGCAGGAGGTCAGTGAGCGCCCGGGGGGTACCTGCAAGCCACTCCGACGCTCAAGTCAGTATATCGAATATATGAGTGAAGGTACTAAGGATTAGAGATTGAACCTTTCTTAGGGCAAAGTTTGCCTGTATTTATAGAAAATCGTGCCCTCTTGTGGATCGTTGGATGGGTAGAGTCGATCTTGACCGTCCAAACATGTTGGGCTCGCATGAGGTGGATATGGGCTAAATCAGTTGGGCTGATCTATACTACTTGCTAAGCGCACCTCCTGGTTTTGCTAATGGGACCCCTTGGTCCACTCCAGAACAATAAGAAATGCTAATATAAGAAAAAGAAGTATACAAATAAATAGATTTTTAAAGTTGCTAAGTATCTAGTAAAATATAAGATTTGTACAATTCTATACGAAGTAGTAATCTGGCGTAGTGGTTGTGTGCCTGCATCTCCGCTAGAGGCCATTTAGGTTCAAATCCTTCCTGTAGGGAAATTGTGTTTTTGCTTCTTGTTTTATCATTTTGAAGCAAGTTACCAAAATGACCCAATACAAAACTCTATATTTATATGCAAAATTAAATATGTTAATTAATGAGTACAACAAAATCAATTAAATCTAAAACTCCCTTTATGTAATATTAAATATTTAGTCGTTTAGGTTTGTTTGTTTGTAAATAATATTTTTAATCTTATTTACTAATTTTTTTTGTATCGCAGTGTTGAGTGTTTTTTTTATAGGCCAAAGTTAGTATTTGTTAGTAATGTTAGGTTTGTTAGTGGGTGGGAGTTGAACCCCTTCCCTCATTATCACTCCATTTCCCCTAGGTTTTTTTTACCCCCATCATATCACTATATACCCCCACAGACCCTGCGAAAAGATGAAAATACCCTTAAAATTTTTACAAATTTACAAAACATTTACCATTTTTCACTTGCATCCGTTTGACCAAAAAGTTTCCTGAGAGAATCAGATTTACCATTCAGGGAGCTATTTCCGATTTGCCATCGGATTTACCATCGGATCTACATACATCCGATCTTCCTCGATCAGAGTCAGCAGAAATAGTAAGTCGGATCTAGCTATATCCGATTTCCCCATCGTATCTACCTATATCCGATTTCGCATCAGGGGACACATCAGGTGGGGAGACATCACTCTTCCCTACATGCCAGATAGGTGCCTCAGACAGTTTGGGTACGTGCAGGTCATCCCACGTCACCCTCTTACTGGTCGTCCGTGCCATGCAGACTGTATTTTTCGTATTGCACATTATATGCCTGTGGTGGAGGCGGTTTTGCGTACTACTTATCCTGCTGAGGAGTTGGGTCAGCTTGCTCCGGACTACTTACATTGGTATGTGAGAGCATCTATTCCTAGACTCTTACGGGTTGCATCACCACCACCACCACCACCAGTACAGCCAGCTGCACCCCCAGTACAGCTAGATTTGCTCGAGATTGTGGAGGAGGAGATTAGGAGGGGGCTTCGGAGCGGAGACATTAGGATGGGTAGTCAGACATACGCTCGCCTCACGCGGTAAAAGATAAAACATAACCAACTACAATAACAATAGACAGATACATTTTCCTAAAATTCTGGTCCTCGAACACGACGTAAAATCTCATTTACACTCCGTTGAGTTTCCACGTACAGCTGCAACGGCTTATACCTCTGAAGTGTGTCATGGATGTTTACCATGTTCGCCACGTCTTCACTTGAACTTGAACTTTGGACCACACTTTATCCTTCAAACCCCATGCCGTGGTGGATTCTGCATAACACCGGCTGAGGACTCCAGAAGTGGACACCATCTTCTCTCATCATGATTTGTCCCTGATGATGTATACCGCAAAGCCTAAGTCAATTTAACCAGGGGTATTTTCGTCTTAAAATTTCTTGTGGGGGTACAGAAAAAAAAACCTTTCCCCTACTCCTTAACTCAACCACCCTCACCATCAGACCACCCTTATCACTCCTTGCAATGTTAAGTGTGATTCACCCCTTCCAATTGAGGTTTTGCGCACCCAACATTCGAACTCGAGACCTTGGATTAGAATTCGAACTTAGTTACCGCTCTAAGAACTAGTGGCGGATCCAGGATTTTCAAATAGGGTGTTCCTTCAATGATTTAACAATTGTACGATTTTACAAAAAGAACAACGATAAAGTAATGTTCCAAAAAAAATCATCGATAAAGTAATGCTTCAAAATAAAGTTGTAACATCCCTAAATTTTTAGACTCGAGTTATGAAGCCCAAGATCGATTTAATTATTTGTCAAGAATAATTAATCGGGTCTCGGTGATTAACGGTCGAGTATGATGTCCGGAAAATTTTATTCTCCATTGAATTATGGTTAACCATGGGATTGAGGGAGGAAATATAACTGAAGGGCACTATCGTCCTTTCACGCCCTTTTAAGTGTCCCCAACCACTTGGTAGCTGACCCTCCTTTTTCCTTTCAGCCACACCCCATCTCTTAGCCATTTATTATATCCATATTCTGAAAATAAGAAAGGGAGAAGAAGGAGGAGGGCGTGAAGGAGGAGAAGAGGAGGAAGGAGGGACTCATCTCAAATCCTTGTTGCATGTAAGTTGTTTCTCTTCCATCCCACTCCATTTTCAATTCTGAATTCAATGAGCCTATTTTTGAAGTCTGATTCTTCCCCTACCTCTTGCTCCATTTTCGAAGCTTGAAGCTCAAATGGTGAAGACAATGGAGTTTTGAGCTGCCACTCCTTTTGCATGTTCAGCTGTGACTGTCAAAAGTGAAGTCTTGTACCTGTGTTAGAGTTTGGAGGGAGTCCAAATCACTTAGAGTTGCTGCTCCAAGCTGTTCAGTCGAGCTAGTTACTGTTCCAGCGTTGTTGGTGATAGTTCGTGCGTTCTAGTGTTCGGCTGTTTCACGTTTCGATCGTGGCTCCTAGTGAAATCGTTATCACGGTGAGTTCTACTCACGATAGGGCATTTTACTATTCTGAACTTGTTTCGGTATTGGATTCCTTGGTCACATTTTCTGTTTTCGAAAGACTTAGAACCGAAAAACGATTTTGAGTCCAAACGCCATTTTACGGTTTAATGAGAATTTTGATCAATCGTTGAAATGAAACAAATTGTATATGTGTTCTAGAATGCCTGGACATTTCTGAGTTTCGGTGGTGATTGACATTAGGAATCGAATTGGGCGAAAACGGAGAGCGAAAATGAGAAAAACTGTGAAATCTGGGACTGTTACAGGACGCACGGATCGTGCGCCCCTGGGCACAGATCGTGCGCTTGCTTCTGATGCCTGAACGTGCGTGCAATACAGGACGCACGGGTTGTGCGCCCCTGGGCACGGACCGTGCGTACCTTTCTGATAGGAATGGATTAATGAAGTGCTTCACGCACGGGTCGTGCGCCCCTGGGCACGAACCGTGCGTGAGGATCTGTCCCCGGTTTCCGTTTTCTCCTTTCGTCGTTCCGTTTGATCCCGAACCTTTCCTAATCTCTTTCTCAATCATTTAAAAAGGAATTCCACTACTGAAAACCTTATTTTGATCTCATTCGACATATGATTTGAAAAAGGACTTTAAAAGCCCATTTGATCGAAAAACCGAAATCCTAGTACGCGTGTGAGTACACCGATTGATGGACTGACTGAATATATATATTTATATATGTCAAATGGAAATGATTATAATGCCGGAGGTCTAACTTATGAATTCCTCAAAACGGGTTATAGATCGATATGGATATTGTTTATCCAATTATTATGTAATTGATCCATTTGGTGATCGAAAAGATATAAATTATCTAACTCTCGAGAATTTGATGCATATTGTCATATGTATTGCGTTGGGTGACGACCCGACAAGTAGCATACTAGGAAGGGAAGTCATGAGCCCTCACCTTAGGCCCTGTATACGTCTTGGCGTGGTCAATTCGTGGGTTACCGGGATTAGCAAATGGTTGTGCGGCCGGTTTGTGCTAAGTTAAACACATGGTTCCCGGGATTAGCAAATTGTTGTGCGGCCGGATCATGTTAGGTTCAACTCACGACTTGCCGGGATTAGCAATTGTTGTGCGGTCGGCATTTCGAATAGCATATTAAGAACACGAATTGCCGGGATTAGCAATCGTTGTGCGGTCGGCAAATTCGATTAATAAATAAGACATGGTTATGTCCGCTCTTGTTGTAACGGTTTAATAAATTGAACCGAGTGTCAGTGAGGGGGCACGGTAGGACTCACTGAGATAATGTTATCTCACCCTATCCATATTTGTTGTTTTTCAGAGAAGCAGGGAAAAAGGAAGACTATTGTGCACGAGTAGTTGGTATACTCTTGGAGGTGCTGAAGACTTAGTCATTTGATCCTTTGTTCTTTTGTTATCCTATTGGTTGTATAAACTTGTATTGATTATGAGTTATATGAACCGTTTTATGTTTCCGTTTGGTATTTGGACTTGAATATTGTAATCCATTCGGTATGGAACCGATAAACTTCTATTTATGAAGTAATGTTATTCCGATTATGTTTTTATTTCGGAAAAAGTTTGTATGTCCAATACTTAAACAGGAACTGAGTCCTCTGAATTTCCGCACTTTGTGCACTTTCGGTGTTTCTACATGTTAGAAATTACTGGGGTGTTACAAAAGTAATTCTAATCCAAGTTTAATTGCATTTTCCTCTTTTTCATAGCTTGGAAGCATTTGATGATATCTAAATCATCGGCTGTGTTAAAAATGTCCTTCTCCACAAATGCCGCCGACGAGTTTACCATTGCACTGTTGCAGGCAGGAGAAGCGGAGAGGAAGGCATGAAATCGTGAAGAAAAAGAGGAAAAAAAGAAAAAGCGTGAAGCGGAGAAGAAGGCGTGAAAGCGTGAAGATGAAGTCGTTTAGGAAAAGAGGGAAAAAAATATAAAACCTAAGTTAAATGACGTCGTTTAGATTCTACTGTTTAAGAAAAAAAATAAAAAAATAAGTGTGTTCCCCTATATTCGAACCCAGACCCTTTTGTGTGCAAAATTTGGGATGTATTACCACTAAAGCGATGTTACCCTTTAAATCCGCCTCTCCCTTGGTGGTTCCTTATTCCAACTTTGCTTATTAAAAAAAATACCACCAATAATTAAAAAAAATACCACCAATAATTAAAAAAAATAAAGCACCTGAGCTTTTTTCCTTTGTTTCCTCCACTTTTCAAGTTTTCAAAAAGCTTAATATTCGAATTTTCAATTATTAGGCGTTGGCGTATACAACACCACTGAAGATTCTCTTACACTTCGCGAACCCAGCACCTTCCAACGACGCCGTATTATAATGTTTCTGTCTTTATCTATTCTCGATGATCACTATCCACCGCATTCAGGTATCTTCAACATGGTCACTTCGCTTCCTTTTTTCCACTTTTTCAACTAGTTCATTAGGCAAAACACAATGCCTTTTCATTTTCTTTGCTTTTGTTTGTTAATTTGTTGATTCTAATGCATATCTTCAAATTTTGTGGAATCATATAAATTGTTGTCGAACTCAGAATCTTACTTTTCTACTTTTATTATTTATTTATTTATTTATTTATTTTCTTTCCACTTCGCATTATTGAAACCATCAATTTAACTTCTAAAAAGTATATGAAATTCATCTAATTATTCCATAAAATTTTGAAAAATTCATAACATTAGTGCTGGTAAAAACTAATTATAAAACTTTAGGAACTAATTTAATGAATTTAACAAAGTTTAAGGGCTATTTATTTTTTTTGATAAGCAAATGTTAGTGGGGTGGGGGAATGTTAGTTTCTGGGGTTTGAATCCTGGACCTACTTCTTGCAACTTTGTAACTCCTTCATGTCCCTTAGCTTGCCGACTGAGCTACCTTCCTGAGACAGGGATATTTATTATTTTTAGATAGTTTAGAGAAGAAATAAGAGAGGTTGTGTTATTACTTAAGTTATGATTGAGTATTGTTTGTCAAAAAGCAACTCGGTGCATGTTTGTTGCTTGTGGTTGAAGCCATAAGAAGGAATAGTATAACTTGACGATGTTATGTTACTTAATTTGGTGGATTTTGTATAAAGGAGTCATTTTGGTTTGTGGAAACTGGATAGACTCGACTTTTTTCTTTAAGTTGTTTGGAAAGTGGAAACCGCAACCTTTATCTCGTTTATATAGCATTTGGAATTGGGTGTTAGTGTATTATTTGCTCTCTTTTTACTATAGGTATTTGAATAGGATTGGTTTGGAACTTTTCTCCAAGTAGGAGTTAGTTGATGGGGGGCCAAAATTCCAAAGAGGATAGTTGGAGTAGGCAGAGTTCAAGTTCTTGGAGTGCATTTGTGGAACCCCAATCAGGTTATTATGGTCAGGGGAGTTATGTCTATGATCCACAACACTCTTATTCTTCTTCGCAGTTGTATTATGACCACCTTCCTCAATGTTATTATAGTGATGATGAACCTTATGCGAGTCAAAGAGTAGCCCGTGATTTTAGTACAAAACTACAGAGGAGGTGCTCAAGAATTGCTGATAATTACAATTCCATAAATGAGGTAACACCAATGTCGCGGGAAGGAGTATAGTGGCATTTTACATAGCTATAAGTTGTTAAATATTGTGTCAAATAACTTTAATTCAGGGATAAACAATCATTTTAGTCCCTGAATGTGTGAGGCGCTATCATTATAGTCCCTGAATGTATTGAAATTGCAGCAAATCTAAAAGTGTCTTTTTCAATACTATGCATGTTAGTTGGTTATTTGCAATGAGTTTAGTAGTTAGAACTATACATATAGCATTATAGCTACTTCAGAGTGTATTTTCTTGTTGATATGGATGATTTTAGGTTGGTGTTGAATGTTGAAATTGTACTGTAGTAGAATCCTTTCTCTAAGCATTAGTGGTTCTCATTCTTATCTTATCTTTGATTCTTTGAAATATTTTAGTTATGAGCATTTCTATCATTTACTATAATTGTATTTAATTACAGGTTACTGAGGCTCTTGCTCGTGCAGGCCTGGAGTCTTCCAATCTTATTGTTGGTGTTGATTTCACCAAGAGCAATGAGTGGACAGGTTAGGGTTTATCATATATCTTTGCCAATTAAAGGTGAAATTTTTGCAGTGCGTTCTTATGAAACATGTTGTACTTGGTATTGGTTTTAGGAAAAAGTTCATTTCATAGACAAAGCTTGCATCACATTGGGATTGGTCTAAATCCCTATGAACAAGCAATATCAATTATTGGGAAAACCTTGGCAGCATTTGATGAGGATAACTTGATACCTTGTTTTGGATTTGGAGATGGTATTTCTTAAACTTCATTCATATAGTTTAACATTATAGAATTTATTCTTGTGAAGTCTAGACTCTAGATATAATAATAATAATAATAATAATAATAATAATAAAAAGAATTAATTTGATTTCATGGCAGCATCAACACATGATCAAGATGTCTTCAGTTTCTATCCAGATAGAAGCTTTTGCAATGGATTTGAACATGTGTTGAGTCGGTATAGGGAAATTGTTCCTGATCTTCGACTTGCAGGTTATATTTCACCTAATTTACTTGCTCTCAGGCATATTATACTTATTTCTAAAGCAACTATTTTAATATTGTTACTTATTATTCTCAGGTCCTACTTCATTTGCCCCAATAATTGAAATGGCTATGACAATTGTTGAACAAAGTGGGGGACAGTACCATGTTTTGGTGATAATAGCAGATGGCCAGGTATTCTATTCTATATCGATCTTTGAATAAGCCATTAGTGGTGGATATTATGTATATAAAAAAAATATATATCAACTTTATTGTTTTATTTATTGGGATTTAGTTAAGTGAATAAGAATAACTATGTTTGAAAAATTCACTTGATTTGTGTATTCTCCATGATTTTTATCTTTTTAGGTACTTTCTTTAGTCATATGCAATGAGACAAAGAATAAGAATCCATCTTTCTGCTGAATTTGCATTACTGCATTTTCCCAATTAATGCAATAATACTCATTAAACTAAAAAAGGGTTGAAAACTAACACTGCTTCTGGAGCAGAGTAGTGAAGGATATCAGTTTCCCCCAAATTAATTGTTTAAGTCAAACAATATTTTGGTTGTATATGTACAGTTCAACGACTCATGATAGGATAGTATGGTGTTTTTTATTCATGATAGAATAGAACATTTTGGCATTTAGTGGGAAAAGACTTTAGTTGTCATTGATATGAGTTTCTGATCTCAATAGAAGGTGGAAAATAAGGTTGAGTTAGATCTGTGAAGTAAGGCTTGGTTGGAAATGCTTCCCAGCGTTTATCAAAATTGATGATCATAATTTTAGCAACTTAGCATGTGTAGACTAGATATTGTGGTAATAACTTCAAGGAGAAAGCTAGAACTAGATAATTTAATTTCATACATGACCTCAGTTTCCAAGCAGAAGAATGGGTCTTTTAGACTCCTAACCAGATACCAAACCTGTCAAGGCCTGAGGCGGTACCCAGGGTTCTTGGTAGGGTTATTTTATTGAACACAGCAAAGAAAATGATATTACACAGATGCAACTAGCACAGTGTTGTCAATGGCGGATGGCGGTTTATGGCGGAGACCAGTGTTGTCAATTAACGGTTATGGCGGCGCCATGGCGGTATGGCGTGGCGGAAATTGAGGACGCCGCCATACAAAAACGGATATATGACGGAATGCCAATGGCGGCGACATGGCGGGCGTTATATGTGTGGCGGTTGTGGCGGTGTAGCGGCGAATGGCGGACAAAACGGAATTTTTTTAAAAAACCGGGCGAAATCGCATTGGTTCGGGTCAGAAAAGCTGTGTTTTGGGTACCAATTGCAGTGCTTGCGGCGCTCAAGGTTGAAGAGGAACAGTAACACACAGAAAAAACCCTAATTTTTCAAAACGCTGAGTTTCATTAAGGGTATTTTTGGTATTTCCTCTCAATTTCATTTCCTACTAACTCTCAGTCTCTCACACGCTTCTCTCTCCCTCTACCTCTGTTTTCCTTCCCTGTTCTTCTTCTCCCTTCGCTGGTTCTTCTCTCTCCACCAGCAGCGAAGGCGACGGCGAACCTCTCTTCTCTCTTCGCAGGTTCGCTTTCTCTTCTCTCTTCGCTGGTTATTTTTTTCTTTCGTTCTTTCTTTCACTTCGCATATCTCTTTCTCTTCTTCGCATATCACATATTTTTTTTCTGTTTTTGTTTTAATTTTTTTCTGTTTTTGTTTTAATTTTTTATTCTGTTTTGTTTTAATGCATCTGTTTTTATTTATTTTTCCTGTTTTAATCTCTTTTTTTCTGTTTTTGTTTTAATTTTTTATTTTGTTTTTGTTTTAATGCACCTGTTTTTATTTTTTTTCCTGTTTTAATTTTTTTTTACTGTTTGTGGCTTTGTGCATCTGTTTTAATTTTTTTCCCTGTTTGGAAAATGACTATGTTGGGGTTGGGGAAGAGGATTAGAAGGAAATTACTTTGTGTTTTCATTGCTTTTTATAATTTTGTTGTTATTTTGATGTCTTAAACTTAATTTGAAGTGGTTCTTAGTTGCTTATGACAATTTGATGGAGACTAATTTGAAGTGGTTCTTAGTTGCTTATGACAATTTAACATTTATTGATAGGCTTTTGGATTATTTTTTTAATTTTTATAGTGTTTTTTGTATGTGTATTAGTATGTATATTTTTAAATTTTTTATAAAAATTGGTCCGCCATGGCGTCCGCCATATGCCGTTACGCCATCCGCCATATGTTTATGGCGGTTTTTTGGGTCTCCGCCATAAACCGCCATCCGCCATTGACAACACTGGCGGAGACCCAAAAAACCGCCATAAACATATGGCGGATGGCGTAACGGCATATGGCGGACGCCATGGCGGACCAATTTTTTTAAAAAATTAAAAAATATATACTAATACATATGCAAAAAACACTATAAAAATCAAAAAAATAATCTAAAAGCCTATCAATAAATGTCAAAAACCATAGACTTAATTGGTATCTGCAGGACAAAACTTGCAAGAAGCAACATTGCCTTTTTTTCCTGCTAAATGTTGTTTAGCTCTTGTTATTCCCCCCTTCATGATTTTATTACAATAGTTACAAGAACAGAAAATAAATAAACACATTAAGAACATAATTCTGACTAGAAATTTAGAACAGAAAAAAATAAATAAACACATTACTGGCAATAAAACAAGAACAGAAAATAAAATAAACAGTAACAGCTGCAAACAGAAAAAACAGCTACAGATGCAAACAGAAAAAACAGCTACAGATGCAAACAGAAAAATAAACAGTAACAGATGGAAAAAAATAATAAAAAAAAAAAATAGAGGACCTCAGCTACGAAGAACAGTAACAGATGCAAACAGAAAAAAAAAGAAGAGAATAACAAAATAAAACAAGAACAGAAAAAAAAAAGAACAGAGGTACTAAAACAGAGGTTAAAACAGAGGACTGCGAAGAGAGAAGAGAGGAACCTGTGCGAACTGCGAAGAGAGAAGAGAGGGCTGCAGAGGTCACAGTCGCTGCTGGTGGTGGTCGCGACGCTGCTGGTGGAGGTCGCCGTCGTCGTCGCTGGAGAGAGAAGAAGCTGCGAAGGTTGTAACGCAGAAACTGAGTGTTGTGCGAAGGAGAAGAAGCTGCGAAGGTACTGTTGCGAAGTGAGAAGAAACAGAGTGTGAGAGTTAGGGTTTTTTGATTTTAACCCTGGGCTGATTCGGGTCGGGTTCATGGCCCAAGTCCTTTTTTTTTTTTAAATTCCGTTAAATCCGATATACGCCGTTACGCCGTTACGCCCGCCATGCGATTAACGTCCGCCATGGCGCCGCCTTTGGCATTCCGTTACATATCCGTTTTTGTATGGCGGCGCCGCCAATTTCCGCCACGCCATACCGCCATGGCGCCGCCATAACCGATAATTGACATCACTGAACTAGCACCTCCTGGCTTAACCCAGGATTCTACAAGATGTAAGAAATGTCTAACTGCGTCCCTCCCCTTGTCATGATCCCTCTTTTATAGTACAAGAGGAATGGAGCATAGAGATAGACTAACTAACTAGAACTATAACAAACAACTAACCTTAATAACTAACTAACTAACTAACAGAAACAGAATATAAACAACCCATATAACTAATAGAATTATAACTAACACAGTTACCTCATTTATTCTTATTTCTTCTAGCATATACCTTGAGTGGTCTAACAATTCCTTCCCCCTCAAGAACAACCTGGTCCTCAAAGTTGAAGTGAGGGAATTGCTTCTTCAATGTAGCTGTCTCCTCCCAAGTAGCATCTTCTGTTGAGAACTCTTTTCATTGCATCAGTACTTGCTATATCACCTGTCCTTGTTGTTTCACAGACCTTCTCTCTAAAATTTTCTCTGGCAGATACACTTCCACTGTTCCCTATAGCTCTTCAGGAAGATTTTTCTCCACTGGATGGTCTCCAATGACTAGTTTTAGCTATGATACATGGAACACTGGGTGTATCCTTGCTGTCTCAGGTAGTTGTAGTTGGAAAGCCACTATTCCAATTTGTTTAGTTACTAAAAAAGGTCCATAATACCTAGCTGCTAGCTTAGGGTGTAATCTTGTAGGCATGGAAACTTGCCTATGTGGTCTGATTTTGAGGAACACTTTATCTCCCACTTTGATTGTAGATTGTTTCCTGTGAGCATTAGCATATTTGCTCATCTGCTCCTGAGCTCTCTGCAAATGGAGCTTTAATTGCTTTAGAGCTTCATCCCTAGATAGTAAATCTTGGGCTACAGCCTCCACCATTGTCTCACCAGGCATATATTTAGTTATTGTAGGGGGTGGCCTTCCATAGACTACTTCAAATGGAGTAGTCTTAGTAGATTTCGGGAAACTGGTATTGTACCAGTACTCTGCCCAAGGCAGATATTCTAACCATGCCCTTGGTTGTTCAGCACAAAAACATCTCAAGTATGTCTCCAATATCCTATTAATCACCTCGGTTTGCCCATCACTCTGTGGGTGGTAGGCTGTACTCATCTTTAATTTGGTGCCCTGCTGTTTGAACAGTTCTTGCCAGAGATAGCTCAAGAAGATTGGGTCTCTGTCACTCACAATTGAAGTGGGAATGCCATGGAGTTTCACCACCTCTTTGATGAAAGTATCAGCTACTGTCTTAGCTGTGAAGGGATGCTTTAGGGGAATAAAATGACTGTATTTACTTAACCGGTCTACCACCACAAGGATCACCTCATACCCTTTTACTTTAGGTAGTTTGAATATGAAATCCATACTCAATTCCTCCCAGATACCATTTGGTATTGGAAGGGGTTGCAAAAGCCCTGCGGGAGAGCAAGCTAAATACTTGCTTTTTTGACAAACTTGACATGATGCTACATGCTTTGTAATGGTCCCCTTCATGCCTATCCAGTATAAGGATTGAGCTATTCTCCTATAGGTTCTATAGATGCCCGAATGTCCCCTTATAGGCGTAGATTGATACTCTTCTAAGAGTGTTGGTATCCACTGTGAATTAGCTGAAATGACTAATTTTCCTTTATAGTGTAGTCTACCTTGCTCAAGAGTGTAATGAGGATGAGAGTTAGGGTCCTTTACAAGATCCTCTTTGATTTTTTTGAGCACTGAATCTTGCTCAATCTCAGCATTTAGAGTGTCAATGCCCTGCCATATGGTTTTGCTAAGAGATTGCATCTCTGAGTCTTCATATTGTCTTGATAGGGCATCTGCCACTTTATTAGCTGATCCCTTCTTATAAATGATTTCAAAATCATACCCTAGGAGCTTGGCAATCCAATTTTGTTGGTTTTGTGAAATAATTTTCTGTTCTAATAGGAATTTCAAGCTTTTGTGGTCAGTGTATACTTGGAATCTTCTACCTATTAGATAGGGTCTCCAATGTTGGATTGCTAACACTAGGGCCATAAGTTCTTTCCCATAGGTAGATTTTGTAAGAGATTGATCAGATAAAGCTTTACTAAAGTATGCTATTGGGCTTTTTTGCTGAATTAGGACTGCCCCTAACCCCAAACCCGAGGCATCACACTCTATGCAGAAGGTTTCATTGAAGTTTGGCATGGACAGAACATGTGTTGTGGTTATTGCTTTTTGTAGTTCATGGAAGGCTTTGGTGCTTTCTAGGGTCCACTCAAACTGTCCCTTCTCCAATAGATTAGTAAGGGGTCTAGCAATTTTGCCATAGTTGCTTACAAATTTCCTATAATATCCAGTGAGTCCCAAAAATCCTCTCAATGCTTTAATTGACTTAGGAATAGGCCAATTTAGGATTGCTTCTACCTTTTGAGGATCCATAGACACTCCTAGCTTACTAATGACATGACCCAGATACCTCACTTCTTCCTTATCTAACTCACACTTTTTTAGGTTGGCATGGAATGAGTTTTATTCTAGAGATTTTAGAACTTGTTTTAAATGGTGTAAGTGTTCAGACCAGGATTTGTTGTATATTAGGTTATCATCAAAGAAAACAAGGACAAACTTCCTAAGATAGGGTTTAAGGGTTGCATTCATAGCATTTTGAAAGGTGACTGGGGCATTTGTAAGCCCAAAGGGCATGACAAGGGTCTCATAGTGCCCCTGGTGTGTCCTCAAGGTTGTTTTTTGAATGTCATTCTCATCCATTCGAATTTGGTGGTATCCAGCTCTCAAGTCTATCTTAGAAAAGAAACTTGCTCCATACAACTCATCAAGCAGTTCCTCTATAACAGGAATGGGGAATTTATCAGGGATAGTAGCCTTATTTAGAGCCCTATAGTCAACACGGAACCTCCAACTTCCATCTTTTTCTTCACAAAGATCACAGGGCTGGAATATGGGCTATTGCTAGGCCTGATGATGCCAGCTCTCAACATTTCCTCCACTTGTTTCTTTATCTCATTTTTTTGAAGGTGTGGGTATCTATATGGCCTCACATTAATAGGCCCCTCTCCACTCTTAATTGGGATTTTATGGTCCACTTCTCTCCTAGGGGGTAGCCCTACAGGTTCCCTAAACACCTTGGAGTACTGTTCTAATAATTTTTCAATATCCTCATGTTGATTGGTACTCTCTGTGCTACCCAAGTCACAAGTAAGTTCTCTTATTTCTCCTTAGAGTACACTACAGCTACAGCATCTATTTCAATCAATTTTAAGAGTTGTTGAGGTGAAACAAGGGACTTACCAAGACTAGGATCCCCTCTGATCTCTACAGGACCTTGCTGAGTATAGAATTTCATAGTTAGGTTCTGCCAATTTGCTTGAACCTCCCCCAATGTTGCTAGCCAAGATATTCCCAGCACCATATCAACACCACCTAGTTCAAAAACCAGAGTATCAACAGTAAAATCATAGTCTCCTATAGACAATTGTACTCCTCTGCATTTTCCCAGCATACTCTTTTTGTTTCCATCCCCCAAACGAACACTGTAAACACCCTCTGCATCCATGTGTAATCCTAGCTTTTCAACCAACTCCTTAGAGATGAAGTTGTGAGTGGCACCACTGTCAATGAGCACCACAATAATCACCCCATTGATGATGGCTATCACCTTCATAGTTCTAGACTGAGTCAATCCCATGGAAGTGAATTGAGACAATTCTATCCCATTCAGCTCTTGCTCATTCTCTTCCTTGGGGTCATCACTATGATCAGAGTCATTCTCTAACAGAATTATTTCTCCAGACTCATCAATATCGTCGTTATCACCCAGAATTACTACCCTCAAACTTCTTTCAGGACAACGATGTCCTGGACTATAGGGGCCTCCACAAGAAAAACATAGATTCTCTTTCCACCTTCTTGCGTGTTCTGCTTTAGGCAAGAAGCGAGTACCCATGTTTCTGTTCTGGTTCTTACCCCCTGCAACCTTGTTGTTGCTCGCATTGTGCGCAGGAGTGGCTGCGTTCGTATTTGGCTTGGAGGTATTCATCGTGTCGTTCGCAGGCCGTCGTGACCCGTTCGGGTCGTCTCTCGACCCATTTCGCGCCGTAACTCCATTGCCACGATAGCGAGATTCTTTGAATCTTGATGGAGCGTTTACTGGGTTTCTGGGGTCCCTTTGAGCCTCCTCAGTTTGCCGAGCTAATGACAGCGCTTTAACCAATTTCTTTGGATCTTGAATTCTAACCTGATCGCGAATTGATTTGCGTAACCTAGTGAGAAAGTAACCCATCATGATATGCGCTGGTGTTCCTTTTGCCTGGGCTAAGAGTAATTCAAACTCTCGAATATAATCTTTCACACTTCCTCGTTGTTTAATTGCAGACAAACGTTCATGGATTGATCCCTGCGCACAGTCCCCGAATCACTCCAATAGCGCTTCAGACAGAGTATTCCAACCCGGTTCATTGGCATCCCCCTTCCAATATTGAAGCCAGTGAATGGCCTCGCCCTCCATGCAAATTAGGGCTAGCCGCAACTTCTCATCGTCTTCTTGAATTGGTTGGAGCTCAAAAAATTTCTCTGCTTTCGTAAGCCAACCCAAGGGGTCGTCGCCTTCGAAGGTGGGTAACTCCACCTTCTTCGTCCACGCCCGAGTGATTTCGTTGTGATTATCACCATCCTCTGCACTGACAGTTCTTCGTGGGGTCACGGTTGTGGTGTTCTTGTTCACAGAACCACTGTCTCTGGGCGTTCCTTGATTCTTTTGCAGTTCTTGAATAGCTTTCATCATGTCTGCAAATTTCTTGTTAATGTCCTCGCCTATGGCTTGAAACTTCTCGTCAACTTTCTTCTCCATCGCTGTAACCTCCGAATCACTACGAGTCGATAGTTTCGTCATCGTATCCGGCAGGTCGGACCAATTTTTAGACTCCTAACCAGATACCAAACCTGTCAAGACCTGAGGCGGTACCCAGGGTTCTTGGCAGGGTTATTTTATTGAACACAGGAAAAAAAATGATATTACACAGATGCAACTAACACCTCCTGGCTTAACCCAGGCTTCTACAAGATGTAAGAAATGTCTAACTGTGTCCCTCCCCTTGTCATGATCCCTCTTTTATAGTTGAAGAGGAATAGAGCATAGGTATAGACTAACTAACTAGAACTATAACAAACAACTAACCTTAATAACTAACAAACAGAAACAGAATATAAAAAACCCATATAACTAACAGAATTATAACTAACACGGTTACCTCATTTATTCCTATTTCTTCTAGCATATATCTTGAGTGGTCTAACAGGGTCTAACTTGCATAGTATTTTAATATGAAATTTAAACAGTCCAATCAACCACAACAATGCTTGATACAGGTAACAAGAAGTGTCGATACTAAACATGGGAAACTAAGTCCACAGGAACAGAAGACTGTGGAGGCCATTGTTAGGGCCAGGTGACTTTGAGTAGTTTTTGGTTGAGAATGTTTTTTTTCTTGTAGAAATATAGTGTCTCATATGCCTTCTTAGTTCCAGTAAATTTGCACTTTCAATCATATTGGTTGGTGTTGGAGATGGACCGTGGGACATGATGAAAGAATTTGATGACAAGATTCCAGCTCGGGCTTTTGATAATTTTCAGGTAAGTGATGCTAAAATGTTCTTACTAGTCGAAATTGATCCAATGAATCATTTCGGTTTTGCTTTCTTTCACTTTAGTTTGTGAATTTCACCGAGATTATGTCAAAGAATATCAATCCTTCAAAAAAAGAGGCAGAATTTGCACTTACAGCATTGATGGAAATTCCTTCTCAGTATAAGGCAACAATTGAGCTTAATCTACTTGGGTAGATATTTTGGTTCCTTACTCTTCTTATTTTGTTTTGAAATTCTCTTGTTTGTTTTTGGGAAACTTTTTGTCATCTTATTTTATGCTTATTTATTAAGTAGGAAACAGGAGGCCAATGCTTCTCAAAGAGTTCCCCTCCCACCTCCCAGATACAGTTTCACATCTCTGGACACTTCAAAGCCTTCTCAGCATGGCAATCGCACCCCAGTTGGCATAGCTCCTTCTGCCCCAAGTTCCACTTATGACCATCAGGTACTAAGTTCAAAGTTTAAATAGCTGTTTATCTTACTTCTTTAATGAAAAAGAAACAAAAATTATTGTCCAAATCATTTGTAATAAATTGAAATGGTTATGTTCTGGATTTATATTGTGTTTTCAAGGTTTGTAATTTACGGTTGACAAATTGAATTGGCCTTGTGCAGCTTTGTCCCATTTGTCTGGGCAATTCAAAAGACATGGCCTTCGGATGTGGGCATCAGGTAAATACAACATTTTTTCCTTCTCGTATTTGCTTAAGAAACATCAAATAAGATGAATTCATTTGATATGTTTTGTTTTGGTTGTTCTTTGGCAGACATGTTGTGAATGTGGAGCAGATCTTCAGGGGTGCCCCATCTGTAGGAGCCCTATTAACACCAGAATTAAACTTTACTAAGCATCTCTGAGTGACTTATTTGCCAATGGATTTCTACTTGTTGAAATTGTTGTGCCAGTCAGTTCTTTGAATCTGTTGTTTTTACTTTTTAAATAATAATTAGTGATTAGCATTAATGTGGTTGTATATAACAAATTAACAGTTGATCAGAAAACACTGTATAACCATCCATTTTACATGTACCAATTTATATATTATTTTTTCTTTCTGTGATTGTTTTTCTTAGCTTTTCTTTATGGTCGGTGAAATCAGATTGCCTCATTCAGTTATGGATCCAATGGGCCATATAAATGTCACACATATGAGAAGATATTTCCCTAGGTTGGATGCCCACACATTCATGATAATTTTTGCTTAATGGTATGAAGGACAAATTTCCCCAAAACTAGGCCAAACTTAGCTGGATTTAGTCTTTGCCCCCGAGGCAGAAGAATAAGCAATAAGAACACTCGTATTGTTGTAAAATTCTCCCTCAGAGGCCTTAGCAAAAACCAATGAAACATCGCCAAAGAGAGGGTGAGCTTAATCCCCTGAATTGTCTGAAAGGAGAGTTTTAATGCAAGTGTATGAGATAACAATATAGGAGGCAAGGATAAGTACGTAGATAGTGAGAGATAGAGAGTCCCTTTGTCTAAGGACTCTTTATTTTATAGTATGACTTGCTGGCTCGGTTGACCATTTGATCTTAAATCTATATGAGATGAGATTTAAGGCACTCTAGGTTGGAGACATGACCTTATCCATAATCTTGGAGTTGATTTTGTAACTGAAATTACACCTGCTTATGGTCCGAAGTTGATGAATATTTTAAGGGTATGTACATGGTCAGCGGATTTGGGAGGGTTTTGAAGGGAAGGGCTTTGGAGGGCTTGGTCTATATCTTAATATCTATTTGAGATTTTAAAAAATTGAAAGAATAACATTATAGACAATGATAAAATATTATTAATCACACTACATTTTTGCTTAGAAACATTTTATAACTTCTTCAAGAATTAAAAATCAAGCTTCCTTAGGTTCTCTAGGCTTACGGTGAATAATGATGGGGGAGTGCACCAAGAAATCCTTGAACAGGTCCAGCCTAAATTGTTGGACATGGTCTGATGCCATCTTTTTTAAAGGAGTGCACCATCTCATGTAAATCACCTATAGTGCACCAAGGGAGTTCAAAGTTAGTTTGAAAAGAAGCAATACGACCTCATAAGTTTCTCCTCTATTGGAAGGTGGGATTTCCAGAGTGTATAAAATTTAAACACCTTGGAATAACTTGAACTTCGAACCCTTTATACCATGGTTTTGCCAATGACTAATTTACATCGGGGAACCTGACTTGCCAAGAGTATCTGGATTTGCCAGCTCGTGTGGTTCTCCTCTTCCAACAAATTTCTTATACATTTTTCTAGTCATCTTATAGACATTCTCACATTTATTTACTACTTTCATCACCTTAACTAAATGTGTTACTTATTACTTTGTTTTCTCACTAACTACATTGCCCAAATTGAAAACCCGTGATATTAAACATAAATACTATTTATTACTTGTCGCCGTTGTGTATACTAACACATTGCACAAATCATCTGAACGGCTATGTCTACTTGAACTGTCGTGACTCATGATCTTCCATCAATGGCATGCCATCTGACCTTCATTGTCTTAACACCTTGCACCATCCCTTTCCGTGTCATACCCCATATATAGAAGAGGAACAACAAATAAAGGCCATATATTTTAGTTTACTACCATTCATATTAAAAAAAATATACTTTCCCATGTTTCCTCTTTTATTAGAAAAAAAAAATTGACAGGGAAAAAAGGAAAATATATTAACATTAGATCTTTTGCATATTTTCTATACATCTACACCATATTTGATAAATCAAGAAATTAAAACAATACAATATATATATATATATATATATATATATATATATATATATATATATATATATATATATATATATATATCTATCTATCTTGTAGGTGTTCCAATTAAGAGAGAGAGACCCACACAAGAAAGAAGGAGTGGTGCATATTTACGGTACTCACGGGATGAAAGGAAGCATTGAATGACTAAGCAAGGGTGTTAAGCCTATGCTAAGAAATGGTTGGTCGGGGTGACTTGGGAAGGTGACGTGTGTCCTTTTTTTAGACAACCTATTGAATATTGATGCTGTGTCTTTTTTTTTTGTCAAAAATGATACTGTGCCTAGGGAGAGTGCACAAGAACGACGTAAGCATTAATGCACCATGCTACTAATCAAACCATAACACAACCGAATTCGTTTAGACGTTGAACCACTTATTGAGTCAGTCGACACAACAATATCATTAATAGGGAAATAAGCCAATGGCACATCGGTAAATAAAGCAAATGTCAGGTGTAAATGTGTAATTTTCCAACCATCTAAACTCACCTCGCTCTCCTCGCCTCGTTCCTTTTCTCTTCTTAGTTCATCACTCTGACCACATCCTTTCCTCTTCTCCCTGCGGCCCCTCTTCTTCGTTCATCCATCCGACCTCCTCCTTTCCTCATTTTCTTCTCTTCTCCCTTCATCATCTCTTCACGCAAGAAGAGAGCGAATCTGCAAAGGAGAACTGAAATTGAGAGACGGTGAGAGAAGCGAAGTGAGAGAGACGGGTAGAGAGATCGTGAGAGAAAGGAAGAATCGGGAATATCGTGACCATCAACTACTGCACGTGAATGCACGCCCCACCTGTATATACGGACATCTCTCAAGCGTGTAACACACGGGCCTTTTATTGGTCTTTCTCGTCGTATGCTTCGGCAAAGTCGTAGATCGGAGTCTTCTAGGTCTGTTTACAATGTCAAAAATTTCTGAAATCCACAACAACACCAATATCAACAACATATTGTTTCTTCTAACCATTTAATTTGATTTATTTGCAGGTTGTATTAGAAACAAACACAGGTGTAAGTATCAGAAGCCCAAACTGTAACCCGGTTTTCAGCAGCCCATTCAGAGAGACCCAACCGGGTCTATGCGGCACCCAGACCCGGTTCCCTGTAGCAACACGCGGGTCTTACACGACCCGTAGTATAAAAGCTTCTCCTAACCCTATCCGATCAGAAAATCAAGATGCCACTCTCTCTCTTCTTGGTTCCACGCTGCTTCTCTCTCGTTCGTCTTCGTCTTCAAGGCTAGGGTTTTGCTGAAAAATCACACTGATTTCAGCAGACCGAAGGTTACAATCCCTCTAATCTTGAAGAATAAGCACTCAGGTACACTAGTAACTCTAAACCCTTCTGTTTAATTTCTGTTTAACCTTCTCTTCTTCACAAAACACTGATTTCAGTGTCTTTTTTTGTTTCCAAGTACGAGGAACGACTCTATGTTGAGCGTATGAGATTTCGAACACAGAGCGAAGGTAGATCCACTCAACTCTTCACTGTGTTGTCAAAGTCTCACAGAAACAAAACCCTAATTCTTGGTTTCTTATGTTTCAGGTACACGATGATGCAAATGGAAGAGAACAAACACTGAGAAGGTAAAATCACAACCACTTTGTGATTTACACTTTTCTTTCTTACGATTTGTGCTATTTCAGAAACCCTAAGTGTTGTATCTTACTGATTGTATGACTTCTGTACTTTGTATGTGAAAAACTGTTGTTGAATCTGCTGATTGACGATCTGTGAGCATGGCTTTGAACTCACTCAGAATCTTACAAATAGGTTTATTTCTTACCCTTTCTCTAGTCTTTCTTTAATACTGTTTGTTTCTCTCCACTTGAGAGATTTGTGACTCTGTTTTCTGTTTTCTTTACAAGATATTCAACCACTTGTTGAATGGACTCACACATACAGCCAACAGAGAAGGAAAAGAAGAAAGATGCTCTAGAAGGAAGAATTTCAGAATGTAAAACTAACTTGTAAATTTTTATTTCAAATAAAACTGATTCTGTACAAATTACAAAGTGTATGTGTATATTTATAGCTTTCACTGGGTCTGTTTAGCTGTTAGAAGGGTTTGTTTTAGATACAAACCCAGTTTGTTATATTAACAAACCAAAACAGATTTGTAACCATATTATAACAGCTTTTAAATAGCTGTTATATTATTTCCAGGGTGTTTTAGGAATTTGCATTAAATTCCAGCATCCTCCCTTAATGCAAAACCCTAAAATACTTAGAAATAGGAGAGATACCTAAGACAGGACAAGCCCCTGTTAATATAGCTTTTAAAAACAGATGATCCAGAACAAGCCTCTGGATAATGACTTTAGAAATTGCATTCTTAGGTTAGAATGCAACCAGCCCTGATTCTCTCCTAAGTTTAGTAAATGACTCACCCTTTAGTGCCTTAGTAAACATATCAGCAAGCTGTTCTTTGGTTGGACAGTAATCTACCACCAAGTTACCTTTAGTAACCTGATCTCTAAGGTAATGGTACCTTGTTTCAATATGTTTCGTCCTTCCATGCCCCATAGGATTCTTAGCAAGACATAAGGCAGATTTTTTGTCAATTAGGAGTGTAGGAGACTGAGTAAGTTCCACCTTAAGCTCCTTTAGCAAAGCTTCCAGCCATTCTGCCTGTGTGGCAGCACTGCATGCAGGGACATACTCTGCTTCACAGGAAGATAGAGCAACTATTTGTTGCTTTTTAGAACTCCATGAAACAGATATGCCTTGAAACTTGAACAAAATCCCTGAAGTGCTCCTTCTATCTATGTGATCTCCACACCAATCACTGTCAGAGTACCACAGTAGCTTAAACTTTCCTTGATCAGTGCCTTTAGGAAAGAACAAGCCATAGTTCAGAGTGCCCTTAATGTACCTAAGGACCCTCTTAGCAGCATTAAGGTGTATCTCCATTGGTTCATTCATGAACCTGCTAATCATCCCAGTAGCAAACAAGATATCAGGCCTGCTGTGGCACAAATATCTTAGTGAACCTACAATCTGCTTGAAAAATGTAGGGTCTACTTTAGAGCCTTTTTCACCCTCCTTCTTGCACAGAAACCCTTCTGCTGGATAGAGGGCAGAATTACATTCTGCCATTTCAAACCTGGTGAGTAATTCCTTAGCATATTTAGTTTGATGTAGGATTAGGCCTTCTGGTACCCTTAAGAACCCTAATCCTAGGAAGTAGGATAGTCTTCCCAAGTCTGTCATCTCAAATTCACTCTTCATAGAAGCTTTGAACTTGTTAATCTCCATAGGACAGCAACCTGTTACCAAAAGATCATCAACATCTAAGCAAATTAGTAACAAATCAGTGTCCATAGTGCCTTTTACATAAACACCAAACTCATTGGTGCATTTTGTGAAACCTGTAACACCCCTTTTCTACCCGTCACTTTGTTTATAAAATCAGAGTTTGAAAATTTCGTTCATAAGGAATGTTACACATACTTCAAACAAAACGTCGTTTATCAATTTCAAAAACAGTTTAACTCAATGATCATCCATCCAAGTAGCACTTCAACATAAAAATCTCAAGCCTCATTTAACGTCGCTTATAAAACTCAACATAACACAACCATCTACGCAGCGGAAAATAGTAAAACATAACCAAATAGTCCACATGGACCCAACAACCAAAAATCATTAATTAAATGCCGAGTTCGTTTCCCCCCAGAGTGCTACGTATCAGAGCATGACGACTCGACTCGAAAGAAAAGTGAAGCTAAGACCTTCACTGGGAATCACCTGCACGTTACCAACACGGGGGTAACATTCAAACAGGAAAGGGTGAGCATCATTTCAGTCTATATAATAGAAAATATGATAAGGACTAATCATAGGCTACGCACTAGAACGATCATCCAAAACACTAAACATCCACATCACAGTCATCATTCACATCATTTACAATACTCAACTCATGTCGTGTAAGCTTATGAAAATGCAACCCACTCGCGGGTATATGCATGAGGTACCTTTTCACAAAACGTCGCTTAGCCACTCAGGCCTCATCATCACTTAGCCACTCAGGCCTCAAAACGTCACTGATTTTATGCATATGGGCATGAGACACTATGACATGCACCATTCACAACACACAACCACACAATTACTCAGATCATAGTCAACAATGTGACCCGTCACTTACCAGTTTGCTCGCACGGAGCACAGCACCTGTCAAATTCATAATCATCACACAACGTCACTTGGCCATTTAGACCTTAACATCACTTAGCCCTTCGGGCCCCAAACGTCACTGGTTTTTCATCGACACTCTCACATAAACATCAATCAACTCAAACCATCACCACTGAGGGCAAAAACGTCATTTGACTAACCACCAAGGGCATCCTCGTCATTTACACATCATTATCTACAACTTTGGCCACTAGGGGCAAAACAGTCTTTACACGTCACAACTAATAATAAATAGCCACTAAGGGCAAAACAGTTATTTAACTAGCCCAGAGAGCATCATCGTCAAAATCATCATTTTTGACATTACTTCGCTAAAACTGTTGTTTATACACCAAAAAGGATTTTTAAAGAGCTTCATATCATTTTTCAATGTCACTGGGACGATCACCGGGGACGGCCACTTGGGCTCCCACAAACAATCAGAGAATAACAATTTTTCATTTTAAAAATTAGACCCATGGATGGACAACGAAAAGAGCTTCACTACACTTTTTGAATCATTCGAAACGGACGTCTGAGTCAGAAGTTATGATAAAAACAATTTTGGGAAAAATTAGGCAACATCCTGGGAACAGGCGCCTTAGGCGCCCAGGCAACCAGGCAACAAGTGCACAGGCGCCCAGCGCCCAGGCAACAACAACGCAACACAACACGGGCGCCATGCGCCCAGGAGCAACAGCGCGCCACACAGCGCAACACAACACGGACACGGGCGCCTAGCGCCCAGGCGCAACAACGCAACACGCAACACAGCGCCACAGGCGCCCAGCGCCCAGGCGCGCACAACGCAGCACGCACACGACACGGGCGCCTAGCGCCCAGGCGCGCCCCCACGCGCAACAACACACAGCACAGGCGCCCAGCGCCCAGCACAGGCGCCCAACGCCCAGCACAGGCGCTTAGCGCCCAGAAACCAGCAACCAACCCAGAATTTGTCCAACACTTTTTAACACTAAAAATTGGTTTTTCTAACAAATTTAAAGTGTAAAAACTCAAATTTTTCCAGCAACTAAAAACGCATTTATCTCATTCCAAATTACCAAAACTCAATTTATCAAAATTCAATTAAACAAACAACACCACTAACCCCCTCATGCGACTTCACTTCCAACAAATCAACGCATAGATCAACACCATATTTCTCATTACATACGCATAGCACCATCAACAACGCAAGTTCGTAGATCAAGAACCAAGCAATAAATCAATTCGCATGAACTCATGATTAATATATATATATATATATATATATATATATATATATATATATATATATATATATACGAAAATTTGCATCAAGAACATCAAGAACGCGAAGAACATCAAAAACGCAAAGAACATCAAGAAACATACGGTTCTAATACAAACCCTAGATCTAGAACCCATCATATGAATTATTAGATAGAATGATAGAGCTCCCCTAACCTCGAAATTGAAGAACGGAGGCTCCGGAGATAGTCACGTACAGGACCACAGCAACAAAAATCACGTTTCCTTGCTCTTCCTTGGGTGCGACTTCTCTCCTCTTCTTCTCTTCTCCTTACGGCGCCCCTTGCTCTCTCTCTCTTTCTCACGCTATTTCTTTCTCTCCCTTGTTCTCTCTTTCAACTTCGCAATTCCTCCACCAAAACCCTAGCCCCCAACACCTAACCACTTCGCATATGACAAGAATAATGGGCTTGGGCTTCTCACTTAGGCCCAAGTCCATTTGGTTTGGCACCTCCACTTTCTAATACTTCCTACACGTATTAGTATAATTTCTAATTAATTAAAATACATCAAATAATTTAATTTAAATCCCCCAATTACTTAATTAAATAAATTAATTAAATAATTTTAGGGTGTTACAACTCTCCCCCACTTAGAATATTTCGTCCTCGAAATTTACCTGATCAAACAACTCTGGGTAGGATTCTCGCATCTTGCTCTCTAGCTCCCAAGTCATACTCTCGCCGGCAGCTCCTAGCCAGACCACTTTCACTAATGCAATCTCCTTGCCTCTAAGCGCCTTCACTTCACGATCCTCAATCCGTACGGGCATCGTCTCCACAGTGAGATTATCCCGCACCTCTACATCGTCCATATGGATCACATGAGATGGATCCGAAACATACTTCCGAAGTTGTGACACGTGAAACACGTCATGCAAGTTCGAAAGATTTGGCGGTAAAGCCACTCTATAAGCCACATTTCCGATTCTTTCAGAAATCTGATAAGGACCAACAAAACGAGGAGTGAGCTTCTTCGATTTCAACGCTCGACCAACACCGGTAATAGGAGAAACCCTCAAGAACACATGCTCACCCTCCTGATCTCTTCGTCGTTCGGAACACAGATCCTACCCCGGAACCTCAACACACCACTGGAATCTAATTTGAAATCCTCATCCTCTGATTGACCAACCCCATTAATCAAATCCACTAACTTGACATCTGACTTCTGAGCCTCTCTGATGCTGCTCAGGAAATCATTATCGATCTTTAACATTCCCAGCTTGACACTGCGAGGTGTCATTTTACAAACCAGACTCAAATCTCTGAATTCTTCAATTAACTCTAATTCTTTCACCATCATTGCCGACATATGCAACGACTTTCTGCTTAAAGCATCAGCCACGACATTAGCTTTGCCGGGATGATAATTCAAACCGAAGTCATAATCCTTCAAGAGTTCCAACCACCGACGCTGTCTCATATTCAACTCTTTCTGATCAAACAGATACTTTAGACTCTTATGATCACTGAACACTTCGAACCTCGAACCATAAAGGTAGTGCCTCCAAATCTTGAGCACAAAAACCACAGCAGCCAATTCCAAATCATGCGTAGGGTAATTTTTCTCATGAATCCGCAACTGTCTCGACGCATACGCAACGACTTTCCCATCCTGCATCAACACACCACCGAGACCCATCTTCGAAGCGTCACAATACACAACAAACGGTTCCTCTGGATTAGGCAACGTCAAAACAGGCGACGTCGTCAATCTCTTTTTCAGTTCCATAAAACTTTCCTCACACCGAGCATCCCACACAAAAACCTTACCCTTGCAGGTCAACTGAGTCAACGGAAGGGCCAACTTGGAAAAACCCTCGATGAACCTCCTGTAGTACCCAGCCAAACCCAAAAAGCTTCTAATCTCCGTTACGGACTTCGGAGACTCCCACTCCAATACTGCTTCTACTTTTGCCGGATCAACCGCAATACCATTACCAGAAATCACGTGCCCAAGGAAACTCACCTCTTTCAGCCAGAATTCACACTTCGACAACTTAGCGTACAACTTTTTCTCTTTTAAAATTTCCAACACTGACTTCAGATGCTCAGCATGCTCTTCCTCTGACTTAGAATAAACTAGAATGTCATCTATGAAGATTACCACAAACCGATCTAGGTAATTATGGAAAATACGGTTCATATATTCCATAAATACACCAGGAGCATTGGTCACACCGAACGGCATTACTGAATACTCATAATGCCCATACCTTGTCCTGAACGCTGTCTTCTGAACATCTTCATCTTTTACTTTAATCTGATGATATCCGGACCTCAAATCAATTTTGCTGAAAACACGGGCACCCACTAACTGATCCATCAGATCGTCGATCCTCGGAAGCGGATACTTATTCTTGATAGTTACCTTATTCAACTGACGATAGTCCACACATAACCTCATGCTCCCGTCTTTCTTTTTCACTAACAATACCGGAGCTCCCCACGGTGATACACTCGGTCTTCCAAACTTCTTCTCAAGCAATTCTTCAAGTTGCGTCTTCAACTCAGACAATTCTGACGCCGACATTCTGTACGGTGCCATAGACACAAGCCTCGTACCAGGTACAAGATCAATCGAAAACTCCACTTCTCTTTCCGGTGGCACGCCCGGAATTTCATCAGGAAATACTTCAGGAAACTCGCGTACTACCTTCAGCTCTTCAATAACAGCCTGACTCTCAGCAGACAACGAAGCCATCAACGCAAATAACTGAACTCCTTCTTTCTTCAATTTCTTCAACTGACCAGCAGACACCAAAACCGAACTTTCTTCACCGAAACTAACCGACTTGCTACGACAGTTGATATGAACGTGATTATTCTCTAACCAGTCCATGCCTAGGATTACATCCAGACCTCTCAACGGCAAACAGACAAAATTCACAATAAAGTCCCTGCCGAAGATCGACACGGGACACTGAGAACACACCTGGGACGTAATCACCGACCCCTTCGCAGGAGTATCGACAACCATATCCCCACACATAGCAGATAAAACAAGACCCAATCTTTTACAGCAATCAACAGAAATAAAACAATGGGTAGCACCAGTATCAATAAGAGATTTCAGAGAAGTACCATTAATAAAACACGTACCTCTAATCAGACCATCATCATCATCAGGCTCCTCTCCTGCCAATGCAAATACCTTCCCAGTAGACCTTTCTTTCTTTGGCTTTGTACACTTTGTACTGATATGCCCAGACTCACCACAGTTGAAACACACCACATCATTGACCTTACACTCGGTTGCCATATGACCCTTTTTACCACAACGGTAGCAATTCCTGTCATCCGACCTGCATGTAGTACTCTTGTGGCCAGGCTTGCCACACTTATAACAGACAATGCTAGCAGGGGCATCTCCCCCACTAGGACCCTTACCTCCAGCAGCCTTCTGATAACCCTTACCCGCAGGAACCTCATACGGCTTGCTTCGACTCTGAAACTTGCCCTTTTTCTCAGAAGTAGCTTTGTAGCGAGCAGTACTGACCTCCTCGAAGATCCTGCAACTGTCAACCAGATCTGCGAACACACGAATCTTCTGATAACCAATGGCCTGTTTAATATCAGGCCTTAACCCGTTCTCAAATTTTATGCATTTTGAAAATTCAGCTGTAGCCTCACTGTAGTGTGGATAAAATTTTGCTAGTTCCACAAATTTTGCCGCATAGGCAGTCACAGACATACCACCCTGCTTCAGCTCTAAAAACTCTATCTCTTTCTTCCCGCGGACGTCTTCAGGAAAATATTTTCTCAGAAATTCCCTGCTGAATACCTCCCAAGTAATCTCTTCCTGCACAGCCTCTAACCTCTGCCTAGTAGCCAACCACCAGTCGTCGGCCTCCTCGGCTAACATGTGGGTACCAAAGCGGACCTTCTGCTCAACAGTACAGTCCATCACCCTGAAAATCCTCTCGATCTCCTTCAGCCAAGCCATAGCACCATCTGGATCATATTTGCCCTTAAAGGTGGGCGGATTCTCCCTCTGGAAGGTAGTCAGACTCCTAAAACCAGCATTATCTCCAACATTTTGCTGACCCTGCACAGCCTGAGCCATAGCTTGCAATGCAGCAGCAAGAGCAGCGTCGTTCCTTCCAGCCATTATGAACTATCACTGCAGCACAAAGTAAAGATTTAGAACTAATCTATTGTCATAAGACACTATGACAGGACAACATTGGCCGGACAGACCGAACTGCTCTGATACCACTAATGTAACACCCCTTTTCTACCCGTCACTTTGTTTATAAAATCAGAGTTTGAAAATTTCGTTCATAAGGAATGTTACACATACTTCAAACAAAACGTCGTTTATCAATTTCAAAAACAGTTTAACTCAATGATCATCCATCCAAGTAGCACTTCAACATAAAAATCTCAAGCCTCATTTAACGTCGCTTATAAAACTCAACATAACACAACCATCTACGCAGCGGAAAATAGTAAAACATAACCAAATAGTCCACATGGACCCAACAACCAAAAATCATTAATTAAATGCCGAGTTCGTTTCCCCCCTGAGTGCTACGTATCAGAGCATGACGACTCGACTCGAAAGAAAAGTGAAGCTAAGACCTTCACTGGGAATCACCTGCACGTTACCAACACGGGGGTAACATTCAAACAGGAAAGGGTGAGCATCATTTCAGTCTATATAATAGAAAATATGATAAGGACTAATCATAGGCTACGCACTAGAACGATCATCCAAAACACTAAACATCCACATCACAGTCATCATTCACATCATTTACAATACTCAACTCATGTCGTGTAAGCTTATGAAAATGCAACCCACTCGCGGGTATATGCATGAGGTACCTTTTCACAAAACGTCGCTTAGCCACTCAGGCCTCATCATCACTTAGCCACTCAGGCCTCAAAACGTCACTGATTTTATGCATATGGGCATGAGACACTATGACATGCACCATTCACAACACACAACCACACAATTACTCAGATCATAGTCAACAATGTGACCCGTCACTTACCAGTTTGCTCGCACGGAGCACAGCACCTGTCAAATTCATAATCATCACACAACGTCACTTGGCCATTTAGACCTTAACATCACTTAGCCCTTCGGGCCCCAAACGTCACTGGTTTTTCATCGACACTCTCACATAAACATCAATCAACTCAAACCATCACCACTGAGGGCAAAAACGTCATTTGACTAACCACTAAGGGCATCCTCGTCATTTACACATCATTATCTACAACTTTGGCCACTAGGGGCAAAACAGTCTTTACACGTCACAACTAATAATAAATAGCCACTAAGGGCAAAACAGTTATTTAACTAGCCCCGAGAGCATCATCGTCAAAATCATCATTTTTGACATTACTTCGCTAAAACTGTTGTTTATACACCAAAAAGGATTTTTAAAGAGCTTCATATCATTTTTCAATGTCACTGGGACGATCACCGGGGACGGCCACTTGGGCTCCCACAAACAATCAGAGAATAACAATTTTTCATTTTAAAAATTAGACCCATGGATGGACAACGAAAAGAGCTTCACTACACTTTTTGAATCGTTCGAAACGGACGTCTGAGTCAAGTGTTATGATAAAAACAATTTTGGGAAAAATTAGGCAACATCCTGGGAACAGGCGCCTTAGGCGCCCAGGCAACCAGGCAACAAGTGCACAGGCGCCCAGCGCCCAGGCAACAACAACGCAACACAACACGGGCGCCATGCGCCCAGGAGCAACAGCGCGCCACACAGCGCAACACAACACGAACACGGGCGCCTAGCGCCCAGGCGCAACAACGCAACACGCAACACAGCGCCACAGGCGCCCAGCGCCCAGCGCCCAGGCGCGCACAACGCAGCACGCACACGACACGGGCGCCTAGCGCCCAGGCGCGCCCCCACGCGCAACAACACACAGCACAGGCGCCCAGCGCCCAGCACAGGCGCTTAGCGCCCAGAAACCAGCAACCAACCCAGAATTTGTCCAACACTTTTTAACACTAAAAATTGGTTTTTCTAACAAATTTAAAGTGTAAAAACTCAAATTTTTCCAGCAACTAAAAACGCATTTATCTCATTCCAAATTACCAAAACTCAATTTATCAAAATTCAATTAAACAAACAACACCACTAACCCCCTCATGCGACTTCACTTCCAACAAATCAACGCATAGATCAACACCATATTTCTCATTACATACGCATAGCACCATCAACAACGCAAGTTCGTAGATCAAGAACCAAGCAATAAATCAATTCGCATGAACTCATGATTAATATATATATATATATACGAAAATTTGCATCAAGAACATCAAGAACGCGAAGAACATCAAAAACGCAAAGAACATCAAGAAACATACGGTTCTAATACAAACCCTAGATCTAGAACCCATCATATGAATTATTAGATAGAATGATAGAGCTCCCCTAACCTCGAAATTGAAGAACGGAGGCTCCGGAGATAGTCACGTACAGGACCACAGCAACAAAAATCACGTTTCCTTGCTCTTCCTTGGGTGCGACTTCTCTCCTCTTCTTCTCTTCTCCTTACGGCGCCCCTTGCTCTCTCTCTCTCTTTCTCACGCTATTTCTTTCTCTCCCTTGTTCTCTCTTTCAACTTCGCAATTCCTCCACCAAAACCCTAGCCCCCAACACCTAACCACTTCGCATATGACAAGAATAATGGGCTTGGGCTTCTCACTTAGGCCCAAGTCCATTTGGTTTGGCACCTCCACTTTCTAATACTTCCTACACGTATTAGTATAATTTCTAACTAATTAAAATACATCAAATAATTTAATTTAAATCCCCCAATTACTTAATTAAATAAATTAATTAAATAATTTTAGGGTGTTACAAAACCACTTTCCACAAAAAATGTGTCTATTCTTTTGTTCCAGGCTCTTGGAGCCTGTTTCAGTCCATACAAAGCCTTGTGTAAATGGCATACAAGACTTTCCTTTCCTTTTATCTCAAAGCCAGGTGGCTGTGAGATAAAAACAGTCTCTTCCAATGGTCCATTTAAAAAGCAGACTTAACATCTAAATGATGTAAGTCCCATTTCTTACAGCAGGCCAAGGCAGTGACCAACCTGATGGTCTCATGCCTGGCCACAGGTGAGAATACTTCCTCATAGTCTATTCCTTGCTTTTGTTGGAACCCTCTGGCAACAAGTCTTGCTTTGTGCTTGACTATTTTGCCATTGGGATCTAACTTGAGCTTAAAGACCCATTTAACATGCCTATATTTTTATACTCCTTCCTTATCAGATATTTATTCCATTTCTGAAGTGTTACTTTCATCAACAAGGGGTTGATGGCTCGTGGACTCTAATGTAAGTGTGACCATTGATAGTATATGTGTGATATTTATTTTTCATTTTGTCTAAATTGAGAAAAAATTTAGTAAAAGTATTCATTATGTCAAAATAGAATTTGCCCTTGTTAAAAAAAGTTATGGAAAAGTTAATATAGAAATTTTTTTATGGAAAGTTTTTATAAACAACAGTTTCTCATAATTTATTTTTGAGTTAATAAATTTCTTTTAGAATTCTTTTATTGCAACCATTTTTTACTTTTATTTATTTTTTTTACAAAGAGAGGCATAATCTATATATTTTGGTATAAACTAGGTATACTCTGCGCGCAACTGGAGAGACTAATCCCTCGAGCCGGGTAGAACCACAATGGGCGGCAAAGCTCTCTCTAAAGAGAGTTAACACTGCTACATTCTCAAGGCTGGATTCGAACTTAGGACTTTGGTTTTGTTGTTTTAAAAAAATTGTTTACAATTTCTTTTGTAAATCAATTAATAAGTAAATATTGTTTATTTATTTATAATAATTAATTTAATAAAAATACTTGATAGCATTAGCCTATATTTTTATTCTCCTTCCTTATTAGATATTTATTCTATTTCTGAAGTGTTACTTTCATCAACAAGGGGATGATGACTCGTGGACTCTAATGTGAGTGTGACCATGTTTTTTTGTACGAACCAGGTATCCTAACACTGCTGCATGTTCGAGGCTTGATTTGAACCTAAGACCTTGGTTAAATTGGGTGAGACCCCTACCACCTCATCTAAGGGGTATTGGGTTGAGTGTGACCATGTGATAGTATATGTGTGATATTTATTTTTCATTTTCTCTAAACTGAGAAAAAATTAAGTAAAAGTATTCATTATGTCAAAAAAATAGAATTTGCTCTCGTTAAAAGAAATTATGACTTGCTAATTAAGACAAACTGAAACTACCTAATCAGATAGGTACAGAATAGAGCCGAGAAATGAAGAAATTTATCAGTTTTTAAGAAAATGTAAATACACACAACAACCTCTTCTTGTTGCATTTAATACACTCAACAACTTCTACACACTCACCTCCCATTTCCAACCCACAATCCCTTCCCTTTAATCCATTCTCATATCACAAGATAGACAAACACATTCCATCTTTCTCACAATTTTCTTTGTTTGTGTTTCTATTTTGTAAAATTCAACCATGTCTACCATCCAGATGGTACCTATTTGCAGCAAGTTTGGTTACAAAAAGCTGAGACATGAAGTTATGTATGATGAAGAAAGGGAGAGAGTGATTCTTCAGAGATCATCAAAGAATTGGTTTAGGTTAAGAAGGATTCCTATGAGGAGAAGGTTTAGGTTGAAAATCTCAAGCTTGAGAAGACTGTGGAGGAAGAAAGCTAGGTTGGTCTCTTCCATGAAAATTTCATGTGCTAAAGTCATGAAAAGGTTCAAAGATGGTCATGTTCATTTTGGTGATCTTTTTGCTGGAAATTACTTGTTCATGCAAGTTAGTCCTGCTTCACTCAATTCCATTGCAAAGGATATCATTCTTCCAAAAACTGCTTAGTCTTTTTTTTGTCACTATTAAAAAAGTGAAATTAGAGAAAAAAATAGCCACAAATAATGAACTCCGTGTCTAATTTTGTATCTAAATATTGTGAAATCAAAATTAGTGACGGATTTCAATATTTTCGTCAGTTTTTTGTTTCTGGTAGGGATTTTATTGTCTCCTTGTGTTTATAGAAAGCCTTGTTGTTTAATAAAGCAACAGGTTCAATTGATCAACATGTGTAGCAAAATTACTTATATATAGTTGGAATTAATCATCTTTTCCATCTGAAACAGAAACGTTTGTACGTCTCATGGTATTGGTAATTTATTGATGAATGATTTTTTAAGTATACCACTAATTATTGTTGTTAATCATCCTAACTCCCCTTTTCTAAGAGCTTTTAGTTTTGGGTGCATGATGTATTCTTAAAATTATTTTCGTTCGTCCTAGACCAGTTTATAGGACAAATCTGGTAATTTAATTTGGGAGAAAGAATGAAAAGCAAGTTCATTGTAAGATTTCTTACTAATATAATGACAATTGTACGGAAGAGTACGGTAAACAGGGAAGAATACGGTAAACATTGAACTGGTGAAGCGTTGTCATTGAATATATTGAAATTACAAGATAATTCCTAATATAATTTGTGTTAGTTACTTTAGTCTCTTAACATATTGACGTACCACCCAAGAGCACTTGGATGAGATGGTAGGGGTCTCTGTTAAGAGTTCCACATCGGATGTGATATAGCCCGAAAATGAGTATATAAGTGGGAGGCATCTCTCACCTTACAAGCCGGTTTTGTAGGATTGAGTTAGGCCCAACCCACATTCTAAGAGTCTCTTCTAGCTTAACCAAGGTCCTGGGTTCGAATCCCGCCTTGGGCATACAGCAGTGTTAAATCTCTTGAAACACCCTGAATTTATTGGACAACTAAGACCTATTAGTTGTTGCAATTTTATTTACAAGGTGATGTCTAAAGTGATGGTTGGGAGATTGAAACCCCATCTGAATGATATTATTTTTCCTCAGCAGAGTGCTTTTGTTGGGGGAAGACTTATCCAAGATAACCTCATTGTGGCCCAGGAAGCTTTCCACTTCCTAAAGAAAAGAAAGAACTCCTCTAATTGTGGTTTTGCAATCAGGCTGGATGTGAACAAAGCTTATGATCGTGTGGATTGGAACTTCCTAAGGGGTGTCTTGATCTCTTTTGGGTTTAATGTCATCTGGGTATCTCTAGTTATGTCTCTTGTCACTTCTGTTAGGTATTTATACCAAGTCAATGGGTCTAGAAGTCGTGTCATTTGTCCTGGTAGGGGTCTTAGACAAGGAGATCCTCTCTCCCCTTATCTTTTTATCCTTGTGTTTGATGTCTTAGCTAGATTGATCTTTAGATCTTGCTCTAATGGGAACATTCATGGCTTGAGCTTGGCTCCTAGAGCACCTATACTAACCTACTTGTTTTTTTGCAGATGATGCTATAATTTTTGGTAAATCTAACACTGAGGAGATCTATAAGGTGGTTAATATTCTAAATGCTTTTAAAGAGGTTTCTGGTAAGAGAATCAATCTGCAGAAATCAGGCCTTATATATGGAAAATCTGTCCCTCTTCAACTACAAGACTCTCTGTCAATTATTCTTAATACTCCCCTTTGGGACTCTCCTGGGAAATATTTAGGAATACCTGTTGAGTGGGGTAATTCTAAAGGGCACGCTTTGCAATGATTTAAAAAATGGTGTTGTCTAAGCTGGAGGCTTGGGAAGAGCAGTTCCTTTTTCAAGCAGGCAAGGAAGTTCTTATTAAGTCAATTGTACAAGCAATCCCCTTGTTAGATTACCAAAAAACTTCTGCCAGACTCTATGCTCAACTGTGTCTAATTTCTGATGGAGTTCAAAGCTCAGGATGAGAGGCATACATTGGAAGAGTTGGGACTATATGTGTCAGCCAAAGAATAAAGGTGGTCCGGGGTTCAAAAGGTTCACACAACAGAATTCCTCGCTACTCTCTAAGCAAGTCTGGAGGTGTATTCAAAGCTTTAATGATTACTGGGCAACTATTCTTAGAGGTATTTGCTGTAGTAGAGAAGATTTCTGGGAGGTGAAACCTAAAGCAGGAATTTCTTGGGCTTGGAGAAGTCTTCTTCATGGTAGAGACCTGCTAAAGGCAAAGGGTATGTGGATTGTTAGGAATAGGTCTAAGATCAACATCAGAGAGGACAATTGGTTGCTGTTCTGGACTAGGTCGCAGCCCACTGAAGTAAATGGGCCGGCCTCGAGCGGGCCAACAGTGAAGCAGCGCTACACAACCTAGATTCGCAGATCAACGGCGGAGATTAAGCCATATGCGATCCGACGGTCGCGCGCAGAGCCTCTGACGCTATATATATAGGGGTCTGACCTCAGCTAAAAGGTACGCACAACAAAACATATCGTTACTCTGCTCGAAATTCACCCCACTGACTTGGCGTTGGAGTGCCATTGCAGGTACACCCCGCGGGAGCTCCGAACGCGACCAACCACAGCTCGAGGCCTGTTACAACGCCTCTCACAGCTGAGTCAAAGAGCCAACATCAGCAAAGCGACGTACTCATCTAATCAAAGGAACTAATCGCCCCTCGCAGGGTCCAGTTCATTGGCGACCACAGTAGGAGAGCTTCTTTCCCACCCTGACTGACATGCCACCACGAGGGCGACCACGCGGCGCCCCGCGCTTGAGGAACACGACCATGATCCCTCGGCAGCAACAACAGACTCCGGAAAGGCCACGCTGCCGATGCTGAAGATACGGCCTCTAGCACCAAAGCGGCCCCCACCCATCAAGCAACAATCGGGCTACCAAGCGCGATCGTACAGGAATTGCGCGATCTGTTGAGCGTAAGGGACAGACACATCGCACACCAGGTTGCTTCTAGGAGAGCATACACTGCACCCGAGCAACGTTGCCGCGACGACGAATCCCCTTTGCGCAGAGGTAACCCGTCCCGGAGGCATCGATCGCCCCCGAGGAGGTCATATCACATATGTGCATCGATCGCCCCCAAGAAGGCGAACAGGGCGAGGTGTTATCCAGGTTCGACCACAGACACCACCCACCTTGACCGACCCTACCTACTGGCCCGAGGAGGAAACCTACCAAAAATCTCCGTACAACTCCACTGATTCATTAGCTCGGTCAAGGAGCCGATCGCTCGACAGGTACCCCCGTCCATACTACAATGAACCTCCGCCAGCACGACCTCGTCGCCATGATTCCACCTCTGAACAACGTGGTCATCGGGTGCGCCGCTCTGAGGACCGACCACCTCGTAGGAGGATGAGCGACGGCGACATGGGGCCCTTCACTCGCGACATAGAGGAGTATCCCATCCCGTGAGCACTAGAGAAGCCTCCCTCAGATCTCAGGATGTATAGCGGAGTGAAGGACCCGGACGCCCACTTGAGGTATTTCGATTTGGTAATGAAGTAGAGGGGCGTATGGGCCGGTTAAATGCAAAATTTTCCCATTAACCCTGGAGGGACCCGCCTTGGAATGGCTCACAGAGTTAAGGCCCAACAGTATCTCGTCCTGGGAACAGCTAGCCCGAGTTTTTAGTGCCCGCTTTACCGCATCCAGGGTAAAGCCCAAATCACATGCCATCCTGAAGGCAATTAGACAAGGGTCGGATAAGACCCTCCGTGACTACGTTGAACGATTCAACAAGGAAGTCGCCAACGTGCGAGGACTGGAGGACGACATGTGTAACAGCCCAGGTCCACCGCAGCGGCCACCCCGGTCCCACTGTTACCTCACGGTCTTCTCTACCCCTCTTGTAGAATTTTTGCCTTCCGTGGGAATCGAACCTTACACCTGAGGCATAAGTGCAAGTTAAACCCCCTTCCCACTACCAATTGAGCGCGCGCTCAATTGGTAGTGGGAAGGGGGTTTAACTTGCACTTATGCCTCAGGTGCAAGGTTCGATTCCCACGGAAGGCAAAAATTCTACAAGAGGGGTAGAGAAGACCGTGAGGTAACAGTGGGACCGGGGTGGCCGCTGCGGTGGACCTGGGCTGTTACATAAAAAGGCGCGCTCAATTGGTAGTGGGAAGGGGGTTTAACTTGCACTTATGCCTCAGGTGCAAGGTTCGATTCCCACGGAAGGCAAAAACTCTACAAGAGGGGTAGAGAAGACCGTGAGGTAACAGTGGGACCGGGGTGGCCGCTGCGGTGGACCTGGGCTGTTACAACATGCGTTTGTGGTTTCTTCGAGACGGTCTCCACACTGGTAGCCTATTCGAGATAGAAGTTGGGGTGAACGAGCCACCGAATCTTGAAAATATCTTTCGACGATCTCAGAGGTTTATGAATTATGAAGAGAGGGTGATGGCCACCCAAGCCATCGCAGACACGGCTAGAGGACCCCAAGTGAACCGGGGCCAAGGATCTAGGAGGGATCAGGAAGGACCATCAAGGGAATTCAAGCAGAGAAAATTCCCCGATCGAACAAAGCTTAACGCCTCATATGCCCAAATTCTATCTGAGTGTGCGAACACGAAATTCAGAGATATCAAGAGACCTGATCCTCTCGTCCTCAAAGAAGGGCAGCGCCCGTCCCGAAAATACTATCGATATCATAGAAGCAGCGGGCATGAAACCAACAACTGCATGGCCCTCAAGGACGACATAGAGGAGCTAATCAGAAAAGGTAAGCTAACCCAGTATGTCAAAAGGGGCCAAACAGGTAGACAAGAGGAGAAGAATGGAGCCCGGTCCCCTCGAAAGGGGAAAGCCATTGTGAATGAAGTCGGCAAAGGCGGAAAAGAAGACGACGAGGAGGATGATGGGGTCGAGAACGACCAAAAGAGGTCAAGAGGACGCCCTGTCGGAATGGTGATCACTGGAGGATGCTCCATAGAAGGAGGGGAAACAAACAAATCCATGAAGAGGAGATGGAAAGACATAATGAGCGCCGCGTCAACCTCCACTGCCAGTGCTCCGTCGAATCGACCACCCTTGACGTTCAACGATGATGACATGCTTGATGGGAAGCCAAACAAGTATGTCCCTCTGATTGTCACTGCAGTAATGGCAAACGTCGAAGTCAGGAGAATCCTTATAGACCAGGGAAGCTCGGCGGACATCATCTTCGAAGACCTTATAGATGTCCTGTGAATTTCAAAAAACGAGCTAAAGGCCTATCGTGGCTCCGATTTAATAGGCTTCAACGGATCGTCGACCACACCCCTTGGAACGGTGGAGCTCATGGTAACGTTTGGGGATGATAGCGGGAAGAAGCCAAAGTGTAGGACTGTGAAAACTAATTTCCTCGTGTTGCCATGCAAATCAGTATACCAGTGCATTATTGGGAAACCCACATTGGGGGAACTAGGGGCAGTAACCTCCACAGTCCACTTGAAGATGAAGTTTTACTCCGACAATAATGAGGTGGTTACCGTCCCGGTCGACTTACAAGCCGCTCGACGATGTCATTTCATGAGCATAAAAGAACAAGGCGAGTACGAGGCGAAGAAAGCGGATGCTGTAAGTAAAGGCGGAAACCAAGTCAACGTGGCCGACCTAGACGCCCGCTACGACCCAGACAGTGACGTGGAAGAAGGGGATGATAACCTAACCAAAGAACTCAAAAACGGAATCAAGAGACCAGAGCCGGACGGAGAGTTCGTCCAGATACAGTTGGGGAGCGACCTAGAGAAAACGGTGAAGGTAGGGAGCGACCTTCCCCCACAAGTAAAAGACTTGTTAATCTAGTGTTTAAGGGTGCACGCCGATGTATTTGCCTGGAGTGCGGCCGATATGCCAGGCATTCCACCCGAGGTAGCCTGCCACCACTTGACAGTCAACCCCGACGCTAAATGGGTCACCCAACGAAGACGGGTCCAAAATGAAGAGAAAGCACAAGCGGCCAGCAAAGCGGTCGACGATCTACTAGAAGCTGGGTTCATCCAGGAGATTAAGTACACAACATGGTTGTCAAATGTAGTCCTGGTAAAGAAGGCAAATGGGAACTGGCGCATGTGCGTCGACGACACTGACCTTAACGGAGCATGTCCTAAAGACGCCTTCCCAGTGCCCAGGGTGGACCGGTTAGTCGACAGCGGGAGTGGTTACCGATTGCTCTCATTTTTGGACGCATATTCGGGGTACAATCAAATCGCAATGCACCCACCAGATCGAGAAAAGACTGTGTTTTTGACCGTAAAGGGAAACTACTGTTACTTGGTCATGCCCTTTGGGTTGAAGAATGCTGGGGTCACCTATCAGCGAATGACGATTAGAGTCTTTAAAGCTCAAATCGGCAAGACAGTCGAAGTGTACCTGGACGACATGATCATTAAAAGCAAGCAAGATACCAGCCATGTGGACGACCTGAGAGAAGTGTTCACGGAGGCCCGCAGAAATTCACTTAAGCTCGTCCCCGAGAAGTGCACGTTCGGAGTCCGAGGAGGCAAGTTCCTTGGGTTTTATTTGACAGAACGAGGAATTGAATCGAACCCTGACAAATGCAGAGCGGTAACAGAGATGACGTCCTCAACAAGAAAAAAGGAGGTCCAAAAATTGAACGGAATGGTAGCCGCGCTCTCCCGGTTCATTTCGAAAGCCGCTAGCAAATCCCTCCCGCTCTTCAAAGTAATGAAGAAAGATGCACAGTTTGAGTGGACGCCAGAGTGTGACCTCGCTTTACACAGTTTGAAGGAGGCTTTGCTATAGCCGCCTATTATGACTACACCCGAGCCCGGGGAACCCTTATATCTTTACCTGTCCATTAGCGATGAAGCTTTAGCAGTCGTGCTAGTACGGGAGAACGAGTTGAAGCAGAACCCGATATACTTTGTGAGAAAAGCACTTCAGGGACCGGAGCTCCGGTATCAAAGAATTGAGAAGTTAGCCCTGGCCCTGATTGTGGCTTCACGGAGACTGAGGCCGTATTTCATGGCCCACCAGATCGTACTTAGAACCAACCAACCCATTAGGCAGATCTTACATCGGCCAGATCTAGCGGGAGGAATGATCAAATGGGCGGTGGAGCTCTCGGAGTTCGGGATCAGATATGAAACCAGGACGACTACCAAGGCACGGATCTTAGCCGATTTCATTGCGGAGATGACCCCGATCCAAGGCAAAGTCTTTGAACCGACCTGGAGGCTGCATGTGGACGGCTCCTCTAACAGCAAAGGTAGCGGGGCGGGTTTGATTTTAGAAAGTCTAGAAGGAATGACAGTTGAAGTCTCTTTGACCTTCTCCTTTTCCACCTCTAACAACCAGGAGGAATATGAAGCATGTATTGCTGGTCTTATGCTCGCCCGTGAATTTAAAGTGCAAAGAGTTGAGCTCCACTCAGACTCCCTGCTTAGTGTCTCAGATCAAAGAAACATTTGATGCCAAAGATGAAGTCTTACAAAGGTTCCTCGCGAAGGTAAGAGAGCTGCTCGAGCAGTTCGACCATGCGGAAGTCCAACATATCCCCAGATCAGAGAATGCAAGGGCCGATGTGCTTTCAAAACTGGCAAGTACCAAGGCTCCAGGGAATCATAGGACTGTGATTCAAAAGATCCTCCCCCAGCCCAGTGTCCGCCTAGAAGCGACTCCAAATACAGATGTCTGCATGATCGATCAGAACGAGACTTGGATTAACACCATCCTAAAGTATATTAGGGACGGGGAGGAACCAGATGACCCAAAGAAGGCGGCCCTTACACGAAGACGAGCGTCGTCCTAGTCAGTAATTGAAGGGAAACTGTTCCGGAGGGGGTTCTCACTACAAGAAAAATTGGACTTTGCGGCGAGCAAAATCCGCCGCAAAAGCCAAATTTACGGCGGATATTTAGACTTTGCGGCGGAATTTTGCCACCGGTAGCCAGCTCGAAGCAAACGCTTTGCGGCGGATTACCCGCCGCAAGTTTGCGGCGGATTTAGTGGCGCCGCAAATTCCGCCGGAACTTTGCGGCGGATAATCCGCCGAAAAAGGGACAAATTTTTACCGCAAAATATCCGCCGGAAAGTGCCCAATATCCGCCGCAAAGTACCCGTTATCCGCCGCAAAGTACCCGTTTTATTTAAAAATAAATAAATATAATTTTTTAAAAAAAAAAACGTTTTATTTAAAATTCCGCCGCAAAGGACACAAATCCGCCGCAAAGTACCCTTTTTTAAAAAGAAGTTATTATTTTTAAAAAATAAATATTATTTTTTTAAAAAATCGTTTTAATTAAAAAAATATATTATTTTATTAATTTTTTTAATTATTGATAAAAAAATAAAATCCAATAACTAATTAATTTTTAATTTAAAAAAAATAAAAATTGGGAAAAGCAGTAAAATATTATCACCAAAAAAATATCCATACAATTAATAAAATATCCATACAAAAAATAAAATAATCTAAAGCTACTGGGGTGCCTGCCGGTCAATGTCATCAACATTATTATAATATGTATCATCATCTTGAAGTAAAGCACTAAGCGATGACATTTGGACATTAAGATCAATGTCCAGCGGGGGTGACCGCTGCTAGGGGTACTGCTGGTTTGACTGGATCAGGGGTGACTGATGTTGGGGCTGCTGGTATGGCTGGCGGGGTGACTGATGCTGCTGCTGGTATGGCTGGAATGGCGCATACTGCGGGGGATATTGGGGTGCATACGGCTGGGGATACTGGGGTGCATACTGCTGCTGGTAGTAATGTTGCTGTGGCGGCGGCGGGTAGGATGCTGATGAGGATGGCCTCGAGTGCTGACACATCATCTGATCCTGCAATAACTTAAAGCGCTCCTCCATGCGCTCCTCGGCTACCCTAGCCTGCTCCCGAAGCGCCTGCATTTCCCGATCACTTTGATCCCGAAGCGCCTGCATTTCCCGATCACTTTGCTCCTGCCGCTCGACAATCTGACGCTGAGCCTCGCTCAGTTGCTGCGTCAATTTCCTAACATCATTCAACTCACCAGCATTGGGAACATAATTGCGACCAGCCGAGGATCCAGAATGTGAATCTGATAAACTCGGAATAATGCTTGTTCGAAAAGGAGCCGGTCCAATACCACCTGATCCTACCAGACGATTAGTCTTTTAGGGACCAACTGCTCTCTCCCAAACTTGACGAGCTTCGATACCACTCTTTTAGCTTTATAATAACTTTGCGGTAAACTCCCTCTAATGGGGGTTGCATCCAACATCATTTTGGTCATATATTCCATGCACAACTCAGCAACATTAAATTGAGACTTAAGACCCTACAACCGAACACACATTGATAATTTTGAGTCTGTAGATCCTTCAAATATGGGTTTATTTGTCTCACTCAAATACATGTAAAACCTTTGAGCTTCCTCATTTGGAACTTCGTCAGCATCTGGTTCTTCAAAATCCAAATTTACTCCAACAGCGTCAGATATCATTCCCTGATAAACATCTAACGGTTGTCACTAGTGCAAAAAAGGGATTTAAAGTCAGGCGAAAAGGGGATTTAAAGTCAGGCGCCCGCTTGACTTTTATTAAGTCGACTTTGTATGTCAAGAGTTTTAAAGTCAAGCGATAGCCTGACTTCGTAAGTATGTTTTAAAGTCAAGCATTTGTTCCGCCTGACTTCGTAAGTATGTTTTGAAGTCAGGCATTTGTTTCGCCTGACTTCGTAAGTATGTTTTGAAGTCAGGCATTTGTTTCGCCTGACTTCGTAAGTATGTTTTGAAGTCAGGCTTTATTGCCGCCTGACTTCGTAAGTCTGTTTTGAAGTCAGGCTTTAGTTCCGCCTGACTTCGTAAGTCTGTTTTGAAGTCAGGCTTTAGTTCCGCCTGACTTTAAAAGTTCATTTTTTTTAAAAAAAAAATTATTTGGTAGCCTTAATGTATCCTCAATTTCATTAAAAACGACTCCACTGGGGATCAAACCCAGAATCTCTGGTTCCGTAGACCAGCGCCTTATCCATTGGGCCATGGAGTCAGATTCAAGTTTTAGGCATTAACCACACATGAGACCAACAAATCTAGACCAAGACAAAGACAGAAAGCTGCCACAAACTTATTCAAAAACAACATATTGAAGAATCAAACAGCAACAGAACACTAGAAAATGCATGCACATTATATATTTAATAGCTATAAGGTATTTGCAACATATTGAAGAATGAAACTGCAACAGAACACTAGAAGATGCAGCAGAGCAAGCACATGACTTACAGCAAATATGACCACAACCCAAAGCATATGGATTGAAAACAACATCCTAACATATCAAATTCAAAGCATATGGACAACAAACATTTCCATGGCACTACCAGCTACAAAATAAATTGGCCATACCAAATTGATCCACTATTTCATGATAGAAAAATGCCCCAGCTGCCACCATAAGAACATTCTACTGAATTCCTGCAACAATTTGATATAATTATTTTCAGAGGACACAACGTCACAAAAGCATAATAGACATGCAGCATTTTGTAATCAAATCTCTCTTAAGTTGTCCTTAATCTACTGCCTATGCATATGCTATTTCATAAACTTTCTTAGCTTTGTTAGAAGGAAAAACTGTGACAATCATAAAAGCAATTTTCATGATCCTTATAAAGAAAAACAGTTTTGGTAAACAAAATAGAGAGACAAACAGCTAGGAATTTAAGTCTAGAATAAATGCCAGTGCTAAGTGATATAAAGTGTTTAATGCTATAAGTTGGATTTTTAAAAACTGTTTCCAAAATGACAACATAGCTGAAGATTAATTGTGCTAAAAGGTTATTTGATTCAATATTTGATTATAGTTCTACAATTCTAGTATCACTATATAGCTGAATGATTCTAGTATCATTGTATACTTATTTGTAGCAAGCTTAAATGCAGAGATATGTAGTTCCAAATGCCAAAAAACACAAGATAATGAAGACATCTGGAAACTAAATGAACGTGCTGAATTTATACAAATTAATGTTCCAGCCAGTTATGTTTAGAATAGCACATAAGCCAAATATGGATGCCAATAGAAGAATGTGAGTACTATATAAAAAGTGAGTACTATATAAAAAAATAATGAATAAGGAAAAAAAAATTGGTGAAGTAGACATTGTCACCTCTTAACTCAAAGTAAAACTATATAAAAAGTGATGCTCAGATAAAAGGAGATATTCTAGGTATTGTTACTTTACCTTGTTCACATATTTCTCTACTAATGAAGGAAGATCAGACTTAGGTTTCCATCCTCCAAATAGAGATCCTTTCAATGTTCTTCCCATTAGCAATAGTCCATAATGAGCTGACTCTCAGGCTTCACTTTTGGTGCATCAAGTGTTACTGTCAAACCCCATCCCTATTATGAGAAACAAGAAAAAGGCAAAATGAAATTCATGTCTAATGTAGAAGTTATAAACATGAATCTAGGGATATAGAGTATTACATCACAGCATTACTGCAATGCAGTGGTTATCATATCAGTATCACCCACACATTCAAAACAGAAATCTGGTCCTCCATCAGTAATGCGCTTAATAACCTGAAATTTTCAACAAACTAATGGTCATGTTATCATCAGTTTTTTTATCACTCTGCATGTGCTCATAGTTTATGTAAATTATAACAAACAGAAATCTGGTCCTCCATCAGTCTACAAGAAAATTGTACCAGCAACTAATCATATTTCATTGACTACAGAGGAAAATACCAGTAAACTTGGTCACAACCCATGTACATACTTCCTCATGGTGCTTGACTGACATGAAATCATGCCTGTCAAAGCAGTCCAGTATTTTGATGCAAGTTGCTATATGAGGAAGTTGGGCTTATACAAATGATTGACATGTTTCAAAAAAATTGCAAAAATTTACCTGCCAATATTTGGTGCCCATGCAACAGCATAAACCTGATCACCCTTGTCCTCAGGCAGTGCCAATTCTGCCACCGGAAGCCATCTTTGATGAACCTGGTCAAATTCCCATACCTGCACAACAAATATCGTGAGTCAAAGATGTAGAATCCCCCAAATCCAATAGGACAAAGATGTGGAGAACTTTTTGCAGGTGCTAAAACACTGAAATAACCCCTATTGTCTCAGACTGTCTGTAACATTTGCAAGGCTATACACATTATACAGTTCAGACTCAACAGACATTGATAGACAACTCTAGAATACAACAGCCACACCATGGAAAATTCAAGAGAATGTAACGGAAATCTAAATGAAATGACAGAACGAACAAAATAAATGTATAGTATATTGGTTTTTTGTAAGAAGAATATTAAGGGTATCATATCATGACTCGGAGAGAAGTAGGACAAGCTAATTTTACCTGAAGCTGCCAGTTTCTCAGTTCCAAGGGATCTAAGAGCTCAAAAACTCTCAGATGACCATCTGAATATGCAGTAACCTTTAATGTTCATAAAACAGTAACTAAAATTAAAAGAATAGAATATTATGTTAACACATTCTTACAGGATTTCAGGTGAAAAGCATGCACATAGAATGCACAAGTGATCGATGAAAAATGTGAAATTGCACCAGGCAAACTGATAATTAGAACATCTAATAACAATTTCAAATTGAAATTTTTTGCAAAAATATATATTGTTCAAAGATAAATATTATGTTTAGTAGCTATGAAACTAACCATTTTCAAACGAGTCTGAGAGATTCCAAATTGAACATCAAGGACTTTGCTAGAACTGCTACCAAAGGTTTTGCAAATCTTCCATTGAAGGGACTGCGAATCTACAAAAACAAAATAAGTAAATAAGAAGCACATTTTTAAGAAGCACAATTCTCAGCTTTAGTCAACGATACCTTCCACAACATCTTCCAACAATGAAACAATTCCATCAACTGAAATACACGCAACTGCATCACCATACTCAGGTGGAACCCAAACTATCTTCACGATGTTTGCTTCATGAACCTTCACAGTATTATTCAATGTACTCACTAACAAAAAATAAAAATGGAAATGAATATTTAATTCACTAATAGGGCTACAGAACAAGTATGAAAATATGGATTAGAAAAGCAAATTGCACTGAGTATAAGATATTGTTTGTGTCAATAATGAAAAACATAACAAAGATAATAACTTCAAAATAAAACTATCATAGAAAGCGAGTACTTAAACGCTAATTTTCATATACCGTTGTTACATATCATACCACAGATAATGGTGTTTGTTGATGCTGGGTTTGCCACAAATAAGTAGGTGTAATTCCAAGAAAACGATTGGGAACACCGCCAACTCCAGGTTCCGCTGGATCTAGAGCAGCAAGAGAAGAATTAACCCCACTAACAGAGCTGTTTACACCACCAATTCTGAATCTATTGCAACCTAGCAGCATCTGGGTGTGACTTCACAAGTGGTGAAGTCCTGTGCACTGATCCAGAATCTGCATAAAGAAGAACCAAGTTAGGGTTCGTGTATACGCTGAAATTGATAAGATCAAATAAAGGGGTTTTGATTCTTACAGTTGCTGAAGCCTTCACGTTGCAGATTCAAAGAGAAACCGTGCTTCAACTTGGTGAAATCAGTGAACAAAAAGAAAAATAGATAATCAGTTTGTGTGCATATAAAGTTTTACAAAAGGTGTAAAACAGCAAACAAATCACGAGTGGTGATTTGAAAATCTTCGATTCAGAACTTCAACAAACAAATCGCACATACAAACAACGAAATCAAGGGTGTTTTTCGTTAATACCTGTGTGTGGTGCCTTTCGAACCTCCATTGTTGTGATTCCAGGTTCAATCAGCAAGAAATCAACGAGGAGTGGCGGAACCCTAGCTAAGCTTCGTGGAGAAGACGGAGAACCAGAAGAAGCTTCTAGATTCACGTTGCAGATTCAAAGAGAAACCGTGCTTCAACTTGGTGAAATCAGTGAACAAAATTAAAAACAAATAATCAGTTTATGTGCTTATAAAGTTTTACAAAAGGTGTAAAACAGCAAACAAATCACGAGTGGTGATTTGGAAATCTTCGATTCAGAACTTTAACAAACAAATGGCACATACAAACAACGAAATCAATGGTGTTTTTCATTAGCAGCTTCAAGCCAAGCAATCCTTTCTTTAAGAACCTACATAATCCGTTACAAGATGATCACATATTTATTATATGAATACAAACCATTTCATTGCATGTAATCAATGTAAATCAAATGAAGTTTGAAATGTTTATAAAATTAGTGGCACAAACCAAATTAAGGCTAGGATAGTTAGTTCTCTTCAAATAATAGACACAATGATGATTATTGATTAGTATCCTATCATGCACTACACGTCGAAGATATTTAATGCTGACAGTAGCCTATTATAGGAAATATAATACACTAAAGTAATCTAGACTTCACTGAAGTTTCATGTTAAATTAATGGAAGCCAACTACCTGAACTTCATCAGAAGAGCCACCGGCACGAGCACATAGCTCTGCTTGCAAATACTCCAGTTGTTGTCGCATTTTTAGCATCTCATTAGACATGGGATCTCTATTGACCTACAGAAGAATTAAAAAGTGAGCCTAAATGGCTATCATTATAAAATTATCTTGATATTGTCAAATGAAAAATAGGAATAAAAAGATAATGCAGATACTTACAATGGGCTTATTTCGAATATTGCGTGCACGATTTGCATACTTCAAAGTGTTTAGGGTTTCTTCAGCATTAATATCAGCAGGACTTATGCAGGCTGAAATAGAATTATCATTTGGATATAAGCAGAAAATAAATAAATTCAACAACAACTTGTCTTAAGAAGCAAAATAAAAGGCTTGGAAATAAATCAGAAACACATAGTAGAGCATTCTAATCCTTTCCATCAACCATTTAGTTGCTAGAAGTTCAAATCTGCTGAAAAATGATATATTTAAGATGTAAAATACAAAACAGAGTTTATGCATTTTTACAGCATATCTTAACTCTTAATTCATTTCTAGCCTCCCTGATAAATTTGTTCATTAGAAAGACGCAGTTGTGTAAACGTGAATAATGAAGAGAAAAGAGGAATTGAAAAAATATCAGATTATTAACTTATGCTCCAAGTCCAAGGTGAAGACTAGGAATGTTTGCGTGAAATTGAAGGCCAATAATGAGACACTATGAAAATCGACATATAAGTAAGGGAAAACTGACCTATCATGATTCATTGCAAACCTAATCAGACGCAGCAACTTACTTCTTCACTGTTGACGTTCCTTTCTCTGCAGACTTCAGTTATATCAAGGTATGCTTCGTCGAGGCTAGCAGCAATGAAATTGGGATCATATTGTTAGGCCTACATTGTAGCATCCATGCCATATTGTTAAACATCCCTTGAAAACCTCTTACAGTATGGAGAAAAGTGCTAGGAAATAATTAAAATACTAATTAATCAGGTATGGGTTCAAAGGGTTTGTGATTTTGCCACTGTGACATATCCCCAAAAGACCAAAGAATTCAACCTGTTCATAACACAATATAGAGCAACAACAATGGAGTCTATAAGCTATAACTTATCATACTGTACTAAAAGAATACTAATTTCTTTCTATGAAAAAGGAAAGAAGAAAGTATGAGACAAACATCTACTACTAAATTACTAATAAGGAGATGACATAGTAGTTTTTTAATTTAGCAATAAAAGCTAAAATTATAATTCAAGGATGTAGACATGAATCTAAAACTAAGCATCAATGAAAAGAACAAAACGCAAGGCACATCAGGTGGATGAAGTACAGGATGACAGACATCTTTTTCATATCAGATTTGAACTACATAGCAAGACACAACTTTCTGATTAAATTCAGACTGAACAAGAACTACATAGCAAGACAGATTCAACAATGAGAAAGAAAACAGTAAATAGAAGGAATTTATACCTTTGGTTGAAGTCTTGATTTGTTCATACTGAGTATCTAAACTTATAGCAACAAAACCCAGATTTAGGTTTTCCTAGAACAACCAACACAGCAAGAAACCAGAGGAAGATTAGTAGAATAATACCTTCGCTGTTCTTGTTCTTACGTCCGATTCAAAAACCAGTACATAGAAACCTGTAAACACACCAAACAGAAGTTAGGGTTTCAATTCAGAAGTGAAAACGCAAAGAAATAAAGAAGAAAACTAAGTGTTATACCTTTTCATAGTCATTAACTCAGCTTAACTGAAAGATTCAAGCACTGAGTACGGTAACCTTCGAAAACCGAAGGGTTTGTAAGTGACAAACCTCAGAATTGCTGATTCAGTGCATAAACCATAGGGGTTTTGCATCATCATCATCAAGCATCATCATAGGTGTGAGATTGAAGAGCTTCAACGCTTCAATCACTGAAAAATCAGTGAGAACATCAAAAACCCTAAGCGAAACCAGAGGAAGATTAGTAGAATAATACCTTCGCTGTTCTTGTTCTTACGTCCGATTCAAAACCCAGTACATAGAAACCTGTAAACACACCAAACAGAAGTTAGGGTTTCAATTCAGAAGTGAAAACGCAAAGAAATAAAGAAGAAAACTAAGTGTTATACCTTTTCATAGCCATTAACTCAGCTTAACTGAAAGATTCAAGCACTGAGTACGGTAACCTTCGAAAACCGAAGGGTTTGTAAGTGACAAACCTCAGAATTGCTGATTCAGTGCATAAACCATAGGGGTTTTGCATCATCATCATCATAGGTGTGAGATTGAAGAGCTTCAACGCTTCAATCACTGAAAAATCAGTGAGAACATCAAAAACCCTAAGCGAACGGTGAGAGAGAGAAGAAGGAGAAGAGAGGCGTTGAGAGGAGAGGATCATCGGCCATAGAAGAGCAAGGAGAAGGAGAAGAAGAGAGGCGAGGAGAAGAGAGGCGAGGAGAAGGAGAAGAGAGGCGTACGCGAGAGGAGAGGAGAGGAGAGGAGAGGAGAAGAGAAGAAACGCGTACGCGTTCCGATTTTCTGAGAGTGAAGGGTTCGCGAAGAGAAGGAGAAGAGTGAAATTCTTTTTTTTTTATTTTAGTACTTTAGAGGTCAGGCGTGTATGCGCCTGACTTCTAAAGTACTAAAATAGAAAAAAAAGAATTTCACCCTTAATTACAAGTTTGCCACCGTGTCTACTTATGTAGTCAGGCGAATACACGCCTGACTTCTAAAGTCTAATTTTTTCCCTATTTTTTCACTTTAGAAGTCAGGCATGTATTCGTTTGACTTTAAAACTCGCGAGTTTTGTCTCTTAATTACAAGTTTGCCACCGCGTCAACATATAAAGTTAGGCATCTGAGCGCCTGACTTTAAATGTCTAATTCTTTTCCTGATTTTGCACTAGTGTGTATTCCCCATCCTTCAGATGTCGTAGTCGCTGGATAACTGCTTGATGTGTGATCTACTACTTCAACCGGAACATTAACCGCAGGAACTGCAGCTACCTCTGGCGCTCCTTCCCCGTGACGACTCCATGTCCAATAATTTGGCCTAAACCCATTATTGTACAAATGAAGTCTAACTTCATGTTCATTTTTTATAGCTCCAAAGGAACATTTCAAGCACGGACATCTAATACCGCCTTGTCACCCAAATTCTTCATGATCAATGTACTTAGCACAAAAAATAAACTCTTCTACTCCTTCTACAAAACGTCGTTTTACACCAGACCTTCCAGGATACAATCGATCATACATCCAACTACGATCCATTTTCAAGAATTATGTATACTACACTACAATATAAATAATATAAACTATCAGTTACTTCATATTTTGATATATATATATATTTATATATTACTCATTTTATTTTGATATTTCAATAAACTATCAATTACAAGCAACACAATTAATTTTTTGATAATGTTATATACTAATAATTTAAACATTATAAATAATAATTCCAAATTTAATTTTAAATTTCAATTTTTATAAAACAATATATGTTAATAAAATTTATAAGTGAACTTAATAAATAAGTTTTTTCAATATAAATTATTTTGTATTATTATTGCAAACAAAATTTGTAACAAAATTTTACTATAAATAGTGAAGTAAGTAATATTTTATTAATTACTTTAACAACTAACCGTAGTGAAGAGAAAGCTCTGGCTTGAAGCTTATCCTGAACTCAAGCAGAGAGGAAAAAGGAGGAACCCAAACAATACCTAAACAAACAACAACACAATTAGTAACAAACTCATATTATTATAAAATAATTTAAAAACGAATATAAAAAAAAAATTAAAAACTAAAACTATTAACTCATATCAAAAACATATCTTGAAGAAATTTCCCAATGAGAGGAGAAGACAATTCGTAGGGATGAAGTGCTACACTTCAAGAAGAGATTTAGTAGAGAAGGAGAGAATTTGGAGAGAGTAAAAGAGAAATTTTAAGAAGAGAATGAGAGGATTGTTAGAAGTGTGAAGAATGAGAAGTGGGGAAGGGATATATATAGCAAAACAGAGCCAACGGTCAAAAGGAAATATCCGCCGCAAAGACCCTTTACGGCAGATTTTGGGTCTTTGCGGCGGATTTTGAAATTAAATATCCGCGCTTATTTTTCAAACGGGGATTTGCGGCGGATTGTGGGTCTTTACGGCGAATATTTGAAATTAAAACACTGCGCTTTTTTTTAAAACACCCAAATATCCGCCGCAAGAACCCAAATTCCGCCGCAAATACCCAAAATATGTGCCGCAAATACCCAAAATCCGCCGCAAATACCCAAAATCCGCCGCAAATACCCAAATATCCGACGCAAATACCCTAATATCCGCCGCAAATAACCAAAATCAATATTCACTATTTAGTTAGTGTTGGCAAGATCTTGACCGTTAATTAGTATCGACACTAATCACTATTGACTATTCAATAATCACGCAGCACTATTTAGTGTCGGCAAGATCTTGATCGTTAATTAGTGTCGACACTAATCACTATTGACTATTTAGTGTCGGCAAGATCTTGACCGTTAATTTGTGTCTGCAATATCTTGACCGTTAATTAGTGTCCAAGCTAATCAGTATTCATTATTCAATAATCACGCTGCACTATTCACTATTTAGTGTCGGCAAGATCTTGACCGTTAATTTAGTGTCGAATAGGTTGTTGTATTATTATGAGTATTATGGTTTTTTATTATTTTTTATCATTTATATATTTAATGTCTGCTACCCCTAAACAGAGACCTACGACATTCTCTTGATACGACACTCTCTTGAGCATTGTCGGCAGCAGCTCCAATAGAGTGGCGTATGTCTCCATTTCTTTGTAAAGAATTTCCACATTGTCATGAACACCCCTTCATCTTTTTCGTTAAAAGTAACCCATTTATCAGCAAAAAGCTCCTCCTCCTTATTTCCACCACAAGAGACATATACGCTCATCAAACGCTCGGTATCATCCTCCAACTTAACAACCCGTCCTTGCAGTTCCTCAAACTTTCTATTTATAGATTCAACCATCTTTGCTACCCACTTCGAGCCAGAAAAATTCAAAAAAAATCAAAAAAATCTTTTTGTTACCCTAGACAATGATCAATTTCACATCAAAAATGGTGTGTCACTTTTATCAGCTCACTCTACTCAAAAAAAAAAGAGAAAAGAGATCACAAAAAAGAAAGTGAAATTCAAAAAAGATGATTGAAAAAGAAATCCTCAAAGAAAAAGGCAAAAGCAGTAGAAATTGTGAGCTGATACATAAAATCATCAAACACATAAGATATCCTTGTCCGAATAAACCCACAAACACCTACTTAGGCCGAATTCTCATTTCTTCCACAAAACCCAAATCATTGGCCTCCAGCACTTCTCTGAACCTATTTATCTTTTAAAAGGTAATTGTATCAATAAACCATCAAACACCTCACTGAGCCCATTTGAGCCTATACTCCACAAGCCCATAACCATTGACCACATTACCCATAACCTTTGACCACATTACAAACCCTTCTTTCATAAACCCCTAACCACTAGCCACATTACCACCCAAACAAGTCCATGCGAATCAATGGCTGATTGCTTTCGTTTTCTCAAAGATTTAATTTTACGACAAGTAAGTTTATTTATTTACAATATATTTGCTGGAAAAAAAAATCAAAAAAGGAAAGTTAAAAAAAAAAATCAAAGGGGCTTGCACTCCAATATTCATTCAAATTGCACTAATATCAAGACAAGGTTTAATGATCACCAAGTTGAAATTTTCATCGTATCAAAACCCAGGACTATCAGTCTGTGGGAGTCACCTTAAAAGAACCAAAAGTTTAGACTGGGACCATCACCTAGATCCCAAAATGGGGCAGTCCCTTCACCTTTCATGCTTCTCAAACTTAGGGAAATTTTCCAGCGTCCATCCCATTCATATACCACATCCAATCCATATAGCCATACGACCAATTCCAAAAACCCATGACCCTAACTCAGTCACCTTTCACAACCCCACTAAAAGCAACCAATGAAATACAATTCCAAAGTGGGGCAATCCTGTCGCCATTCACTCCACCTAAAATCTGGGAAATTCGCCCTACACCCATCTCATCCCCTTATCATATTCACATCCATAAGACCATACCGGGGCAATTTCTCAACCCACCATCCTAAACATAGCCTTTCACAAACCCTAGTCAGGGCAACCTTGTCCTGTCATAGTTGGGGCAGCACTAACCACTATGGGTTGAGACAAAATCTTTCGCCTTCCACCCTTCATTCCAAAGTCATGGCGTTCCCAATTCATAATTTTCTCTACACCCCTTACTGTTGTCATCACTAGACATGGACAGACTATTCGATCACCTTCACCGGTAGTCTAAATCGGGGCAGTTCCAGCTTTCATGACTTTGGCAAAAACCTACCATTCATCCCCGCACGTGTCATATCTGTCATACCAAGTCAACTGACTCATTCATCTGTATTTGCACTACTCTACATGTTTATTAAACAATGCTTCAAAGAGAGAGAACACAAGTTAATAATGATAAGTCGGAAACTCACTCAGCTAACTTTGTGGACCTAAAAATCAATCATCATGGGGCACCATCATAGGAGAGCAAAATAAGCGAGTCTGCAAATACGGTCAAATAGTTTTGCACATCAGTGTATGTGAATAACAACCTTGATATTGCCATGTCTGAATTCAAACCTCTTTCCAAGGAATGATTATTCCAAAGCACTCACCTCTCTACCCCTCGCATCGAAAGTCTCATTTCTCATCTCAAAACAAAACACATCTGCATGCATTACTATTATACCATATCATAAATCATTGCACCATACATTGTATTTCAACAACAAGTCATGCATCTACCACAACTATTGCATTTAAGCATTACCTGTGCGCATTCATTCATTCATTCATTCCAAAAAGGGGCAAAAAAGAGAAAACCAAAAAGGCAAAAATCATCCACATTGCACCTGTTACCCCCACCAAAGCATAAATCATTCCATCATGCAACCAGCAGTACATTTGCATTCGCATGTTATCTGCATTCGCATACACAGCTTATCAATTTCTATTTCCGACCAACTTCAGTATCCATCATTCACGGGCTCCTGTAGTCCATTTGCTTTCGCATTGCACATTCATCACATTGCATGAATGCACATAACATTTTTTTGCTTCGATAGACGTGACACGCACGGGTCTCATCATTGCCAAAAACTTTCTACAACACCAATCATATCATTTCGCCATGCATTCATGGTGTCTCCTCCTATTCACCATAGCATGTGCGTATAACCATTGCAATCACATTCATATCTGGTCCACATCCACATACATTGCATTACATTGCATGCATGCACACACATAACATTTTTTGCTTCGATAGACGCGCCGAGTGCCGGTCTCATCATTGCCAAAAGTTTGTACATCACTAATCATATCATTGTACCATGCATTCGTGTGCTTTCCTATCATTCACCATTGCATTTGCATCAAAACATTACATTTCCATTATATTCATATTCACATTTCATGCACTCATCATATACCAAGAAAATAAGCAAAAAAAAGAAGCAAAAAAAACAAAAGCAAAAAAGGGGAAAAAGTCATCTATTACATTTCATTCACCATTCCACTCAAAATCAATCATTGCACATACGTACATTACATGCACGTCATATGCATAGCATCTGTTACTTTTCGACTTCAAGCATCGGTCCCTATATCCCGTTCCTCGAAAATCAGCGCTCCAAGCGCTAACCCCATTATCGCCATTCGGATCACCAAGCAGATCCTTCGGACCCCCATGGTCCATCTGAGCCCCAGCACTCCTTCAGACCACCAATGGTCCTTCAATCCAGATCGCGTCGCGTTATCGAGCAACCGACCGATCATCCGACCCCAGGTCCTTTAGTTCAGTTCGAATCAACACGTCCAAACAACGACTTCGAACTCTACCTTCAGATCACTACGTCGACACTGAGCGCGACGGATCATCCGACCCTAGGTCCTTCAGATCAGTTCGAATTAACACGTCCAATCAACGACTTCGAACTCTACCACCAGATCATTATGTCGACACTGAGCGCGACGGATCGTCCGACCCCAGGTCCTTCAGACTAGCTGTGTCAGCCTAAGACTCAGTGCACGTCCTTCGCGACCGCTCGAAAAAGGCCACCCCACAAGCAGGCGTTTTACTAGTACTATTGCTAGTTTGCGCTCCATCAGACCCATTGGTCCATCGGGTTTAGGGATGCCCTTCAGACCCCGTCGGTCCTTCAAGTTTAACTCCAATCATTGCGCCAAGCATCGACTGCGAATTAGACCATCAGAGCCCCGGTGCTCCCTCAGATCCCTGGTGATCCTTATTTACTTTTGTTCTAAGTCAACCCAACTTTTCAAGGATTTCTAAAAAAAATCATAGTTTTGACAAAATTAGTGTCTTTTTATCTTTATTTCTATTTTACCCGAGAAATTTGGAAACCCTTCGTATTTCCTAGTAAAATATAAATAAAGAGGGGCAGCTGTCATACCCTAATTTTGTCCGATTAATCAAAGATTTCAAAAAAAATGTTTTTGTTTTCGTTGTGTCACATATCGTTTTTAAGCGCGTGTGTCTTTAGCGTTCTCGTGCGACGATTGTTTCAATGTTCGTTTTATTTTATTGTGTAGCTATCGTTATTGGTACAAAAAAGAATACAAAAACATAATTGAAAATAGAATAAACCAATAAAGCTGAATGGCCAAAAGTTTATTACATAATCAAGTCTTTTTACACATAAACAAAAAAGCAAAAAGATGTAAATAGTACAAAAATTAAAATACAAAATTCAAAAAAAGAAAAAAAAGAGAGAATGGGGCGCAGCTGATGCTGGCTGCCCCAGCTAGGGTTTTTTCCTTGATGCTGTCCTTCCTTCCTCAGCCAGTTGGTCCTTTGTCCTTTTTTTTCCTCAGCCAGATGCTGCCTATCCTTTGATTCCTCACCTCCATCACACCAATTCACCTATAAAAACCAAGCAATAATGAACAATAAAGGGGAGAAATACACAGATACAACACAGTAACAAACACACACCGGATTCACGCACACAAAAAACACAGAGGAGTAAAACACAAATCAGAAAATAAGGGAGAGGGAGAGGGAGAGAACACAGAATGCTGAGAATGTGAGAGAGGAGAAGGAGGGGACCGTACCATACTCCGGCCACCGTCTGTGGTGGCCGCCATCATACACCACGCCTCCACCACCGTCGTTCCCCTTCAGCACCGTCGTCATCATCCCCTCTGCGCTGCCGTACCGTCACCAACAACCTCCACAGCCACCTACAACCACCACCTACAAAAACTCTCCACCCACCAAACTCTCCCTCATTCTTCGCATCACCACCACCTACAACAACCTCCACAGTCACTTACAACCACCACCTACAAAAACCTCCACAACCACCTACAAAAACCACTATCTCTGATTCCAATGAAGCCCATCAACCTTAACCCCAAGAAACTCAAGCCATCCCCAAAACGCTTTTTCCGTCCCAAGAAGGAACACTCCGTTTCCAGATCCGATCCCCCACCTTTCGGTTCCAGAATCCCATCGGACGGCTAAACACACCAAGCTGCCACCACCATCGCCGTCACCAGAGACGGTGCGAAGCTCCGTAGCAGCACCGCCTTCTTGCTCCGTCATCGCGTCATCTACGCCCACTGTCGTGTGTCTAGCTCCGACGGCGACCTCACCGCCGTGCCAAACGTCGTCTTGTCCATTCCCCCTCGCGTTCTCTCTCCCTCTAACTGACGTCGTCGCCGGCGCCGTACCCTGGCTCTCCCTCCGGCGACGTCCTCCCTCTCCCTTCATCCCCTTCGCTCTCTCTTTCTCTCCCTCGTCCCACTTCTCCCTGTATCTCTTTGTTCTCTCTTCCTCTCTCTCTCCACCGCTTTTCTTCTTTCTCTCCATACGGAAATCTCGCCTTTCTCTCTCCTGGCCATGATTTCCGAAATTTCTCTCTGTGTTGTAGATGTTGCGGCTAAGAGAAGAAGATTAGGGTTAAGAGATAATGGTTTTGCCTTATATAGTCTGATGTTTTTATTATTTTGTTTCAGATTCCTAAGAACACCCCCTTGTTTTAATGTTTTAACCCCCACGCAGCCCATCCCTTTTTGACAAGCCCATCTTTTAAAAACACGGCCTAATTCACATAAGACGAACTGGGCTCACTCTCTACACCCATTATTTCAAAATACAACCCCCTTTCCTTGAGTCCAGTTTTAGGGGCCAAAAATAAAGCAAAACGTACAGGGCTGCTGTTCGCACCCCCTTTTTCAAAATACAACCCCCTGATTCTTTATGCACCCCTTTTTATATTTTTCTACAAAACAAACAATTTCGTTCACTAAACAATGAATCCAACTCATTTTCACACGTTTTACAAACCAACGAGCTCAACGCATTTTCACATAACCTCAACTTATTTTCTTAAGGTCATCTTTTCAAGCAAACATTTTAAAACACCAAACTCACAAACTTTTTCTATCAAGAACTACGTGTGACTGCATTAACAAAAACCCTTTTTTTAGTTCTTTTGTAAATTTCTTATTTCTTTCTTTTCCAAAAACAAACAAAAATAGTCAAATATCCTCCTTCCAGGTCTTTTTCTTTTAACTTGTAAATAAGGGTAAAAATAATTTTTTTTAAATTTAATATTTTTACACATTTAGTTAAAAGGTAACATTCCTTAGGAAGGATGTCGTAGGGTATTAATACATCCTAGGCATAAACGACTCCCGAGTCTAAACCTGGTCCGCAAAACCCCCTTAACCACTCAATAGGGATTTTCCAATGTTTGCCCTTAAACTAAACTTTGGTGGTGGCTTCATTTCAAGAACTTCGAAGAATCCCTCCTCCGGATTTTTCGGTCGCTACAATATGCATCTTATTATTTTTAACTTTTTAATGATTATTGTACCGTGACGATATGATCGCTTGAGTAAGAACATCATCTTACAGGCTTGGTTCTTTAAGGACTATGTATTGTACCAAACGACCGACCACTCCTTAAATGACTCGACCGACTACTCCATAATAACTATAGAAAGAAAGACCTTTCAAAAGATACCCATAATCGGTCGGTCATGTAGGATGAACTGCACTCTCAATTCAAGAGTACAAGGGTCATGCAAGAACTATTATTAGGGGGTGTACGTTAACAATTTTATACTCCTTCTGTCCCAAAATATAAGGCCATTTTTTCACTTTTAGTTATCTCAAAATATAATACCCTTTACGACTTTTTAGATACATTTATTACTCTTTTTTCAAATATATCCTTATTAATTATACTAAATTGTGTTGGTATATGAAAAGCTAACATTAAATGTTTAGTCATACAAAATTCTAACATATTAATTACATTAACAACTTTTCTTAATAAATGTGAAAAGTGCAATGGAGACTTATATTATAGGGCGGAAGAAGTATTCCAATAGGACCATGCAATGATTGGTACATATATGTGGATGATCCCCTTTGGTATTAACCTCATGCGAACGATCTAGGGACTACATATAGAAAACAAGACTAAAGTATAGTTTTTGTTCTTCATCTTTTAAAATAGTCTTTTAAGTCATCTATCTTTTCATAGCTAATTAAAAAGGTCATTCCTTTAGATGCACAATTAATTATGGATTACATGATCAGTAACAGAAATTGACGTAAGTATACTGATTATATTATTAGACCATTAAAATTAAAATCGGTCTTTCTCTACCCCAAATTTCTCAATCTAAAAACTATGATTTCTAAAGTTTCACTGTTTCAATCTCAATAAATTCTTTCTGCCAATCAAGCAAAGCTAGAGTGCGATCTTAACTGTCAACCCAATAAACTTTTACGAGTCCTTCAATTACCGGTTTATTGAGAAGTCAATCAGTCATAAGTTTTGAAATTTATCCACCAAGTTCATTGCCTAATTCTCAGCAAACATTACACGTGTCCTACTAGCATACTTATTCCACATTCACCTTGGACCAAACGAAGCCCTAAAAAATTTCTTAAACAGATTCAACAAGGCAATCGTGTAGGTTGAAAAGACTGCGTTGGTGATAATGGTGATAAGGAAGTCCCCAACGATGGATGGGATCATAATTTTAGCTGAGAAACACATCGACGCTTAAGAATCAATCGCAAATTTATCCCAATCTATTGATAACGGTGTTACTCAAAGGGTCCCAGGTAATAACCCCTTGCTGAGATTAAGAAAAAAAAACATTTACTTCTAGAACTCGCAAACAAGCAAATTTAAACAGATCAAGTTTCAGTCGCAGACCAATTTCGTTACTCTTCCATAGCATCTGCTTCAATTACTTCAACCTTCTCCTTCAAGGGGGTAATCTTTGTTGAGAGAACCTCTGCAACAGAGATATAGATTATAAATATTAGACATTGTATATCAATAATTTCAAATGGAATGCATTCAATACTGTTTAATCAGCAAGAAAAGGGGAGGCGGAATAAGAATAGACACTGAAGAGGCAGACTATCAATGTCTGATAACCTTCTCAAAACCACAGTAGAATTCTGATTTTTTTATGTAATAATGTCAGCAATGTATATCATCTAGACTAAACAATACAAGACCCCTCCAACGTGGAGTTAAGTGCAGTTGTCTTCTTGTACTTCAAATTGAGACAATCAAAGTCACACCCGGGATACTATGCTTAAATAGTTAATGGGATTGTGTATATGACATGAATGGAACTGGACAATGGGCATAAACCCTATACGTTATGTAGCCCATTGGACTACGCTTTTTATAGTGAATGGAACCAGATGAAATAAATCGATAGTTTACAAAAAATGTTCACACAGCCTTTCCAATATCGATATGCAAATTATACCAGTACCCGAAACCGCTCCCTCTTTTCCCACCTCTTTATATCAAACAACAGATGGCTTCCCCCTCCCCCCATTCCGGCAGGGTCATTTCCCCTGCTTAAACAATTTCATTCTCTCCTATATTATCAACCCGCCACGACCCACAATAATTATCTCTAAAATCTTTGATACCAACCAGATATGGCCTCTCTCTTTGAAGCCAGTTGCTCTGAAATTACGTACACTTTTTATTGACAAAATAGATGCATATCCAATGAGTATCCTCCAAAAATCTCGTTTCTCAAAAGATCGTTAACCGATACATTTGGAATACGACATCGATACTTTGGGATATAGGTCCAAAAACTTGACATAAAATTCTTGTGCAACATTGTTTTTATCATGTTGCAAGCGGAATTGCTGTATATATTAAATAATTAGTTGCTGTATATATTAAATAATTAGTTGATACTAAAATGCTGAAAGCTTTAAAAAAAACACAACAATCATGAAATCTTCATAGTTAACAGTATAAAGTCAAGAGAGTAAACATAGTATCATAGAGATGAGAATGTTATGATGAATTAGTGGATATACAAGATGACATAGGATATACAATCATTAGAGAGAAAAAGGTGGTAGCCTTTGTTGTAAATAAGATGGTAGAATCATGTCTTAGATGGCCTGTATGGACCTATAAAAGAATTAGTAAGGAATGTATACCAGATGGAGGATACCAGTAAGAAGGGCAGATCAGATGGAGGATAGTCTAACGGCTATATAGGAAGATTCAAGAAAGCAAACGTTAAGAGCTACCAAGATTTAGAGGTGTATTGACCTATCTTTGGACCTAACCCATGACAAGATTTATTTTTTATGGCACCAACGGATTCACGTAATCGATCGTGCCTGGTGGGAAAAAGCTTGGTTGTGGATATTGTTATTGGATCACACGTTTCTTTTTGTAAATTGTAATCAACCATCATTCATTAGTATGGTTATATACTGATCAAAATTATCAATATATTTTTATAAATATTATGCATTTATGTAAAATATCTTTTTAAAATAAGTCAATGCCAATGTATCTAGGTTGCATCATAATAAGTTTGAATGAACTTCCCATGTTTGTATCCTATCCTATTATGTTGTATCAAGCATCTATGCTTCATTCCCTAAAACGGTAAAACCTTGTTTCCCATTATTTTCTTCTTCATATATGCCTCAGTGATTGCAATTTCAATTGGATAACTGTGGTTCTCTACTATAAAACAGAATAGCAACAGAAGATGTGATTTAAATAACACAATAAAAACATTGGCATACGAGTTTTTTAAAACAAACAGAAATTATATTTATATATTAATCTATTAAAAAGTTATTTTATAATTTCAACAATTATCTTATACACAACACCATATTTCTAGGATCGGCATATTTTCCAAATGGTGACGACATATATCATACTAATAGGATTGCAAAATATAGATGTGCAATGCTGAGCAAAAACAATATTGAGTTATTGCAGTCTCAAGTGTGATAAATTAGTTAAGTTTGCCACAAACCAGTTCTTTTGGAGAAGGTAAAGCCTTTTGGATTGACAAATGTACGCGGATTTGGCTGGAGATGATTCCTTAGATATTCCTTGTGTCCCTGTGCAGCATTAACAAAAAATTTGTACATAGATTAAAATTATATTCATGCCCTCAAACAACAACTTGTATGATATGGCATTAAGGTACTAACCTTGGTTATCACACAAACATCAACGTTACTTCCACTTCCCAAATCATTAAATATACCAGCACATATCGCCTCAACTACTATCTTTATTCCTTCATCCCTCTGCACCACATCAAAATATTTAAAGCAAATAAAAAGAACTATTGAATTGCAGTATTTAGACCTGATTGAAGTTATAAACACCATCAGTATCAATTACAACAATTATAATGCGCATCATGTACTTAGACTCTGAGTTGTCATACCACCAAAAAGAAAAGTCAATTTAATAAAATTTAACAGAATGTTATCAAATGTAGTCTAAGAAGTTTTGAGGGGTGTCTTTCCTTGTCGTTTACAAGAATAATAACAGTGTCCAGGAGACTTACTACACCCATGTCAAGCTTTAATATGCTTAATAAAGAGCTATATTGAAGCAGGCTTGCTTTCTTATTATTAACCTTAATATGCTTACTTACACTCAAGCTTTCTTTGTATTTGGACTCAAATACAGACATAGCAGCCAGGGAACCTGATCCCATTGTAGCAAATGGAAGGGTGTCAGTTGACCCATGTGGATAGATCTGTAAAACGTGTAAACAATAATCATGCGAAATCCAACTATATGTAATCCAAACAAGAAAATTTTTAAGTGTAAAAGATAAGTTTAAGCAATGTACTAACAGTATGCAAATGAGGTCCAGTGATGTCAACCCCACCAAGAACTAAGGCAGCTGAGACATGACCTTGGTAACTGAGCATAATTTAAAGAGTTATAATCAGCAGTCAATACAAGGAGCAAATTCATTTCATAGGGAAGTTGCGAAACTCAACTTGAAAAGGTGTCTCTTCAGAAGAGTAAGTGCTGTAACAACTCTTGATTCGCGACCAGTATGGTAGCGATGTAGTTGCAGCTGTGAACTGACCATGTCTACAATAACAAACATCCCATTTTCAATGGTTTTACTATTTGTTAACAGGGTCAAAACCTAACCATCAGCCATATGCAATAATCCATAAGGTATGAAATAAAAATGCAAGACAAGAAATGTGCATTTTAAATGATACCTGTTACTGCCTCTGTATCAGCAGCAGTGCCGGCTCCACAACAGTATATGTTGGGTGCCATATAGTGGATTTTCTCACAATTTTTATCGGCGACTATGGGTCCTTCAGTTGCCCTAGTATCTGCTCCAAGAATGACACCATCCTGAGGCAAAATTATTATGTGGTAAACGTCAACATAGAGTCAGACTATACAAATAAACATAAAGTAAATATCCAATCATCATATACAGTTACACAATAATTTATTTGGAATGGGTGAAAGTGCATTGAAAGTCATGAAGAGCACAGATGCTAAATGGTACAATTCTGTATATGATCTGATGAGTATATTGTAAAAAGAAGTCACTACACAGAGGAACTCGGTTCCAATTTTGATACAAAAGAGTGCACATCAACTCCCTCTTTAAGAGTATTAATAGTATAAATTTAACACCACAGCTACATTGAATGTTCCCCAGCTAAATGAAGGAATGCAGGCGAGAAAAACCTCAACCAACCTAGTAAGATACCCCACAGCTGAACTATGATAAGCAGATCTAGAAACAGCCAATTGTTCATTACCATTTTTATAAATCAAAGCATGATTTTTACAACTTTGTTTATCCAGTTGTTTCTAAAGGCCATCTAGAAAAGAAGATCAATCCTTCATATATTTTCGATTTCGAATAACATTTAACAAATTGTTATCCTACAAGGTAAGAATTTTCTAGCATTAACAAGTAAATTTGTCAGAGAAAGAGAGAAGTGAAGGATAGTCCTACTTTACAGATAGTAATCCAGTCCAAAAAGCTGCCATGTAAGATTTCCAAAACATAAAAATCAATATTCAGCTTCATTCTTGGCTTCCGGGTTCCCACCCCAACCCCCACCCCTTACATTATACTTAATAACATACTGCATAATGTTAGAGCCAACCAATCGTTACTGCACTAACACCCAATTTAACTGATCTTATAATGTAACATCCTGCTTCCTACCAGGACACTATTACTAACTACTACTAACATAATTCTTTTAAAACATAAATGGATTGAAACAAAATGCAGTTTAAAAATGAGTGGTATATTTTCAGGGGAGAATTTAACAAAATTAAGAATAATTCTAAGATAACTTGATACAAATAAGGTAAAACAAGTTTCAATCTTCACACAATAATAATAACTACATAAACTCCCAATATAAACACCAGCTCTGATGTTCGAGTTTCCCTGACCAACACAAAGAATCCTCAAATATCGCAGAAAAATTATCAACGCATAATATTTCAAGTCATTCTAGAGTCCAATCTTGACACTTAGGTTCACTCTCAATGTTTGGATCCATCTATCCAAGGTGGACCTCACTCCATGTTAAATAAGTAAGCAAACGAGTGAAGCTCAATACTTCAGAAAACCACATAAACAACACAAAAGAGTAACAGAAACAACTATTCAGACCTGGAAAACTAAACCAACAATAGTCGTCCCAGTCTTCAAAAACGAGGGGCCCTTAAGACCATTCTTTTCGAGCATTTGATTTCTTCGGCAAAGATCGAAACTGAAACCACCCTTGGGAGGAAGATCCATTGTCTTAGTCATACTCGAAATCGATTTGAATTGACGCTGGAAACGAAGTACGAAGTAAGACCAAAAATACAATAGTCAGAACCCTAACTTGCGATGCTCAGAAAATCGAAGTGATTAATTCAAAAAGTGAAGAGAGAGAGAGAGAGAGAGAGAGAGAGAGAGAGAGAGAGAGAGAGAGGCTTACAAGTGGGGATTGGATTAGAGAGTGGAGGCAAGAGGTTTCTCACGTTCGATTAAAATTAAAACAGCTAGGCGTCGATTCAAGGTGTCGTGGAAGGGAAGAAAGGGGAAGAAGAACTGTTGTGGACTCTCGCTGTAGTGCTTCACGTTATGGGCTAAACCGACATGGCCCAACTTTCCTGTGGCCCAAATAGTTAAGGACAAAACTTGGTGGGTTCCGTTTTTGATTACTCACCACCACTATACACCATACCCCCACAAGAAATTATTCTTCCCATTTTACCCATGATTTTTTGGCAAAAAGGATTTATCTAAAAATTAGATAAATCCGTTATGTATTTTTTAAAAAATAGATTTATCTATTTGTTAGATAAATCCGCAGTTAAATATATAACAACAGATTTATCTAATTGTTAGATAATTCTGTTTGGTAAAAATTTAACTACCGATTTATCTAACAATTAGATAAATCCGTTATTTACTTTTTGCAAAACGGATTTATCTAATTGTTAGATAAATCCGTAGTTAAATTTTTACCAAAGGTGGTGGTTTGGGGACCGGAGCTAAAGACCACCATAGTTGGATATGCCCTATAGCATTCTCCTGGCCTTCTTCTCATTCGTTAACCACCCAAAGAATTCATATTGTCTCTTGGGGAAATCTTCAATAGCCTTCTCCTCCTTAACCACCCAAAGAATGCGGTGCCGGTTAACGTTGTAAGCAGCTCATGTGTGGGGAGTCCGCACCTAACCCTCAAACCCCAACCCCCATCACGAACCGTATATGTAGCCGTCAACTTAAACGGACAATATTCTTCGGTAACCCGATGACTCTAGATTTATTGCTGAATTTCCCATGATTCTCGCAACTAAAAATAATTTTATCTTTCGTCCCCCTTTTACCTCCAGCTCTGCAAGATCTAAGAATGATAACGACAACTCTGTTGGCTTCCCCAACCTCTCCGACCCAACAACGTACAACATCATCACGTGTTAGAAATACTTACAAAATAGACAATTGTTTGTTAGTTAATTAAATATCTACATACATTTGGTAAAAAAAATAATTAAATATACAACTGTCGTCATGAATGGCCCTGATGTACGGAACCAACTGCTCATCCATATCCATATCTGTTTCAAAATAAATAAATAAATAAATCTACAATTAAAAAAATTACAAAATGGATTTATATCTTAAATATATAAATCCGTTGTTGTTTTTTACAAAACAGATTTATGTATTTAACACATAAATCCGTTGTGTATTTAAAGAATAACAGATCCGATATTGTTTTTTTGTGCAACGGATTTATCTTTTCAGTAGGTAAATTCGTTACACATAATACAATTACGAATTTATATAAAAATAACATAAATCCGTTTGTAAAAAAAATATACACTAGTGCAAAAAGGGGATTTAAAGTCAGGCAAAAAAAGGATTTAAAGTCAGGCAAAAAATGGATTTAAAGTCAGGCGCCAGCTTGACTTCTATTAAGTCGACTTCGTATGTCAGGCGTTTTAAAGTCAAGCATTTATTGCCTGACTTTAATAATTGATGTTCCACCGCTGGAATCATTTTTAAAGTCGAGCATATGAGCCTGACTTTAAATCTATACTAAAGTCAGGCATTATTTCGCCAGACTTTAAATGTGCTTATTTTAAGTCAGGTTTAAATACGTCTGACTTTAAAAGTTTTTTTTTCTTCAAATTTTGGTCTAATTTCCCTACATATACACCCAAAACATATTAAAAGCACAAAAGCTAAATGCATTAAATTCATTAAACTAGCAAAACACATTAAAAGTACAAAATTACTATATAATAACTTTTATTAAGTTACTCTATATACAAATTTACAGATTGAGTAAGGTTCAAATTACTCTAAGAATAACTTTTATTAAGTTACTCTAGATCTTAGCCTTTGATTTGAATCTAATCTAATGGTTATGTATTGTAACCAAATCAAATGCTAGGATATAGAGTAACATAATAAAAGTTACTCTGTAACATTATTCTTAATTCATACAAGGATTCAACGGTTACAAGAGAATCTGTTAAAGGTATCAAAATTTAAGAAAACCAATGGAGGTGTTATCCATTTGTTGCATTCTTTTTGGCCCTTATATAACTACGGATAGGGGTGAGCGTAGGACGGGTTGGCACGGGTTATAATAAACCCTAATCTGGCCCTAAATATTGACCGAGTCAATATTGAAGCCCTAACCCGTCCCTTAACCCGACCAAACCCGATGATATGCGGATTCAATACGGACCGGGTTCATAAGGACGGGTTGGGACGAAACGTGTGACATAACTCAAACCTATGGTTGTGCATTCTCATAGGCCCAATGTGTAACAAATTTTGATTTTCCACGAGTACAAAATTAGTCTGAAATATGATGGTTACATATTTTCTAAAGTGTTGATTCAAATCTTCAATAATGTGCTTAATTCAAATATTATACGCTGTATATAGCACAATGGCTATAGGGAATTCACTCAACAATGTGCTGTATAATATACAGTACCGATATTTTGTTTTTGTTGCCTAAATTGGTTTGTGCGTTTCGTGGTTAAACTAAGCAGCGTCAGGCAGGGTGTAAAATACCTTAAGAGTGACAATTTTGGGACGGGCCGGGTGACCCGAGGGGTCACCCGGGCCCGTCGTGGTTCAACACCGGGTTATTGTCTTGGACAGTCCCAAATGTCTTCGTGTCTTATTTTTTTTGGGTCAGACCCGGCCCGTTGACATCGGGTTAGGACGGGCCAGTGGGCCGGACCGGGTTTTGCTCACCCCTAACTACGGATGCATCTTTTTAAAAGATAAATTCGTTTGTCAAAATAATTGAACAACAGATATATCATTTTAAAAAGATAAATATGTTAAAATTGAATTTAATGATTAAAAGATTTACCTTTTCGATGGGTAAATCCGACGGCCAAAAAAGTGGGACTACACATTGACAATTGGCCCACAAGCTGAGAAGTGTAATAAATGAGAGGGGTATTTTGGGGATATTGAAAATGGGACCCAAACTTGGTTCTAGTGTTGTTTTTTTTAAGGCCCGTGTTTCTCCCACTCCCCTACTCACCACATACTCCCAAACCCTGTGAAATGTCTAAAATACTTTTAATGAATAAAAATGTTCCAAGCGCCACTTTTTTTCTAGGAATTTACGGGTTCGGCACTAGTGTACCGAACCTAGTACGATTGTATGGTGTCGTGTTTTATGTCTTGTGACACCCCTTACATGTTTAAATTTTATAAGGCCTGGCTTCATGCTGCCGAACCTGTCCAGCTCCATGTTGTCGTACCTGAAAAAATTCCACCGTGCAGAATTTTTGACACATATTTTTGTGTGTTTCAACAGCTCAGATTCCACCGACCATTTTCATCAATGGCCTATAATCAGTCAAGTGTGTCAGAAAAAGGAGTGGATGACATTTCTTTTGGAAAACGTGCCACAACAGATAGAATTTCAATGGTTCAGATTTATGATCAAAAATTAAAATCAACGGCTCACATTTGACGATACTCATTATAAATAGGGTCTCAGCTTTACCTATCTCTTTCACACCAACCTCCACCAACATCTCAGCTTCTTCACAAACACCCCCTCCCTCTCAAATGGAGTTGACATCAACCCAGTTCTCAAATGACGCCTTCCTGACTGTCCTTCATCACGGAAGAAGTATCACCTACAAAGAAGATGGTGTTTGGTTTCAATGTCGCAATCATGTCTTCTGTAGGATAAAAATAGACATCACATTCAAGGAGTTGATAAATTAGGGTTTAAGGGTTTAAGGTGTGTGGGGTGATTAGGGGGGAGTAGGAGAAGCATAGGCCTTTTTTTATTTTAATAAAAAATAAAAAATTAACTTTTTTTTTGACAAAGTAAAAACAAAAAAATTTTAACTTGATACCCCAATATTACATCTCATACATCCCCTTATATTTTTTACCCAATTTTATGTTCTTCATATTAAAGGTAGATTTTAAAGTTTCTAGGAAAAAAAAGTCCTAAAAATTTTCTTTTTCCAAATTTTTGATAATTTTAATTTACAATTTTTGGAATACTGAAAATTTGGAAAATAAAATTTCAACAATATGTATTATAATTCTGAAATTATAATATTTATTTAGTAGATTGGGTTCGGTTTCTTGTCGGTGCGTATGGAAAAACTTCAGGCATGAGAGGTCAATTCCTTAAATGAATCTCAATACCTCGAGAATTAGTTTTTCTAGTTGCACGCAGGGGATACTTTAGTTTATCAAAGAAAAAATTATTTTGTAGATTTTCCTATACAGTATAATATTTTAAAGGCAAATAGCACTTTTGGTCCTTTATCTTTGCTCTAGATTTCATTTTGGTCCTTTATCTTTTTTTTGGTCCGTTTTGGTCCCTTATCTTTCATTTTCGTTTCATTTTGATCCCTACAGTCAGTTGAAGTTGACGGACGCCACGCTGTCAGTTGACGTGACGTCTTAAGTGTCATGTATGACGTGTCATTCATTAAATGACGTGGCAAATAAATGTTTTATTTAATTCAAAATCATTTAACACATCAGCATTTAAATTTTTTTATATTTAAAAAAAATCAAAATACAAAAATTAAACCAACAAATCTGGAAACAAGATCTGGAAAAATAATTTTGGAACCCACCCCCTCATCATCATCACCACCGTCTTCAATCAACGAAGGTTCCAAAGTAAGATCTTAAAATCATTTCCTCATCATCTTCCTCCCACTCACCCTCCCCCTCATCATCACCACCATCTTCAATTATTCTCACCACCATCATCAATTTTTCACCATCATGCTCTTCTTCCAACAACAACAACAACAATTGCATGAGAGAAATGTGAATCGAACCCCTCTCATCCTCTACTTCTTTTCCTTTCCTCTTTGTTTACACCTCCTTCGACCTTCATTCATTCATTTCCTTTCCTTTTTGTTTACACCACAAATCCCCAAATTGGAACCCTAAGCCCCAAATTGGAATCGCAAATACCCAAATCGGAACTGCAAATACCCAAATCGGAACTGCTCACCGTTCTTCTCACTAGCTCTCGTTTCCCCTTCTCTGTGTTTCCCTTTCTCTGTGTTTTTTGCGTTTTGGAGAAGAACATCGGAGAAGAAGAGTTTTGGAAGAATAATGATTGTTGTTCTGATGCGTTGTTGTTGCTGGAAGAACAATTAACAAAAGAAGATGAAGAAAAAATGATTGTTGTTGTTGTTGGAGAAGATTTGGATTTCTCTTGGGTTTTTTTTAAGAAGATGAAGAAGATCTGAAAAAAAAACGAGATGAAGAAGATCTGGAAAAAAAAAGAAGTTCAGAAAAAATAGTTTAATTTTTGTGTTTTGTTTTTTTAAAATTTTAAAAACTTAAATGTTGATGTGTAAAATGATTTAGAATTAAATAAAACATTTATTTGCCACATCATTTAATGAATGACACATCATAGATGACACTTAACACGCCACGTCATCAGTTAACTGACAGTGTGGCATCCGTTAACTTCAATTGACGGCTGGGACAAAAATGAAACGAAAATGAAAGATGAGAGACCAAAACGGAACAAAAAAAAAGTAAAGGACTAAAATGAAACCTAGAGCAAAGATAAATGACCAAAAATGCTATTTAGCCTATTTTAAATATGTGCGTGTCATTAATTTTTGTGTATTATTGGTTAAAAAACTCAAGTCTTACTATAGTTGAACTATTAAAATATGTTGAAATGACATTTGATTATATTCTTATACTATATTAGTAATATAATTTTGTTATTATTTAATATTTAATTATTTTAACTATGGAATATTTGTATTTGAAATATTATTATTTGGAAAAGTTATTCTGGGTTATAGTGTGTTAAAAATGGAAGCACCCGCAAGAATGTACTTAATTGGAAAAACTATTTGGGTTTGAATCTCTTTTTACTTTTATGATAATGGTTGAGTTGCAATCCTTTGTTTCAACTTCTCATTAATTCTCATTAATTGATTGTAACGTCAATTTTCTATTTTTAAAATTGTTTTATATTTTATTTTTTTTGAAATTGTTTTATATTTTAAAGAAGACACAGAGGTGACGGGAAAGCGTACTCTCTTAATGTAATATTTTTCAACAAAAAAAAATCCATCCACCAAAGTCAATATCATGACAAATGAATGATGCAAATATAACGTAATATCCATAATGTAATATTTTTGAACAAAAAAAATCCATAATGTAATTGACCAGAAAAAATAGTGAGTAATACCGAAAGATAGAAAGAATTGCTAGAGAGAAAAAATTGGGAGCAGAGAGAGATGCGATTAGAGGGAGAAGACCATGAAGACTCCTCTCATTTTTCATGTTCAGATGCTCTCCACCTCATCTGTTTCCTGGATGTTCTTTGTTACTTCATCACCGCCAAAAGCTCTCTTTCCTCTCAGCCTACCCCTCTCTATCTCTCCTCGAAACCGCACCACCACCTCTCTCTCCGAAAACGCACCACCTCCTCTCTCAACCATCGAAGCCCACCGCACCGCCACCGTCACCCCATGGTCATCTCCTCCTCACGCTCCAACCCTCTCTGTGTCGACCTCACACTCTCCTTTTCTTATCTTTCCTTTAACTCTCCAAGCTGCTTTTCTTTCTCTGGAAAATAAGCAAAAGTTACAAAAGTTAGTTGTAAGATTACTACCTTATTCATTTCACACCACCTTTGTCAAGCGGCAACAAAAGAAATAGAAATAAAAGAAGAGAGTTATAAATAGATCAAAAGCAAAAACCAAGAAGTCGTACTGATACAATTTATCACTTGCTATCATACAGAAATCTATACCACCAAAGGTGAAAAATTATTGTGATAAAAAAACAAAAGCAAGGAAGTACACAAATCTTCTTTTTTATAAGCCAAGTACACAAGTCTATATGTAACACCCCGGTATTTCTAGCTAGTAGAAATGCCTAAGTGCACCATCCCTAATTTATCAGAGATAATACTTTCTGTTTAGATACTGAACACCACTATAAATTTTTCGCTGAATAATAACAAAGCGTCTTAATCATAATTAAAACCACAACGGTTTCCTAACCATCAATCATCAGCAGGACTTAGTGTTCAATACCATCACAAGAAAACGCGGAAACAAAATACATAACGTATACATCTGGTACAAACGTAATGTTATGATACAAAGCTAACAAGGGGAAAACATAAATTTAAGCACAAAAGCTAAGTCTTCAACAACCATCCGAGCACAACCTACTCGTGCCTCTTGGATATCCTCTTTCCCTGTTTCTCTGTAAAACAACAACATATAAACAATGAGATACAATCTCAGTGAGTTCTACCGAGACCCCTATCTACACTCTCGGTTCAATTATGAGTCCTATTTAACTTAATACGACACCGACTGCAATCTAGTGCTAAATATCGATGAACCGTATTATAGGACTTTCTTTCATTCGTGGTTTAATTTATAACCACGTGCATTTTAATTCAACACGACACCGACTGCAATCCAGTGCTAAATCCCGGTGAGGCATGATTAGGCAAGCATGTGAATGCATGAGCATACAAGAATGAATGTATGAATGAGTAGACAAGAGGATGCATGAGAGTGTCGCATAAAATAGGGATGAATGAAGATGCATGAGGGTGAAAATGTTTTGGTAAAAGGTTTAGGTAAGAAAGTGGTAAAATGTTTTTGGGTTTTGGTGTTTTGGAAATGAGATGAAATGTTTTTGGTCTTGAAAGTGGTAAAAGTATTTTGGGGTTTACTTTATAAAGTTGAAAAAGTTTGAAATGCAAGTGAGAAAATGTTTTGGGGTTTTTATGCAAAGATGCAAGTGGTAAAAACTTTTAGTAAAAAGTTAGTGAAATGGTAAATTTATTTTACTTGGAGTAGAAAGTAATTTTTGAAAATTAGTAAAGGTAAAAAGTGAAAAGTAAATTATTAATGAAATGGTACATGTGAAATGGTAAAAGTGAAAAACACAATTGAATCAAATGCACACACAAATGCAAGATCAAAATAACAAAGTTTTGAGCAAAATTTGGCCAAAAGACATGGCCTATGGCCGAATGCAATCATGGGCAAAATCAAGCACAATTTCATCAATTTCTTGCAACCAAATCACATCAATGAGCTCATAAGTATAAACCCTAGGACCTATGCATACATTTCATGCTCAAACAATTGTTATTTCATCATTTATTTCAACACAAAATCAAAGAAACAAAAGCAACAAAAATCCCTAGGTCTCTAATCCTCAAACCCGAGGCTATGTAAGGCATAAACCCACCAAAAATTCAACTTCAACACAAGATATGAACAAAGAAATGCATGAACAAGAAAAAAAACACTACATGGCCCAAGCTAAAAGAAGAGGAAAACAAGGTTTTATTTCATGAAATTTAGTGAAAAATGTGTAGAAATGCAAGGAAAATTATTCAAACACAAGAATCTTCCCTTCAAGGCCAAGGACCCATCTCAAACACCCAAGGCTCCCAATAATGTTTGAAATGAGTCCTCAAAGATTCTTTCAGGAAGGAAAGAGGAGTAGAAGAGAGATTACATAATGAAAATTAAAGAAAATGCAAGAGTTTGTGAGCTTACCTCTAGATCTTGCTTGAAATGAAGAAGAAGATCAAAATAGAAACCAAGAACATTTGAACCTCCTCTTGAATCCCACGAAAATCACTTGATATTGAAGGATTTGATGATGAACTTTGAAGATAATGCAAGATTAGAAGTGGATCTAGTGTAGGAATCAAGAATAATAAAGTTTGGATGGTTGAAAATTGAAGAATTGGTGGTGGAAATGGTGGGAGGTGGTCTCGGGTTTGAGAGGGGAGGAGGAGAGGAATTGTGATCTGATTGTGTGCTAGGGTAAAATGAGAATGATCTCTTGATGGTCTCCTATTTTTGGTTTTATATCAGATGCAAGATTAAGGGTATAATAGACTTTGTGCTTTTGCAAACCATTGAGATTTGAGATAGAATTTGAATCAAGGGTCTAGATTGCAATGCACATGGATTAGGGACAACGAGAAAGCACAAATGAGTGAGAGTGGGCTGATCATATGCGAAATGGGTGAGTTTTTGTAGCACAAAAATTGTTGAGGGCAATTAGGTCATTTCACACTAAGTTGTAGCCTAGGATTTGATCTAGAATTTTAATCAATGGCTAGGAATACAACTCACATGGATCAAGGGCATGGAGAAGCACAAAATATGGGTTGGAAATGAGAGAGTGGCTACGGCATTGAGGAGAGAGAGTGAGTGGAATTGCAAGTTGTCATGTTGTACTATACTTAACCTTTCAAAATTCCAAAGATTATTGATTATTCCTTTCTAGATAATTCCTCATTATTCATGCCACTTTGGGCCATATCCTAGGAATCAATCATTGGGCCCAAAATTCCATGATATCACCATTCCCAAAATTGATTTGATACCTCACCTTGAAGGAAATTCCCATTTTGCCCTTTTCTTTGAAGTTTGACTTTTTATGCAAAAATTCATCAATGCATGCGCATAAAAAATATGACCCAACTCATTTTGATCCAAATAAATTACTCCAAAGTTGCACAGTGATTTTTACTGAGAAATTATCTTTTTGGGTAAAATGACCAAAATACCCTTTTTGCCCAAAAAACCCTAAATTTGCCCCGAAGTGCATCCCAACCCTAAAAATGATTTTAAAAACTTTGGAATGCCTTTCAAGAATCAAAAATGCATGCCCATAGCACTTCTCACCTTTCAAAATAATGCCACACCTCTGAAACTATTTATTTTTGTGGAAAATTAGGGTTTCGACCTAGGCGGACAAAATTAGGGTATAACAGCTGCCCCTCTTTATTTGGATTTTGACAAGGAATATGAATTGGCCGAAACATATTCCGAGGCAAAATAGAGATAAAGAATTCAGAAATTATTCCAATTTTGTCTTCCTAGAGAAACCCGGATTTTCCTTTTCCTTTTTTTGCTGTTTTTTTTGTTGTTTTAGAGAAAGAGCCAACACTTGTTGCATTGACGGGAAAACAGAAATTAGTAAAAAGCAGTAAATAAGACATACTGTAAATTGGGAAATTCGGAGGCTACCTAAAAACCTTCTAACGGATTTTTTCGAGTTCGAGCTCTAGGGGAATTCGGAGATTGCCTAAAACCTTTTAACTGACCCTCGAGTCCGAGCACTTGGGTGGCCTTTTCGAGCGGCCGATCAATATCAGGTCCGGAACTGATTCGATCAATGGATTTACGCTATGCCTTAGGCTGACATAACTAATCTGAAGGACTTAACGAAGTCGGATGGATCCATCGCGCGCTCGTACACGATGTTGTGATCTATGGAAGGAGTTCACTAACTCGGTGGGAGTTCACTAACTCTGTGCTGATGGAGTTTACTAACTCGGGGTTGATGGAGTTTACTAACTCAGTGCTGATGGAGTTTACTAACTCGGGGTTGATTGAGTTTACTAACTCAGTGTCATGGTGATTTCCTAAAAATGAGATTTTTGGGACTCTCTGGTCCGAAGTAACTTTTCTCTTGGATGGTGCATGAAATGCATGCACTTGGGTATTTGGGTGCACATGAATGCAATGATTGATTTTGGTGTTTGCTTTTTCTTCTTCTGTTTCTTTTTGTTTCTTTCTTCTGAGATGCAAATATGAAAGCATAATGAAATGATGAATGGCATGAATGTTATGAGAATGATGAATGGTATAGGAATGTTGTGTTCTTTTCGTTCCGTCTTCCGTTGTTTTTTCATTTTGTTTATTCTTTTTCTGAACAGCTTTCTTTTTTCTGCTCGTTTGTTGTTTTCTTGCTGAGCAGTTTTCTTTTTTCCGCTCGTTTGTTTTTTCTTGACATTCCTTTTTTTTTGCTGGTTAAATCAATCTGCAGGACTTGCGACACTTAATACGAAGACCGCTCCGGGGCGATGATTATTCACTGGCTTGCAATGATTTTGTTACTTTTAAGTGCTGGTGCATGCGGCTGTTTTGTTTTTCTTGCAGCTTTATTCACTGGGGAGAACACTTCTTTCTGTGATTTTCAAAGATTTCGCAATGCTTTGCGATGCTATGAATGTATGCACATGTTTTCAATTCAATTTCATCAATCATAAAAGCTATTATTTTGAAAGAAACTGAATAAATGAAAGCAAAGACACGAAAAGCAAGCATATGAAAAAAAGTTGAACTTTTATCGATTGGAAACTGGTCGTGCAGAATGTCACGCCAATTGAAAGTACATTTCAATTTTCTTTTAAACTAAAAAAAAAAATACAAGAAGAAGGAACAGATCCTGCGATTCTATCCTTGAAGTAACGGCGCCCACCGTTCATACTCATGATCTTGATCATCCCCTTATCCAAACCTTCGGGAGTGCTGATTGCCTTTTCTTTTTTCAAGCCCAAGTTTTCTGACCCTAATTTTTGCCTGGATCGCCCTTTGCGGGTTTTCAATCCACCGGGTCGCTCTGATTTTGCCTTGGCCGCCCTTTAAGGGTTTTCAACCTAGCGAGCTTATTTTTACTTGGCTTATCTTTCTCTTTTTTCTGTTTATTTTTCTAGGCATAGTACTTCTTTACCACATCCGAGTTGACCGGGTTTGGGATTTCATCTCCATCCATGTTTGCAAGAATCAACGCTCCTCCGGAGAATGCCTTCTTCACCACATACGGTCCTTCGTACTTGGGAGCCCACTTGCCCCTGGGATCTGTCTGGATCGACAAGACCTGCTTGAGTACGAGGTCTCCTTCTTGGAATTCTCTGGGCCGGATTTTCTTGTCGAAAGCCCTCATCATCCTCTGTTGATACAGCTGTCCATGGCACATAGCAGCTACCCTCTTCTCGTCAATGAGATTCAGTTGGTCAAAACGGGATCGAACCCACTCTGCTTCTTCTAATTTGGTCTCCATCAATACCCGCAACGAGGGTATTTCCACTTCAATGGGGAGTACAGCTTCTGTCCCATAAACCAGTGAGTAGGGGGTTGCCCCTGTAGATGTACGCACCGAGGTCCTGTACCCATGCAAGGCGAAGGGGAGCATCTCATGCCAGTCCTTGTAAGTCACTACCATCTTCTGCACTATTCTCTTAATGTTTTTGTTAGCTGCTTCAACTGCCCCATTCATCTTCGGGCGGTAGGGAGAAGAGTTGTGATGCTGGATTTTGAAGTCCTTACATAAGTCCTTCATCATTCTGCTGTTCAAATTACTGCCGTTGTCTGTAATTATCTTGTTTGGCAGACCATAATGACAGATTAGATCTTTCCTGATGAATTTTGCAATCACTGAACTCCTCACATTGGGATATGAAGCAGCCTCCACCCACTTAGTGAAGTAGTCGATAGCAACAAGGATGAAATGGTGACCATTTGAAGCTTTGGGTTCAATGGGACCAATGATGTCCATGCCCCACATAGAGAATGGCCAAGGCGCACTCAAGACGTTCAGAGAAGTCGGCGGTACATGGATGTGATCTGCATAAATTTGGCACTTATGGCATTTTCTGACAAAACTGTAACAATCAGACTCCATCTGCAGCCAATAATATCCAGCTCTCAGGATCTTTCTAGCCATTGTGTGCCCACTGGCATAAACTCTGAATGAACCCTCATGAACATCTTGCATTATCTTTACTGATTCCTCTTTTGTTACACATCTGAGGAGGACCAAGTCATGGTTTCTCTTGTAAAGGACGTCTCCACTCAAGAAGAAACCCGCTGACAGTCTCCGAAGTGTTCTCTTATCATTTTCCGTAGCACCGGGAGGGTATTCTCTGCTGGTGAGGTATTGCTTAATGTCATGGTACCAAGGTTGACTGCCGGATTCTTCTTCAATTGCCAGGCAGCAGTCATAAGCAGATCGATCTCTGTGTTGGATTCTGACAGTTGTCAAGTTCTTATCACAATTGATTCTCATTGCGAGGTATGTGCTGGAAGGTGATTTCCTCAAAAGGCTTGATTAGCTCTTGAATGTAATCACGGTAGGGGATCAAATCAGGGTTTCTTGTTTCCCAGTCACCTTTCACTTGATGGATAACCAGAGCTGAATCCCCATACACGTCGAGCCTTTTGACTTTCCAATCTAAAGCTGCCTTTATGCCCAAGATACACGCTTCATACTCTGCGATATTATTTGTGACGTAGAAACTTAGCCTTGCAGTGAATGGTATGAACTGATTATCAGGAGAGATCAACACGGCTCCAGCCCCGTGTCCCCACATATTAGAGGCACCGTCAAACAGCACTCTCCATCTTTCATCCTCCTGGGATTTGCCTTCGTCAAATAAAGCCATAATGTCCTCATCAAGGAATTCACATTGCATGGACTGATAATCTTCAACTGGTTGCTGTGCCAGATAGTCTGCTAATGTGCTACCTTTGATTACATACTCTGACAGAAGCATTTGCAAGCGAGCAATTCTACCTGTGAGCGCAGGTTTCTCAAAGATGTACTTGATTGGATCCATTTTGGATACCAACCAAGTAGTGTGACTCAGCATATATTGTCTTAACCGGTGCGCAGCCTAGGCCAAGGCGCAACAAGTCTTTTCTAATGGTGAATACCTGGTCTCGCAATCTGTGAACTTCTTGCTCAGGTAATATATTGCATGTTCTTTTTTTCTGACTTGTCGTGTTGCCCCAACACGCAACCCATTGAATTGTCTAGCACTGTGAGATATAGAATGAGAGGTCTGCCCAGCACAGGTGGCATTAGGACAAGAGGGTTCTGTAGGTACACCTTGATCTTCTCAAAGGCTTCTTGGCATTGATCATTCCACCCCACCTCCTGATTCTTGCACAGCAGTTTAAATGTTGGCTCGCAAGTTGCGGTTAGCTGGAAGATGAATCGAGAGATGTAATTCAGTCTCCCCAGAAAACCACGTACTTCTTTCTCCGTTCTTGGTGCTGGCATTTCAAGGATGGCTCGCACCTTGTCCGGGTCCACCTCTATTCCCTTTTGGCTAACCATGAAGCCTAACAACTTCCCTGACCTAACCCCAAATGTACACTTGGCGGGATTCAGCCTGAGTTTATACTTTCTGAGACGTTCAAACAGCTTCTGCAGGTTAATGACATGCTCTTCATCGGTCTTGGACTTAGCAATCATATCGTCGACATAGTTACCATTGCAGGTTAATGACATGCTCCTCAATTTCTTTATGCATCAGGTCATGGAACAAAGTTACCATTGCTCTTTGATACGTTGCCCCGGCATTTTTCAATCCGAAAGGCATGACCTTGTAGCAGAATGTACCCCAAAGGGTTATGAAGGTGGTTTTCTCCATATCCTCTGGAGCCATCTTGATTTGGTTATAGCCTGAATAACCGTCCATAAAGGAGAACATTGAGTGTTGCGCAGTGCTGTCCACCAAAACGTCGATGTGAGGTAGGGGAAAATCATCTTTAGGGCTTGCTTTGTTTAGATCACGGTAGTCGACGCACATTCGAACCTTGCCATCTTTCTTGGGGACCGGAACGATGTTTGCTACCCACTCAGGATATTTTGCCACAGCCAAAAACCCTGCATCAAACTGTTTCTTGACTTCATCTCTAATCTTCAGAGACATCTCAGGCTTCATCCGCCTCAACTTTTGCTTCACTGGAGGACATTCTGGTTTTACCGGCAGTCTATGCTAAACAATGTCTATGTTCAACCCTGACATGTCTTGGTACGACCAAGCGAATACATCCATATAATTTCGCAAGAGCTGAATTAGCCTCTCTCGCTCACTGTTCTCCATCGGTGTACCAACTTTGATTTCTTTCCTGTTTTCCTCGGTACCCAAATTAACCATTTCTGTGGGCTCCCCATGCGGCTCAATGATCTTCTCTTCTTGTTCTATCATTCTCATAATCTCCGGAGGAGTATCCCAATCATTCTCAACATCTCCCTCGGTTTGGTTAACCGGGTAATCAAAATCAAAGTATGAATTGTGGGCGTTGTTATCATCAAGAATTTTATTTGATCTGCATCGAAATTAAGTGACGAATAAAAATAAAGCAGAGACACGCAAAGGAAAGATGAACAAAGAGAATTTTATTCAAAATAAAACTTTGTTGATTGATGAAGTTTGATAAAACATGCACGCCCGAATGAAAATATCCCAAGGCCTTGGGCAGAGCCGAGGGATTTGCATTACAATGAAGCATTACTCTAAATTAAGAATCATGGGAAAGTCCATGGACTCCTAGTTCTGCAGTTCTTCTCCTGTAGCACAACGGCGCACCAAACCAGCAGCACCGCCACTTGCACTTGATTCCTCTCCAACAGCATTGACCTGGTCAGGGTACAGCACACCAGCACTTATGAAATTCTGACTGAGATCCCCAATGATCATCCTCCTCTGGCTAGGGGTCCTTCCTCTAAGTTTGAGCAGCCATTTCTCTCTTCTGTCAGTTGCCAGCTTCTCCCTGTCAGCAAGGGTTGGAATGTAGCCAATTCCGAACTTCTCAGAGTTCCCATTCAGCTGAACTGGTGCTACAATCCCTTGGGCAGCTTTCCCCAGGCCTTTCCCAACTTGAAAGCCGTGTCTCAGCATTACTTTTGCCATCATCAGGTCTGCTTTAGACCACTTGGGCTTCAGCATAGGTTCACTAACAAAGACAACATTTGAGATTTCCAACCCTTGGAAGGCAGTCTCGAAGGACTCCTCCGCTGATTCAACATAGTACTCAGGTGGTGATCTATTTATGAGTGTTTCCTCCTCTCCTGATACCACTATCAACTTTCCCTCAGCCACAAATTTGAGTTTTTGGTGAAGCGAAGAAGGTACTGCCCCGGCAGCATGTATCCATGGACGTCCCAATAGGCAACTGTAAGAAGAACTGATATCCATTACTTGGAAGGTGACGTAGAACACTTCAGGTCCTACTTGCACAGGCATCTCCACTTCTCCATATACTTCTTTTACTGAGCCATCGAATGCTCTCACCAAGGTAGAACTGGGTTTCAGATAAGAACAGTCTACATCCAGCTGGTCCATCGTAGACTTGGGCATCACATTCAGTGACGAGCCGTTATCAATGAGTACCCTTGCTAACATGTAATCCCCACATTTTACAGAAATATGGAGGGCCTGATTGTGGTTCTTCCCTACAGGAGGTAGTTCGGCATCTGTGATGGTTAGGTAGTTGGAAGCTACGATATTCCCGACAATACCATCCAGCTGGTTGACGGTAATATCATGAGAAACGTGAGCTTCGTTCAAGATTTTCAACAACGCAGCCCGGTGTGCTTCAGAACTAAGCAGCAAAGAGAGCATTGAAATTTTGGCCGGCGTCTGATTTAGCTGATCAACCATCTGGTATTCGCTCTGTCTCATCACCTTCAAAAATTCTTGGGCTTCTTTGTCAGATACCTCTCTTACCTCTACAGTTTCTTTACCCTTGCGGGCTCTCTCCTCAGCTTCCTTTGGTGTTTCTTTCCTGAGATTCTCGGGAGCATACAACCTTCCACTCCTAGTAATACCACTGCTCCCGGCTATGTTGGTCACATCCACAGTACTTTTAGGAATCTCTGCCTTCATCTGCACGTTGCAGCTCCATGGGATTACCCTAGTTTCTCTGCTAGGGGTACTTGCCGGCACTAGAACAACAAGGGTCTAGCCGCAGCTGGGCTTAGACCGCAAGGAATTTCAATTGTCCTTCTGAAACCTCGTTCACTGGAGTGCAAAGTAGACACACTAGCTTCTTTCTCTTGGGTACCAACTTGGACCACGCATCTGTCTAACAAGTCTTGTAGAATGAGCTCGAAATCTTCGCAAGCTCCCACACAGCAACGATCACTACAGGTCTCTTTTCTGGCACAGCCCTCTTCTATGATGCCACAGTGACATAAAGCAGCATGAATGACTTTCAAAGGTGTCTGGATATCCTCAACCTTTCTGATCAAGCATTGTCCTCCCTGATCATCAATTGCATTTGCAGAAGGTCCACCATGCCCCGGTAATGGGTTAGTGGTCACATTAGGGTTCTGGAATGATATACTCTTAGCATTAAGTAAATCTTGTACAATATACTTGAAGGCTTTGCAATTTTCTACTACATGACCCACTGCCCCAGCATGGAAAGCACAAGTGGCGTTGGCATCACACCCTCTGGGATAAGGAGGTTGGTAGGGCTTCATCTGTCTGGTGCTGATTATCTTGTTCGCAAGGAGATAATTGAACAGGTCCATATAGGACATAGGGATTGGCTCAAAGACCACTGTCTTCCTCTCATTGTAATTTCTGAACTGATTGTTGTTGTTGGACTGGAATAGTTGTGCAGGCGGCGCATGAGCAGGGATTGGAATAGCCTGTGGGGAATTGCCATGTGACGGACCACTGATACTGATGATCGCATTGGTCTCACCTTCCTTTTTCTTATGAGGTCCGGAAAAATGTTTCTTCTGACTAGGAGGAGGTGTTGAGCCCTGGGCTATTCTACCACTGCGCAAACCGTTCTCTATTCTTTCTCCTGTAATCACTACATCTGAGAAACTGGAGGTTGCACTACTGATCAGACGTTCATAGTAAAACGGTGGTAACGTCTCCATAAACATGGATACCAGTTCCTTGTCTAGAAGGGGAGGAGTGACCTGTGCCGCCAATGCTCTCCAGCGTTGAGCATACTCTTTGAAAATTCATTATCTCTCTTTGACATACATTGAAGTTGAGTCCGGTCTGGAGCTAAGTCACTATTGTACTGGTACTGACGGATGAAAGCGTCCGCCAGATCTTTCCAACAACGAATATAAGTTGGCTCTAATTTCATGTACCACTCGAGAGGAGCCCCGGCCAACCTTTCTTGGAAACAGTGTATCATCAGATTGTCGTTGCGAGCATGGGCAGTCATCTTCCGACAGTACATCGTGACATGGCTGCGAGGACAGGTTGCCCCTCTGTATTTGTCAAAAACTGGAGGCTTGAATTTTGGTGGCAGGATTAGATTAGGAACCAAGCATAGTTCATGGGCATTTCTTGCTTGAGAACCTGACCCTTCTACGGCTTTCAATCTCTCTTCTAGCAGCTGGTATTGGTTTCTGGCTTTTTCAGGGTAGTTCTGTGGAAAGCCACCATAATGAGGATTGTTCACGGATACAACAGCTGGAGTCACATGTGGGTGAGCAACATTTTGAGGAACTGGGCCTTGAGTCTGTGGATGCATAGTAGCTGGAGAGTTGAAACCTGCCGGAGTTCCTGGAGCAGTTGAAGGGATAGGGATCTGGATCTGAACTTGAGGTGTGCCTACCCCGACATCATCATAGCTGGATTAGGCTGAGCTTGCCCTGCGGTTCCCGAAGGACCACCCTTTGGGTTAGCATCAGCAGTTGGAGGCGTATATTCTAGTGGTAGACCATAGGGAGGCCACTGCACATTCTGAAGAGCCTGAGAAATCCCGGGTCCTGGGGGAGGAGGAGGATGGTTCACTCCTGCAGCAGTAGCACCCTCAGTAGGACCAACATCCCTTAAGGCACTTATCACTCTGATGACTTCAGCTAACTGACCCCTTATGTCGTCCATTTCAGCCCGGATACCTTGGTTCTCTTGATTTGGATCGTGCTGACCCTGACCATTTGGACCCTGAACTGCGTCATTCTGGTGCGGCGGTGCATTACCCGGATTGGCATTGGCTGCTGATTTTCCATGTTTCTTGCTTGCGAACGCGTCCTGTATCTGTGATTAACCAGCTTGTCTTACCTCTGCGGACGGAACTTTTTATGAGCACAAAAGAAATGATTGGATGCAAATGCAATGCAATATGTACATTATTATGTTAATTGCCGGGAATCGTGGTATAACTTGCTTCTTGTCATAGGCGTATATTTAAACACATTTCCACGAGCATTAGCAAAGTTGGGATCAACAAACGAAGTAAGCACTTCATTCAAGTATCATAACTTTATTCATTCGAAGAGAATAAAAAGGTACAATACAATTAATTATTCAAAACAAAGCTTTTGTGAAGAACAATTACAATATCCTTAAGAAAATTACAATATTTCAAAAGAGAAATTACAATTTCCTAGAGAATATTCTAGAAGGAAAAATACATTGCAATGAAAATCTAAAAACCTATTGCCTTCAACTTCTCTTCTTTCTTCTTCTCCTTGCCAGTTGCAGCTGCTTCTCTTGCCTGGTCCATGAGTTCCTCTGTCAGAGCCTCGCAGAACTTCACAAAATCATATACTTGTACCGGAGTATTGAAAGGCAACATCTCAGCTTCAGCCCTCCTTAACCTTTTGGGGATATCTTTCACTGCCTGATTCGCCAACCATGCCAACTTGGAGAACTTGCTCTTCCAGAATTGGATGTCCTCCCTCAGATCCTTGACAATTTCTTGGTCTTCTATCTTTCCAATTAGGGCCATGAAGCGCTCGTGCCAGTGTTGACTCTCCGCTCGGACCTGCCTGTAAGCTCCTTCTACACAACGAAGGTCCCTTTTCACTTCCTCAGATATTTCCCGCTCGTCTATCAAAGCTTGCTGATACTCCTTGAGAATTCCTTCCATGGATACCCTTTCTTGCTCAATGCTTCTCAATTGCCTTCTCAATTCCATCACTAGGTGAGATTCTTGTCTGGATTCAGTCAGGGACTTCTTTGCAGCTCTCTCACTTGCCAGAGACTTCTTGCATAATTCTCTCCACTCATTTGCTTCTGCCATGGCTTCACCTGTCTTTGCATTAGATCTCTTCAATTCGTCTTTGGCCCCCTTCAAATATTTCTTCATCTCTTGTTTGCTTTCTTCTTCTTTTTTGAGTCTCTCGTTAGCCTCTTCAAGAGCTTCCGCCTTGCGCTTATTCTCACCCTCTAGCTTTTTTTTCTCAGCCATTACTTTCCCCAACTTGCCTTGCAAGGCTTTCTTTTCTTCCTCTACCTTAGACAAGGTAGACTTGACCTCACTCAATTCTTTGACGATTGGGGCATTAGGCTCCGGTACTTCCTTTCCAACTGACAGCACACCCTGATGAGGAATACTAGCATCTTGCATTCTCTCGTGAAGCCATTGATAGAAAGAGATCTCACTAGTCTTCTTGGTGATCTCATCCTTATCCTTATACACCGAATTCTCCCAGGCTTTTGCAATTTTCTGAAGCAGAGCTTGGTTCTTGGAATCTTCCTTGTCAAGAAAGACAGGGATCAACATGTCCTGAGTGGGTGCATTCTTCATGGGATACCCAAGTTGTCTGATTGTGAGAGAAGGATTGTAATTGATATAACCTTGGGTTCCCATCACGGGCACATTCTGGAAATTGCCGCACTGGAACAGTATTGAAGGCCTATCCTTCCAACACGAGTAAGTGAACCAATTGATTTTGAGAGCATTGAGATCCCCCAAGGCATGTACCCATTCTTGCGCACTTCTAGCTTCTACCTCGCAACTCAAGGCATAGTTTACCAAATCCGTAGCTTTCTTCTGGTGAGTGATGACATGATTAAGAAGCCAAGCGTACAAGACATGGAGGGAGCAAACAATTTTCTTCTTCCCTAACGCACGGTGATGAGTGTAGGAATAGTAAGTATCTGCAAGAACTGCTTGCACGGGATTGATTGGTTTATCTTTGCTGACGAAAGCTAAAAAGAGCCCAATGGCATTCTCATCAATGAAGCTCTCGAATTGTGGGAAAAGGACAATCCCGAAAATAATGAGGGCTAACAACTGCTTGAAAAGACCCCATTTGCTAGCTTGAGCATGAGCTGTCAATAAACTCTCGAAATAGCTTAGATGAAAACCCATGAGGCGATTCTTCCTTTCTTTATGAAGCACTAATTCCCTCACACTGACTTGCAAAAACTGAGAAAACTTCTGATCTGTGTACCGATGTTTCTGATACTGGTAAGGTGCTGACTTTGGCCTAGAAAACCCCAGGATCTGTTCATATTCCTCGAGGGTTGGTGATAGCTGAAAATCTTTGAAGAGGAAGCACCGGATTTCTGGATCATAGAATCGGCTCAAAGCCATGATAGCACTCTCTTGAACGTCCAATTGTAACAATCTGACGAGATTACCATAAGCCTTCCCGAACAAATCCCTCTCTTCAGGCCCCATCAAGGCAACAAATCCCTTCAAACTCTCTATATCTATTCTCTTGACAGCCGGAAACCTTGAATTAAGTACCACTTCGCTTTTTGATCCCATTGATACTTTTTTTTTCACGCCTATGACACGATTCCAAGTTACTTTAAAATTCCGGCAAACAGCTTAGATGCATGATGAATGATTTTCCAAAATTGGAGTTTTTATGAAATGCAAATGATGCAATGATGTGATGATGCTAGATGCAATGATGTTCTTTCTTTTTGGTTTCACACAGGTGGTAGTTTGAAAATTTACACGCTATATGCCACCTCATATAGGTGTTTATTGAAAAAGAAAAAGCATATTTTTGATTTTTGAGAATTTTTGAGGAAAAATTGGTTGAACTGAATGCAACAATGCAGCACACAATTTGGAAAGCCCTTGTGACCTAAAAGGGGGAAGAACCTACGATCTAGGGCACTTTAGAGGTAATTTTCATGTGGCTCTATTCGCACCCTCACAAAGGACATCAGAGCCCCGGTCTCTCTCATGAAAATCCCCGTAAATGCAGCAAACTGCTAGGTACGAAGCATCATGGAAGAGCACAACTCTGATTGAAACTTTCGCGAGTAGCCAAACGGACAAAGGTCCTGATGGGCTCCCACTACTCGAATCCACTCATCCTAAGGTATCCTAGAAGACCTGGGTTATGGCCTTTTTCTATCAACACATATTATCTCAAGGTATAAGTGTGTGTGTGCGAAGGGCATTTCTTCAAAACTACCCCACCTGCAAATGAAAATCCAGACAGTCCAGACAATAGCATGTCGTCTACCCTAGGGTTCAATATCATTCAAATACAACTAGCATAGGGTACCAACAACAAACACATTACTTACCTCAGAAAGGGAGCTGAGAAGAGGGGATCATGAGGGAATTGGGGAATATATGAACTTACCTTAGAAAGGGAGCGAAGAAGAAGGGGACATAATAAAAAGGGGAAATGCATGAAGGAGCTAAGCGTATAAGCAAAGAAACAACTATCTACTCTTTTAAACAAAGAGCACACAAAGAAAGAGATGAAGAAGTGAATGCACATGAACGTATAAAAAAAAAGAAGAAGAATGGAGACAAACAAAGCTTTTCAAATCAATCACATGAACCACACATTTAATTAATTAGGCTTGACCCTCTTTTTTTTAAAAAGGTTTGTTTGTTTTTTTTTAAAAAAAAAATTTCCCCAGCGGAGTCGCCAGCTGTTGTGCCCGAAAAGGTCCTTGGGAGAGAACTGTTCTCGTTTACAACTTTCTTTAAAACAACGGAGTCGCCACCAATATTTATTTAGGAAAATATTAGGAAAACCTTTTTTGGAAAGCGATTGGCCTTTGAAAACTGAAGATTTGGGTTCGGGGGTCGGTTATGCGTGGGGAAGGTACGAGCACCCCACACATCCTCTCTACTGAGAGGGAACCTTTAATTAAAAGTGTGGTTTTAGTGTGTTGATTTGAAAATACTTTAAACTTGCCTCCCTACTTCTTATTTAAAAAAAAATGCCTTGAAAGAGACTTGGTGAAAATCTTGTTTATGTGAAAGAAAGGAGAAAAAAAAGGGTTTTTTAGAGAAAAAGTGCTTGACGGGGGTTACGACCCGCTCCTACGTATCTCCCGGTGTGATGGAGAACTCAAAGCTTACGTAGTTCTCCTTTGTGTTTTTCTGAAAGGTTTTTGTTTTTTATCTTTTGGTGAGTTTTCGCAATAGGACGAGCATTAGCGAGTGATTAAACTAACAAAGGCTATGGGTAATCACTGCTAAATACTCAAAAAGAGTTGTTACCTCTAGTCAGATGAACAAAGGCTCTGATTGACTATTAGTAACAACTTGCTTTTATTATATTTTCGAAAAGGTTTTCGAAGTAGGACGAGCATTAGCGAATGATTAAACTAACAAAGGTTATGGGTAATCATCGCTAAGTACTCATGTAAAATTGAATAGCGTTCATAGAGATCAAACTAACAAAGGTTATGGGTGACCTCCACTACTTGCTCATTTTTGTTTATTGAAAATGCTTTGAAAATTAATTGGTTTGGAAAAGAGTTTTAGAAAATAGGTAAATCATTTTCAATCGAATTCTATGTCCAAAACCAAATGCAAAATGAATGAATGAATGAAGCTCAAACATACTCAACAATCAAGCAGTCATAAACATGTAGATCACTAACTAAGATTAAGCATGCCAATATAATCGAAGAATTCAATTGTCAAAGATGCAAGACAAAATTCTCAAAACAATTGTGTTTGTGTGTGAAGGGGAATTGCTACACAAGTTGGAAGCAATCTCAAGAGGGGCACATATGCCTCTATGCTACACATGTTGGTAGTCTTATAAGGGCACATGATTGTGTAGAAGGGTTTGTGCACAATTAAGTCAAGACATTCAAATGGCATCAAGAACAAATGAATACAATTGATCATAGGCATAGAGTATTCTAGGTTAGGTGAATGAACATGTGAGCAATGAGGCATGATTAGGCAAGCATGTGAATGCATGAGCATACAAGAATGAATGTATGAATGAGTAGACAAGAGGATGCATGAGAGTGTCGCAAAAAATAGGGATGAATGAAGATGCATGAGGGTGAAAATGTTTTGGTAAAAGGTTTAGGTAAGAAAGTGGTAAAATGTTTTTGGGTTTTGGTGTTTTGGAAATGAGATGAAATGTTTTTGGTCTTGAAAGTGGTAAAAGTATTTTGGGGTTTACTTTATAAAGTTGAAAAAGTTTGAAATGCAAGTGAGAAAATATTTTGGGGTTTTTATGCAAAGATGCAAGTGGTAAAAACTTTTAGTAAAAAGTTAGTGAAATGGTAAATTTATTTTACTTGGAGTAGAAAGTAATTTTTGAAAATTAGTAAAGGTAAAAAGTGAAAAGTAAATTATTAATGAAATGGTACATGTGAAATGGTAAAAGTGAAAAACACAATTGAATCAAATGCACACACAAATGCAAGATCAAAATAACAAAGTTTTGAGCAAAATTTGGCCAAAAGACATGGCCTATGGCCGAATGCAATCATGGGCAAAATCAAGCACAATTTCATCAATTTCTTGCAACCAAATCACATCAATGAGCTCATAAGTAAAAACCCTAGGACCTATGCATACATTTCATGCTCAAACAATTGTTATTTCATCATTTATTTCAACACAAAATCAAAGAAACAAAAGCAACAAAAATCCCTAGGTCTCTAATCCTCAAACCCGAGGCTATGTAAGGCATAAACCCACCAAAAATTCAACTTCAACACAAGATATGAACAAAGAAATGCATGAACAAGAAAAAAAACACTACATGGCCGAAGCTAAAAGAAGAGGAAAACAATGTTTTATTTCATGAAATTTAGTGAAAAATGTGTAGAAATGCAAGGAAAATTATTCAAACACAAGAATCTTCCCTTCAAGGCCAAGGACCCATCTCAAACACCCAAGGCTCCCAATGTCCTTGTCCAATAATGTTTGAAATGAGTCCTCAAAGCTTCTTTCAAGAAGGAAAGAGGAGTAGAAGAGAGATTACATAATGAAAATTAATGAAAATGCAAGAGTTTGTGAGCTTACCTCTAGATCTTCCTTGAAATGAAGAAGAAGATCAAAATATAAACCAAGAACACTTGAACCTCCTCTTGATCTTGAAGGATTTGATGATGAACTTTGAAGATAATGCAAGATTAGAAGTGGATCTAGTGTAGGAATCAAGAATAATGAAGTTTGGATGGTTGAAAATTGAAGAATTGGTGGTGGAAATGGTGGGAGGTGGTCTCGGGTTTGAGAGGGGAGGAGGAGAGGAATTGTGATCTGATTGTGTGCTAGGGTAAAATGAGAATGATCTCTTGATGGTCTCCTATTTTGGTTTTATATCAGATGCAAGATTAAGGGTATAATAGACTTTGTGCTTTTGCAAACCATTGAGATTTGAGATAGAATTTGAATCAAGGGTCTAGATTGCAATGCACATGGATTAGGGATAATGAGAAAGCACAAATGAGTGAGAGTGGGCTGATCGTATGCGAAATGGGTGAGTTTTTGTAGCACAAAAATTGTTGAGGGCAATTAGGTCATTTCACACTAAGTTGTAGCCTAGGATTTGATCTAGAATTTTAATCAATGGCTAGGAATACAACTCACATGGATCAAGGGCATGGAGAAGCACAAAATATGGGTTGGAAATGAGAGAGTGGCTGCGGCATTGAGGAGAGAGAGTGAGTGGAATTGCAAGTTGTCATGTTGTACTATACTTGACCTTTCAAAATTCCAAAGATTATTGATTATTCCTTTCTAGATAATTCCTCATTATTCATGCCACTTTGGGACATATCCTAGGAATCAATCATTGGGCCCAAAATTCCATGATATCACCATTCCCAAAATTGATTTGATACCTCACCTTGAAGGAAATTCCCATTTTGCCCTTTTCTTTGAAGTTTGACTTTTTATGCAAAAATTCATCAATGCATGCGCATAAAAAATATGACCCAACTCATTTCGATCCAAATAAATTCCTCCAAAGTTGCACAGTGATTTTTACTGAGAAATTATCTTTTTGGGTAAAATGACCAAAATACCCTTTTTGCCCAAAAAACCCTAATTTTGCCCCGAAGTGCATCCCAACCCTAAAAATGATTTTAAAAACTTTGGAATGCCTTTCAAGACTCAAAAATGCATGCCCATAGCACTTCTCACCTTTCAAAATAATGCCACACCTCTGAAACTATTTATTTTTCTGGAAAATTAGGGTTTCGACCTAGGCGAACAAAATTAGGGTATAACACCCTCCTCCGGATTTTTCGGCCGCTACATATATATATATATATATATATATATATATATATATATATATATATATATAATTAATCCTTGTGTTTTCTAATGTCTTGTAATTTATGTTTGTGTTTGAATTGTTTCATGAATTATTTTAGAAGTAATGTTTATGTTTTTGAATTGTTTGTGTTTATGGTTATGTTTATATTTATGTTTATGTTTAGTTTCCTTTGCAGCATGGCATCAGGTGGAGGTGATTCGTCGCCACCTAGACCCCCGCATGATCGTATGGGGAAGTCTAAAGTTGTCCCTCGACGTAAGAGGGTGATATGTGTCGAGGACACAGATGACTATTCTGAGATGCATACGACATTTACCCCTACACAGACACGCCCAGCACTAGCAGGTAGAGTGAGATCATTGCAGAGTCCTCCGACACGGACGCAACAGCAGACCTTTGGAGTTAGGTCCTTGCAGACGCCAGGGCAGACCTCTGGAGTTATGTCCTTGCAGACGCGAAGGCAGACCTCTGGGGTTAGGTCCTTGCATATTGGCTCTAGTTCATCTGCACGAGTGACTCCTTCACCGTCACCTACTCCATCTCCCCAAGATGTGCTTGGTCATACTTCATCTGCACAAGTGACTCCTTCACTGTCACCTACTCCATCTCCCCGTGATTTACATGGTCATACTTCATCTGCACGGGTGACTCCTCCACCGTCACAGACTCCTCCATATCGAATGATTCCGGTACCGGGCTTTTGTCCGATGTCTACTCCTACTCCTACCCCTTCGCTAGTGCCTACTCCTACCCCTTCACCATCACCTGGAGATGATGCGATACCTGATGATGATGCGATACCTGATGATGATCAGATTCATGATGTTGAGGGGGTTGAAATTCAATTACGCGACGAGCGATGTGTCATCCGTGTTGAGAGTGGAGGGTATGTAAAAAAATTTATAACTTTTTTTGATTATTGTTTTGTCATATATATATATATAATGTGTTTTAATCGCTTCTATTGTTCTAACTTTGCAGGTTTCTTCCTTGTAAGCCAGCCGCAGAGGCTATCAGGAAGACTATTCGTGAGTTATACCACTATCCGTGGACTACTTGGAAGGGGCTTAATGAGTATGAGCAACATCATTTTTTTAACGCTTTTAGAGTAAGTGTACATTTTAAATCATCACAATGTTTGTCGTATTTTTTTAAAACTTGTTAAGTTATTTGATAACCACATTGTCTTTTAAATGTTTTCACAATGTAGAAGAAAGTTGCATGGAGTAAGTCGCAGGAGGCCGCCGTTTGGGATCTTTTTCATAAGAAAGCTGCTCTTCGACTCGCTGATATGTTCAGAGGTGTCCGTGTGCTGGGGCGTCGACCAGATTGGATAGGAGATCTAGTCTATGATCGTCTACTTCACCATTGGAATAATGATCCAAAATTGTTGGCTAGGTGTGAGCGGAATAAGAAGAATAGGGAATCCGAAAAAGGAGGAAACTTGCACACTGGAGGTTGTATCTCCATGTTGCAGCATGCAGATAGATTGGTATATACTTAAACTTATCTTTTCCTTATGCCATTATAATTCACCATTTTCTAACTTATATTTTTAATTATAGTCCAAGGAGTTAGGGCGAAAGCCACATGTAGATGAGCTCCATCGCCACACCCACATTAAATCTGATTTTAATGAAAAGGTTGCAAGGTGTTGTATCTTAGTTTGCAATGAGATTGGTAACTTTGTAAGTCTGTAGCCTTTGGCTTAATTGTTCAGGCCTTCTGTAAGCCTGTAGCCTTCTGTAATATACTTGAGAGGTTTCTGATTAATATGTTATGTTCAGTGTAAGTAGACTTTAATATATCACCTCCATATCTCCATGCTAGACTCACCCAAAAAATGTGGACTTTAAACTGAGAATTGAATTTTAAGAATTCAAGGACTTTACTGGTTTGTGTTGAACCAAGGGCAAACACTCTTTGTTTTGTATGATAACAAATTACACCTTATCTACTAAAATGGAGCAGCTTGGAGAAGAAGCCACCTCAGCAGTTCAAGACCTAATTGTTTATTCGCTTTCTTTAGGACACTGTGTAAGGTCCTATCACTGAAGGTCTATGACTTTTAGTAGCTGAGAGATGAGTTTTTCAAAACATGCATGGTGCATCAAAATAGTTTTGAAAAATATTTTATAAAATTGCATGCATGCATAAGGTGGCAACAAAAACCCTAAAACTATTTTTGTTGAAAGCTTAAACCCTAAAAATAGTTTTGTTGAAGGCTTGAAATCAAAATCCTATCCTTTTACAAAGATAATCTATTATGGTAATAGATTAGGTGCCTGAATGTTTCAGAGCACATAATCGATTACTCTCCTATTTTAACTAAAACAAATAATCGATTAAGAGCTTGCCTTACCTTCCTTTTTTAGATCAATAAATCGATTAGTGCATAAAGATAACTACCTACATAAATCGATTATTTGCTTGCCTTGTTTTCCTTTTTTAAACTATAATCGATTATTGGCTTCCTTCCTCTCTTGACAACAATAATCGATTATGTATGCATATAACTACATCATGTAATCGATTATCAAAACATCCTGAGCCATCCTTGACAACAATAATCGATTACATGCCTATTCTAACTAAATGTCATAATCAATTATCATGTTTCCTTATACATCTATAATCGATTATATGATGTTCCTTTTGAGTGACATAATCGATTATCAAGTGCAATAAATGTTTTTCAAAAAATCAAATCTTTTCTAGCACTATAAATAGGAGGTGTGTTTCTCATTTTCAGATCACACCTCACACCACAATTCACAACTCTCTGCTTCTCACATACATTTTCTAGATCTGAGAAAGAGAGAAAATAGAGCTTCAACTTTCATATCATTTTGTATTTTCCATATCACTCATCTCTTAGTCACTATACTGTCATTATATCTGAGGTGATTGGATCATAGATCTCTGTTTGTATTCGTTACTCTATTTGTGGGGGTCACGTTGAAATCCTGGGATTTGTTCTTGGGTCTCTCAATCAGGAGACTGAGTTGGTTTGAAATCCTGGGAAGTTTTCTTGGGTCTCTCAATCAGGAGATTGAGTTGGTTTGAAATCCTGGGAGGTGATCTTGGGTCTTTCAATCAAGGAAGATTGAAGTGGTAGTGAAATCCTGGGAGGTGCTCTTGGGTCGTTCAATCAGGAGATTGAAGCGGGTTGAAATCCTTAGCTAGGTGCTCGGGTTCTCAGTTCGGGGGAATTGAGATTTGCTATTTTGAAGTTGCCTGTTTGTAAACAATTCTTCAATATAGTGGTTACCATCAAGTCCAAGGGTTGCAAAGCCTGAGGCCGAGGACGTAGGGCTTTTATCCCGAACCTCGCTAAATTCCTGGTGTATCTCTATCCCTACTCTTTTACTTTATTTGTCATTTCTATTTGTTTATTGTTATACTGCGCTAAACATAAAACATCTGTTTATTGTTAAAATCAATCATAGCGTAGTCAGCATAATACATATCCCTATTCTGATCTGTTTATCTATCATCTTCCATATCACTGCAATTGATCTACTCTCTACTATATTCAATATCACTACACTTCTTATAAATAATCTTATTGTGTATATTGAGAATAGTATAACATCTCATTGTGCCTAAATCTGCCTGCTTGCACCATATAAGGTTTAAATCTAAGTTTCCGCATTTAATTTAAACAAGCATAGCAAAAGTTTTTGAAAACCAAAAAAGAATCCAAGATTTACACATAACCTTATTCACCCCCCCTCTAAGGTTATCAGATAGTCTAACAGTTTGTTTACTGGATTTTAGACTTTAGTTTTATTTTAGACTTTACTGATTTGTTTATTGAATTTTAAGAATTCAAGGACCATGTTCATTATATATCCATAATTCCAGGACTTTAAACTGAGAATTGAATTTTAGACTTTAGTTTTATTTAAATGCATTTTGCTGGTGTTGATTTTCCTGGTCCATTTGGATGCATTTTAGTGCGTTTTATTTACATTTGATTTCACTAGTGTTGTATTTAATTTAGATTCTTTTGGTATTTTTTGTGTGCATTTAATAGGAGGAGTTTCACCGGCGGTTGTCTCAGACTAATCTACCAGTAGATCCCATTGAGTTGGAGAAGTTGAAGCGGATGTTGTGGCAGGAAGCTGTTGGAGGGCCCAATAAGAGCTGTTTGTATGGGACATGAGGCATATATGGCAATAATATGTTAGACTCTGGAGCTTCGACGAGTGAGAGCCTGTCCCCTGAGGCCCTTAGAATCATCCCGCCATTGACAGACCAATTTGCACGACAGCAGGAGGCGATGGCACAGTAGGAGGAGAAGGTTGCACGACAACAACAATTTCTTGACTACGTATTTAGCTATTCTGGGATTCCAGTACCTCCACCTGATTGGCAGCCGCCCGAGCAGGACCAGCCTGCCTAGCAGGACCAGAACGCCCAGCATGACCAGGACGACGCTGCAGATGATGGAGACGGTGGAGATCACATAGACTACACTTATGAGAATGGTTATTGACGGCACATAGGTAGTTTATGTATCACTTTTAGTGGTATGTTTTGATATATTTTGATATTTGGTATCTTTGACACTTTTAACTAAGTTGGTGGATTGGATTGAAACTTTTAACATTAGTGTAGTTTATGTTTAACTAAGTTGGCGGATTATGTTTTGATATTTGGTATGTTTGACACTTTTAACATTAGAGTAGTTTATGTATGTTTGACACTTTAGTGGTTTGGATTGGATTGAATTGAATTGAATTGAATTGGTGAAATTGAGTATGAATTGAATTGACAGGGAATTATTGGAAATGGCTAATTTTTAAGAATGTTATTTTTTTGCGTACCGACGGAATTTGCGACGAAAATTTCGTGGATAATTATTAAATTTACGACGAAATTTTAAAAAATTTGCGACGGAATTTTAACAGTTATTTAAAAAATTCGTTTCTTTTGCGACGGATTTTCGACGGATTTGCGACGAAAAAGTGTCAGTATTTGCGAGGACTTTGCCACGGATATTTGCGACGGATTTCCGATGACTTTGCGACGAAAATATCCGTTGGAAACGATTTGCGACGAGCGATTTTGCGATGAAATTTTGTCCGTCGGAAACGTTAATTTGCGACGAAAATCAGTGCATGTGCGACAAATTTCGCCGTCGGTAATCGTCGATTTTCTTGTAGTGAATATACTGGAAGAAAAAGTTTATATGTCGTCTAAAATAGGAAACTATATCTCACCTAAAAAACTTACTTATTTTTTCAGAAGTAATAAAAAAATATGATTATAATATACGGGAAGTCTCGAAGCAAACAAAATAACATGTGATTTATTGACGTGTGGGAGACTTTGAATGGATATAATAAGGTTAAAAATGGTGTTCCTAATATAGCTCAGTCATGGAGGTTTTGACTTGTAGAAAGGGAGTACGGTAACATACTCCTAATTTACAAATCTTGGCATCTGTTAATTTATATGAAACGGATAGCCTATGACCACCTGCTCCACTTAATCCTTCTAATGTCTTTTCGTAATACTTGGTGGGGACTAGTCCTTCTTGGATGCAGTTTGTATCTGCTCTTGAGTCTATTAAGGCTATGAATTCAAATCTTTGTTCTTTAATAACTATAGTAATTGGACAGTGCCATTTATGAACTATTATTTTATTTAATAAAGATATATAGTGAGTGTCTTTAGGCTCACTAGTTTCTATCCTTGGTGAGTTGCCAATATGCTCTTTCCTTTGAGCTCTAAATATTTAATATCTAATTACAGATCCTTTTGTTTTAGGGACTGGATTTCTTGCTTAATGAGATTTACCTCATTTTGCAAATCTTTAACAGAAATGGTTTTATTACTAACTAGTTTAAATCTATCTATAATTTCTTTGAATTCTATCTTTTGAACTAATTCTTTTTCGTCCTGTTCTTTTTCCATGATTCCCTTAATCTGTTTCATGAACTTTAAAATTCCAATGAGGGTGTTTGCCTGATCTGAAGTAATAATGTTAACTGTTTTTGCACAGCTTTCGCAAGTACATAATTCAGGTCCTAGACAACAGCCTTCATCAGAGCTTTGTTCTGATTCAAAGTCGCCTAATACACATAGTCTTCTTCCTCATAAGAGGATTCTTCTGAAAAACTAGAAGACTCATCAACTATCATAATACCCTTTATATATATATATATATATATATATATATATATATATATATATATATATATATATTAGAACTACATATGTGTTGTAAATAAAATTCAGATATCATTTCACAATTATAGCAGATATTTTCAGATTGATTATATATGTGGTATAATTTCTAATTTCATCTAATATTTTATCTTAAATATTGTTTTAGTCTAATCGATGAACTTATAATTTTTACTGGAGTCATAAATAAATTACCTATTAATTTATCAAAATATGAATAGATTATTCAGAAACACGTAAATAAGTTTCACTATTTTTAACAAATTAATGAAATTTAATGAAATAAATTGACCAACCACATAACACAATTGAAGTCCAAAATTAATTGCTAAGAAACAAATCGGTATGTATTTTCAATTTATTTACGCTCAAACACAACGTTATGGATCCGTGTATGCAGGGAAAAAAAATACAGTTTAAAAAAAAACAAATGTATTATTAAACATTTATACACATCAAATTTAGTTAAAGACACTAATTTATGTTTATTATAATATTATATATCATAATATATACATATTTATTTATTACTTTTTTAAATTTTGGTATAGGCTATTTCCCGTGCATGGCACGAGTAGGAATACTAGTTGTTTATGTAAAATGGAATCAATCTATATCTATAACATTTGACAATGTATTTCAATTAATGCATTGCCAAATGTCATCCTATTAACAAAGCGGTCATCAAGTCCATGATCAAGATTCAAAGAGATTTTTTATGGGGTATTGAGAAAGGGAACTGAGGCATGTATTGGGTGGCGTGGAACAAAATTTGCAAACAAAAGTCGGAGGGAGGGCTTGGCATAAAAAAATTAGAGTTATTTAATTTGGCTTTGTTAGCCAAGTGGAATTGGAGAATGTTGAGCGAGGGGAATGCTATGTGGCACGAATTACTTATCTTTCGGTATGGCGAGTTGCCTGATGCGTTAATTTATGGGGCAATTGAGAGTGACCCTAGTGCTAATGGCTCAATTTGGTGGCGCGACTTGAAAGTTATTAATCTCCGATTTACTGCTGGTTGGTTCGGGTTAGCTATAAGGCGTGGCTTGGGGGATGGTGGATCTATTAATTTTTGGAAAGATCATTGGTTGGGTCACGCTCCTCTATCGCAAGTGTTTCCTAATGTATATGCAGGTTGCAATGATAAATCTCTGCGGGTTGCTGTAGCTGGGGCGTGGGACGATGGTGAGTGGAGGTGGCTGGAACCTTGGCGTCTTTTTGGCAGCAATTTCAGCAACGAGGAAGAGCAGAATTTGAGCGTTATTTTACAGGATGTGAGGCCCGATTGCAGCAAGAAGGATACGTGGATTTGGCTTCATGACAAATCAAAAACGTTCTTCGTAAAATCTTGTTATTTGCTGCTGTCTTCATCGCTTCCAAGTTAGGATCTGAACCGTGATTTGAACAAGCTGCTGGACAGGTTTTGGAAGTCTGTTACGCCGTCAAAAGTGACTATCTTCGGGTGGCGTTTGTTGACGAATTCACTGCCAACTCGTTCCCTTCTTCTACAACGACAGGTTATAGCAAACGCAGCAGCTGCTGTTTGCCCGTTATGTTTGCTGCAAACCGAGGATATTCAGCATGTTTTCATCAAGTTCTCATTCGCTTCTCAAGTTTGGTCCCGTGTGTGTTCGGGGTTGGGGGTTCAGCTTGCTGGTTCCTTATCTGTTAAGGATCATGTTCGTTGGTTCGGGAAGTTGTGCAAAGGAAGAAAGGCGAAAATGACTAAATACATAATTTGGCTAACAGTGTGTTGGAGTATTTGATTATCTAGGAATGGTGTTATGTTCCAAAATGAGGATGCTAATATTGAAGCTGTCATTATCCGCATCAAGAGCTACTCATGGAGTTGGTTGCTTTATAGAGGGGGTGGTAATTCTAATTCTAATTTTTGTATTACCAATTGGTGGTCTAATCCACTAGAGTACCTAAACAATATGTAATCCGTTCTATTGTTTGGGTTCGAGCATCCCTAGTGCTCCGTTAATGAAATACCGCTTATCTAAAAAAAACCCTATTAACAAATTCATATTAATTAACATAAGAAGGTCCCACAACTAATATAAAAATATTTCAGTTTTATTTTCAGAAAAAAAAGTATGATTCATTTCCATATTACTATCACTCAATGCTATATTTGGAAGCAATAATCAAGCTAATTTTCAAGAGGTGAATAAATCATTTTACAATAACATATTTGGAATGGATATCAAAAAACCAATAATAATGAACTTCAACTTAATTGTCTTATCGAAAAAAAAACTTCAACTTAAATGAAATTTCATAACCTTTAAACTTTCGAATTTGAAATATTTTGGCGAAATGTTCTAATTTTAAATTGGTTTGTTTTGGCGCAATTTTCAAATTTCATTTTCAAAAAATTTCCCTACAACTATCATATACAGTAATAATATAAATAGGCTCCATTAACAGGTCAACAAACCATTATACCGATAGTGCTCTTATCTTTTACACATATCCCATTTTTTCTTGTAATTTGTTCGCATATAATAGATTTCGGTGCTAAAATGGCTGTTGATTTTTTATTCCTTCATAGAAATGTCAACCTGAATGCACTACATCATGATAGAACAAATGTTTATCAAGTGTTGGAGCATGAATCTGCGGAAGGTGATTTGTTTTACAGATTCTCTTCATGTGTTAGGCTTGGTTCAAGAGGGTAATCATTTATTTCACGAGTTTGGTAATGAGATATCTATTATCAGAGAACTTCTAAAGAGAAATTGGGATTGCTAGTTGTTGCATACATTGAGGGAGGGTAATGCTTGTGCCGATTTCTTAGTAAAGCTTGGAGCCCATGGAAGTTTTGACTTCTCCACCCCGAGACTTGGTTAATTTGATCGATGTTGATGCTTCAGGGACGCAGTTTATAAGGCTTTAGGCTTTCTTTTTGTTTTTTTTTTCCTTTGGCCCTCCTTTTTAGCATTTGTAACCAAAAAAAGATATAAATTCATAATACAGACAACTAGCGTATATTATTAATTTGACAATCTGTTCAAAATTTGTATACATCAATAAGCTAAAATTATTTATATACATTAGTTCATATATTTTGTCTATATACTTTTATAGTTGTTACTAAATTATAATTAACATAGATGTAAAAAACACATAGTTTATATCAATTATTTTTAATGTCATAATATTGAATCATTAGGCAATACAACTATATGGATTTAATTTTGAAATATAATAAAATATTATATGAAATAAAATCAATAACCATACATTCTAATTTTTTTTTGATATTATACATTCTAAATTTTGATCTATCAATAAAGTCTACCCTTTTTAAATATATAATCCTTCAGAATATGAAATCATAGAAAAAAATAATATCTAGTATTTTCCATATTAGCGAAATTTGTATATAATTCATTGAATCATTATAATATAATATATCGTGAAATGCAACTGTATTACAATAATATAAAAAACTATTTTTTGAAATATAAGAATTCCGTTATTGTAGCGTATTTTAGAATTCAAATTTGGTCAAAAAAAGAATTAGAATTCATTTATTTTAAGGTACGGTAAAATTAATGTAAATAAAAAATAATAAGTTTGTAAATAAATAATTTACGGTTTTTGAATAGATAACAGGGATATCATAATTTGTTGTAATTAGAATATGTGTACTATCATTTGGATTATTATGATAGTGTTATTTTTATTAATGATTCAATCATTAGTTAGTGTTTGTTGTATTGCATGAATATCTGTTGACATTTTTATTTCCTCTTTAAAGGAGCAATGATATCATCTAATTAGAAAATTTATGGTAATTAGCTGATACATATAAGGCTAGCTAATTACACAATGAAAATCAATTAGATGTCATACATGTATACAACTAGTACTGGGACTTTTTTTTGTTTCAAATCATTAATATATATTTTATTTCAATATTTCATCTATAACAGTATTTTATTTTTAGTATACATTATTAGCCTATTTCATTATGGTTAATAACTTGTTCGAAATTTGTATATACATAACAGATGTTATTATGTTGGAACAAATGCGGACACACTAACGAACACGAATAAAATAAGCTGAGTCACGGACTAAGTCGCTCTCTTTAAGACGTTTCGCGGCTCTGCCCAAGGTGTGCAAGCAGTCTCTCCTAGCCTCGTCGTCCCCAGGATAAAACAGTCTTCTCAAAATATGAAAATGATTCTCCCTGCACCTAGAAGAACCACCAAACACACACCCTCTCCTTTTATTTTACTGCTCGGAATTCTTATTCTTTTCTCAAAAAATGAGAAGTATCTTCCTTTTTTATTTTTGAAACTCAAATATGTATTCATTGTGTTCCCTCCTATCTCTATAAAATTGTATATCTCTTATATATGTATCTATTACCAAAATATGGTCTTTTATAAGCCAAAATATACACATTCCGTTGGAGAATTATATCAACTCATTATAACTAAATGGAAAACGGATGAAACATATATCATTAATATGCCCAAAATATATAAAGAGCTCATAAAGTGCTAATAATATACTAGTATAAATAAAACGGCTGTTTTGTTTAAAAAGCATTTCAACATTTATAATATATATTATAACCGATCAAATATTATAAAAAACCATAATGCAGATATTAAGAATTAATAAATTAAAGAAAGGAGTTACAAAACCATAATGGAAATAATGAGTATAAAACAAAACAGAATGAGTAAATGTAATGTTCAAACCGACACACATTGAACAAATTTTAAAAACTAATTTCTCAAAACAATTTATTATTATTTTTAAATAAAACATCACAACAACCCCCCACTTGTTTTCGTTAAAACATTTCATCGAGCAGTAAATCATACCAATAAGATTGAGCATAAATATTGGTGTTCGTAAACTTGAATCAATACATAGTGATGATGCTTCCGATTAAACAAGAGTGACTCGTAGTCTTGAACTCTATCTCAGACAACATTACACACTCAATCTTTCAGGGTGTAGTTTATAAGCCTGTGCATTATGGCCCTGCACGTTATCCCAGTATAGAAAACGCTCTAGCAAGTTTTGCCCAAAACTTCATTGGAAGCTGCCACACTTCCACATTCACATAGGTGAGCCTATCAAGAGTACTCATGTAGTTACGTACCCCACTCTATATAGAGTATAGAACTCATTAACAAATTAATTCAACCTTCCAACACTACATGATATCATGCTCCACACTATGAATGATACTTAAAATTATTTGTGCATGATTCTACATCTTTTATAAGTTGTTATTACGATATTGAACCTATTTCTTGGGATCGCCGGTCTATTAAGTTGGGTTACCCTTATAAAAGACAAATTCATGGGCATCAGTCTCATTCCTCTTGCTAATCCTTTTGTCAAAGAATCAACCAAATTTTCTTTAAACATCATATGATCTTCTTATTTACTTTGTGATAGCCGCGGTTCACAATAGATCCATATGGTTGGAATCAACTTTTCATACTTGGAATATCTAAAAGACTATTCCATTCGTCATCACTGTAACTTCATAGCACAGTGGAAAACTTTTGTAATCTCAGGTGCATGGTCCTTTTAAGGTACATCATGACCCTCTCAGTAGCACACAAGTGCTCATTACTAGAATTAGTAGTAAACCCGTATAATAAACTCACAACATTTGTTATAATTCTAGTGCAATCAGCAGCATAATGAAGACTGCAAATGATGCTCGCAAACTCGGACTTTTCAACACTCTCATGGTGTTCTTGAGCAACTTGACACTAGGATCATAGTGAGTGCCTGGCTTACAACAGAAGTAATTTTATATTTACTTCCCCAACATCCTTCATATCAAAAACTTTTACAAAACATATTTTTGATATTTTTGACAAAATAATATTAGAACCAAAAATAAATAAATCACCCATGTGTAGAAAATAATAGTGCAAATATTACTATCTAAAATATAATATAAGCACTTCCCACTTTTGTTAATTTCAAAACATATGAAATCACAAGATTAAACTTCTCAAAAATTAGAGAAAGCAAAAGTAATCATTTTAATCTAATTAAATTTCTTTCTTCTATTTTATAAAAAAATATTATTAGAATCACATGTTCTAAACGGAAATGATTTTCGTAACATCTGGGTTCTTCATTTGAATAAAATCTATAACTTTCATTCTTAACCGTACACCAAGAATAATCTAACTCAATGGGGTCAAAAATAAATAAATAAGTAATTTTTTTATACAATGGCATGGTTTTTCCAAAATCTGGTTTTTATAAAACCAATTGTAAGTCGAATGCTCTAAATAATGTGAATGGAGGCATGCATGCAACTACATTCATGAAGAAATTGAACGACTAATTTTAAAAAATCATTTCACAATCAAATCAAACAAAAATACATAATTTAATTAGTTTCAACATTCAACTTAAAGAGTTCATCAGCAACATAACCCTTCCTTGCAAATATAGAAATCTTAGTAAGGGTATACAAATTAGCCATATAGTTAGAAATGATAACTGGAATCAAATTTTTCATCATCTCTGGAGTATGCATAAAATTATTGAGAACATTAGTCTTTCTAGAGGTAAACATCAATTTCACATGATCACTTGCCTCAACAATATCATTGGTGTGAGAATACTCCAATAACACTTTCTAATTTTCAACGATAGATGAAATCTTAAAAGTTTTATTTTAGCAGACATGACGCGTTGGGTCGGTATCTACCCACCACCCTCGAATCCACCAACAATATTGATTTCATAAATCAAAACAATTCTTAAGGGAGGATTTCTACAAGCTCTTATTCTTATTCTCATTTTCCTTTGATTTCGAGACACTCTAAGTGAAATTGACAACAGAAAGAACTCAGTATATACGACATACCTTTGGAGACCGTATAAGGCATACCTTTGGAGACATCAACGAGAATCTTTGAAACATCAACGAGAGCATCGTGCTCGACCGAAATGGCAGATAATAATACGTCTTAAAATTGTTGGAACAAATGCGGACACACTGACGAACATGAATAAAATAGGTTGTGTCGCAGACTAGGTCGCTCTCTTTAAGACGTTTCGCGGCTCTACCCAAGGTGTGCAAGCAGTCTCTCTTAGCCTCGTCGTCCCCAGGATAAAACATCCTTCTCAAAAGATGAATATGATTCTCTCTGCACCTAGAAGAACCACCAAACACACATCCACTCCTTTTATTTTACTGCTCAGAATTCTTATTCTTTTCTCAAAAAATGAGAAGTATCTTCCTTTTTTATTTTTGAAACTCAAATATGTATTGGTTGTGTTCTCTCCTATCTCTATAAAATTGTATATATCTTATATATGTATCTATTACAAAAATATGGTCTTTTTTTTTTGACAACGCAAAATATGGTCTTTTATAAGCCAAAACATACACATTCCGTTGGAGAGTTATATCAACTCACTATAGCATTTTATGAGCAAATAACTAAATGGAAAACGGGTGAAACATATATCATTAATATGCCCAAAATATATAAAGAGCTCATAAAGTGCTAATAATATACTAGTATAAATAAAACGGCTGTTTTGTTTTAAAAGCATTTCAACATTTATAATATATAGTATAATCGATCAAATATTATAAAAAACCATAATGGAGATATTAAGAATTAATAAATTAAAGAAAGGAGTTACAAAACCATAATGGAAATAATGAGTATAAAACAAAATGGAAGGAGTAAATGTAATGTTCAAACCGACACAAATTGAACAAATTTAAAAAACTAATTTCTCAAAACAATTTATTATTATTATTTTTAAATAAAACATCACAAGAGAGTGAGCAACAATGGATGTTTGTAATACAAGCTGGACTATAATAATGGATGTGGGAGCTAGCATAGTTTCTTGATGCCCTTGCAAGAGAGTGAGCAACAAGATTTGCCTGCCTCCTAATAAAGCTTATGTTAAAGCTTTGACTAGTTGAGAGTAAATTATTACAATGAGAAATGATAACATCAAAATCAAGTTTGCGGAGTGTCGCTTTGTTCACTGCATTGCTTCAGCTTCTTGGGGTTCTGGAATTCCTTCGAACCACATTGTTTTCCCTTCCATGTAGACTCCATTTTCATCCCGAAGACACATACCAACACCAAACTTGTTTTCTTGATCGAAAATCGCAACATCAACATTACACTTTAAAGTACCTGCTTGATGGGAATCTAATTGATTCCATATGATTGAAAGGATCTAACCAAGTGTATTTTGAATCAAGAATGACAAATAAGATAAAAGAGAGAGGGGAAAAGAACATACAAAGTGGATTAGGCAAGAAGATGGAGAAATCGCCACATCCAAGAGGATGATAAGATCAAGGTAGAATCACCACAAGAGTAAGAGGCTCTTGATAAGATTCAAGTTTGGTTCTAGAAAGAACCCTAGAGAAGCATTCTCTAAACTCACACCAATGTGTTTTCTATTTCATCCGAGTTGTGAAATTGGGTTACAAAAATTCCTTAAATACCTAGGGTTGTGCCTAAGCTACACACTAACACACCTTACACACCATGGTGCCTATGCCAAAAGTGCATACACACAAACACCAAAAATTCTTTAATGTCAATATAAACTAAAATAAAATCCTCTTAAAATAAAATAAACTTCATTCTAATTTAAATAAATCAGTTTCTTTTAATGCTCTTGCGGTCCACATCATTCCCTCCTTCTTGAAGAAATTCGACCTCGAATTTGATCTCCATTGTATCCCTCACTTTGTGACAGCACCTCCATTGTAACCTGCATAAATAAAGAAATCAAATTAATTCCAACATACCCCCGGGGTCAAATGGAAATTGGGAAAAATCAACACACGTGACAAGTATAAACAACACCCAACACCATGAAAAGGTAATCTTTGAAATAGCAACATGACAATTTTTTTTTTAAAATTAGTCCACATAGATTCATTCACGATAAATGTCTTGGTATTGTCAACCCTTTTTAAAATTTCAACACATTGACCTTGTATCAAAGATGGAGTAAGAAAATCAACATCACAATGATTATAGGGAGCACACAAGACACGACTTGGAGACAATATATTTTGTAAAATCTCTTCTCCCATTTCAAACAAAGGCAAAAGATACAAGTTAGACCTTCCCATCATCAAATTTGTAAAATATTTAAGCACATGAGAAAAATTAAGCAATGCAATAAACATGTCATCCAACATGAATTTAGAAAATTTAAATGATTTGACACTTTTGTAAGAAATCAAATCAAAAGAAACTTCCCTTGAATCAACTTCTTCAAACGAGTGGACTTCTTTGGAAACTTGCAAGTTAGGAGTGGCACCATAAGGCACCAAACCATGGGGAATCTCTCTTGAATCCCTATGCATTCTCAAAAATAGATCAACAACACTAGAGAAATTGTTAGCATAAGAAGGCAAACAATTAGATGGAACTTCGAGTTTAAGCGCGGGTCTTACCAACAATGCTCTATTGACCTCAAACCCCCAATTTAAGATATTTTTACTCTTCCCCGCCTCTTTCTTTCCATTCCTTTTATTTTCTCTCTTTTCTTCTCTTTTACTACATTCCTTTTCATTTTCTTTCAACTCTTGTTTTTCTTTTCCTATTTTAAGTTTCAAAGCCAACATGTCTTCTTTAGCCTTCTTTGGACTAAGAGGGTGGAGAGTAAATTTAATTTTATTGTGAGAAAAAGTGTATATATTGAATTCACCATCATGAATAACTTTCCTATCAAATTGCCAAGGTCTACCTAGCAATATGTGGCTAGCCTCCATGGGTGCCACATCACATAAAACCTCATCACAATATTTATTAATGGAAAATGATATATTGACTTGTCTATTTATCTCTACTTCTCCATGATCACTTAACCATTGCACTTTATATGGACTAGGATGTGGAGTAGTTTCAAGATTGAGCTTTGACACTAACCTAGTACTTGCAACATTTGCACAACTACCTCCATCAACTATCAAAGAACATACATTTCCTAGAATGAGACACCTAGTTTGGAAAATGTTATTTCTTTGTGAATCATTCTCATTTTTATCATAGGCTCCAACAAAATTATTAACCATGAACAAATCTCGCTCTTGAGGATTTTCTTTACATTCATTCTCACGTGAACTAATGCACCCATTTTTCCTTAGCACCATAAGTCTCTTAGTTGGGCAATTTAATGCAATATGCCCATACTCTAAACATTTGAAACATTTCATGTTCTTTAACTTAGGGTTTAAAGAAGAAGAGTTAGAATTTGTACCTTTTCCTTTAGATGTTGCAACATCATGTCTTTTGGGTGGAGACCCCTCCTTCTTGGAATTGTTCTTCCATCTTGAAGAGTGGTAATTTGAAGGGGATTTCTTACAGGTCTTCTTTATTTGCAACTGTCTTTCCACCTTAACGGCTTGGTGGACAATATCTTCAATTGTTACAAAATGGTGACGCTCAACTTCCTCCACTATATCTTCATTTAGACCATCAAGAAACCTATCCATGGTATCCTCAAAATTCTCCTCCACATTAGCTCTAGTCATAGCCACCTCTAACTTCTCAAAGTACTCATTAACACTTTTACTTCCTTGAGTAAGCCTATGCAATATGTCACACGAATTCTTATGAGTATGAGAAGGAACATGCCTCCTCCTCATCATGGCCTTCAAATCCTTCCATTTTTCTATAGGCTCAAGTTCACAATTCCTCCTAAGCTTTTTTTCTTGATCCCACCAAATAAGTGCATAATCTCTAAACTCCAACACAACCAACTTCAACATTTGCTCTTCACTAACATCATAACAAGAGAAAATTTGTTCTACTTGAAGCTCCCAATCAAGATATGCTTCGGGGTCACTCTTCCCATGAAACATTGGAATGCTCACTTTTTCTTTCAACTCATTTTCTCTCAAATAATCTCTATGATTTCTCTCTTTTTCTCTATCTCTTCTCTCATAGCTTCTTTCTTTTTTATACTTTTTATGCCTTTCTCTCACATTCTCTTCATACCTCTCATGCATCTTCCGAATCAAATCACCAACCTTATACTTCTTAAGAGTTTTTGCAACACATTCTTTTTTATAGTCCAAACCTCTATTCATGATTCCAACAAGCTAACAAGTACCAAATGATCAAATAAGTAACAAGAACAAAAGTCCTCACCACTCACTAAGTGTTTACGCTCAAGAAATGTATCACTCGTGTATATCACTCAATTATGGCTTTTTCTATAATGTTCACTCTAGCCTTTTTCCACTCCCTAATGCAACTCTTCAAGTTCTTAAAACAAACCAAACAAGTCTAAATCAAGTTTGTGGAAAACCTCTACACAATTGTGACAAAACACGCATGAAAGTTATCATTCAAGAGGCCAACAAAGACAAGAGAAACTTCAAAGACAAAACTAAGGAATTTAAAAGACACGAAAGCAAGAAGAAAAAAAAAAGGCAAAGGAAGACACACTCAAATAGATAAACAAGGAGACGACTCAAAAGAAAGAATAAAACTAAATGACTAAGTGGTTCAAATATGTGGAAGGTAAAAAAAAAACTAGCAATGTTTAATGGAAGCAACAAAGATGCAAAAATGATTGATGTATCAAAATGAACAATTCTGGAATTTTTTTTTTGTATATGCCCTTTTTTTAAGTGCTTTTTTGCATGATCACTTTTTTTTACGGCACTTTTCTTTTCAGTTTTTTTTTGCATATTTGAATTTCTCTTTTTTTTTCTAATCAATTTAGGCTTTTGAATTTCCAGAATCAAACATGTATAAAAGAAATAACATCAAAAACAAATTTGCAATTAGATTACAAGATCAAATAGCCTCAAGTGATGAAGATGAGTGACAAACAATAAGAACTTGCGCAGAAATTTCCAGAAACAGGGATTTCGAAATTTCAGCAAAGTTCAAGCTAATAATCAAGGAGCAAACCTTCCAACACATACTAAAGACACATGAGAGTACTTGTTATCAATGAGAATATAAAAAAAAAAAAACTGGGATAATTTCTAATAATTGGATTAAACTAGAACAAAAAAAGGAACGAAAAAAAAGTGCAGAATTTTTGAATGTTTTTTTTTACTTGATTCAAGGACATAATAACACCTGATAATAGCTCTGAATACCACTTGATGGGAATCTAATTGATTCCATATGATTGAAAGGATCTAACCAAGTGTATTTTGAATCAAGAATGACAAATAAGATAAAAGAGAGAGGGGAAAAGAACATACAAAGTGGATTAGGCAAGAAGATGGAGAAATCGCCACATCCAAGAGGATGATAAGATCAAGGTAGAATCACCACAAGAGTAAGAGGCTCTTGATAAGATTCAAGTTTGGTTCTAGAAAGAACCCTAGAGAAGCATTCTCTACACTCACACCAATGTGTTTTCTATTTCATCCGAGTTGTGAAATTGGGTTACAAAAATTCCTTAAATACCTAGGGTTGTGCCTAAGCTACACACTAACACACCTTACACACCATGGTGCCTATGCCAAAAGTGCATACACACAAACACCAAAAATTCTTTAATGTCAATATAAACTAAAATAAAATCCTCTTAAAATAAAATAAACTTCATTCTAATTTAAATAAATCAGTTTCTTTTAATGCTCTTGCGGTCCACATCATTAGTAAAATTTCAGGGTATATTGGCAAATTTCAGGGTATAGTAACAAGGAAGAAAAACAACCAGAATTTTTTTTGTTTTTTTTTTTCGAATTTTTTTTTTATTAAACTCAAAAGCAAAAGAGATGTAAACAAAACCTGAAAAAAATTCTGGTTGTTTTTCTTCCTTGTTACTATACCCTGAAATTTGCCTACCAAAAAATAATATACCCTGAAATTTTACTCCTTGCTTGATCCGCATATTTGTCACTTGTTTTGGAGTCCGGGGGAGCACCGGGAGCAACAACGAGCTAGCCAATGAACCGGACCACCAAGAGACTTGGACGCCACTTCTCCACCCAAAACCTTAAGGCGTTAGGTATATGGGTCCCCTCTCTTATATGTCCTTCATATAGCTCATTCATAGCCGATGTAGGACTAACCACTCACACTTGAATTTCCAATATCTCCCCCCAAGTGTGAGTCACCCACATCACTATACTTGATCCAAACCAGGATCCACTCCCGCTCCCCCAGCAAGCCAAACCAAGGCTTTGATACCACTTGTTGGAGAGTTCGGGGGAGCACCGAGAGCAACAACGAGCTAGCCAATGAACCGGACCACCAAGAGATTTGGACGCCACATCTCCACCCAAAATCTTAAGGTATTAGGTATGTGGGTCCCCTCTCTTATATGTCATTCATATAACTCATTCATAGCCGATGTGGGACTTATAACAACTCACACTTGAATTTCCAACATCTCCCCCCAAGTGTGAGTCACCCACATCACTATACTTGATCCAACCCAGGATCCACTATCCGCTCCCCCACCAAGCCGAACCATGGCTCTGATACCACTTGATGGGAATCTAATTGATTCCATATGATTGAAAGGATCTAACCAATTGTATTTTGAATCAAGAATGACAAATAAGATAAAAGAGAGAGGGGAAAAGAACATACAAAGTGGATTAGGCAAGAAGATGGAGAAATCGCCACATCCAAGAGGATGATAAGATCAAGGTAGAATCACCACAAGAGTAAGAGGCTCTTGATAAGATTCAAGTTTGGTTCTAGAAAGAACCCTAGAGAAGCATTCTCTAAACTCACACCAATGTGTTTTCTATTTCATCCGAGTTGTGAAATTGGGTTACAAAAATTCCTTAAATACCTAGGGTTGTGCCTAAGCTACACACTAACACACCTTACACACCATGGTGCCTATGCCAAAAGTGCATACACACAAACACCAAAAATTCTTTAATGTCAATATAAACTAAAATAAAATCCTCTTAAAATAAAATAAACTTCATTCTAATTTAAATAAATCAGTTTCTTTTAATGCTCTTGCGGTCCACATCACTGCTGCTGGTTTTTGCCATCGTTCTTGCACGTTCCTTGCGCCTTGATCATTGGAGGATTGTAGATGCGGTTTCTTTCGTGCCAGCTCCCATTCGCGTAAGAAGTCTAGCGCCAATTGTTGGGAAATTGCGACAGGCTTGATTGTGCCACCCCAAACTTTGTCATTTCTTCACTTCCATACACTACATGAATAAGCCCCGTTTCCTGCGAAACTTTCCGACGAACTCTTATTCGTCGCAATTTCCGACGGATTTCCGACGAAAAAGTCGTCGCAAATGCTCAGCAGAAGAGGCGCTAAAATTCCCGCTCACGTTTGCGACGAAGTTGTTGTCCGTCGCAAATTTCCATCGCAAAGTAACAGATCCAAAATTAAATGGAACCTCTTCCCACGAACCGTATCGTTAATTCTTTCTTCCTCTTCGAACCCTCTCATACTTTCAAACATCTCAAAACCTCTCAATACTCTCAACCTTCTTCTTCTTCCTCCCTCCACATCCTTCCTCCCTAAATCACCCTCCACCACCGTTGTAACACCCCGCTATTTTCTATCTTGTAGAAATTAACGAAGCGCACTACTGGCATACATCAGAGTGACTTCCTTTTTAAATACTGAACACATACTAATACTCGATGCTAAAAACCCATCAAGTTCGCTTACATAACTTAACATAAAATACATAAAGTCGGTCCTTACACCACTCAACTAGTGTTCAGTACCAAAACCGAAAGTCTGCAGAAGCGATTTTCAACTTAAAAACATAAGTCGTACCATCGTACATCTTAAGAAACTGAATAACAATACCGAAATACAAAGGAAACTGAAATACAAGACATAATGAAATAAAGATAGCGGCTGCCCTTCAAGCATCTCCATAGCCGTGCCTCACGGTCTTCAACTTTCCCTGCTTAACTGAAAAACAACAATGGATTGGGTGAGACGACTTGTCTCAGTGAGTTCTATCGCGACCCCTTACTAATTCTCTCGGTTCAATTATGCTTGATTCATTATACTTAACTCATAAATCATAGTCCTCAAGGTTGACTATGTGGCTAACTAACTAAAAGTTGACCTCATAACCCTCAAGCCGGTTACAAGATACAACACTAACTACAGTTATAGCGTGTCACCGGTCACTTGGCATAATAAGCTTCCAGTGAACCCGTCCCCACTAATCGGCTGGGTCCCTAACGGGGCCTAGGTTCATAAGGCTCATGACTGCCTCTCCCCTAGCACACTAAACTAAATAGGGTCGTCACCCCGACTAAAGATATATATGAAGATATACCTGGACTGAACTCAAAAATGAACTTAAACATAATAATAACTTAACTTAACAATGAACTGAACTTAACATAAACTTATTACTAACATGATCTAATTACTAACTTAGTCTAATTATTAAGTGATCTCTCATGGATTACTAAGGTTTGCTAACTTAACTTATCAATCTTACTAAACCAGTCAGTCCAGCACAATGCATCAATCACAAAGTCATAACATGAAATCAATGGTCAATCACATTAGCATTCACTTAACCTGAACGTAATCCAAACACAACCAATCATATGGTACTAACATAACTTAGATCCAATCACAGTCAATTACCACTCAATTCAGGGCAATTCAATTATAGTATCATTGGGGAAGGTGGAAGAAAGGATTAGAAAGCAATTGGAATCGTTCGGAGTGATTTAAAACACTTTTTAAAATAGGCAACCCGAAGACCACGCACGGTCCGTGCTCCAGAGGCGCACGATCCGTGCGTGACTGAAAAATTAAATTCATTTCACACAGAACAGAGCGCACGATCCGTGCCCCCATACGCACGATCCGTGCGATGTCCAAAACCATTTCCAGGCTACCTGCGAACACACAGCACGATCCGTGCTCCCATAACGCACAATCCGTGCGTGTGTCTCAGTAACCCAAATGCTTATGATATCATCCCAATCCGATTCCGATACATTTTCCGATCGATACTTCCACTTTACCAGCCCATACAACACAGTCAAACCAGTCAACAACCAGTACATATCATTCAATAATCATGACAGGAATCATAATCAAACTCAAATAATCTCATAACTTGATCACTCAATGCGAGGTTTTCATAAACGTCTCGATACCGACTTTTCATAAAAACGCGTGACTCGATCCAGAACTCATATCACATGCAATTTTAATCCTAGTGAGTATAGAACTCACCTCTTTGGAGACAGCAAACGATTCACACTGAGACTCAAGAACACGATCACTCGGCAACTCACGAACTCTTCTATTTCGCTCCAAATGCACACCCACGCGAAACCCAGATTTCCAAATGTATGAATCAGAACCCAGAAACTGAATGGCTCCTAGGTTGCTTCCAATTCGTAATCAGGCTTCAGAATTTGGTTCTTATGCACTCTAATTGGACATGCAAGTGACAGACATGGTGTTTGGCCAAGTGGAACTCAAGGTGGTCTTCAATGGTGGAATGTAGTGGAGGAGAAGGATGGTTTCGAAAATTGTATTAATGGAGAGAGGATGGAAAACTGAAACTAATGGTGAAATCAGATTGTACATGCAAGGCATTTCTGAGGAACTCTCCCTTCTCCTTCTTCCTTCTCTCCCTCACGCCCCATTCTCCTCTCCCTCTCAATCTTGCTGTTTCAGAATTTTTGTTTTAAGGAATGAAGTGTTTGTGTTTCAGCTGGAAGGTACACATATATATAGGCTAGGTAAAAGACTACTATATCTCTCACTTAAACTTTTCCTTCCTCATGACTCCTAAACCATTCTAATTACCCTACTTGACATAATTAATATCAATTAAGCACACAATTCATATAGTAATTAAATCAAGCAATCCACTATCAATTTATTTTATTTCTAATCAAGACAAGAATTCACAAAATAATAATTCACACTAAATTATTTAAATAGCGAAAATTGGGGATATTACAACCGTCCACCACCGTTGTTCCTCCCTATTCTCCACCACCACACCACAAACACTGTTCTTGCTCCCTAAATCGCTCACCACCACAGTTTCTTCTCTCTCCGCCAGAAAGCTTGGTCGTGTGCCATCGTCAGACGCTCCCTCGCTGGCCAGTCGTTCTTCTTCTTCCTCAAGGGTAAGTGTTCTACTAGTATTTTACTCTTTTCTGAATATAATCAGAAAACCCCTATTTTTGAAGTAACCGAAAACCTAACCCCCCTTTTCTCTTTCTCATTTCTTATTCTAACAATACCTCTGTTGAATTCACCATACTCACCTTCGTTTTTTGTTTATTTCTCTCTTTCCCTTTCCTTCCTTACAATCTTCAATAGCTTGTTTGATTCTGCCGCCTTCTCTTTTGAAGCATATACCTCAAAACTCAGGTAATTTCATTTTCTCTCTTGCAATAAAAAATGTTTTCTCCACTCAAAATCTATTTAATTTATCTTATCTTATTATTAAAGCATTTCTTGGATTTTAGGGCTTTGTAGCGTTCTTCTCTATATTATACATGTTCCTAGTTTTTGTGTACGAAAATGAGTTTTATTTTTAGGGCTTTTTTGGGGGTTGAATGTGGTTGCCTTCTAGTTGCAATTCCTAGCTCTACAATTTTTTTGGGTACTCAGGATACCATTATGTCTGTTTGGTCTATGTTAGAAGTGGGCTTCATGTGAAAAGTAGCATACTTGCAGTAGTATTATTAATTGAATGCCACATTTAAGCTTTAATTTGTTTCTGTTAAAAACTCCAGAGAAAGGGGGAAACAATACATGATAGTACATCTTTTGATGAGAATGATATTCATGACTATCATTTTCATTTTCATGACTGAAGCTCATTAGAATGCTGTACAAGTTGTTATTATATTTTTCCATTGGCAATTAAATGTCACTCATTTTCATATGAGCTGATACACATTAGTGTATACAATTTAATTATACTTTTGTGCACTAATTGATAAACAAAATAGGGAGTCATAAGTGGTGTCATTGAGTAACAAATTGTGAGTTTTGATATTCTTCTTCAGCCTATGAACCACAAACCAAAAACTAATTGGCTCAAAATGCAAGGAACTAAATATTTGTCTTTTGGTTATGCTAACCATTTACGCTAGACTTGCAAAAGTCTGCTGGCAAGCTTCATACCTCTCTATCACTACCGCCCCACCCCAAAAACTCATAAAAGAAACAATATTTTCTAAGTAAAAATTGTTGCTGTTTTCTCATGAAAAAGAAGAAGGAAGACCACCCTCATTGCACTTCTACTTTCTCCAATTTTAGTCCATCATAATCATCAAATCACTTCTACAAAATGCTATCTATTGAAAATCAAGAGGGTTGCTATCTCCTCCTAAATACAGCTTTTCTGCTGCAACAGGTATTTAATCAATGAACTTCTCTAAACCCCCATTTCTATTCTTATGCAAAACTCCTTTATTAACAACCATGACATTACAAGAAAGTAACTAACTTTATGCTGCATATATATTTGGGGTTTGAGACACATTTGCATTTTGCAACTATGTATACCAGTAGCTTGTGCTTCCTCCTTCTGATCAACCTATTTGATGTTTCTGTTGAGTTTTTTTTTCTCTGGTTCAGTGTTGTATTCTGATTTTGGTTTTCCCTTATGTTGGTGATCAGGACTATATTCCCACGGTGTTTGATAATTTTAGTGCAAATGTGGTCGTTGAAGGCACAACTGTCAATTTAGGCCTCTGGGATACAGCTGGTATGGTAACTGAAATCTGTTTTGGAGGTTCAGTGAAGTTAAACTGGGCAGAGGTTCATCTCTAAGGTGAGTTCCTTGCTACATATGTGTCATAAATGAAATTGCATGTTAGTGAAAGTTGGTTTTCTGATTTATGTGAGTTGCATGTGGTATTAGTTGATTAGAAATGCTTTATGTGCTGAAATGATACTCATATTGTGTGAATTGGTGTGACATTACATGAGTTAAGTAATTGCTTGTTGGTGGTTTTGTTGGTATGAAATTAAGCATGTATACACTGATTTTGATGAGATAATGATGTTGGGTTTAGACTGGAAATGATAGGGAAGGATTGGGAATCAAAGGAGTGGGCTTTTCAAAGTGAAAAATAAAAATTTTGTGAAATGCATAGGGGCCCCGGTCTGTGCGCCTGCAACTGGTGGTGAAAACTCTATGAACATGTTCAAAACCAGGTCATTATCAGTCTAAAACCATGAGACACAATCAAATATTTCAACACACAGCATAGGTGCATAGTTTTCTGCAATAGTACATCTACTTCGGCGAATTATTTAAAATAGCAAACGACATCGGATTTATGCAAACGACCAGTCATTGGAAAAATTTATAAGTCTAGTTTCTGCATATGATTTTTATTTTTCAAAACAATGAGCAATTGTTACAGTTTTTAGAAACAATGCGAATGGTTTCCAGACTGGACAGTTTCTGTCCTTCAACTTTTAATCACTCTCAAATGACCTAAACGTGACCAAATGGCACAATAATTGAGCCCAAACAGAATCCAATTGAGTCTAGTTTCTAACGGGACAAGAATCGTTTAAAACAGAGTTCAATTGAGAGCACAAAATCCAAAACACTGAACCTCTACCCAGTTTAACTTCAATTTGTGCTGCCAGTTTAAAAATAAATCACAATAAGGCTCAAATCTGTTTAGCACAATTCTTTATACCCCCTTGTTCTTAAAATTAGAGATTGAAGCCTATGCTCTATTTATTTGACATATGATAAACCTCTTGTGTTTCTTTTACCTTGTATTCCTGAATTCTACAATGGAAGGTATGATTTTGGTAATTCTCTCTATTTTATTTTATATAGAACACTACTCAATCAAATTCACTTTATCCTTTTTAGCCTTAACGCAAAATTTGGACCATTTCTGAGTTTGTGTTTCATCCCATATTTCAATTTGTATTCTTGCATGATTTCCTATATTTATCTAGAGATAGTTTGTGAGTACTTATTCCAGTGGCCGCCGTTTGGGATTTTTTCATAAGAAAGCTGCCCTTCGACTCGCTGATATGCTCAGAGGTGTCCGTGTGCTGGGGCGTCGACCAGATTGGATAGGAGATCTAGTCTATGATCGTCTACTTCACCATTGGAAGAATGATCCAAAATTCTTGGCTAGGTGTGAGCGGAATAAGAAGAATATGGCATCAGAAAAAGGAGGAAACTTGCACACTGGAGGTTGTATCTCCATGTTGCAGCGTGCAGAGAGAATGGTATCTACTTAAACTTATCTTTTCCTTATGCCATTATAATTCACCATTTTCTAACTTATATTTTTAATTATAGTCCAAGGAGTTAGGGCGGAAGCCACATATAGATGAGCTCCATCGCCGCACCCACATTAGGAGGGGCACAGGCGACTATGTAGAGGAGCGTGCTCGTGTTACTCAGGTATATTTCTGATAAAACCAATATTTTCAACTCCATCGGTCTGGTCCATTTCATAAGGAACAAAAGAACTGTACTTATTATAAGAAACATATATCAATTTTCTAATGCATTATAACTAATTTTCCTTTTTTTCTTATATAAATTGATACTTATATATGTTAAAAAGTTAACTTCAGTTAGTTCCTGTTGCAAGTTAGTTACAGAAATCATCATTTATTGTGTTTACATTTGATTTCACTGGTGTGGTATTTAATTTAGATTCTTTTGGTTTTTTTTTGTGTGCATTTAATAGGAGGAGTTTCACCGGCGGTTGTCTCAGACTAATCTACCATTAGACTCGCTGAGTTGGAGAAGTTGAAGCGGATGTTGTGGGAGGAAGCTGTTGGAGGGCGCAATAAGAGCCGTTTGTATGGGACAGGAGGCATATATGGCAATATGTTAGACTCTGGAGCTTCGACGAGTGAGAGCCTGTCCTCTGAGGCCCTTAGGATCATCCAGTCATTGACAGACCAATTTGCACAACAGCAGGATGCGATAGCACAACAGGAGGAGAAGGTTGCACGACAACAACAACTTCTTGACTATGTATTTAGCCATTCTGGGATTCCAGTACCTCCACCTGATTGGCAGCCGCCCGAGCAGGACCAGCCTGCCCAGCAGAACCAAGATGCCCAGCATGACCAGGACGATGCTGAAGACAATGGAGACGGTGGAGATCACATAGACTACACTTATGAGAAGGGTTATTGACGGCACATAGGTAATTTATGTTTTAATTAATGTGTAAAATATCTTAGTTTTATGAATTATACACTATAGTAATGACTATCTTATTTTCTTTTTTCCGTTTTTCTTTCTACATTCTCTACCAACTTTCTTCACATTCTCACATGCCATATTACTTGCTCTGTGTTTCACTTCAATGCACATTATATGTATAGTCCTTTTAGTTGTGGTGGTGTTATTAGATTAATAATGCCAAAATGCAAAGTCCTTTATATATTTATGTTTCAAAATGCAGTATACTCCTCCCATGCTAAATCGTACTTTATCAGCCTTGGTTAATGAGGAAATCTATCGCTAATTTGAACCTTTTGGAAGTCTTTGGGGAGAAAATAAGTATCCCAGTTCTTTGGTGGACTTGGTTGTTCTGTCTATGTAATGAATTGTGACTGGTTTGTTTTTCTATTATCGTTATTTTCTGTTTCTATATTAACTTTTGTTCTGTTTGTTTATGTATATGCACTTATGCAGGCTTGTGTTATCTTGAAAGCTGTGACGAATCTTGGGACTGATTCTTATTTTGTGGCTGCAATGGCATGGGTGGTAATGATAGTGTAACACCCCGGTATTTTTATTTATTAAAAATACCCAAGTGCACCATCCCTTAAACATCAGAGATATATTTCCTGTTTAAATACTGAACACCACTGTAAATTTTTCACTGAATACAACAAGACCATCTTAAACATAAGCAAGACAATGTCGATTCTTTGGCCATAAACCATCAGTGAGCTACAGTGTTCAATATCATACAAGAAAGCGGAAACTAAATACATAACTTTTACAATAGTTAAAGTCACAATGCCGTGCTACATAGCTGACAAGGGAAAACATAACTTAAGCATAATGCTAAGTCGTCAGCAACCATCCGAGCTCAACCTGCTCGTGCCTCCGTGGTCCTCTCTTTCCGTGTTTCTCTGTAAAACAACAACATATAAACAATGAGATACAATCTCAATGAGTTCTACCGAGACCCCTACTAACATTCTCGGTTCAATTATACAACCATTTGAACGCGACACCGACTGCGCGAACGCTAAGCTGCGGTGTATCACATTCTTTAACTTTTAACATAATGCTGATTGCGCGAACGCTAAGCTGCGACTAACCTGTTATAACTTGGTATGGCACCGACTGCGCGAACGCTAAGCTGCGATGAACCACACTGTACGACACCGACTGCGCGAACGCTAAGCTGCGGTGTATCGCACAACAAATAATTTAACATAACACCGACTGCGCGAACGCTAAGCTGTGGTGAACTCCCTTACCAATAGTACATTCTCTTATTGGCCCGTAGCCTAGGGTAGGGGATCATGACTGCCCCTCCTAGTATGTTAGTCCCATGGGTCGTCACCCAAACTTGATATAATATATATATCTACCATCATATGAACTCTTAGTTCATTTACATCAAAACAATAGTTGATCATTTGGTTTCATATAACAAAAGTATTAAGTGTTTGCTCACACACTCTATTACTCAGTTTTTCAAAACAATTTCAACTTCAAAAACAGTTCATTTTACCATTTAAATTGTATATTCAGTTAGGCCTCTGAATAAGCTTTCAAACGCATCTTAGAACACCTCAATCGGGTTCCCGGATCAAAAGTTATTGCGAAAACAAAATCAGTGTACAGTTGCTGAAAAACTGCAAAGCGTCGCGGCGCGAACGGCTACCGTCGCGACGCCAAGAGAGTCAGAAACATTTTCGTCGCAAATCTGTGCCTGGTCGCGTCGCGAGGGACGGGTCGCGACGCGACCGTATGCTGAAAAATGCAGAGTTTTCAGTTTCTCGCGAAATTCGCTATTCCGCTCAATTCCGATTCTTGTTCCGATTGAAAAAAGTTTAAACAGCCATAAAGACAGATTCAATCAATATCACACAATCAATCAAATCAATCAAAAACTCATCGTGAACGAATTTTATCAAAATACTATATATTTCGAAATAACGGATTTCGACTCAAAATCTTTCGAAATCAATCAACGTAAAATTCATTGTAAAACGAAATAATCCTAAGTGTGAGTAAAACTCACCGATTGTGATGAAAATCACAAATAGCCGAGACTTTCCGAAAAGTTGCTTTTCCGTCATAACCACACGAACAATCCCCGCATAACTTCCACTCTCCGACGACGCCCAAATCCGCTTTCAATCTTTTCGCTCAATCACGAGACATCTCCTGGACCGAAATACCGAATTCCTCGAAGTGCCGCCATTCGAACCCTAAACACCAACTAGCTTCCAATTCACGAAATTGAACTTCGTTCCGCACTCAATACGCTTCGGGTTCGCTCCTAGTCATCCTTGAATCATCAAACACTATTCATCATCTTCAAGCTCAAAATCACTATTCACTCATAACCCCAAATCTTGATTTTCAACCCCAACTCACCCAACTAGCTTCCAATCTTTCAATCGAACTTCAATCACCGATCCATCATCCTTGGGTTCGCGCCAAACACCATCCCAAGCTATCCTTGAGCTTGAACCATCAAAAACCCCCATTTCCTTCAAATTTTCGAAAATGGAAAAGTGAGAGAGAGAGAGAGTTGTTTGCGATGAAATTGGTACCAAATTAAAGAGGAAGGAACGCTGAACATTTTTCGTGTTGGAGGGAAGACGTTTTGATGAACCCTTGGTCCTCCTTTTTCCTCTTCTTCCTTCATACCCATTTCCTCTTCTTTTTCCGTTTTCTCTTTTCTTCTCTCTGTCTCTCGTTCTCTTCTTTCTTTCTTTCTTTAATTATTTTCTTTTCTTTCACTCACACACACACACACACACACACACACACACACACACACACACACACACACACACACACACACACACACACACACACACACACACATATATATTTATTTAATATATAAGTGGTAACGTGGTCAAATTACCATATTGTCTTTAATCTCTTATTTCGTTCCGAATTGTCCTTATTCCGTATTATCCGGTTAACGATCCTATGACGACCAATAATTAATTTTAGCGCTCAATAAATTTACCAATTAAGTACTAAATTAATTCAATTGGGTTAACGTCCAAATAATTTTATTCATTATTTTGAGGATGTTACAGATAATAGTGCTGGGTTTCCTGGTGCATGTGCTGGACAATGTAATTGACACAATATATGTCTGCTATGCTATAGACAGGGAGTTAGAATTGTCTGTAAGCATGTTGTGCATACTTTTGAATGTTTCTTCTATAAATTTTTGTTACAATTTTTACAAGAGGGTACATTTTTTAGTTAGTCTGAAACTTGACTTCAGTTTTCAGTGTAGCCTGTTTCATGTTTCTGGTAATATGTTTAATGATTTCCTATAGTGATGATGTTTTTATTATTTTTCATTACTCTGGCTCATTTTGAGTGTTTTGTTATATGAAATGTTAGTTTGATAGTAATGTTTTGTAATCTAGGAGTGAGTTTCATTTACTTCCATGATGTTGTTGATAGGTTCTGTGAAGGAATGAGATTCTTGTTTATGAATAGCTCCTTGAATGGTTGATATACAAATATTGTCTGAAGCTGAAATTGAGTCTGAATTGAATTAGTAGGGAATTTTTGAGTTTGTAATTGAATTGGTAAATGGCTAATTTTTATGAATATAATTTTTTTTCGTACCGACGGAATTTGCGACGGAATTTTCATGGATAATTATTGAATTTGCGACGACATTTTAAAAATTTGCGACGACATTTTAAACATTTGCGACGAAATTTGCGACGACATTTTAAACATTTGCGACGAAATTGTGCTACTTAATTAAGAAAATACGGACCATTTGCGACGGATTTGCGACAAAAATGTGTCAGTGTTTGCGACGACTTTGCCACGGAAATTTGTGACGGGTTTCCAACTGTCAAATAAATTAAAAAAATATTCAGCAAAAGTATTATTATTATCAGTATAAGTAGTAATAGTTGATAGCAATCGGCTCCTCTCCCACATAACCCTTGCTTCCCCACATCTAAAAAATAAGTGCATATCATCCTCAACCCCATCATCGCACATAGGACATTGATCCTCACACGGTACATGCCTAAGCCTTAGGTTCATTCTAGTAGGCAAACAACCTCTCGCCACCCTCCAAAGTAACAACTTGACCTTATGTGGAAACTTGAGTCGCCAAATAAGCATCCAATTCCCTTGTTTCCTAAGATGTTGATTATCAATTAAGTCCTCCATAATGCCGTAGTAAGCGGACCTCACCATGTACACCCCATTCCTACTCCTCCACCAAAACAACTTGTCTTCACCATGCGCATTATATAATGGAATTCTTTTGATTAAACATGCTTCTTGGTTCGTAAACAAGGAATCCACCAAATTCTCATTCCAACCCCCTCTAGTTGTGTCCCTGCAAATCACACACTCTCATATCCTCCGTACCCTCCACCACAGGTGAGCGTACAAAATTATCCTTCCTACCCCTCAGCCAAGGGTCCTTCCAAACCGAGACACTCCGGCCATCTCCTGGACGCTATCTTGATCCCATATTCACCACCCACCACCCGGGAAGTGTAGATACTACGCCAAACATAACTCGGATTATGGCCCAAGCGAGCTCCCATGAAGTCACTATTCAGAAAATATTTTGCTTTGAAGACGCGTCCCACTATAGTATCTGCGCGAGTTAAAATTTTCCACGCCTGCTTCCCTAGCAATGCTAAATTGAAACCATGAAAGTGCCTAAAACCCATGCCTCCATGCTCCTTTCTCATAGTAAGCTTATCCCAATTCAGCCAGTGAATCCCCTTTCGTGAGCTCTGATTAGTACCCCACCAGAAAGAATTAATCATCTTTTCTAACTCCTTGCCCAAAGTAGTTGGTAACATGAAGACACTCATACAATAGGTGGGAATGGATTGAGCCACCGATTTTACAAGTACCTCACGCCCCGCCTTAGGCAAGTGCTTTCCAGACCATTGTTGTACCTTCCTCCACATTCTATCCCTCAAGTAGCCAAACATCTGTTTCTTGTTCCTTCCTATCATAGATGGCAATCCCAAATACTTGCCCGTCCCAATGCACTCTGTCACTCCTAGAATATTAGTAACCATGTCTTTCATGCCAGTATCAGTGTTCCTGCTAAAAAATATTTCAGACTTAGCCATGTTAATGGCTTAGCCCGAAGCAGCTTCATAAGTATTTAGGATCTCCTGTAGTTGTCTACTCTCTCGCTCATCAGCCCTGCAAAAAAGGAAACAGTCATCAGCAAAAAGGAGGTGTGTGAGGGATGGTACCCCTTACACACCTTCAGACCATGTAAGTCTCCTCTACTCTTAGCACTCTTGAGTAAAGTTGTGAGTCCCTCTGCACATACGATGAACATGTAAGGTGACAGTGGGTCACCTTGTCTCAGGCCCCTTCTCGGAGTAATAGGACCAACTCTTTCACCATTCACCATAATAGAGTAGCTAACGGTTTCCAAACACGTTGATATCCATCGAAACCACTTCTCATTAAAACCCAATGTCAACATCATACCTTTCAAATAGTTCCAATCAACTAGGTCAAAAGCCTTGCTAATGTCAATCTTAGGAGCCATTTCCCCAATTTTCCTAGTTGTTTTACATTCAAGATGATGCAGCGTCTCAATAGCAACAAGGACATTATCCAAGATGGATCTGTCCTCTACAAAGGCTGATTGCTCTAAGGAAATACACTTATGGAGCAGCGGTTTCATCCGGTTGGCGAACACTTTTGATATGATCTTATAAATTACGTTACATAGGGATATTGGTCTAAGATCCTTCATAGTCATCGGATTGTCAACTTTGGGGATCAAAACAATGTTAGCATCATTAAGATTTGGTGGGAGTTTGCCTGTATCAAGCCACATCTTCCCCGTGTGAAACAACTCCACCCCACACAAATTCCAGAACCTCTTAAAGAATGCAGGACTTAAACCGTCCGGACCTGGTGACTTGTCCGAATGCATTTGGAATAAAGCTTGCTTAATTCCTCAACCTCCAGAGGTAGAAGTAAGGTCGCATTATCCTCATCATTCAGCTTAGTATCCACATATTGGAGAACATTCTCATACTCACCTTGGGCCCCTCTAAAGAGGTCCTTGAAATAGGTAACTGCTACTTCACCAATCTCCCTTTGTTCAGTAACCACCTCCCCATTCTCCCTTGTAAGTTTTGATATAGTATTCCTTCGTTTCCTTGCACTTGCCATGACATGAAAAAATTTAGTGTTGGTATCGCCATCCCTAAGCCAATGAACCTTCTCCCTTTGGCGCCAAAACATGTCCTCCTGGGCCAATAGCATCCCTAACCTCTCCCTCATATCTTTTAGAACATTCTCTGCATCCCCATCTTCTTGCCCCCTCAAGTATTCAATGTCTCTTCTACATGTATTGATTGCTTCCCTATATCTAGATCTCAGTTTCTTCCCCCACTCATCTACAACTATTGTAAAAGAAGTTATCTTTTCCATGAACTCACTCCCCTCGACCCCCCTCCAACACTCCTCCACAATCAATGGCAATTCAGGCTCTTCCGACCAAGCATTTTCAAAATTATATCAGTTATAGTTAGTTTCATAGTGTTGAATCATTACTTACAAAGGTCGGTCCAAGTGGTAACTGAACTTGGATCCCACCCCAAGGTCTCGGGTTCGAATATTGGGTGTAGCAAAAACTCTGTTGAGAGGGGAGAACCACACGGGCCGGCAAAGCCGGGAACTCGTGGCCAGCCAGGTTCCCCGGCGTAGATTATTCACCGGTAAAGCCAGTGAAAACTACCCACCAATGACATGGTAACCAAGATAATGTTGAATCATTATGTCACACTATTAAAGGGATTTCCAAAGATAAAATCTATTAAAATAGTGAAATTTAAATAAAATGTTATTTGAAACAAAAATGTATGTTTTTTTAGATAAGCAATGATTCATTAATGGAGTACTAAGGGTGCTCAAACCCAAACGACATAGAGATTACACATTGTTTTGATACAAAACTGGATTACTCCACCAAGAGGAAATAGACATACTAGAACTAGGGGTTGGAATAGGCCAGGTCGTCTGACATGGGCCTACGTCAGGCTCAGGTCAGACCAGACTTTTTTTTTAAATAGACTAGGCTAAGGTTTTTTAAAAAACCTATTTAGCTAAAAAGGCCAGGCTGCATGCCATCGAAAAAACCTTTTAAACCTACCAGGCTGGCCTATTTAAGTAAATATAAAAATACTTTGATTAATATTATTGTTATTACATTAAATTGAGTATATTGTGTTAAATCATAAATTTGTAAATATAATTTTTTTGATATATTTAAAGTAGTTATTATAAATTTAAGGCAAAATATCTCCTGAGGTCCCTTAACTTATTTTTAGGTAACGAATAGGTCGCTTAACTTTTTTTTTAACGATTAAGTCCCTTAAGTTTTAAAAACGTTGCGCTGTTACCCTTTTTTTAACTTCCGTTTGACTCTGTTACAAAAATACTTAGTTGGCTGTTATTTGTGCTTATGTGGCAATTTAATTTGCAGATTCATTATTTTTTATTAATTTTAATTAAAAATTAAAAAAACTTAATTTTTATTAAAATAAACTGTTGCTTCAACCAACATAATGTGACACAAGTGGTAGATACTTGAGCCCCTTAACCATTTGATCCTGGGTTCGATCCCTGTACCGGTGCGTATGGAAAAACATTTGTTGGGATCCGTACCCTGTTGACCAAGTGACTTCAAACACAAGAGGGGGGTGAATTGTGAAATTAAAAATTGCGATTAAAAATAAAGTCTTTAAAAGATTTTGATCAAATAAGGCGCTTAAGAAAGTTTGAATTGAAATAACAGTGATAAAGCAATAAAAATAACTTGCTAGAAAAATAAAAGAGATGAAGAGCAAGAAGAAGACACACAGAGATTTATACTGGTTTGGCCAAACCACAGGCCTACGTCCAGTCCCCAAGGAATGCTCCAAGGGATTTCAACTAATCACTAGCTTTTAAAACAGGTTCAGCTAGAAACCTTTACAACCAAAGAACTTACAATACCGGGATAACACCTCCCTATGTAAAACCTTTAAAACCTAGAGATATCACCTCTCTAGAAAGCACCAAGAGATATCACCTCTCTTGAAATGTGAATTATAAAAGATTTGATAGCACACTCAAATGTGTGGATAAAACAAGTTGAAGCATAGTAATACAATATCAAACTATGTGAATTATAAAGCTCTCAAAAATAAAATAGCAAGTGTAAGAGTAGTGAGAGTGATGAGAAGAATAATAGATCTCAGATGCAAGAGTAAGTCGTAGGTTGAAAGTGAAGAGTGAGGCTGCTATTTATAGGCTTAGGAAAACGTAGATCTGAAAAAAAATATTTAATGAAAGTGAAGAATCGATTGTGACATGAAGTTAAAAAGGTGAGGAATCGATTCTTATCATTTTAGAAGCCTCAAGAATCGATTCTTTGGATAGTTGAAATAGTGAGGAATCGATTCTTTACATTTTGGAAAACATGGGAGTCGATTCTTTGTTCTTTAAAAACAAGTAGGAATCGATTTTCAGGACCTCCTTTATAGGTGAAAATCGATTCTTCACTTAGTTAAAACAATGAGGAATCGATTCATGGCCTATAGGATTGCTTTGAAATCGATTTCATAGTCTCTTGAAATAGAAGGAAATCGATTTTAGCTTTGTCTTGAGTATATGTAGAAATCGATTTCATGCTTTAAACATATGATTGAGAAATCGATTGTTGGCCTTTAGAAAATACTATAAATCGATTCTTGGCCTTTGGTGCATAATAGAAATCGATTATATGCTTTCCAAAAATTATTTCCATATCATGTGTGCTTGTCCTATTCAATTATGCATGCATGGGATTTGTTTAAAAATATTTTCATGCAAAATTATTTTTATGAAACATATTGTGATTGTGTGATTTATTTTATATTAGAGAGCTTTATTTTCACTTACAAATTGTCCTAATACACACACAACAATAAAATAACTCTTGGCTTGAGCTTGATTACATTTTTCCGCTTTTTGTAGTCTTGACCTTTTTGACCTTCTTTTGTCAATCATCAAAACCAGATTATTCCTGTCAAGGCATATATTCACATACCCAAGGCGGGGATCGAACCCCGACCCTTGGTTAAGGGAGGATCAACCCCAACCGTTGAACCCCACACTCTGGGTTACTGTGCAATCCCTTGATGTTAAATCAGAACTCAATCAACCTTTTTTTTATTTCGATTTCAATTTTTCAAAGAACAACCCACTTATTAGATCTATGATTTCTCTAACCCAGAAATTCAATGTAGAAGAGGTGAGAAGTTGAAAGGTTCAACCCCAGAAATTCAATGTTGCACATTTTTTATTTTAATTTTAATCAAAAGTATTTAAAAAATATGAATCATCCAACTTATACCGCCACCGTTTTTCAAAAAGGTCAGGCTAGGCTTAAAAAATGAGGCTACAACAGGCCACAGGCCAGGCTTAGGCCTAACACATTCAACGCAGGCCAGGCCCAGACTATGCAAAGCCCAGCTCGGCCCAGCCTATTCTCACCACTAACTAGAACTACTACCCACTCTATAGATGAACCAACTCCAAGTTAAACTCTTAATACATGTAATAACTGATGCAACACAAGCTTCCTCATTCCTGAAAACAAGTCGTTAACCAAATCAAATATTAATTTTCTTCGCCTTTCCTCCCTTTGCAAACCTTGCCCATCCATTAGAAGTGATCTACTATACTCAAAGAATCGTCCTGCTGCATACCCAACCACAAGCAAACTTGAGTTCAAACTTCTGCGGCAAAACTAGAATTTAAGAACAAACGTTGAACATCTTCACAATGAAGCCTACAAAAGGACAAGCTGTGTCTGATTCTTTGACAATAACATGGAGACACAAAAGGAGACCACGAGTTGCTAAAGAATTTCGACGCAACCGCCAACCAAGAATTGTAGTTTTGAATGGTGTAACTATAGGCGCAAAAAAACCCGCACCCGCGGGTAATTCTATTATTGAAATGAGTTGTTATTTCAAAGTTTCCTATTATTGTAATTAGTGAGTTGTTATTTTCGAAGTTTCCTATTATTGTAATTCTATTATTTTTTATCTCCATTAGTTAACGATTATAAGTTAGTAAATAATCGATAAGATAAATGCCTAACTAATTACATAATTTTTATATATAAATGAACGAAACAACCAGAGTTCAAGAGATTAATTTTGTATACACTACAAGAAAATCACGTTTTACCGGCGGATTTTTTCCGCCGGTACGTTTCCGGCGGAAATTTGGCATTTCCGGCGGATTTTTTCCGTCGCTATATTTCCGACGGAAAAATTTGAATTTCCGGCGGAATTTTACCTTTCTGGCGGATTTTTTTTTAAAATTTAAAAAAATTTAAATTTTTTTAAAAATAAATCCGCCGGAAATTCAACAAAAAACCGCCGGAAATGTTCCGGTGACATTTCCGGCGGATTTTTTTGCATTTCCGGCAGAAATATGACCGTTGAATGATTTTAGGAATCGATTAATTTCTTGAAAAGCCTAGGAGTGAAAATCGATTATTGTCTTAAAAATAAGAATAACTCATAAGTGTGTGATCGATTGATTACTTCTAAAGAATAAGTGGAAATCGATTCTCAGCTTAAAAATATGACCGTTGATGGCTTTTAAAAGGAAGGAAATCGATTTTATGCTTAGATGCATGAGGAGAAGAATCGTTTCTTAGCTTGAATTAGTATATTTTATGAATCGATTCATTGCTTGATTAAAGTAAGAGGCAAATCGATTTATAGCTTTGGAAACAGGAAGGAAATCGATTTTGCACTTTAAAAATAGAGTAGCAAATCGATTTTGGTTTTATGAGAAATAATAGGAATCGATTCTTATCTTTTAAAACAGTTTGGGAATCGATTCTTTCCTTTGGGAAATGAGTCATGAATCGATTTCTATCCTTTGCACAAGGTTGGAAATCGATTCTTGTCTTTAGGAAAGAAGTCATGAATCGATTTCTAACTTTCACAAAATAGTTTTCATGTTACGTGCCTTACCTATGTGCATGCATACATTTTGAAAACTGTGAAGGCTATGATACTGTGAGATGAGCTGACCCTCAGAAGCGGCTTACAATATATCCTAAGACATGACCCAAACCCTAGAGACTACCCTTACTTCTTGAGTCTTGTTTGCGTTGGATTTCCGCTTTGCCATTTTCCGCTTTGAACACATCATCAAAACCTAACCTGCTTGTCATTTTGACTTCGAACACATCATCATCAAAACCTAACCTGCAAAAGTAATATAACCACAGTTTCTATTTTGATTCCAAAAAGTCTTCTTACTCTACCTCAAGCTCTTAAGCTCTAAGTACTTGTAGAGTATAAACCCTAGATCGACATAAGAAGTTTGTAGAGAATCCCCAACGATCAAGATTAAGTCTTTAGACCCCAGATTAGGGCAATACCTTTTAGAGTCCTAAGAAGGGCTATTTCTCGAAAATGGCTATTAGTAGTTATAACCCCTCCTAAGAGATTTTTAGAGTTAGTGGAAGTCCTATACATTTAGGCACCCAGCTGTATGTCAGAAGGAGAATGTGCGGTCTACCCTAGTGTGTAATATTTTTCTATTCATTGGGTAGGACAATTTTTCGAGTTTAGTTGATTACGATAGTCATAATAGTTTCGTTTGTATTGTTTATGGAATCCAGAAAGATGGAGGACTAACGAAATGTTCAAAATGGTTTGAATTCGTTTTCTGAATCAACGTCGGACGCACTAACTGTGCGCCCGTTTGATTCCTTAAAAGAATCCTTCTGTTTTCTCGTTTCTTTGATGCTCGTACGTAATCCAAATGTAACCGTTTACACCTAGGTTAGTCAATGACCAATTATGATAATATGAAGTCTATAGGTTCTAGAGACCCTACTTTTCTAGGGAAAGCTGTTATGCCTCGCCAGTGATATCCCTATGTTGTAGTGTTCTATTGATTGTTTGTCAATAAAATGAGTATGCGCTAAATTCGATATTGTTCAGAACTTGGTGAAGTGCATGTGCATGAATGATTGGTATACCAAACTATATTTGGATGGTTGATTGAATTGCTTGCAATTGACTGAGATTGACTTGTATTTAAAGTTTAACAACTCTAATATGTATTGGTAAGTTCTTCGCTTATGATTGTTTTGATTGATGCTTTGTGCTGAGATTGCGACGATGCATGTTCTATGAAATTGGTTGAGTAAATAAGTGTATGTACTACGGAATTTGTTTCAGTGACTTAAATGAATTGCATATAATTAAAGTGGTTTGTTGTGCAAAAGTGAGGTATGTGTATGACTACATGATTGGGCAGTGAATGTGTAATGCATGAGTCCTTGATAGTGTACGTGTTGATGAAATGTTGAATCGATTATATTTTGAGTCGTCTAGCTTGAACTCAGCACAGAATAGTGTTACTGATGAGTATTCTAGTACTGGGGTCGGACCGGTCGACGTCCCTTTGCTGATGCCTTTATCGAACCCCGGGAATATTCGTGGGTTTCAAAGATGTTGAGGGCGATTCGGTCCTTTTATAAAGCCGGGGACGACATGAGCCACATCTTTAATCGGATATCAGGGAGGAAGGAACATATATGGAATGTGAAGGGCATGGAAGAAGATCAACTTGTCGCCGTTTGGGAGAGAGCTCTTAAGTTTGTCATGTACAAGGTGACGATTTCCACCCTGAATATCCGCCCCCCATTCACAGCCCTTCAACAGGAGGTATTAGGTACCTTGAACCTAGCCCCCGCACAGATTCACCCCAACTCGTGGGCATTCTTCTGGGCTTTTGAGTTGACGTGCCTCCATTTGGAGAGGACGGTGTCTGCCAATTTGTTCCTCTATCCTTTTGAGATAAATACGAGGCATGAGGAGGGGTCCAAAGAGCGATGGGAGCATGTCAGCCTCTGAGCTAGAAGGAATACCAAGGTCTTCATGCTTTATTCCGACTCTCTGAAGGGATGCTGGAAGGATAAATTCTTCTTCGTTGAGCCAGTGAATGAAGAAGCCATAAGGTATGTCGGTAAGTATAGTGAGAATGGGCTGTCTTTAGAGTCCACTAAGTTTCCCATTGGATGGACTCTTTCTCACTTCACTCGCTCACCCAACGCCTACATGGTCAGCTTGGGTAGATTAAGTGATGTGGACAAAAAAACCCTGGCGATCCTGACCAACTTCGCCGGCATGATCCCCTACTCCGACCCTAAGAAGTTCGGGATTGACACAGCAAGCTTGGTCGAGGCCGGTATCAAGTCTGAAGTATTAAGAGCACTTGGTAGGGCCGGATATTGATAAAATGTGTTTATCTTTTATTTTTGAGGGCGGTTCCCCTAATCTTTTTTCAAATTTGTTTGTTTGCAGATAATATGACTAATGACAAGTTTGCCTTTCTGAAGTCTGTGGCTGAAAAGAGGGCCGGAGTGCACCAAAGTGGTTCCGAGGCTCAATCAACTCCTCAGGGAACCCCTCTACGGGGCGAGCCCGAGCTCGACATTCAACTTAGCACAGTCGCTGCTGTAGATGTTGAAGACTCAGTTACCGATCTACAACATCGGAGGTGTCAAAAAAATTTGACACAGGTGGATCGCCCCCCAGTTCATGCTTCCTCTTCTCAACCCCTGGGAAAAAGGGTGCGATCTGACCGGGGCGGTTCTCCCAGGGCGTCAAAGAAAGGTTGCCATGGTAAAGATGCTTCGAAGAAGCGCAAGTCTTCAAGCCTCTCAATAGATGGCGAGTTCTTAAAAAAGAACTTTGAGGAGTATCGTGCCGACCCTGTGGAAGCTGCGGCGAAAGTTTTTAGGCATCCGACCGATATTTCGAAGGTGTAGAAGGAGGAAGCTGAAGGCCAAGTTAAAGGTAACGTGGGGGATCAAAGTCTCCTTCTTTTGTTGTTTTTGTTGGCTACGTTCTTAACCTTCTTCTGTTTCAAGTGCCCTGAAAGAGAGGGATGAGGAACGAGCTTTGAGGGAGGCAGACCGGAAAAAATATGAGTCTATTTCTTCTGCTTTGGCCAAGGCTCAAAAAGATCTCTTCGATGCTCAAAAAGATCTCTCCGACCTGCAAAAGGAAAAAGGAGAACTTGCGAATGAGAGAGACCCTGCTTTCAGCAAAATTAAGGAGCTTGAACTTCAAGTTACTGGGTTTGAGACTAAGGAGAAGCAGGACGCAGAGTTGGTAACATCCCTCAGGAGCCGGATTGCCGAGCTCGAGGCTGAGCTGCCGAAAGCCAGGGAGGAAGGGACCAATCTCAACTTGGATCCTCAAAGTCGAATTGCTGAGCTAGAAGAGGAGCTGAGGCGGGCTAAGGAGGTAGCGCGGAAAGGCGAACTTGATGCTGCCGATGCGGCGATAATGGCTCTTGAGATGGCTGGGGAAGGTTTTGAAAAATCACTTGCTCAAGTCGCCGTGATCCACCCTTCATCAGCACTTGATAAAGGGGTATTGAACGTGGATCATGACATGGAGGGAGATCGAATCGTTAAGACCGACTTTGTCACCAAAGAGCATGTCATCGTCTATCCCCGTCCTTCCGACGTTTAGTCTATGCCTCCGAGATAGTTTCTTTTTGGTGAAGATTTTTGGGCTCGTCTGTGAGCCGGATCCATCTTTTTGTAATTAAACACAATCCCAAACTTGAGGGCCCGGTCGTAACCGGGATTATTTGTAATATTTTGCATGTTCAACCCGGTTTAACTTACCTCGGTTACGCTTTATTTATTACGAGTCAATACTTTGTTTTTGCATTTATTTAACTTAAGTAATGTATGTCGCCTATAGGACAGTTTACCGGGACTCGGTCCGGATCGAACTCGCCCTTTGGGGTAGTGGCAACTTCGACCATAGACTTTCGAAGCCTTTGAATATTTTACCGGGTCTCGACCCACATTTAACTTGCTCAAAGGGGTTGCGACTACCTCGGTCGCATATAATTTCGAGTTTCGTGGCCCGGGTTCCGATTATAGATAGGACCTCGGCGTGAGCGTTTTATTGCTCCTGAAGGGTTCCCTTTAACCTCGGAACTCCGGATTTTGATGATACTGAAGAATTATGAAGATGTATTTAGAAGAAAATGTTTACAACATCGGAATACAATGCGCTGTTTAGGCTTCTAAGTAGAAATTAGCTGTAATATCTTTTCAGCTTGGTAGCATTGCAAGTTCTTGGGATCGCTTTGCCTTCCAAAGTTTCCAACTCGAAGGCACCGTTATCGGTCTTAGAAACGAACCGGTAAGGCCCTTCCCAGTTGGGGGCGAGTTTTGCTTGCGCGGCGTTCTTTAAAGCAACATCGGCTCACCGAAGCACTAGATCGCCGATCTCGAAATCCCTAGGGATAACTTTTGAGTTGTATCGGGTTGTTATCCTCTGTTTTACCACTGCTTCCTTGAAGGAGGCTCTACCTCGGACCTCGTCGAAGAGGTCGAGGTTCTCCCTTAAAGCCTGGTTGTTTTCCTCTGATGATTTCAGATTGAGCGTTCTCCAACTCAGCTCTCCGATTTCTATCGGGATGACTGCCTCGCTCCCATAAGAGAGTCAGAAAGGAGTTTCCCCTGTGGAGCTCTGAGGGGTGGTCCTGTGGGCCCACAAGACGTAGGGTAATTCTTCAACCCAGTTTCCTTTGGCCTCGTCAAGCCGTTTTCTCAGTCCATTTAAGATAACCTTGTTGGCAGCCTCGACCTGCCCATTAGTCTGGGGGTGCTCTACCGAGGTGAAGCAGTGCTTAATCTGAAGATCAGACATGAGCTTTCTGAAACCTTTGTTAGTAAACTGGGTTCCATTATCCGTGATCACTACCTCGGGGATCCTGAACCTGACCATGATGTTTGTCTTGAAAAACTTAATGCAATTCCTTGCATTGATAATGGCTAACGGCTCGGCTTCGATCCATTTTGTAAAGTAATCCACAGCCACTATCAGGTATTTGACCTGGCCAGGGGCAGTTGGGAAAGGTCCCAAGAGATCGATACCCCACCATGCAAAAGGCCATGACGAGGTGAGGCTACTCATCTCGATGGGGGGGGGGGGAGCTTTTTCACGTAGTTCGCAGCATAGGTCTCCATGGTTGCCCAGAACTAACCTGCCCTTAACGCTATCCAGGCTAGTGACCTGCCGGGCTTTCTAACATCAACCCGGCCTCACTACCCTTAGGATTTGAAGATCCATATACATGAAGTGTCCATGACTCATCTTCTGGGGTGTCAAGGGTCATTTCTGCGACAAAGTTTGCCAGGACCTGAGCCTTCATTGCTGTTCTAGACTCGTACTTGATTCCGAACTCAGAGAGATCCACTGCCCATTTAATCATCCTACCTGCCAGGTCGGGTCGGTGTAGGATTTGACGAATAGGATGGTTTGTCTGTACCACGATCCGATGACCGACAAAGTAAGGTCGAAGACGACGTGCCGCGACGAGCAAAGCGAAAGCAATTTTCTGGTATCTTATTTCAGGTCCTTGTAGTTCTTTGCTTACAAAGTACACCGGGCTTTGTTCGGCCTTGGTTTCTCGGACGAGAACGGTGCCAAGTGCCTCCTCTGAGATTGCTAAATACACCTATAGGGTTTCTCTCGAGCTAGGCCGAGTTAGGATCGGTGGCTCGGACAGAACTTTCTTAAGTTGGGAGAGGGCCTCATCCCGTTCCAGAGTCCATTCAAACTTTTCTTCCTTCTTAAGTAACTTAAACAAAGGGAGTGATTTGAAGGAAGTGTTGGAAATGAAGCGAGATAGAGCGGCGACCATACCATTAAGCTTCTGAGGCTCCTTCTTGGTAGTTGGTGTACGCATCTCGATCACCGCTCGACACTTGTTCGGGTTGGCTTCGATGCCTCTCTCTGTGAGGTAGAAACCAAGAAATTTTCCAGCCCGGACACCGAAAGTGCATTTTTCCGGGATTAACCTCATCCTGTTCCTTCGAACTTCCGCAAAAATCTCTTCATGATCGGCTACGTGGAAGCTCTCGCCTTCAATTTTTGCGATCATATCATCTAGATAGACTTTGACGTTGCGTTCGATCTGCTTATGAAAAACCTTATTCATCATTCTTTGATACGTAGCTCCCGTATTCTTCAAACCGAATGGCATAACCTGCTAACAAAAATTTCCGCGGTCAGTCATGAAGGCGGTCTTTTCTTGGTCGGGAGGGAACATCGGAATCTAGTTGTAGCCGGAGTAGGCATTCATAAAAGACAATAAACGAAAACCTGAAGCATTATCGACTAGGCGATCAATGCTTGGAACAGGAAAGGCGTCCTTTGGACAGGCCTTGTTAAGATCAGTATAATCAATGCACATACGCCATTTTCTATTAGTTTTCTTGACAAGTACAGGGTTGGAGAGCCAAGTTGTATAGTTGACGTCCGTTACAAAATTTGCATTAATTAAATCTTTCGAGGCTTTAGCTGCAGCAACTGCTTTCTCTTTGCTCTGAGCCCTTTTACGTTGGGCGACCCATTTGGCCCCGGGGTTGACAGCTAACTGGTGACAAGCAAATTCCGGGGGAATCCCAGGCATGTCTTCAGCCGACCAAGCAAAGAGATCGGCATTAGATTTCACTCCCTCAGAAAGATCGGAACCGATCTTGACGGTTTTGGCTGGGTCATCTCCCATCTAGATTTCCACAAATTCTCCATCAGGTTGAGGTCGCCTGATTTTCTTCTTCAATTCTCGGGCCAAGTTGTCATCGCCCTTCTCTTCCGAGCTGTCTGGGTCATACCTTGCATCAAGGTCTGTCAAATTGACATCAATGGCCTTGCCTTTTCTTCTCTTCTCAAAATATTTCCGATCTTCTTCTTCGGGAGGACACCCCTCTTCCATAGCCTTCTTATCCGCATTGATGTGTAGATAAAAGAACCTCTGGGCGGACTCCAAGTTGGCGTTGAGGGTAATAACTTTCACTAGTGCAAAAATGGGAAAGAATTAGACATTTAATGTCAGGCGCTCAGATGCCTGACTACATAACTAGACACGGTGGCAAACTTGTAATTAAGAGGCAAAACTCGCGAGTTTTAAAGTCAAGCGAATACACGCCTGACTTCTAAAGTGAAAAAATAGGAAAAAAATTAGACTTTAGAAGTCAGGCGTGTATTCGCCTGACTACATAAGTAGACACGGTGGCAAACTTGTAATTAAGGGTGAAATTCTTTTTTTCTATTTTAGTACTTTAGAAGTCAGGCGTGTATTCGCTTGACTTCTAATATACAAAAATAGAAAAAAAGAATTTCACTTACGCGAACCCTCTCTCACTCTCACGAAGCCTTCTCACTCTCAGAACCCTTCTCACTCTCACGAAGCCTTCTCACTCTCAGAATCTCCACTCTCACGAAGCCTTCTCACTCTCAGAACTCAGAACACGAACTCTCTCCATTCTCCATTCTCCATTCTCCACGCCGTTCACACCGTTTGCTCTCCCTCACGCCGTTCTCACTGTCGCCGTTCTCACCGTCGTCGTTCTCACGCCGTTCTCACCGTCGCCGTTCTCACGCTATTCTCAGCGAAGGTCTCTTCCAACACAATGAACATGTATAATACTTCTTCCTTCTCAAAACTCTTCTCTGCTTCTCACAGCTGAAAACCCTAATAATTTTCAAACACTGATTTTGCCTTTTTTCTTTGCTGTTTCTGGTGCAATCTTGATGAATCTTGATGCTACACACACGAATCCTGCACAACGAGGGTAGAACCACTGTACTTGCTCCTTTTCTGTTTCGGTTTAAAGGTTTTTCTACGAACACAAAACCCTAACCTTCTGAATCTTGTTTCTGATTGCAGATCTATGAAGATCTGCTTGTGGAGATCTCCAAACAGGTATAAAACTGCACTTCAGTCTTTTCCTTTAATTTGTTTGAAGATCTGTTGCTGTTTGAGATGATTCTGACCTTGTTTTTTCACGTTTCTGGGCTGCTGATCTTCACGCCTTGAAGATGCTATGGACAGCTTCGGTTCTCACCTTGAGAACAGGTACTTTCTCCCCTCTTTCCCTCTGTTTTTCTTTTCTGGGTTTGTTTCAGTCACTGAAACACTGTAATCTGACTCTGTTTTACTTCTCTTTGTATATGAGTATAACTTGTTATTAACATGTATCTTGCTTTGTTTGTTTGTGTTCATTTCCGGTTCGTAATAGATGAAAATAATGAATAGGTCTCTTTAATTTAAATGCACTAGGAATAAGTATTGTAACAGCTGAAGTGCCAATGGAGAACTTACTTTATCTAGGAGGTCCAAACATTGCCTCAGAAATCTACAGCAAGGAATATGCAAATGCTAGAATATGTGGAGCTGAGAAATGGAGGAATCCTTTAGCAAAGTTTCTAAGACAACCACATTAATTTTCTAGTATTTGCGTTTGGAGTGACTTATTTAATGTGCTGAAGGCAGCTCTCGTGGTTGATCCTGTGATGATATCCACCAGTGGAGATATACTTGCTGGTCCTTCTGTTCTCGATGGATTTCGGTAAGAGTCTTTGAACCCGAGCTATTCTGCGTCTGTATGACATGAAAGTATTCTTCATACTCTTTGTTGTTTGAAATCCTTTGTTTATTTAAAATTCATTTTTATTTTCATCCTTATTTGTGCAACACTGGATAAATGAAGATTGAATAGAAATACTCCACCTGAAGTTATTCAACTTTATCAATAAAACTGTAGGGTATTGATTTTGCTTATATCTTGATTTTTGACTACAGCGAGGAGCTGCTTCCCATGGCTGACATTGTAACCCCAAATTTTAAAGAGGCGTCAATTTTACTTGGTGACGTGCCAATGAAATCAGTTTCTGACATGCGCACTACTGCAAAATTCATACATGATTTGGGTCCAAGGTTCGTTGCTGTTTAATATATTTGAATTCTCAGGTGCAGTCAATCTAAATCATGTTTAAGAAGTTATTAGTGAAACCTTTCCAACAGAATGCACTGCATTTTTTATACTTTGATTATCTATAAAGCACTTCTAGATCTAATGATGAAGTTTAATAATCGGTGAGGAAAAAGTGATTGTTTTATTCAATTTATACTTTAATAATCGGTAAAGTCATCACGCTAATATAAACATGGTGTACGTGTATCCATTTTGTTTGTAACATGTGAAGAAAGTGTTGATGCTAATTATTATATTATTAATCATCAATTGACTGTAATAGTTCCAATAATTGAAGTGTTTGATTCATCGCCTGCACTGTGTGCCTCAGGAACCCAGAGGAGATCCCATGGGGGAGCACTGGTGCTGAAATTATTGTTGAGTCCACTGGAGTGTTTACCGACAAGGACAAGGCTGCTGCCCATTTGAAGGTCTGTATTTCTGTGGATGTGCTTTTATGTTTTTGATTATCTTGTTATTTTAGCCTGTGTTAGTCTTTTTCTTATTGCTGCACATGTATATTAGTGTTATATGGTCTGTTTCATTTTTTTTCGCCGGATCGCATGCTTGCTTTCTTACACTTAGCCATCTCATTTGCCTCTATTTCCAATGCTAGCTGCACTACCAACTGCCATGCTCCACTTGCAAAGGTTTCCAATCCCACATATATTTCATCCTAGAATTTTTGTGTTGCTTTGACTGTTTGGCGTCTAAACCGTACTTTGTTTATTCTGTAGGTTATTAATGACAGGTTTGGCATTGTTGAGGGCCTGATGACCACTGTCCACTCCATCACTGGTGGGTCTATTGCTAGTTGGTTACTGTTTCATTTCTTTATTAGTTGCTAATTCATTTCTCTCTTTCTGCTTTGCAAATCAGCCACTCAGAAGACTGTCGATAGACCACCAAGCAAGGACTGAAGAGGTGGAAGAGCTGCCTCATTTAACATCATTCCTAGCAGTACTGGAGCTGCCAAGGACTGGAGCAGTACTGGATCTTGGATTCTCTGAAGGGAAACCTGTTGCAGCATTTACCCACTATAACTGTCTACTGCATTGGAAATCTTTTGAAGCAGAAAAGACAAGTATTTTTGATCGTCTTATTCAGATTATTGGTTCTGCAATAGAGGTAACTTCCTGGTCACTCAAATCATTTTTTTTGTCTATGTTAAGTATACATGCATCCGCCACTAGGTCCCAACAATTAGGTTGTTCAAGGGTCAGCCATCGTCATATACTAATGTCTCACATTGTATTACTTATTACATTTATGTAGGATCAGGATAATAATGATTGTATGGCTTATTGGTTATCCAATACATCTACTTTGTTTTACTCTCCTACTTTATTGTTTGTTTGTTTGCTGGCGTTTCTAGTTTATGCTAAATTTGCTCCATCTAATTCTTTCAGCAGAAGCACTAGGGAATCCACACCTTGCAATTTGATAAGGGACCCAGACACTGTAGTGAATCATATAGTCGCAGAAGGACTATCTAGCTGAGAAGTTAAGGCCAGGAGAAGATGATAAGGAACTTTCTGAGGTTAATTCAGAAACTTTACATAAGAAGAAAGAAGAGCCAGTGAAAAAAGAGGATGAAGAGCCCAATGTGGAAAGTCCAGGAAAAGATATGGTTGGCAGGTTTAAGCGTGCTGTTAATCTTGGTTTTACACATCAGAGGAGAAGCAATCACCACAAGGTATTTTCTTTTCTAGTTGATTTTTGTAAAATGCTATATGCTATATATGTGTATGATTCTGATTTTCATGTTGTTGATGTAGTTGCAGGAGATGAAGCTTTATCAAAGAATAAAGATTTTATTGTAGAAGGGGAAAGAGTTAGCCAAGTTAAGGATGAGTGAAGAATGCATTATACAAGAGTAATCCAATTGAAGAACAAGGGACTTGAATAAATTTCTTTATAGATAATTCATTTGTGCATTGCTGCTTCTTCTGATTCTTGTAGTTAGATATGTATTTGTGGCGGAATTATGTGGAAGTCATTATATGTTTGTATTTGTGTGGAATATATAATTTGATATTGTTGTAAGATTGTGTTAATATAAGATTATAAATTAAAAAAAGTGTGTTAATGTTTGATTGTTTTCTGCATTTCTTTATTCTAAGTTCCATTTGTTTGAATTTGTTTAAAAAAAGTAATTTAGATTAGCTGGCTAGTTTTTGGTTTGATTTTGGTCTGTTGAATTAAAATTAGCAGTCATTATTTAGATTAGCTGGCTACCAAATATTTTTTTTTAAAAAAAATGAACTTTTAAAGTCAGGCGAAACTAAAGCCTGACTTTAAAATAGACTTACGAAGTCAGGCGAAATAAATGCTTGACTTTAAAAAAGACTTACGAAGTCAGGCGAAATAAATGCATGACTTTAAAACAGACTTACAAAGTCAGGCGAAATAAATGCTTGACTTTAAAACAGACTTACGAAGCCATGCGAAATAAATGCGTGACTTTAAATCAGACTTACGAAGTCAGGCTATCGCTTGACTTTAAAACTCCTTACATACAAAGTCGACTTAATAAAAGTCAAGCGGGCGCCTGACTTTAAATCCCCTTTTCGCCTGACTTTAAATCCCTTTTTTGCACTAGTGTTTGTTGCACAAAGAGTAGAATTTCATCTTGAGGTGGACCGTGGAAGTCACCGCCCCAAGTCTTCCTAAGGTTGGTCTTCCAATAATGCAGTAGTAGATCGAAGGACACGTACGACAAAACCAAGAATTTGGTCTTGACAATCCTTACCAATGGTTCTGCACCATAGGTGACCATCATTTCCAAATAGCCAAGTGGCTTGGTTCGTGACCCGTTAAAACCGGAAAGGTCCGATCCTCTGTAAGGGGTCCGGTCTTTTTTAGAAATTTGCAGCTTCAGGCGATCATAACAACAGTCCGACCTTTGGACTTCCGGTGATCTTCATGGTTTTCCCCGAGGCCTCCTCGGGGTAGCCTCCCGAGATGACCATAACAACAGTCCGACCTTTGGACTTCCGGTGATCTTGCACGTTCTCCAAACTTTCTTCCTTTTCCCTGCTTAGCCTTACCCTTCCTTTTCGGGTCGTCTTTCTCCTCCTTAATCTCTCCTTCATGCCGAGGCGGCTTCTTCACATATTGGCCCAATTTCCCCTTCTTGATTAGATCTTCGATGTCATCTTTCAAAACATTGTAGTGATTGGTATCATGACCACTACTTTGGTGATACCGACAGTATTTGTTAGATCGACGCCCCAGCCTACGCGGGAGCGGATCGGGGAACTTAACTTCTTTGAATATCGCGTTCATGCATTCTGCCAAGATTTTGGCTCTGGTCTCATTAAGATCGGAATAATGTTGGTGCCGGTTACAAGGTATGGATTTATTATCATTCCGATTTTCCTTCTCATTCCGAGGCTTAGATCCCCCGGGCTCGGCATCCGACCTCCTCGCGATCGCTCCTTCCTCATGGTCGATGTACTTCTGAGATCGCTAGAGGAACTCCGCAAACGATTCAGTTTGGTTAACCCCGACATCAATTTGAGATAGACCCCCCTCGCGAAGACCGACCTCGATGAAGTAAAGACGGAAGGAGTCATCAAGGTTGTAGACTTGAGCAGCTTCTTTGTTGAATCTCTCTATGTAGTCCTAGAGGGACTCATTTTCTCCTTACCGAATTGCTTGTAATACCTTCCGAGATTTGGGCTTCATCTTGGAGTGGGCGAAGTGAGCAGAAAATAGCTTGGCTAATTGATCTCAAGAGGAAATCGTATTTGGCTTAAGGGCTCTGAACCAATCCAAAGCTACTTTCTCTAGAGTGAGGGGAAAACTCGGCATTTAATCTCCTCAGGAACGTTACGGTACTGCATCACCATATCAAAGTAATCAAGGTGGTGATCAGGATCGCCAGTCCCGTCATACATCTTCAAACCTTCAGGGGGTTTCTCAAGATGCTTTGGCACCGGAAAGTAGTCGATCTTACTGATAAAAGGTCCTTTCCGTTTCATCGATCTCTTCCGGGGTGGAGATCTTCCTGAGAGTGGGTGCCGACGTTCATGCCTCGGGGATCTTTCCCGACTTCTAAATCATCGCCTCAGAGATGGTAGATGTCATCGGGGGTCCGACTTTGGGTTCACTAGGGGTAACACTGGAGCCATCATTGACCAAGGAGATGGGAGAGGAACTAGAGTACAAGATCCTCCCACTGTGTTCGCCAATGTTCGGTACCGTATCTCAAGATCTAGGTCCGGTCCGGTCCGAGATAGTTGGTAGTTGTAGGTCTTGATCAACCGAGCTCTGTCACGATCCGAGGCGAGGTGGTACCAGCGAAGAGACTCCGACGCTCAAGTCAGCGAGTGGACTGATTAGAGGTAGAGTGTTGGAAATAGTGTGTACCTTTAATGCTAGCATTGAATGCTTATTTATAGGATCAAAAGTGTGCTTGAAACCAATAAGAACCCTTAGATCTAGGGCCTTGATTCCAACCATTGATTAATGGATCTGCCTTGTGATTGGGCCTTTAACCAGATTATGGATGTGGCCCAATCCATAATAGGTTCAGTATTTCGTGTATAATGTTTTCATTTGAACTCTTGTTTGAATGGTTCTTGTTTCATTGAAAACTAGATTCAAGTTGCTTCGGTTTAGGCTCAAATCCCAAGTCATTCTATTGATTTTTGATCATTTTAGAGGTGTCACAAGTTAGATCATGGTGGCTGTCCTGTTTTCTGAACCCTGTTGCTTGTTTGTCGAAACTGTACTAATTGGCCCATTATTTTGAAAAACAAAAATTATAGTCAAAAACTAGACATCCTAATCTTTATGTAGAGGGGTCGTTTGTTGAATTTCGTTATCGTTTGATGGGTTAAATAATTCCTCAAAATATGTGTATGGTTTTTGTTTTAAAGTCGTATAGATTGTTATTGAGTGAGTTCTTTACCCACTTTTGTTGTGATTTCTTAAACTTGTTGGTCCATGCATGTTGATTGTGTTAAGATACTGGAAATGCACGTGGGTTCTGAAACTTGGTTAAATCATGAGTTTACTTGGGCTGAAATGGTGTTGACTCTCGGTTCATTTATTACTTTCAATCAATCGTAGCCCAAAAGAAGACTACGTGCATAAAGCTTTTCCTGACATAGTACATCACCGACAATAATCACGCCATTACCGGTGAACCTCTCCACTAACTTACACTAGCTTCAAGCAGTCATGAGGTCTAGGTTCTGGGGCTCATGGCTTCCCCTCCCCTAGTATAATAATTCTTCTCAGGTCGGCACCCAATCCATGACAATGAAATTACATTATATAAACAGTCACTTCAGTCCCTTGAACTTATAGTTCCTTGTATTTACATGTTACATGTTCGCTCACGTGCAACTAACTTTGCGGTTTTTCCAAACTTTTATAACTTCAAAAACAATTAACTTTAGACATCTTAAACATGTTCAATATCATGGCATTGTTGGTCTAAATTCATGGGGGATGGTTGGGGAAAAGATCGGAAGAGGTTTGGAATCGAAAGATGCCACGAAAACGAGAATTAGGGTCCAATTTCTCGTTTTCGTTTCTCGATTCGTTTCCAATCCGTAATTCGTTCGAGTCCCAACCTGAAAACACACATTCCAGTACAACCGCCAGTACAACAATCATTCCATTCAATCCAAAATAAGCATCATAACAACCAATACATTGCAAGATTCAAATTAAAACAATCAGATACTTCCACATACAGCATAGGTGCAGAGTTTTCTGCACTCATACGTCTACTTCGGCGAATTAATTAAAATATCAAACGACAACGGATTTAAACAAACGGCCACTGTTTGGAAAACTCTATAAGTATAGTTTATAAATATAATTTTCATTTATTTTTGTGTGCTACTAAACAGTACATTTTTTCAAAATAAGACTCAGGGGTACAGGGACATGACAGCACTTTTTGATCAACTTGCAACTCAGTTTTATCCATCAATTATGAATGAATTTTAGTGAAACCAGTGCCTATTTCGTAAGACATTAAGTCTATTTTCCAGATGAGCAAAAACCAACTCAAAACGATAACCGTACAGAAAGTTATGAACAATTTACCAAGACTATAGCCATACGGATTTCACAATAATTCATGACAAAATTACGGTTTTTCGATTCTAAAATCTTTCGAAACGAACAAATGTAACGCCACCAGTAATTTCAACCAATCAATTCCGAAATAACAAAAACCTAAACATGAGTAGAACTCACTGATTGTGATGACAATCACAAATCAACCGAAAATCGAAGGAATGAACACAACACGGTATCCACACGAACAATCCCCATAACGGTTCCTATGCTCCCGTAAGTCTCGAAATCACCCCGAAATGAACTCCAACTCCACTAGCTTCTGAACCTCACTTCAAATGTACTTAGAATTACAATGTTGCCTCTGAAATTGGGTAACAACTAACCCCCAAGACTCCACTAACACATGCAAGACAAGAACCTCATTGTTTGGCCAATATTGAGCTTGAATTTCAAAAATGGTAAAGTGAGTTAGATGGAGAATGAGCTACTGAATGTGGTATCATTGGAAAGAGGTTGAAAAATGGAAGAGAATGAGCTATGGAACACCTACATGCATGGGGGTTTGATGAGCTTCTTCCCCCTTCTTCTCCTCTTCTCCCTCGCGATTTTCTCCTCTCTCCTCTCTCTCTACTCTCTTTTCTCAATTTTTCTTTCTTCCTCTCTCTTTCTCAAATTCAGAAATGCTAAATGAGAGGGTGTGGTAGTGTTTTTGTGTCTCATGAGCTGAAGGTTATAATGGAGGGGAAATGACTAAAATGTCAATGATTCCTAATTCTCACTTAAAACCCCATTTCTAATTAAGCAATTCAAGCAATAATTCAGACACTTCACATACTTAGGAATTTAAATACCTCTAACATGTCTATGACTCAATTTATTATTTAATCGAATAAGAAATCACTAGTTAATCGAAATTAACCGAATTGGGGATGTTACAATTCACCCCGAATCCTCATGAGAATAGATAAGGATAACGAATCCTCATGTCATCCTCCAACTCCCAAGTTGCTTCCTCGACCGAAAATCGATCCCAAACGACTTTGACTATTGGAATTGTTCTTGTCCGGAGCATCTTCTCGCCACGTTCAATGATTCTGCTTGGTTATGGTTGGAAAAACAAATCCGGTCGAAGATCATTCGTCTCAAAACTCAACGGTTGACTCGGGTCGGGAATGTATTTCCTTAATTGGGATACATGAAACACATCATGTAGATTTGACAAGATTGGAGGTAAGGCAAGACGGTATGCGACTGGCCCAATACACTTGATAATTTGGAAGGGTCCAATATACCGATCACTGAGTTTCTTCGCTCGCAATGCTCTACCGGTACCAATAGTTGGTGAAACTCTCAAGATTACATGGTCGCCTTGTTTAAACTCTAACGGTCTCCTTCTTTTATCAGCATAATTCTTCTGCCGACTCTGGCTATCTTCAATCTTTCTCTGATTTGTCGTATCTTTTCGGTAGTATCATGAAACAAATCGGGTCCCAACAACCTTTGTTCACCTACCTCCAACCAACACAATGGAGTACGGCACTTCCTCCTATACAATGCTTTGTATGGAGCCATTCCGATGGTAGAATGATAACTGTTGTTGTAGGCGAACTCCACCAATGGAAGATGATCCTCCAATCGACCACCACTATATGAGCACAGAAGCCCGAAGCATATCTTCTAAGGTTTGAATAGTCCTCTCTGTTTGACCATCCGTCTGTGGGTGATAAGCAGTACTAACAAACACCTTAGTTCCCAAAGCTTTGTTTAACTCCATCCAAAACCGAGAAGTGAACTTTGGGTCACGAGCCGACACAATGCTGGTAGGGATCCCATGCAATTTTACTATGTTCTTCAGATACTCATCCGCTAACTTGGAAACTTTACTGTTCGAACGAACAGGAATTAAATGAGCTGATTTGGTTAAACGATCCACTACCACCCAAATGGAATCGTTACCAGCTTGAGATCTTGGCAATCCCATAACAAAATCCATCGAAATATCTTCCCATTTCCACACTGGCACCTTCAGTGGCTGCACCTTCCCAGCAGGCTTCTGGTGCTCTACATTAACCCTTTGACAAGTTAGGCATCGAGATACAAATTCTGCAATCTCTGTCTTCATTCCAGGTGACCAATACAATTGCTTCAAATCCCGATACATCTTGGTAGATCCAGGATGTATGGAATATAAACTCCGATGAGCTTCCTCTAACACTTGCTTCTTGTTGTCTTCATCATTTGGCACACAAATTCTACCACTGAAACAAATAACTCCATCACTATCTTCGGTAAAATTTGGTAACCCTCTTTGAGCCTGCAGCTCCACATCAATCTCTTAAGCTGAGCGAATCTGATTTCTCAATGAACTCGAAATTTGAATGTGGCTCAACACTAACCGGTTCCTCCTTGGCTTCAGCTTCAAATTCAAGTCTCTAAAAGACTCCAACAGTGCCATTTCATGCATCATCAACTCTTCCGTGTAAAGAGATTTCCTACTCAAAGCATCAGCTACAACATTAGCCTTTCCTGGATGGTACTTCAACTCGAAATCATAATCTTTAAGGAACTCAACCCATCTTCTCTGCCTGTTGTTCAATTCATTCTGATCAAACAAATACTTCAAGCTTTTTTGATCACTGAAAACCTCAAAATGAGAACCATAAAGATAATGTCTCCAACTCTTCAATGCATACACAATAACTGCCAACTCTAAATCATGAGTCGGATAATTCTCCTCATGAGGTTTCAATTGTCTGGATGCATCAGCTACCACTTGCTAATTCTGCATGAGAACACATCCTAAACCCTTCCCGAAGGCGTCACTATAAATTTGGAATCCCAGGGACGGATACGAAAGAATTAGGATTGGAGCAGAAGTCAACCGAGCTTTTAACTCTAAGAAACATTATTCACAATCAGAATCCCACGCAAACGGATGACCCTTACGAGTCAATCGGGTGAGTGGAAGAACTAATTCATGGTCGCTCCGATAATAACCGACTAGTCCCAAGAAACTCCTTACTTCTGTTACCAATGATGGTCGCTCCCAATTCAACATTGCTTCCACTTCACTAGGATCCACTTTACTTCAGACATCCAGAAATCACACTTCGAAGGCTTAGCATATAACTTCTTCTCTCGGAGTACGTTCAGAACAATGCGGAGATGCTGAACATGCTCCTCAATGGTCTTATAGTACACCAAGATGTCATCAATGAATACCACAACAAACTGATTTAAGTACGGGTGGAAGACTCGGTTCATGTAATCCATGAATACAATTGGAGTGTTGGTTAGACCGAAGGGCATCACTACAAACTCGTACTGTCCGAATCTGGTGCAGAAAGCTGTCTTCAGAATATCCAAAGCTCTAACTTTGATTTGATGATAGCCAGACCTCAGATCAATTTTGGAAAACACTGAAGCTCCTCGAAGTTGGTCTAGCAAATCATCAATTCTTGGTAGAGGGTACTTATTCTTGATGGTGACTTTGTTCAACTGACGGTAATCAATACACAATCTCATGCTCCCATCTTTCTTTTTGACAAGTAACACAGGAGCACCCCATGGTGAAGCACTAGGTCGAATGAACTGTTTCGAAATTGTAACACCCTAGTATCTCTAACAAATAGAAATACTGAAACGTACAATTTAGCCTGCATCAGAGATAACTTCCTGCTTTAGAAATTGAACACATCTAAACTTTAATTAAAAACTCATAATTGAGTCACATAAGTCTCATACTTCAACATAAAAGTATTTTGAAACTTAAATACAATGATTGATTTTAGAATAACACCTAGTGTTCAATATTCGAAATAGGGAAGTAGCAGAAACGATATCAACTGTCAATAAACGCAAATCATGATATCGGGATACAAAGACTAGGGAATTATAACATAAACATAAAGAACTAGTCTCCATTCATCTTCTTGAGCACATCACCTACTCGTGCCTCTTTGCTTTTCTTTTTCCCCGTTTCTCTGTAAAACATCAACATATAAGGGGTGAGATACAATCTCAGTGAGTTCTACCCAGACCCCTAACTACTCTCGCGGTTCAATTCTGAATCCTTTTTATTCATAACTCACTTTATGAACTACGTGCCTTTTTAACTTTCTCGTGGTTTAATTATAAACCACGTGCCTTTTTACTAAGCACGACACCGACCCCAGCTTTGGTAATCCCAATGAGCCGTACTACATAACTTTTAGCATAACACCGACCCCAACTTTGGTTATCCCGGTGAACCGCCTTCCCACTAGTACTTTCCCTAATGGTAAAAGCAGTGCCTAGGGTAAGGGCTAATGACCTTCCCCGCCTAGTATGCTAAACTCTTTGGGTGTTCACCCATATAAGTCTATACTGACCTATCTGTCTTTTTATTTAAACCTCAACAGTGTTTTCATTTAAACCTCAAACAGTCGCGAATGAACTATTTTTTTGTAACATCCCCAATTTAGCTAATTTTATTTATTGAAATTGGCAAGATGTCATGTTTAATTAATTATTAAAGAATGGATACAATTCAAGAAACAACAATTTCTGAGAAACAGACGGACAAGCACGGACCGTGCGCCCTTGCGCACGGGTCGTGCGCATCAGTCTAGTAGGCCCAGCTGAGTCACTTAAACCTACACTCACTCACATGTCCAACACCACACACATACATTCTGAATCTCATAAAAAGAGAATAGTGAGAGCTAGAGAAAAATGGAGAGTTCGTGAGAGAGGAGAAGAAGGGAAGGAGGGCTGAACCTTAATGCATGCCCCATTTTCTTCCACCAATCAAACCAGATATTCATTCTCTCCCTGCTGATACCAAATTCGCAACCCACATTGTCCTTCTCCTCAAAACACCATTAAAGAACCTCAAGCTCAAAATGTCAAAAATGGAGTCCTCTAGCTTTGCATATTAAGTGTAGAGCTACAACCAAGTGATTGGACACCTACATTATAGTTCAAAGCATTTAGTGAAGATCAGAATCTGTTCATGGTAGTTGGAACTGTTTGAGTTCGAGTTTGGGTAGAGGGTTCGTGTCCGAGGATTGTTCGTGGGCTCACGGTTGTGGTTCGTTGAAATCTAGTTGTTGCTGTGTGCGATTTTCATCGCCAAAGGTGAGTTCTATACTCGCTTAGGGAAGTTATTTCGAAAATGGAATTTCATGTCACTGTTTTCTAATGATTCGTATCATAACTTTTGAACATCAAGTCATAAACCGTAAATTTTGGAAATCCAATTTTTGTGCATGTTGTTTGAATGCGTGGTTGATGATTTGTGTTAATGTGGTCGTTGTTCTGGACTGGAATGATGTTTGATTGAGTTAGGGTATCGATCGGAACAGACATTGGGATCGGAACGGAATGAAAAATTACACGAAAATAACATTTTATGGAAAACTGATGTGGACGCACGGGTCGGGTGCCCTGGCGCACGGAACGTGCTCCACCGTCTGTTACTTGTGCGCAAAAATTTCAAGATGCGCACGGGTCATGCGTCTTCACGCTCGGACCCTGGGCCAAGTTCTGTAACTTTCTGAAAAATTTTATAAAATGCGCACGGGTCGTGCGCCTACACGCACAAACCGTGCGAAAGTTTCTGTTACCATATTTTAAAATGCACTCTAGTCCATTCCAAATGATTCCAAGTTTCTTCTAATCATTTCCCCAAGGTTTCCCAATTATTATAATGCATGAATATCATGAAATTGAGTATGCTTGAGATGAAATTTTCTTTAGATATGAAAGTTATGAAAAACCGTACATTAGTAAACGCGAGTGTACACAAGTCAAGATAAGATAAAGGACTATAAGTCCGTAAAAGTCAAGTTAAGATAAAGGACTATAAGTCCATACAAGTCATGTAAGTTTCAATTCATGTAAAAACAAGTTAAGTTACTTTCCCTTGATGAAAGGAAGAATGGCATACATATAATAATATATGTATATCAAGGGTGGCGACCCCATATTTATTAGCATACTAGGGCTGGGAAGTTATGAGCCCGAACCCTAGGCCCCTTCCATGTAGCCACTTTCCAAGGTCAGCGGGATTGGGTTCACCAAAAGTAAAAGAAATAACAGAATAACGTAGCTTGAGGTGTTATGTTAAGTTAAAGAAAAGAATAAGACATGAATCGTAGTCACTTATTAGGGCTATGGGTTAGAAGAAAATATGTCCACATAGTCGCTTATTAGGGCTATGAGTTCAAGAATGAAAGCATAATGAACCGCTAGAGTTAGTAAGGGGTCTCAATAGGACTCAGTGAGATAATGTTTATCTCACCCTTTATTATTGTGGTTTTTACAGAGAAACAGGGGAAGGCAAAGGCGAAGAAGCACAGTTAGCCGAGGTGACTCATGGAGTTATCGAAGAAATCAGTTTTAAGATTATGCCTTTTCCCTTTTGTTGTCTTTGTACTATCGATTGTATAACTATTACTAGCTAACAATTGTAAATTGTTTCCGCTACTTATGTTTTGGGTATTGAACACCAGGATTGTATAAGTTTTAAGTCATGAGACTTAAGTACTTTGTTAGGTTTAATGAGTTTCATGGAACCACTGGATAATTATTTATCGAAGGTTTTTAGTTGTGTTCAATATTCAATAACAGGAAGTTACTCTGATGTATACCAAGTGGTGCACTTTGGTATTTCTACAAGCTAGAAATATCAGGGTGTTACATTATGGTATCAGAGCAGTTCGACCTAATCGGGCTTAGTTTAGTTTAGAGTTGAGTCGATTTCTTGTTAGTCTTGTTGTGACTCTACTTGTGATGCAAAGAGGCATTGAGCCTGATCAACTCAGTACTTGGTGCATCATAAGCGGAATTATGTTAGGTTGATCAAGACGTAATCCTCGACCAAGACCGAAGTTCCTTAAAAACCCGTTTCATCTTAGGGAATGGAAGCCTAACATCGGATAGATGAGGTAAAATGATTTTTGGAACTTTTCAAATTAAGAATGAAGGGAGTTTTTAGCCCTCGAGCAGGGTGACTCGGCAGTAGAGCAGTACACTGCTGAATATGTGAAGTTGTCCCAGTTGTATTGGTTGGCTATCTATGTACTGAATGACCAAGAGAAGCATAGAGGGAATATTGGAAAGGAAAGTAGAAGGTAGCTGAACCATCAACTCCGAAGGCAAGGTCAAAAGGTAACTTTAACAAAGGAAAGAAAGTGCAATCGTCTGATTTCTCAAAGTTCTGCAAGTGTACCAATTGTGGAAGTTCCACCATGGTGAATGTCGTATGGACTCCTATCATTGTTTTTATTCTAAGGAGGAGGGTCATAATTCTAATGAGTGCCCAGCAAGGAAGAGGAACAGAGAGGAGCAAGCTCCTCCCACACACGGGAGAGTCTACACTCTGGGTGCTCAGAAAGTCAGTCTTTATTTCAAGGTTGGAAAGCTTATGTTATCTGCATCAACAGCAACTGGTTTAGATTTATCATCTGTTCAAGTCGTGAATGAGTTTAAGGATGTTTTTCCGGACAAATTTTCTTCTTTACCTCCCGATAGAGAGGTAGAATTCTCTATAGAGTTGGTTCCCGGTACAGGGCCAATATCTATTGCTCCTTATCGAATGTCTCCTTTAGAGCTTAAAGAATTGAAAACCCAACTTCAAGAGTTGATTTGAAAACAAATTATTCGACCTAGTGCTTCGCCATGGGGTTCTCCTGTATTACTCGTCAAGAAGAAAGATGGTAGCATGAAATTATGCACTGATTACCATCAGTTGAATAAGGTGACTATAAGAATAAGTATCCTCTACCAAGATGATTTGCTAGATCAATTAAGAGGAGCGTTAGTGTTTTCAAAGATTGATTTAAGGTCTGACTACCATCAAATAAAAGTTAGAGCTTTGGATATCCCGAAGACCGCTTTCCGTAGTAGATATGGACATTACGAGTTGTAGTGATGCCCTTCGGTTTAACCAACGCTCCAGCCGTATTCATGGATTACATGAATCGAATTTTTAATCCTTATCTGAACCGATTTGTCGTGGTGTTTATTGATGATATATTGGTGTATTCTAAGATGATTGAGGAGCATGTGCAACATCTCCGAATTGTTCTGAACGTACTCCGAGAGAAGAAGTTGTATGTCAAGCCATCTAAGTGTGATTTCTGGATGCTTGAAGTAAAATTTCCGGGCCATGTGATATCTCAATCCGGTGTTGCAGTGGACCCCAGTAAGATTGAAGCTGTGGTAGTCTGGGAACAACCATCTACAGTCACTGAAGTGAGAAGTTTCTTGGGATTAGCTGGGTATTATCGGAGATTCATTCAAGGATTTTCTCAGCTGGTTCTTCCACTCACTCGGTTAACTCGCAAGGGTCAATCGTTTTTATGGAACTCTGACTGTGATGAATGTTTCGCAGAATTGAAGAATCGTTTGACTTCTGCACCCATTCTTATTCTTCCAGATCCGTCTATGGGATTTCAAATTTACTGTGACGCCTCTGGTAAGGGTTTAGGATGTGTCCTTATGCAGAATCAACAGGTAGTTGCTTATGCCTCCAGGAAGTTGAAGCCGCACGAAGAGATTTACCCAACTCATGACTTAGAGTTGGCGGCGATTGTGTATGCCCTAAAGATTTGGAGACATTACCTGTATGGGTCTCGTTTCGAAGTCTTTAGTGATCACAAAAGACTTAAGAATTTGTTTGATCAAAAGGAGCTGAACAAGAGACAGAGAAGATGGGTAGAATTTCTGAAAGATTATGATTTTGAACTGAAGTACCATCCAGGGAAGGCTGATGTAGTAGCTGATGCTTTGAGTAGGAAATCTATTCACACGGCAGAATTGATGATTCATGAGATGGCATTGTTGGAATCGTTTAGAGATATTAACCCGAAGGTTAAACGAAGAAGAAACAAATTGGTGTTGAGTCATATTCAGATTTCTAGTCCCTTGAGAAATTTGATTCGCTCAGCCCAAGAGATTGACCTAGAGCTGGAAGCGCAGAAGAGGTTGCCAAATTACACTGAAGATAGTGATGGTGTGATTTGCTTTAATGGTAGAATCTGTGTGCCGAATGATGAAGATATTAAGAAGTAGGTTTTAGAAGAGGCTCAGAAGAGTCAGTTCTCAATACATTCTGGGTCTACCAAGATGTATAGGGACTTGAAGTAGTTGTATTGGTGGCCGGGTATGAAAGTGGAAATTGCAGAATTCGTGTCTCGATGCTTAACTTGTCAAAGGGTTAAGATAGAGCACCAGAAGCCTGTCGGTCAGTTGCAACCTTTGAACGTGCCAGAATGGAAATGGGAAAGCATTTCTGTGGACTTTGTCATGGGGTTACCACAGTCCCAAGCCGGAAATGATTCTATTTGGGTAGTGGTGGATCGCTTGACCAAGTCCGCCCATTTTATTCCGGTGCGTTCGAATCACAAGATTGCTAAGTTACCAGAAGAGTATCTCAAGAACGTTGTGAAGCTGCATGGAATTCCCATGAGTATCATCTGTGATCGTGATCCTAAGTTTACATCACGATTCTGGAGAGCACTGAATATGGCGTTGGGAACAATGGTATGTGCTAGTATCGCTTATCATCCGCAGACAGACGAACAGACTGAAAGGACGAATCAGACTCTGGAAGATATGCTAAGAGCTTGTGTCCTTGACAGTGGAGGCCGATGGGAGGACCATCTTCCATTGATGGAGTTTTCCTACACCAACAGCTACCATTCTAGTATCGGGATGGCTCCATATGAAGCATTATATGGAAGGAAGTGTAGTACACCATTATGTTGGTGGGATGTCGGTGAACAAATATTGTTGGGTCCTGATTTAGTCCGTGAAACTACCGAGAAGATCCGTCAGATTAGAGAAAGCATGAAGTCCTCTCAGAGTCGACAAAAGAGTTATGCCGACAAAAGAAGAAGGGGCCATTGGAATTCGAAGAAGGAGATCATGTATTTGAGACTTTCTCCAACTATTGGTACCGGTACAGCATTGCGAGCGAAGAAGCTCAGTCCTCGGTATGATGGACCTTTCCAAATATTGAGCGAGTTAGGCCAGTAGCCTACCGCATTTCCTTACCCCAAGCTTTGTCTAGATTACATTATCTATTTCATGTATCGCAGTTAAATACAATGATTGATTTGATAATAACACCTAGTGTTCAATATTCGAAATAAGGAAGTAGCAGAAACGATATCAACTGTCAATAAACGCAAATCATGATATCGGGATACAAAGACTAGGGAAATATAACATAAACATAAAGAACTAGTCTTCATTCTTCTTCTTGAGCACATCACCTACTCGTGCCTCTTTGCTTTCCTTTTTCCCCGTTCTCTGTAAAACATAAACATATAAGGGGTGAGATACAATCTCAGTGAGTTCTACCGAGACCCCTAAATACTCTCGCGGTTCAATTATGAATCCATTTTCTTCATAATTCAATTTATGAACTATGTGCCTTTTTAACTTTCTCGTGGTTTAATTATAAACCACGTGCCTTTTTACTAAGCACGACACCGACCCCAGCTTTGGTAATCCCGGTGAACCGTACTACATAACTTTTAGCTATATTATGTATAATTGGTAAAAATTATTTAAAGAATGGATAAAATTCAAGAAACAACAATTTCTGAGAAACAGACGGACACGCACGGACCGTGCGACCTTGCGCACGGCTCGTGCGCATCAGTCTAGTAGGCCCACCTGAGTCACTTCAACCTACACTCACTCACTCACATGTCCAACACCACACACATACATTCTGAATCTCAGAAAAAGAGAATAGTGAGAGCTAGAGAAAGAGGGAGAGTTAGTGAGAGAGGAGAAGAAGGGAAGGAGGGATGAACCTTAATGTATATCCCATTTTCTTCCACCAATCAAACCAGCTATTCATTCTCTCCCTGCTGATACCAAATTCGCAACCCACATTGTCCTTCTCCTCAAAACACCATTAAAAAACCTCAAGCTCAAAATGTCAAAAATGGAGTCCTCTAGCTTTGCATGTTGAGTTTAGAGCTACAACCAAGTGATTGGAAACCTACATTGTAGTTCAAAGCATTTTAGTGAAGATCAGAATCTGTTCGTGGTAGTTGGAGCTGTTTGAGTTCGAGTTTGGGTAGAGGGTTCGTGTCCTAGGATTGTTCGTGGGCTCACAGTTGTGGTTCGTTGAAATCTAGTTGTTGTTGTGTGCGATTTTCATCGCCAAAGGTGAGTTCTATACTCGCTTATGGAAGTTAATTCGAAAATGGAATTTCGTGTCACTGTTTTCTAACGATTCGTATCTTAATTTTTGAACGTCAAGTCATAAACCGTAAATTTTGGAAATCCAATTTGTGTGCATGTTGTTTAAATGCTTGGTTGATTATTTATATTAATGTGGTCGTTGTTCTGGACTGGAATGATGTTTGATTGAGTTAGGGTATCGATCGGAACGGACATTGGGATCGGAACGGAATGGAAAATTACACAAAAACAACATTTCTGGAAAACTGATGTGGACGCACGGGTCGGGTGCCCTGGCGCACGGACCGTGCTCCACCGTCTGTTACTTGTGCGCAAAAATTTTAAGATGCGCACGGGTCGTGCGTCTTGACGCACGAACCGTGCGCCAAGTTCTGTAACTTTCTGAAAAATTTTATAAAACGCGCACGGGTAGTGCGCCTACACGCACGGACCGTGCGAAAGTTTCTGTTACCCTATTTCAAAATGCACTCTAGTCCATTCCATATGATTCCAAGTTCCTTCTAATCATTTTACCAAGGTTTCCCAATGACTATAATGCATGAATATCATGAAATTTAGTATGCTTGTGATCAAATTTTCTTAAGTTATGAAAGTTATGAAAAACCGTACATTAGTAAACGCGAGTGTACACAAGTCAAGATAAGATAAAGGACTATAAGTCCATTCAAGTCAAGTTAAGATAAAGGACTATAAGTCCATACAAGTCATGTAAGTTTTAATTCATGTAAAAACAAGTTAAGTTACTTTCCCTTAAGGAAAGGAAGAATGGCATACATATAATAATATATGTATATCAAGGGCGACGACCCCAGATTTATTAGCATACTAGGGCAAGGAAGTCATGAGCCCGAACCCTAGGCCCCTTCCATGTAGCTTCTTTCCAAGGTCAGTGGGATTCGGTTCACCAAAAGCAAAATAAATAACCGAATAAGGTAGCTTGAGGTGTTATGTTAAGTTAAAGAAAAGAATAAGACGTGAATCGTAGTCACTTATTAGGGCTACGGGTTAGAAGAAAATTTTTCCACATAGTCACTTATTAGGGCTATGAGTTCAAGAATCAAAGCATAATGAACCGCTAGAGTTAGTAAGGGGCCTCGATAGGACTCACTGAGATAATGTTTATCTCACCCTTTATTATTGTGGTTTTTACAGAGAAACAGGGGAAGGCAAAGGCGAATAAGCACAGTTAGCCGAGGTGACTCATGGAGTTATCGAAGAAATCAATTTTAAGATTATGCCTTTCCCCTTTTGTTGTCTTTGTACTATCGATTGTATAACTATTACTAGCTAACAGTTGTAAATCGTTTCCGCTACTTATGTTTTGGGTATTGAACACCAGGATTGTATAAGTTTTAAGTCATGAGACTTAAGTAATTTGTAAGGTTTAATGAGTTTCATGGAACCACTTGATAATTATTTATCGAAAGTTTTTAGTTGTGTTCAATATTCAATAACAGGAAGTTACTCTGATGTATACCTGTGGCGCACTTTGGTATTTCTACAAGCTAGAAATATCAGGGTGTTACATTTTTCATCACCGTCTCATGTATCAAAGTTAATTTGAAATCGTAGTTCCTTAATTTGTAACATATCCGTGTACACTCTCGTTAAACTAGTCATACGGTTTTTATTAAACTTGTATAACCCAATAATTAGAAAAGGTTTGGAATCGAAAGGAGCGACGAAACGAGAATTTCGCATCCGGGGACCGGCTCACACACACGACCCGTGTGCTCTGTGCAGCACTACGGTTTTATTTTGTTTCTCATTTTCGCAATTCCGTTCGTTTCCAATCCATATTCCAATCACAACTCAACCTCAAAACAGAAATTTATCACACAATATCAGTGTATACAATCCAAGTATCAATCAATACATTGCAAGGTTTATAGTGTCACAATCACATTTCTTAATACATAGGTGCAGAGTTTTCTGCAATAGTACATCTACTTCGGAGAATTATTTAAAATAGCATACGACATTGGATTTATACAAACGACCACTCATTGGAAAGCTCTCTAAGTCTAGTTTCTGAATATGATTTTTATTTTTTAAAATAAGCATCCAGTTGGTACAGTTTTTCAAAATACGACACCAAGGTACAGAAACTAAACAACACTTTTTTGTCAACTTGTAACCCAGTTTAATTCATCAATTCTTAATGAAATTTAGTGAAACCAGTGTCTATTTCGTAAGGAATTAAGTCTATTTTCCAATGAAACAAAAACCAACTCAAAAAGATATGTGTAACGAATGTTAGGAGCAATTTACCAAGACTACAGCCATACGGGTTTCACAATAGTTCATAAAACTTTACGGTTTTCGACTCTAAATTCTTTCGAAACAAACGAAACGAAATCATTTCAGTAACACCAACAACAATTCCAAAAACAATAAAAAAACCTAAGCGTGAGTAGAACTCACCGATCGTGATAAAAATCACGTAAAACCGAAACTCCACGAAATGCTATCACTGAAAATAGCTACCCGAACAATCCCCACTACTGTTTAGAAGCTCCCACGAACTCTAATTCACTTCATATTGAATTTCAAACACCTCTAGCTACTGAAGTTACTTCTATTGAGCTCAGTCCGCAAAACACTATCAGTTCTAGTCTAGTCTAGTCCCACCTTGAACATGCAAAACACCAAAAGGCTTAAAACTCCATTATCTTCAACATTGAGCTTCAAGGTTCTAAAATGGTGGATTAAACAAGAGGAAGAATGAGGGGTTGAAATTAGTATCAAACGAAAGAGGAAGAAAAATGGAGAAGATTGATACCAAGAACTTGCACATGCATGAAGGATTGAGGTGAATTTCCTCTCTTCTTCTCCAACTCTCTCTCTCTCTCTCTCTCTCTCTCTCTCTCGAGCTCCTCACTCTCTCTCTCTAATCTCGTGTAACATCCTCAAAATAATTAATCGAATTATTTGGAGGAAGACCCAAATGAATTATTTTAGTACTTGATTTGTGTACTTATCGAGTGCTAAAGTAATTATTTGGTTGTCTCAGGAACGCTAAACCGATAAAGCGGAATAAAGGATGTTTTGGGGAAGAAATAAGAGATTAAGGGTGTTTTGGGGAAGAAATAAGAGATTAAGGGTGTAACACCCCGGTATTTCTAACGAGTAGAAATTCCTAAGTGCACCATCCCTAATACATCAGAGATAATATTTCCTGTTTAGATACTGAACACCGCTATTAATTTTTCGCTGAATAACAACAAAACAGTCTTAATCATAATTAAGACCACAATGGTTTCCTAACCATCAATCATCAGCAGGACTTAGTGTTCAATACCATCACAAGAAAGCGCGGAAACATAATACATAACGTATACATCCGATATCGACATAATGTTATGATACAAAGATAACAAGGAAAAACATAAACTTAAGCATAAAAGCTAAGTCTTCAGCAACCATCCGAGTACAACCTACTCGTGCCTCTTGGATCTCCTCCTTTCCCGTTTCTCTGTAAAACAACAACATATAAACATTGAGATACAATCTCAGTGAGTTCTACCGAGACCCCTAACTATGCTCTCGGTTCATTTATGAATTATTATACATTCGTAGTTTACTTTATAAACTACATTCTTTTAATTTAGCACGACACCGACCCCAGCTTTGGTAATCCCGGTGACTCGTACTAGTCAACATAGTATGATACCAGCCGCAGCTTTGGTAATCTCGGTAACCATACTATTAATATCTTTAGAATGACACCGACCCCAGCTTTGGTAATCCCGGTGACCATTCTTTCTAACTTTAACACGGTACCGACCCCAGCTTTGGTAATGCCGGTAACCGTATCATAACTTTATTACAGCACCGATCCCAGTTTTGTTAATCCCGGTGAACTGTTTTATAACTGTAACATAACACCAACCCTAGCTTTGGTAATCCCAGTGAACCCCCTTACCAATAGTACTTTCCCTAATGGTATACGGGCCTAGGGTAAGGGATCATGACTTCCCCGCCTAGTATGTTAACCTCATGGATCGTCACCCAAACTCGATATAATATATATATCCACCCACATTGGGCCGTCTCCTAAACTCGATATAATTTATATATCATAACTCTCACTTGAACATTTAGTTCCTTGACATTAAACCGTTATCGAATATTTAGTTCCTTGACATTAAACTGTTACTGAACATTTAGTTCTACATAACAAGCATATTATGTGTTCGCTCCCGTAAATTATGTTACGGTTTTTCGAATTAAACATAACTTTGCAAACCATTATAAAAATCTTTGAAAACATATTCAAAATCAAGGCATTATAAGCCTAATATCATTGGAAAAGGGTTAGGAAAGGATTAGAAGAGGATTGGAATCGATCAGGATCGTTTCGGGCAAGTTTGGAAAATTTGGACAAAACACTGCGCACGGTCCGTGCTCCCACACGCACGGGTCGTGCGCCCTGTAAGTCCTCTTTGAAACACACAAACCGAAAGGGGCGCACGGTCCGTGCGCCCCTTTCACACGGTCCGTGCGCCCCTTTCGCACGGGTCGTGCTCTTTTGACAACACTGAATTTTCATCCCGTTTTCGCATTTTTCGTCGTTCCGATCAAATTCGATACCTGTTCCAGTCCAGTCCCAACATAAAAAAACAATCTAAAAACACATTTAAACAATATTGATCACCATCAAATCATTGTTCGTCAATCACAAACACAAACGTAAACAACTTTATCGTTTCTGTCAAAATACACTAGTTTTTCAAATATCGGTTTTCAAGACTCAAATTCGACAATTCGAAATTCTCAATCAAAACCTAAACGTGAGTAAAACTCACCCTTGACGCGTGAGATATTATCGAGCCGAAGTCACCGAAGTCTCAAAATCCCCAATTTCGACCTAACAATCACCAAATCGTTCCCGTCTACGAATCGAACTTCAATCCGTGATCAATCCACCTTAGGTTCGCTTCTAATCACACCTAAACCATCAAAATCATCACAAACTCTGTAACACCCCGATTTTCGTTCGTTGTGGTTTTTAGTATGTTCTAGTTTTATGAACTATTTTGATGGATAAGATTAAATTATTTTAATCTATTTTGTGTTTGAGCTATTAAAATATAGTGAAATATTATCTAACTGAATTTTTATACTATGTTGGTACTATATTATTGTTAATATTTATTTATGTTGTTTATAGAATATTTATATTTGAAATATGATTGTTTTAGTTGATTATTGTATTTTATAAAATAATTGTATTCGAGGTATTATTTATTTATAGAAATTATTTTGGCCTATTGAGGTGTTAAAATAATAGGTATAGTGAAGTTAGGCTTTAAAAACGATTTGAAAGTGATTTTGGACTTTACTACTCGCATACAACCCCCTTTCTTTTACTGCATACACCCCTGTCATTAAACCCCAACCAATTCGCGGTCCAGACTCGGCCAGCCCAGCGCGCGAACAACCCAAGCCCAAATCCCGACCCGGTCCGTTTCTTTCTTCTCCTTCCTCGCGCAGCAACTGTGCAGCGAACCAAAAAAAAACCCTAGCCTTCCTTCTTCAATTTCGTTCTCCATCCACAGACCACGGCTAGGTCTCAAAATCTACATTCCATTTCAAATTTCCTCCTAAGTTCGATTCTGGTGTCGTTTTAACCATTAGCAGCCCCTACATCGCACTCTAATCTCCTCCTTCCTTCCACGAAATATCCATGGCCGCCGCCATGGAAGCTTCATCACCGCCCCATATAGGCGTCCCTTCCATTACCAGCCACTGCAACCTCCGTCCACGCGAACCGGACCCACCTCTTTCTATCCCAACGAAACAGAACTGCTCCGGCCATCTCCACGAAACCACCACCATGACGCGACCACTGTGACCACTTCCATCCAGCTCAAACCCATACCCAAATCGTTGTTGAAAGACACAAATAGAATTCACCATAAATGTTGCTGTTGTTGATTGAGCTTTGAATAAACCTTTACACCACAGTTTGCATTGTTCAAGCAAGTTGATTACTGAATCTTGTTTTCCTTGAGGTGGTACTTGTCGCCACTCAGTTCAATCTTTTGCATACGTCCGTGAATTGTCAAGATCGTAGAAAATTCCCCTCGTGCAATTCGTGCTTTCAAACTAGCATCGTTGACCTTTACTTTCGATAGGTACTCCTTTTTGAGACACAATTAATTATCTTTGACTTGTATCGGGTAGTTAACTAAATGTTCTCGTTGTCTGATTATATGCGTTTGAGTCAGTGGTCACGCCGTCAGATTCAGATCACGCTCGAAAGCTCGTTAACCGCCCTTGCGTTGTGGCAAAAGAACTGTTACGATCGAATATCAGAATTAGTGAGAGAACCAAGAGGCAAAACCAAGGAGGCTTGCGCAACCTTCAATCCCAGGTAAGGGTGGGGTTCTATCTCTATAATTGGGTGTATGAATGGCTCTATGTAGGAAGGTTAATGGAACCCTAGGTGATTAAGTTAGAAAACCCTAGTTGTAGGAATTGAATTTGATTGATGATGAATGAATGTGATTTGATGATGATTGAGTATGATTGATAATGATTGGATATGATTGATGATGATTGATCTTGCTTGTTGATGATTGATCATGCTCGTTGATGATTTGAACCAAAAATTGGTCCCTAGGAGCCATGGGCGCCATTGATGTTGTGCTTCCCATATGTTGTTGCTGTTGTCCTGATTCTGGGCGCCATGGGCGCCTGTCTGGTGATGGGTGTTCTGGCGTAGGCGCACTGGGCGCCATAGGCGCCGTGCTGCCGTTTGTGTTCTGGGGCTGGCGCACTGGGCGCCGTGGTGCATTGTTCGGTGTTGCGTTTCCGTGTTGCGTTTTTGTGTTGCGGGTGCCTGGGCGCCAAGGGCGCCGAATCCTAGCTGCCGTGTTGATGTGTTGCCTCTGGGCGCCTCCCTGGGCGCCGTCCCCTGTTGTTGGCCTGCTGGGCGCCCTCCGGGGCGCCATTTTCTGTGTTGTTTGGCTTGCTGGGCGCCATCAAGGGCGCCATTTTCTGATGGATTGGGGCGCCTCATGTGGTTGTCCCGTGGTGTTTGGCGCAGTGGGCGCCGTAGGCGCCATGATTGGCTTCCTGTCTGTGGTTGTTGGTGACTGGGCGCCTGGGTGGCTGTCCCGGTGGTTGTTGTCATTGGTGTTGTAAATTGGTGTTGTCATCGGTGTCGTATAATTGTTTTGGCATTGGCGTTGTAAAATTGTTGTTGTTCCAGGTGTTGTAAATTGTGTCGTCATTGGTGTTGTAAACTGTGTCGTCATTGGTGTTGTAAATTGTCGTTGTTCTCGGTGTTGTAAAAATTGTTGTTGCCATTGACGTTGTAAATCTATTGGTGTCTTTGGTGTCGGTGGTTGTTGATGTTACGGTCAAGTTGTTAGACTGTCCTATAGGTGTTGGTGTTATTGGTGATGATATAACAGGTGATGTGCCTATTTTATTGGCTAAGGTGATAGGTGATGGGTCTATGACCATTTTTTGATATTGGTGTTGTTGTGTCACTTGGATGACTATTGTTGTTGATTGTCTCATGTGCATTGTTCATGGTGTCGCATACATTTCATATGCCTTATTTTGGTGTTGAAGGCTTCGGCCTTGGAGCTATAGGTGATGATGATGACGCTCAAAAACTTGGTGATGATATAGGTGATGATGCCCTTATTGGCTATTTTATCGGTGATGATTGGTACCACATGCATATACCCGTTGGTGTGGGTTGCATCTCATTCATTTACTCATGACATTGGTGATGATTCTTGGTGATTGCAATTTGATGTTGTTGTGAAGTGATAGATATACTTGTCGTAACTCTAGCATATTGCCTATCATATATACAATTATATTGTTAGATATCTCACCCCTTCTGTTTGAATGTTACCCCTATGCTGGTAACATGCAGGTGATTGCGAGTGAAGGCATGTCTACCTTCGCTACTCGAGTCGGTGTCGTCGCTCTGATACGTAGCACCTAGGGGGATGAACGCTAGTCTCTATTAGTTGTCCCTAATATTTGATTGCTGAAGTTTTATGGTGATGTTATGATTATTCATTTGAACCTTTATTTTATTCTGCTGCGTGGTGATAGAGTTACTGTCATGTAGACTGAACAGGGGTTCGTCCCATTTATGACGTGCTATGTATCGTACTATTTTTAATGGTGAATTTTATTATTGGCGTGTGATGTTTTATCGGTGTAAATGTGGCATCCCTTGTGGGTGTAGTGAAGGATGTTTTTGAAACTCTGATTTTTGTCAAAAGTTTACCGGGTAGAAAAGGGGTGTTACAAACTCGAAAACACTATTCATCATCTCTCTAAAACTCTCAAAATCGAAGTCAAAGGGGAGTGAAAAATAGAAACTTTAACTCACCTAGCTTGGAGGGATGGAAGGAGAAGCAAGGATGATGATGATGATGATGATGATGATGATGATGATGATGATGATGATGATGATGAAACCTAGGGGTGATGGGTGGTGATCTTCTTCTTCTTCTTCCCTCTTTCTTCTTCTTTCTTCCTTTCCTTCTTTTCTCTTCTTTTCTCCTTTTCTCTTCTCTGTCTCGCTTCCTTTCTTTCTTTCTTTCTTTCTTTCTTAATTCTCTTTCTTTCTTTTCTTATATATTAAGTGGTAATGTGGTCAAATGACCACATTGCCCTTAATCTCTAATTTCATTTCTAAATCGTCTTTGATCCGTATTAACCGGTTAACGATCCTAAGACAACCAATAATTAACTTTAGCACTCAATAATTTTACTAATCAAGTACTAAAATAATTCAATTGGGTTAACATCCAAATAATTCAACTAATTATTTTTGGGATGTTACAAAGGGCAATATGGTCATTTGACCGTATCACCAGTTAAAAGAAAAAGAAGGAAAGGAATTAAAGAAATAAAAGAGAAAGAAAGAAAGAAGGAAGTGAGAAACAGAGAAGAAAGAAGAAAGGAAGAAGAAAAGAAGAGAAGAGAAGAAAGAAGAAAGGAAGAAGAAGTGAAAGAAGAAGCATCACTCACCCCCAAAGCCCCAAACTTCATCATCATCATCATCTCCCCTCCATCTTCACAACCCAAGAACTAGGTAAGTTCCTCACCCCCCCCCCCCCCTCCTTTTCCCCCTGTTTGTGGAATACAAAAATTTAGGGTTTTAAAGGGTGATTGGTTGAAATCATGAGTAATGGAATGAAATTGATGATTGAAACTTGATTAGGAACGAAGCCAAGGAAGATTGAACGTGATTTGGTGCTCGAATCGAAGTTGGAAGCGGATTGGTGATCATAGGCTTCGGTTTGGGGATTTTTGGAGTCTCGGTGATTTCGGCTTGGTATCGACTCTCGCATCAAGGGTGAGTTTTACTCATGCTTAGGATGATTTCGTGTTACAATGATTTTTACGTTGATTGGTTTCGAGAGTTTTTGAGTCGAAAACCATTATTTCGAAATATATCGTATTTTGGTAAAATTTGTTTACGTTGAGTTTTTGATTGATTTGATTGATTGTGTGATGTTGATTGGGTCTGTTTTTATGGTTGTTTGAACTGTTTTTAATCGGAACAATAATCGGAATTGAGCGGAATAGCAGATTTCGCGAGAAATCGTAAGATCTGCATCTTTCAGCAGACAGTTGCGTCGCGACCCGTCTCCATCGCGTCGCGACCAGGCCTGTTTTTGCAATGAAAATGTATCTGACTCTTTTCGCGTCGCAACGGTAGCAGTTCGCGTCGCGACGCTTTGCAGTTTTTCAGCAACTCTACACTGATTTTGTTTTCGCGATAACTTTTGATCCGGGAACCCGATTGAGGTGTTCTAAGATGCTTTTTAAAGCTTATTCATAGGCCTAACTGAATATACAATTTAAAAGGTAAAATTAACTGTTTTTAACTCATAAATTGTTTTGAAAAGCGGCGAGTTAGTATGCGAGAGCAAACGTAGATTTTGTTTATGATGCGAACTAAATGTTCAAATAAATGTCTAATGTAAATGAACTATGAGTTCATATGATAGTGGATATATATATATATATATATATATATATATATATATATATATATATATATATATATATTATATCGAGTTTGGGTGAGGACCCATGGGACTAACATACTAGGCGGGGCAGTCATGATCCCCTACCCTAGGCTTCGTGCCAATAGGGAAATGTACTATTGGTAAGCGGGTTCACCGGGTTTGGAAGCATTCGCGCAGTCGGTGCTCTGTTAAATTGTTTGTTGTGTGGTTCACCGGGTTTGGAAGCGTTCGCGCAGTCGGTGTTCTGCTAAATTGTTTGTTGTGCGGTTCACCGGGTTTGGAAGCGTTCGCGCAGTCGGTGTTCTGTTAAATTGTTTGTTGTGCGGTTCACCGGGTTTGGAAGCATTCGCGCAGTCGGTGTCGTAGTAAGTTATAGCATGTTCCCCGGGAGTTAGCGGTCGCGCAGTCGGTGGAATTCTATGTGTAAAATAATGCGGTTCATCGGGAGTTGGCGTTCGCGCAGTCGGTGCCGTGTTGAGTCAAAAAGGTTTCATAATTAAACCAAGAGTGTTAGTAGGGGTCTCGGTAGAACTCACTGAGATTGTATCTCATTGTTTATATGTTGTTGTTTTACAGAGAAACGGGGAAAGAGAGGACCACAGAGGTACGAGTAGGTGTTGCTGATGACTTAGCTTTGTGCTTAAGTTTATGTTTCCCTTTGTTGTCTATGTACTGCAACACTATCTCTTTAGCGTTATATCTTTCTTCCGCTTTCTTGTTTGATACTGAATACTATAGTTGCTAATGGTTTATGGTCTGAGAACCGTATCGTCTTGTTTGTGAATAAGACTGTTTTGTTTATATTCAGCGAAAATTTATAGTGATATTCAGTGTCTAAGCAGGAAATATATCTCTGATGTTCTAGGGATGGTACACTTGGGTATTTTTACTAAACGATAATACCGGGGTGTTACATCTCACTTCTCTTTCTTTCTTAAGTTTTCAGAATTTGCTGAAAATGAGGTGTAATGTCTTGGTCTTTTGTGTGAGCAGTGAGCTGAAGGTTACTAAATGATAGGAAAAGTCTAAAATGCCCTCTTCCTCTAATATTCACTTAACCCAATTTCTACCCAATGAATCACACAATAATTCATATAATTCAATCCATAATGCATATAAATTATATACTTAAGCAATTAAATATCGCTTTCACGTTTCTAACATGTCTATGACTCGACTTATCATTTAATTGAATAAACAATCATTTGTTAATTTCGGCAATCGAAATGAACCGAATTGGGGATGTTACCGAAATCAACTCTTCAAGTTGGGTTTTCAATTCCTTTAACTCTAGAGGAGACATTCTATATGGAGCAATAGAAATTGGTCCTGTGCTCGAAACCAATTCAATGGAGAACTCTACCTCACGATTTAGAGGTAAAGAAGAAACTTCATCCGAAAAAACATCCAGGAACTCATTTAAAACTTGCACAGAAGATACATCTAAACCGGTTTCAGTTGATGCTGAGAGCATAATAACATAAGCTTCCGCACTTTGGAATAGAGACTGACTTGCTGAAGTGAAAGAGACAACTGCTTCGGAACTGGTCTGAGGCAACTCAACTAAGTCAGAAGCAAAACCGATAGTCCGATTATGACAATCTATAGTAACATGATTCGCAGCCATCCAATTCATACCCAGAACAACATCCATACCCCTCAGGAAAACAAATGAAATCTACCACAAGTTTCGGTCTCCTATAGCAAGTAGATAGTTTTGACATAAAGATTGGGTTTGGACACGACCCTTAGCAGTATTTAAGATAGTTATCGGCTCGGACAGCGGAGTTGAAGCTAATCCCAACCGATCAACAGATACTTGAGATATAAAGTAATGGGTTGCACCTAAATCATATAAAATACCGACGAAGTTATAGAAAAGAAATCCCATACCCCTCAGGAGATTATCAGTAGGCTTGACTTTCTCAGCATCCAATGTGTAGACTCTACCATGAGTGGTATCTGCACGGTCCTCTTCATGTTTCTTCTTGACTTATGATAAGCCTTGCTTGAGGTATCCTCCTCAAACTTAGCAGTGTATTCTCCCACAGTCATGTCTTCTTGCTTGAGGTTCACAAATTCAGTCTGCTTATTCAATTTCATCATTGGAGGAAAATAGTGTCCAATAAATAGTTCTCTAAAGTTTGCCCATGTAATGGGAGTCCCTTGATTCACCATCAGCTCATGAGCATTAGTCTACTATATCTATGCTTCTTCTTCAAGCATATGAGCTGCAAAGAGTACTTTCTCTTCTTCACTACATTAAAGGGTTCTGAAAATTCTCTCCATAGCATCAATCCAGTAATGAGATGTCAGTACGTCAGGTCCTCCTTTGAAACTTGGGGGATTCATCTTTTGAAAGCGGAAATAAGCTCTGTTAGGATCTTCTGGAGGATGTTGCACATTAGGCTGATGATAAGCCTGTTGTTGGAACTGCAGCATATCTTGCATCATCTTTTGTTGCTGTTCCATCATGTTTTGCATCCAAGCAGAATACGGGTCAATTGGTTGATTGTTCCGTGAGCCTCTTGCCATAATTCTGCAAATAATGCACCAAGTACTGAGTTGATCAATTTCACTATTTCTTAGCATTATAAGAAGAAAAACAACAAGTTTACTCAAAGCACAAATCAACCATAAAACTAATCTAAGTCCGACTAGGTGGAACCGCTCTGATACCAAAATGTAACCCCCTAGTATCTCTAACAAATAGAAATACTAAAACATAATATTCAGCATACATCAGAGATAACTTCCTGCCATAGAAATTGAACACACCTAAAACTTTAATTAAAACTCATCAATGAGTCATACAAGTCTCATACTTCAACATCAAAGTAATTTGAAACTTAAGTACAATGAACCACAACATAATAACCTAGTGTTCAACATTCAAAGAGAAGGAAGTAGCGGAAACGATATCAATTGTCAAAACACAACAAGTTATGATATCGGGGTACAAAAACTAGGGGATAACAACATAAGCACAAATGCTAAAACTCCAAACCCTCCAAATGGTCTCATCTAACCATGCTTCTTTTCTTTGTTCTTTCCCTGCGTCTCTATAAAACAACAACATATAAACAGTGAGATACATATCTCAGTGAATTCTACCGTAACCCCTTACCATGACTCTAGGTTCATTTATTACTTTCAGGCAATTCTAGCCCAAAAGGATACTACGTGCATAAAGCTTTTCCTGACATAGCACATCACCGGCAATAACCACGCCATTACCGGTGAACCTCTCCACTAACTTACGCTAGCTTCAAGCAGTCATGAGGTCTAGGTTCTGGGGCTGATGGCTTCCCCTACCCTAGTATACTAATTCTTCTCGGGTCGTCACCCAATCCATGACAATGAAATTACATTATATAAACACTCACTTCAGTCGCTTGAACTTATAGTTCCTTGTATTTACATGTTACATGTCCGCTCACGTGCAACTAACTTTGCGGTTTTTCCAAACTTTTGTAACTTCAAAAAGAATTCACTTTAGATACCTTAAACATGTTCAATATCATGGCATTGTTGGTATAAATTCATGGTGGATGATGGCTGGGGAAAAGATCGGAATAGGTTTGGAATCGAAATGAGCCACGAAAACGAGAATTAAGGTCCATTTTCTCGTTTTCGTTTCTCGATTCGTTTCCAATCCGTAATCCGTTCGAGTCCCAACCTGAAAACACACATTCCAATACAACCACCAGTACAATAATCATTCCATTCAATCCAAAATAAGCATCATAACAACCAATACATTGCAAGATTCATAATAAAACAATCAAACAACATCGGATTTAAACAAACAACCACAGTTTGGAAAAATCTATAAGTCTAGTTTATTAATATAATTTTTATTTATTTGTTTGTACAACCAAACAGTACAGTTTTTCAAAATAAGACTCGGGGATACAGGGACTTGACAGCACTTTTTGATCAACTTGCAACTCCGTTTTATCCATCAATTTTGAATGAAATTTAGTGAAACCAGTGCCTATTTAGTAAGAAATTAAGTCTATTTTCTAATGGAGCAAAAACCAATTCAAAACGATAACTGTACAGAAAGTTATGAACAATTTACCAAGACTGAAGCCATACGGGTTTCACAATAATTCATGACAAAATTACGGTTTTTCGACTCTAAAATCTTTCAAAACGAACAAATGTAACGCAACCAGTAATTTCAACCAATCAATTCAGAAATAAAAAAAAACATAAACGTGAGTAGAGCGCACCGATTGTGATGATAATCACAAATCAACCGAGAATCAAAGGAATGCACACAACACGGTATCCACACGAACAATCCCCGTAACCGTTCCTATGCTCCCGTAAGTCTCGAAATCACCCCGAAACGAACTCCAACTCCACTAGCTTCTGAACCTCACTTCAAATGTACTTAAAACTACAATGTTGGCTCTGAAATTGGGTAACAACTACCCCCCAAGACTTCACTAACACATGCAAGACAAGAACCTCATTGTTTGACCAAGATTGAGCTTGAATTTCAAAAATGGTAAAGTGAGTTAGATGGAGAATGAGCTACTGAATGTGGTATCATTGGAAAGAGGGTGAACAATGGAAGAGAATGAGCTATGGAACACTTACATGCATGGAGGTTTGATGAGCTTCTTCCCCCTTCTTTTCCTCTTCTCCCTCGTGACTCTCTCCTCTCTCCTCTCTGTCTACTCTCTTTTCTCAATTTTTCTTTCTCTCTCTTTCTCAAATTCAGAAATGCTAAATGAGAGGGTGTGGCAGTGTTTTTGTGTCCATGAGCTGAAGGTTATAATGGAGGGGAAATGACTAAAATGTCATTGGGGATGTTACACCATGATATACAGCCAGTAGCTAGGCATGGAGAATATTAGAGATACCAATGTTGCCTGTATAGCCATGGAGCCAAGCCCCATCTGAGTTCCTCAACACACCACCAATGTTGCCTGTAGAAGCTCCAAGATTTCCCAAGCTGCTTCCATCAACATGCAAGACTATTTCATCGGCCGTTGAGATCTGTAATGGTGTAACATAACTAATATACTAATAGATTAACTTACAAAATGTCAATAAATTACATTTATTTTAATAAATGTTGAGACTAAATTGCCCAACCACATAATACACTTGAAGACCAAAAGAGCCCGCTAAAACGAAATTTTTGTATGTATATGTAATTCATGTGCGCTCGAATACACCCATATGGATTCACATTGTAGGAAAAAAATATTGTTTACCTAAAAAAACAACTAAAATTGAAATCAAGCCCAAAAAAAGCATTAAAATTACTTATATTAATAAATAAAAATATTTGAATATTTATACACATCAAAATTAGATACTTATCACTTCTGTATATAATAATATAATACAATATAATATATATTTTTATTATTTTTTAAAATATTTGTATGGATTATTCCCCCGTTCAGGGTACGGGTAGGAATACTAGTAATATGAATATGCCATATTTGCATACTAATTATAAATATTATTAATGCATATTAACTTGATTTATTATTTTGCTGCAGGTAGATCAAAAATGTGGTTTTGAGGTGAAGATGTAAAGTTTAAGCGCTGACCACCGATTCAAAACGTTGCTGAGGTTGAAGTTAAGGATTTAATGTGTGCAAATTAATTGAGGTGAAAAAATTAGACATAATTCAAAGTTTAATTCAAAAAATCGTTTGTGTGGTGGTGTAACTCTGATGAAGCATGGTTGAAAAAAAAATGTAACCCACATTGCTTAATTACCAACAGATTAGGCCGTCAGTGATTATGGCACGTGTTGTGTGTTTTGACGCACACACCCATCTGTAATTAGCGATGGACAACACCCCACGCTAATTACCCACGGATTACCGAGAGTAAAGTCGTCGGTAGTTACCGACAGATTTACCTTAGCTGTTAGTACGTGTTTTCAACCAGCCTTGTAGCCACAGGCCCCCCCCATCGATATATCCATTGGGAACCTGCTATTATCGAAAGATTTTTGGCCATTACCAACGGTTTTGGCCGTCGGTAATTAGTAGTACTGAAGTCTAGTTGACACCCTGATACATGAAATCTCCCATGGTAAGTGGAGCCAAAAGGTAAGTGAACCTGCTAAGTGAAGCATGATTCACACTATTTGACATGGATTCTTCATTGGTTAGTGGAGCCGAAAGGTAAGTGAATCCTAGTTCCCAAAGTGATGCATTTAGGGGTGGCAATTTCTACCCGCAAGTGGGGATCCCCGCGGGGATTGCCCCATTTGGGGCCCCGTGGGCGGGGAATTTTTCCCCGTGGGGACGGGGATGGGGGAGAAAATCCCCCAGCAGTCAATTCGGGGATGGGGATGGGTCCATATCCCCCGCCCCGCGGGGACCTCCTGTAACACCCTAATATTTCCAGCCAGTAGAAATACTAAAACTTACAATTTAACACACATCAGAGATATACTTCCTGTTTAGATATTGAACACAGCTAAATTTTTTCGATGATTAACATCAAACAGTCTTAACATTTCATAACTTAATTGAAAACCATATCGGTTTCTTGTCTTTCAATATCCTCATGACCTAGTGTTCAATACCATCACAAGAAAAGCACAAACGATTACATAACTTAAAACAATTTCAAGTCATACTATCGAGTTACAAAGACAAGAAGGGCACTCAATACCAAAGATAAAAGAACTAAGTCTTCGATCTTCTCCTCAAGCACGTCACCAAGCCGTGCCTCTTCGCTTTCTTTTTTCCCAATTTCTCTGTAAAACAACAACATATAAACAGTGAGATACAGTCTCAGTGAGTCCTACCGAGACCCCTAACTACACTCTCGATTTACTTATGCATTCTTTTTGTCTCGTAGTTTAATTTATAAACCACGTGCCTTTTTACTGTCTCGTAGTTTATTTATAAACTACGCCTCTTTAACTCTAAGCACAACACCGACTGCCAACTTGCTAATCCCAATGAACCGTGCACTCAACTTTTGACATAATACCGACTGCCAACTTGCTAATCCCGGTGAACCCCCCTTTCCATTAGTACTTTTCTTAATGGTAAAATTTTTACAGGGCCTTGGTTAAAGGCTCATGACCTTCCCCGCCTAGTATGCTAACCTCTTTGGGTCATCACCCATACTTGATATAATTTATATATCATGAAACTCAATTAGTCTTTGATGAACTATTTATTCATCTTTCGTCATTTAACATTACCTTGGGTAAAACCCTATGAATAGTTCATTACATGTCATTCTTGTCATTACAAAAGATAAAAATAAACTTACTTGAACTTATAGTTCCTTGAATTATCATGATCTCGTGTGCACTCACTCGTAACTAATTATGACTCGAAACAATTCAATATCACATCATTTCAATCATAATCAAATTCATGGCATTCATGTCTTAAATTCATTGGGCAAGGTTGGGGAAGGGACTAGAATGAAGTTGGAACCACTTGGAATGGACTAGAACATGTTTTAAAGATGGGTAACAGAAGTCTACGCACGGTCTGTGCGTGAAGACGCACAACCCATGCACGTTTTCAAAAACAAATGCGCAGGGTAACAAAACTGGGCCCACTGCCCGTGCCATAGGGGCGCACGGTCCGTGTGCCTGTACCGATTATCAAAAATGTCATTTTTCATGTAAATTTCTGTTCCGTTCGTTTCAAGTATCCATTCCGATCGGTTCCCCAAACTTAACCCTGCATTATTTCAACACCAAACAACAACCATAACAATCACACAATTACATGACATTCATTAAATCATTGAACATAAAACACCAATTTCTACAATTTTGCAATAACGGTTTTAACACAGTTTTACGAAACGAAAAACAGGAAAACTTGATTCAAACCACGTGCAACTATGAAAACATATACATCAAAACCTTAAGCGAGTTAGAACTCACCTGGAATTGGCGAGCATAACCACAACATGTATGAAATAACAACTTTGAACCTCCGCGAAGCTCCTAAGCACTCAGTTCGAAACTCAAGCTCCCAAGAACACCCAACCAGCCACTTCCTAGCTTCCCACATCATGGAGTTGATCCTCTTATACCCTTGTCACAACACCTAATCTTCCCTTCTAATATTGGATTCCATTACTCACCACAATACAAGTATATAAGAGAGTTACGAAGGTTGGGGTTGATTTTGGTTTCTACTGTTTCCAGCAACAATGAGCCATTTTGAAACCAACATATCTCTGTCAATACTTAACTAAATCTAGCAAAAAGAAAGTCTATTGTGAAATTAATTTTGTCTAGTTTCAGAGGGTTCAGGTTTCGTGTTTATACGACAAGTATTCGAGGAGTTACCAACGAAACATTGTGACTGGTCCAAAACTGTCACTGATTCAAAACTGAAACTTGTAAATAATTGTTCTCCCACAATACTCAGTAAAATTAGGTCGTTCTTATAGGAAAGTTGAAGGGTTTTGTGTCTAATTTATAAATAAAGAAAAACAACATTCAAAGGAGGTCTGTAGACGGAGTTATATAGAAAATACCGAAGGTGGTACAGACGGGATTTCTGCAGAATTTTGGGTGAACTTGTATCTTCAACCCCCAACTTCGAATTTCAGCTCCAACAAGCTCCAAACTACCCCAGCTACCAAACCTTCTTCCTAATGCTTCGAATTAACCATGTGGGTTCTGAAGTACTCTATTCTAACTCTATACATGACATGCAACCTTCAACAACTCCATAACTAGCATTTTGAGTTTTGAGGTGTGAGAATGGTGATTTGAGTAGGAGGAAGATGTAGATGGTGATATTAGTATCGATAGGTAGAGGATCAGAAACTGAGTCTAATGGTGAAGAGAGATGTAACATGCATCAAGTTTTGGTTCCCTCTCCTTCTCTTCTCCCTCTTTCGCGAGCTCTTTTTCTCTCTCAAGCTCTCTCTCCATTTTTCTTTCTAAAATTCTGTTGTGCTTTCATGTGGTGTGGGCGTTTGTTTTTTATGAGAGTGTGTGGTGAGTTTAAGTGGATGGGGCCAGCTGAAGGTAAGTAATAAAATGAAAGCAAAATGACTGGTTTGCCCCTACTCTTATTTGTTCACTTAAAACCCTTTGCTAAACCCTTAATCAATCAATAAAATACATAATTCACATCATTTAGTAATTAAATTAACTATCACCTATATTCAAACACTAAAGCACTTACATTAGATAATTAAATAAATATGACCTCTTGCTAATTTCGAATAACGAGATTAGCCAAATTGGGGATGTTACAATACACCCCAACTTGAAAAATTTTGTCCTCAAAATTGATCAAGTCTTATCTATCATTACTTCGAGGATGGAATTCTCTCAAGCACCTATGGTGTCATCTATACACATACTTGAGACAAAGAAATCTCCTAAAACTTCACTTACTTCCTCAACCAAAACAAAGTGAAAAACTTATTACATACTTAGTTAGACTTAGTACCATTGTTGGTACTTTTTAGGATGAGGAAATTTTGCAAAAGAGTGATAACTTATAGGAAAGGAATATCCTCTCATCCTTCCGGCCCACGTCAAAACATTTACTTAACAGTTTTGATCCAAAAATCAATAGTGTCTAAACGATTGTAAGATTAACAAAGAGAAATCTGTCTATTTTGAAACGGTCTTCGGTTGGTGTATCAAAGATATATTTGAAATTCGGTAAGAAATTCACTTTAATTTGGTAGAAATCCTTTTTCACTAGTTTTCCAAATAATGACATTTGAAAACATTTTCCTCAAAACAATAACTCACCCCAACTTAAAATATCCTTACTCAAAGTACGACTTTTAATAAAACAGTACAATCACACTCGGGTTTTCGAAATTGAACTTCACACGTGAAATGGAAAATACAACTGTTTTGGAAATCAATCGTTCGCTCCGGTCTCTTTCCCGATTAATCCTTAAACATGATTTCAATAATCAATGCATGTTCAAAGCAATATCTTACAAACACAATGCACATGAAACATGTAACCTAACCTCAAATCTTATAACCCCTTTTGGATTCATTTAATACTTTGTGTCAATTTGCAACACTCTATCATTCAATCCAGTCACATTATAAGCAACCGGCATGCATCTTATTCAAATCAACCCAACCATCAATCAAAAACATTGCAAGTGAAAAAACTCATTAATACATACTAGAATTGTCAAATCTGAGCTACATAGCAATCTCATACATTGCGTTGAAATTTGAATAATGTCAAATTCAGCACATAATTATTCTATTGACATTTAACCAATAGAATATCTGAATCGGAATTCTCGCCTTGACTAGTCAAACCGACTAAAGTCCAAACAATTTTTATGTTCACTTTAATAAGCCAGAGTGTAATAACTAGAATCCTTCCATCGTAATAGAGACTTGCTTAAACATGGATGCTGGGTAACTGTTTCCTAAAAATATTTATTATTTCTCCTTCTCCTTACTAGTCACTACACTATAATACTCGTCCCACATCCCACTCCTTCTGGGTATTAGGCTGTGGAACATTTCCTTTCGGTTTTCTCAGAGAGACCGCTAGTGTTTTGGGTTAGACTCGGGCACAACACTATTCATGACTGACTCACAAATGGGTAAGGTTTTTATAAAATTTTGGTTTGAAAACGTTTGGTTATAAAACAATCTTCTCACATACCCATAGAGGTCAGTTTCATCAACTAACTCAAAATACTAATAAGGTGTAACACAGCCAACTTAATCTGGTGCCTGAACTTTTTGGAAACCTATCTGTCAAATGACTTCTCCAAAACCAACTAGTTTCCATGACAAAACTTTTCTGAAACTCTCTAACTTTTATCCCTTGGGGTCTACAACTCTTAGACACTAAGGTACGAGAAGCTTTAGACAATAGATATCTCCCTGGCGAGGCATAACAGCCTCCCCTGAAAAAGGAGACTCATTAGAAACCTATAGACTTCATCTTAACATAAGTCGTTGACTAATCTAAGTGTAGTTGGCTACCTTTGGATTGCGTACGGAATTGGGATAATTGTAGCATCAAAGAAACGCGAAAATCAAAGCATTCTTTTAAGGAATCAAACGGGCGCACGATTAGTGCATCCTGGTTTGTTTCAGAAAACAAATTCCAACTATATCAAACATTCCTTTGGTCCTCCATCTTTCCAAATTCCATAAACAATACAAACGAAACTAATACAACTATAATAGTCAACCAATTCAGAACTTATCCTATCTGGAGAACAAAACATTCATCACCTAGGTAAACTGAACTTTTCCTTTGACAACATTCAGCGGAATGCCTAATAGTCTAGGGCTTTCATAGACTATAAAATTTCTGAAAGGCTATAACTACTGATAACCATTTCCGAGAGATAGCACTGCTTAGGACTACAAAGGATATTATCCTAACCCGGTGTCTAAGAACTTATTCTGAATGGTTGGGAATCCTCTTCCCATTTCCCATACAACTCGAGGTTTTATTTCTTACGAACCCCTTAGGGTTTAATAGCTTAAGGTCGGGAAAGAGTATCTTTCAGAATCAATAATATAGACACACTCCCAAAACTGGCTTAGACGTGTAGACATTTTCGTTAGCTTTCCAACGCATCTCGAAACATAAAAGTCGGGGTTCCGGATTAACAGTTACGAATAAAACAAGTCGGAAGACTAGAGAAAGTATCTTTCAGGCCGAAGCTGGCATACTAGTAACCGGAGGATTGAAATAAAGTTACTTCTATCGACATCACATACTAGCCCCTTCTTGGAAGGAAACCGATTCGTAAATCTTGGTCAGGAACTCATCGGATAAATCTTGGGTGGTTCTACTTACCAATACTGCTAATGCGATTATGGTTTACTATCCCGACTTCATGACATTTAAAAAAGTTGCTCTGAGAAAAAGGTACCTGACCTTGACTCGAGACTATCTGAAAGATTCCTCTGAACTGTGATATGAGTTAGGGTTAACTTGTATCATAAGGTAAGGTTAACTACTAGACTTTATCTCGGGGGCCGAGAAACTTGGTTGAACAGGGATCAGAGTGTTACGGTGTCGATTACTCCTAAACAGATCTCCGAACACTAACACTTTTACTACTTGAAGATTTTGCTTAGATTTCATCTTTCTGGATGACCTATAAAGATTTATGCGGCAACCCCACGTTCGCTTCGGCTCCAAAGACTGCACAGTTGCCCAAAGCTCCCTCGAACCGTCATGGATGCCCATCTATCATTCCGGAATACAGTTTGTAGTCCTCCACTTCTGCTGCGTGCTCTGATGAAACGAGAAGGCTAAAAATCCTATGGTTTAGGGTTTCAGACATTTTCGGGGCTGAGGCAACCAATTGTCATCATTCTCAGTTTGTTGCATAAAATATCGAGTGAATCCAGGCTCAATGTCTCACACAAAATACTGAAAGGTTCTGACAGTCAATGGTCTAAGTCCCTAACTGACTCGATCTATTCACCTCATGACTGTAAGGTCACAAAGCCCGACTAGGTTGAACTGCTCTGATACCAAAAATGTAACACTCTAATATTTCCAACCAGTAGAAATACTAAAACGTACAATTTAGCATACATAAGAGATATACTTCCTGTTTAGATATTGAACACATCTAAATTTTTTCGATGATTAACGTCAAACAGTCTTAACATTTCATAACTTAATTGAAAACCATATCGGTTCCATGTCTTTCAATATCCTCATGACCTAGTGTTCAATACCATCACAAGAAAAGCGGAAATGATTACATAACTTAAAACAAATTCAAGTCATACTATCAAGTTATAAAGACAACAAGGGAACTCAATATCAAAGATAAAAGAACTAAGTCTTCGATCTTCTCCACAAGAACGTCACCTATCCATGCCTCATCGCTTTCTTCTTTCCCTGTTTCTCTGTAAAACAACAACATACAAACAGTGAGATAGAATCCCGGTGAGTGCTACCGAGACCCCTAACTACACTCTCGGTTCACTTATGCATTCTTTTCGTCTCGTAGTTTAATATATAAATCACGTGCCTTTTTACTGTCTCGTAGTTTAATTTATAAACTACGCCTCTTTAACTTTAAGCACAACACCGACTGCCAACTTGCTAATCCCGGTGAACCCCGTTCCCATTAGTACTTTCCCTAATCGTAAAATTTACGGGGCCTAGGTTAAGGGATCATGACCTTACCCGCCTAGTATGCTAACCTCTTGGGGTCGTCCCCCATACTCGATATTCATTTTTCGTTACATGTCATTTATCTTTACCTTGGGTAAAACCCTATGAATAGTTCATTACATGTCATTCTTGTCATTACATAACATAAACATAAACTTAATTGACCTTGTAGTTTCTTGAATTATCATGATCTCGTGTGCACTCACTCGTAACTAGTTATGACTCGAAACAATTCAATATCACATCATTTCAATCATAATCAAATTCATGGCATTCATGTCTTAAATTCATTGGGCAAAGTAGGGGAAGAGACTAGAATGAACTTGGAACCACTTGAAATGGACTAGAACATGTTTTAAAGATAGGTAACAGAAGCCTACGCACGGTCCGTGTGTGAAGACGCACGACCCGTGCGTGTTTCCTAAAACAAATACGCAGGTAACAGAACTGGGTGCACGGTCCGTGTGCCTATACCGGTTATCAAAAATGTCATCTTTCGTGTATCTTTAACTTTGAACCTCCACCAACAACTATGAAATAGAAAATTTGAACCTCCACCATGCTCCTATGCACTCAATTCGAAACTCAAGCTCCCATGAACACCCAACCTGCAGAATTTCAGATGAAAACCCCCAACTTCGAATTTCAGTTCCAACAAGCTCCAAACTACCCCAGCTACCAAACCTTCTTCCTAATGCTTCCAATTAACCATGTGGGTTCTGAAGTACTCTATTCTAACCTTTTACATGACCTGCAACCTTCAACAACTCCATAACTAGCATTTTGAGTTGTGAGGTGTGAGAATGGTGATTTGAGTAGGAGGAAGATGTAGATGGTGATATTAGTATCAATAGGTAGAGGATCAGAAACTGAGTCTAATGGTGAAGAGAGATGTAACATGCATCAAGATTTGGTTCCCTCTCCTTCTTTTCTCCCTCTTTCGCGAGCTCTTTTTCTCAAGCTCTCTCTCCATTTTTTTTCTAAAATTCTGTTGTGTGTTTTCTTGTGGTGTGGGTGTTGTGTTGTTTTTAATGAGAGTGTGTGGTAAGTTTAAGTGGATGGGGTCAGCTGAAGGTAAGGTAATAAAATGAAAGCAAAATGAGTGTTCTGCCCCTACTCTTATTTATCCACTTAAAACCCTTTGCTAAACCCTTAATCAATCAATAAAATACATAATTCACATCATTTAGTAATTAAATTAACTATCACTTATATTCGAACACTAAAGCACTTACATTAGATAATTAAATAAATATGACCTCTTGGTAATTTCGAATAACAAGATTAGCCAAATTAGGGATGTTACACCGCGCCCCCAATATATTACATAAATGTTCTTATTATATATATATATATATATATATATATATTATATATATATATATATATATATATTCTAAGTAATAGATTTTTTAGTCTTTTAATATGTGTTTTTAAATAAAATTATTAATGAAATATTAAATTGTGCTAATTTTTATTTTTTTATTCTTACTTTTATATTTTTGGGTTAAATATGTTTTTGGTCCCTATAAAATTTGGGTTTTCGTTTTTAGTCCCTACATTAACGAAATAGGCGTTTTGGTCCCTACATTTTTTTCCCGTTTTCATTAATAGACCCTGTCGTTAAATCCATCTGATCAGTCAATAGAAATGTGGCGTGGCTGTTAAAAAGATAGGGACCAAAACACCTATTTCGTTAATGTAGGGACTAAACTTAGAATGAACCAATTTTGTAGGGACCAAAAACATATTTTACCCTAAATAAAAAAAGCCTAATCAGATGGATTTAACGACAGGACTATTAATGAAAACAGAAAAAAAATGTTGGGACCAAAACGCCTATTTCGTTAATGTGGGGACTAAACTTAGAAGGAGTCAATTTTGTACGGACTAAAAACATATTTAACCCTATATTTTTTAAATATTAATATATCAAAGTAAGACTAAATTTTATATTTTTTTATATTAGTTGTTAAACTTTTGTTTTTTCGTCTTACTTTTATACATTATTTCAGTTTTATTATATTTTAATTTTAATTTTTGCTAACTTTGAATATTGGAGGCGGGGGTATCTGTGGGGATGGGAACGGGGGAGGAAAGCTCCCTGAAGCGGGGAATGGGGATGGGGGACAATATTGGAGGCGGGGATGGGGAGCGGGAAAGTACTCCCCAGCCCCGCCCCGCCCCATTGCCATCCCTAGATGCATTGAATCATCTGTACTCATTTGAACCAGACAGTGAGTGAACCCTTGTTCACGTTGTGTTACATGGAATTATTCTTGATCAATCAAATTAGATTGTAAGTGAATCCTAACTTTACATTTTGGTACATGGAATATTCTATGGTAAGCAGAACCCAAAGTTAAGTGAACCTGATGTGGTATAGGTGACTATGCCATTCTTGTAACATCCCTAGATTTTAAAGACTCGAACTATGAAGCCTAGTACCGATTTAATTATTTGTTAGGAATAATTAGTCGCGTCTTGACGAGGAATAATCGAGGAAATTGTCAAGTAATTATGTCTCCATCGAATTGGGGCTAGATCTAGTGTTAAATGAAGGAAATTAAGCTGAAGGGCAATTCTGTCATTTCTCACCCTTTTATATTCAGCCACTCCCTCTCACACCTATCCATTTCACTAACTCAGAATTTTAGAAAAAACTGAAAACAGAAGGGAGAAGGGGGAAGAGGGGCGCGAAGGAGGAGAAGAAGTGAAGGGGGGATCACCAAAATTCACTTGCATGTAAGTGTTCTAACCTCCTCTCCACTCCATTTTCAATTTCCTTTCCAATGGTATCACTTTCAGAGCTTGATTCTCACTCATCCTCTCAACCCCATTTTCAACATGTGAAGCTCAAAGCATTGAAAATGGTGGACTTCTAAGTTGTTATATGCTTGCATGTTCAGTACAAGCTATTGGGGAGGAAGTATGAGGCCTACATTTCGAATTTGAGGAACATTCACACAAGGTTGAGTTTCTGCTTCAGTGATTCAGTAGAAGAGGCAGCCGTTTCGCTCCAGTTGGTGCCTTTCGATTCTCGTTCGTGTGTGTGCCTTTCGGTCATCCCGTGTCTCGGTGGAAGTTCCTAGCGAAATCGTCAACGGGTGAGTTCTACTCACGGTTAGGGACGTTTTATGACCTTGGATAATTATGTTTCGGTGCTGTGTCAAAATCCCAGTTTTTAACCATTAAAGGAATCGATTTCACTTTAAAACGAATTAAACGAATTTCCGGAATTTGTGAAATTATAGGTGATTTCGAAATGATTCTAATTGTGATTATATACTGGAAATATATTCTGGGAATTTTCTGGGTTTCAGGTGATTGAAATTAGATATCGAATTGGGCGAGAACGGAGAGCGAAATTGAGAAATATGTGAAATTCTGGTAACAGACACAGGTCGCACGGACCGTGCGCCCCTGGGCACGGATCGTGCGCCTGCTTCGGGTTGGATGAATTGGAACATAAAACGGGAAGCACGGGTCGTGCGCCCCTTGGGCACGGATCGTGCGCTCCCTTCGGGTTGGATATGTTAATTGAAGTGCATCACGCACGGGTCGTGGGCCCCTGGGCACGGATCGTGCGTGAGGCTCTGTTACTGACTTCCGTTTTCTCGTTTTGTCACTCCGTTCGATCCCGAACCTTTTCTAATCTCTTTCTCAATCATTTAAAAAGATATTGCTTTATGGAAAACCGTATTTTGAACTGGTTCAACTCATGTTTTTGAAAAGGGCTTCGAAAACATATTTAATTGAAAAACCGAAACCCTAGGATGCGTGTGGGTACACCAACTGATGGACTGACTGAATATATATGTTTATATATGTCAATTGAATATGATTATAATGCCGGAGGTTTAATTTATGAATTCCTCAAAACGGATTATAGATCGATATGGATATTGTTTATTCCATAACTATGTGATTGATCCTTTGGTGATCGAAAAAGAGATAAACTATCTAACTCTCGAGAATTTGATGCGTATTGTCATATGTATCGCGTTGGGTGATGACCCGACAAGTAGCATACTAGGAAGGGAAGTCATGAGCCCTCACCCTAGGCCCTGAATGTGTTTTGGCGTGGTCAATTCACGGGTTACCGGGATTAGCAGGCGTTGTGCAGCCGGTTTGTGCTAAGGTTAAACACGAATTTGCCGGGATTAGCAGTCGTTGTGCAGTCGGTAATTCGATTAATAAATAAGACTTTGTGCTAAGTTTAAAAACACAGATTTGCCGGGATTAGCAGTCGTTGTGCAGTCGGCAATTCGATTAAAAGTTTAAGATCACGAATTCGCCGGGATTAGCAGTCGTTGTGCAGTCGGCAATTCGATTTAAAGATAAGACATTGTTATGTCAACCCTGGTTGTAACGGTTTAATAAATTGAACCAAGTGTCAGTGAGGGGGCACGGTAGGACTCACTGAGATATTGTTATCTCACCCTATCCATATTTGTTGTTTTTCAGAGAAGCAGGGAAAAAGGAAGACTATTGTGCACGAGTAATTGGTATACTCTTGGAGGTGCTGAAGACTTAGTCGTTGGATCCTTTGTTCTTTTGTTGTCCTATTGGTTGTAAAAACTTGTATTGGTTATGAGTTATACGAACCGCTTTATGTTTCTGTGTTGGTTTTTGGACTTGGATGTTGTAATCCATTCGGTATGGAACCGATAAACTTCTATGTTATGAAGTAATGTTATTCCGATTATGTTTTTATTTCGGAAAAAGTTTGTATGTCCAATACTTAAACAGGAACAGTGTCCTCTGAACTTCCGCATCTGTGCATCTTCGGTCTCTCTACATGTTAGAAATACCGGGGTGTTACATTTGGTATCTGAGCAGTTCGACCCAGTCGGACTTAGATGTTAAGAGTCTTTTACGTCTTCTAAGTCAGATTTTTCTTAGTATGCTATTAGACATTGAGCCTGATCAACTTAATACTTTGTGCATACTTCGCAGAATCATGGCTGGGAGAGGTAGGAGAAACCCACCTGTTGATTCTCATCAAGAATGGATGCAGAATGTCATCGAGACTCAGCAGAAGATGATGAATGACATGATGCTAATGCAACAGCAACAGATGGCTCAAATGGCTCAAATGCAGCAGATGCATCAGATGCCTCAACCACAGCCAGCTGAGCCAGTCAATGTGCCAACACCTGAGGATCCCAACAGGGTGTATTTCCGGTTTCTGAAGATGAAACCCCCAACCTTCAAAGAAGGATCTGAGGCAATGAAAGCCCATTTCTGGGTAGATGCCATGGAACGGATCTTTGATACCTTGCAATGCAATGAAGGAGAAAAGGTAATTTGTGCTGCTAACGCTCTGGACGAGGATGCTCACACCTGGTGGGTTAACGCTCGTAGAATGCTTCAAAATCAAGGAACTCCTCTTGAGTGGAGTAATTTCAAGGAATTATTTTTGAGTCATTATTTCCCCGACGCCCAAAGACTTGACAAGCAGATGGAATTTCTGAGTTTGAAACAGGGAGAGATGACAGTTGGGGAATACGCTGCAAAATTTGAGAGGTTGTCACAATTCTATGAATTGGGGACCACCGCTCCTGATGATAAGTGGAAAATGGTGATGTTCAGAAAAGGTCTTAGAGGCGATGTGAATCAAGGCCTCAGTTCTTATTCCATGACCACTTATCCTGCTTTGGTTCAACAAGCTCATTCAGCTGAGAGCGATCTTAAAAGAATGTATGCAGAGAGGAAAGAATTCTGGAAAGTTAAGAAGAAGGGTAATGAGCCAACTTCTTCAAACCCGAGGTATAAAGGGAATTCAGATAAGGGGAAACGAGTACAGTCAAGAGACTCCGCAAGATATGACCGGTGTGATGTGTGCAAGAAATTTCATAAAGGCAAATGCCAGGTGGGACCGAACCAATGTTACCTTTGCAAAGAAGTGGGCCATTATGCTAATAATTGCCCGTCAAGGAAAGCTTTCTTAGAGTCTCCTGATGCCCCGAGGCAAGCTCGAGTCAACACTTTGGATGCTAAGACCATCAAACCAGCTGATAATCTTATAAGGGGTACAGGTTCTATCTTTCATCAAACTGTTATTATTCTGTATGACTCTGGTGCTACTCATTGTTTTATCTCTGAAGCATGTGCTGAACGACTAGGATTAATAGTATCTCCTATATCCGAGCCAATATCTATCCTTACTGCTGCAAAGGGTCGTGTGCGAACCCAATCATTATGCCTTAACTGTCTGCTCACCATAGGAGGCAGGGACTTTGTTGTTGATTTTATCTGTCTGCCTATGAGAGGAATGGAGATCGTTTTGGGAATGAATTGGATGACTTCCAATCACATTACTATTGACTGTTTCAATCGTGCAATTAATTTTCCTTCTGAAGTAGCGGAACATTCACTACCTGCAGATGATGGTGTTATTTCGTTCGCTTCAGCCAGCCAGTTGCTATTCCAAGGTGCGGAAGCTTTTGTTGTTATTTTGTCTGCATCAACTGAAGCTGATTTGGATTTATCATCTATTCAAGTTGTTAATGAATTCTTAGATGTTTTTCCCGAGGAAGTTTCCTCTTTGCCTCCAGAACGAGAGGTAGAATTCTCTATAGAATTGGCGCCTGGTGCAGGGCCAATATCCATAGCACCGTATAGGATGTCTCCTCTCGAACTAAAGGAGTTGAAGTCCCAACTTGAGGAATTAATTTTTAAGAAGTTTATTCGACCGAGTGCTTCTCCATGGGGTGCTCCAGTATTGCTAGTCAAGAAGAAGGACGGAAGCATGAGATTATGCATAGACTACCGCCAGTTGAATAAAATCACTATCAAGAACAAGTATCCATTACCAAGGATAGATGATCTACTTGACCAACTTCGAGGTGCTAAAGTTTTCTCCAAAATTGATCTAAGATCAGGGTACCATCAAATCCGGGTAAGAGCCTTAGACATTTCGAAGACTGCTTTTCGTACGAGGTACGGACACTACGAGTTTGTGGTGATGCCCTTCGGATTGACTAACGCTCCAGCCGTATTCATGGACTATATGAATAGAGTATTTCATTCCTACCTAGATCAGTTTGTGGTCGTTTTTATTGATGATATCTTGGTTTACTCAAAATCAGTTGAGGAGCATGCCCAGCATCTCCGCTTTGTCCTTGGAGTACTCCGAGAGAAGAAACTTTATGCTAAACCATCGAAGTGTGATTTTTGGATGTCCGAGGTGAAATTCTTGGGTCATGTTATTTCCCAGGAAGGAGTTGCAGTTGATCCCAGCAAAGTGGAAGCAGTGTTGAACTGGGAACGACCAACGTCAGTGACTGAGATCAGAAGCTTTCTGGGTCTAGCTGGTTACTATAGAGGATTCATTGAAGGTTTTTCACAATTGGTACTTCCACTTACTCGGTTGACTCGCAAGGGCCAACCGTTTACTTGGGATGCCGATTGTGAGGAGTGTTTTCTTGGATTGAAAGAAAAGTTAACTTCTGCTCCAATCCTAATTCTTCCGGATCCGTCATTGGGATTCCAGATTTACAGTGATGCATCTGGGAAGGGTTTAGGATGTGTTCTCATGCAGAATCAACATGTTGTGGCTTATGCCTCTAGGCAACTGAAAACGCATGAACGGAATTACCCAACTCACGACTTAGAGTTGGCGGCTATTGTGTTTGCACTGAAAATTTGGAGACATTACCTTTACGGTTCTCGTTTCGAGGTTTTTAGTGATCACAAGAGCTTGAAGTATCTGTTTGACCAAAAAGAGTTGAATAACAGACAGAGAAGGTGGACTGAATTTTTGAAGGACTACGACTTCGAGTTGAAATATCACCCTGGGAAAGCCAATGTGGTGGCAGATGCTCTGAGCAGGAAGTCTATCCACACGTCAAGGTTAATGGTTCACGAGATGGCTTTGTTAGAGTCATTTAGAGACTTGAAGCTCAAGGTGGTAAGAAAGAGGGACCGCATAGTGTTGCGGCATATACGGATAGCCAGTGTGCTAAGGGAACAAATCCGTGTAGCTCAAGGAGCCGATATGAAGTTACAGTCTCAGAAAGGATCGCCAGATTTTACTGAGGATAGTGACGGCATGATTTGCTTTAATGGGAGGATTTGTGTTCCCGATGATGATGATATCAAAAAGCAAGTATTGGAAGAAGCTCATAAGAGTCAGTACTCTGTACATCCGGGATCCACCAAGATGTACCAAGACTTGAATTTAATGTATTGGTGGCCTGGGATGAAGGCCGAGGTTGCCGAATTTGTTTCACGGTGTTTAACTTGTCAGAAGGTTAAGGCGGAACACCGAAGACCGGGCGGTCAGTTACAACCACTAGATGTGCCAGTTTGGAAATGGGAAGATATCTCAATGGACTTCGTTATGGGTTTGCCGAGGTCACAGGCCGGCAATGATTCTATTTGGGTAGTAGTGGACCGATTGACTAAATCCGCTCACTTTATTCCCGTACGTTCGACTTATAAAGTTTCCAAGTTAGCAGATGAATATGTGAAGAACATTATCAGACTGCATGGAATTCCAACGAGTATCGTGTCAGACCGAGATCCCAAGTTTACTTCCAGATTCTGGAGGGCATTGAATGAAGCTTTGGGAACTAGAGTGCTGGTCAGCACTGCTTATCATCCTCAGACTGACGGTCAGACGGAGAGAACTATTCAAACTCTGGAGGACATGCTTCGGGCTTGTGTGCTCGATAGCGGGAGTAAATAGGAGGACCATCTTCCATTAGTTGAATTCTCCTACAACAACAGTTACCACTCCAGCATTGGAATGGCACCGTTTGAAGCACTTTATGGTAGGAAGTGTAGAACTCCGTTGTGTTGGTGGGAGATTGGCGAAGATAAGTTTTTGGGACCCGATATGGTTTGCGAGACTACTGAGAAGATCAAGTTAATCCGAGAAAGGATGAAGGTTGCCTAGAGTCGGCAAAAGAGCTATGCTGACAACCGAAGGAGACCGTTGGAATTTGAAGTTGGTGATCATGTATTCTTGAAAGTTTCTCCAACCATAGGCACCGGGAGAGCTTTGCGAGCAAAGAAGCTCAGTCCTCGATATGTTGGACCTTTCCAAATCATCGAGCGAATTGGGCAAGTTGCTTATCGCCTCGCATTGTCTCCGGCCCTATCGAACCTCCATGATGTGTTCCACGTGTCTCAGTTGAGGAAGTATGTTCCCGATCTGCATCAACCGTTGAGTGTTGATACAATCGACCTGCGACCGGATTTGTCATTTCAACCTTATCCTAGTTATATCTTGGAGCGTGGTGTGAAGACTCTGCGTTCAAGGTCAATTCCGATTATCAAAGTAGTTTGGGATGGCTTTTCAGCCGAAGAGGTTACCTGGGAACTGGAAGAAGACATGCGTGCTCGATATCCGTATCTCTTTCAGTAAGGTACGTTTCGTCAATTTTGAGGACAAATTTTTTAAAAGTTGGGGAGATTGTAACATCCCTAGATTTTAAAGACTCAAACTATGAAGCCTAGTACCGATTTAATTATTTGTTAGGAATAATTAGTCGCGTCTTGACGAGGAATAATCGAGGAAATTGTCAAGTAATTATGTCTCCATCGAATTGGGGCTAGATCTAGTGTTAAATGAAGGAAATTAAGCTGAAGGGCAATTCTGTCATTTCTCACCCTTTTATATTCAGCCACTCCCTCTCACACCTATCCATTTCACTAAACTCAGAATTTTAGAAAAAACTGAAAACGGAAGGGAGAAGGGGGAAGAGGGGCGCGAAGGAGGAGAAGAAGAAGTGAAGGGGGGATCACCAAAATTCACTTGCATGTAAGTGTTCTAACCTCCTCTCCACTCCATTTTCAATTTCCTTTCCAATGGTATCAGTTTCAGAGCTTGATTCTCACTCATCCTCTCAACCCCATTTTCAACATGTGAAGCTCAAAGCATTGAAAATGGTGGAGTTCTAAGTTGTTATCTGCTTGCATGTTCAGTACTAGCTATTGGGGAGGAAGTATGAAGCCTACATTTCGAATTTGAGGAACATTCACACAAGGTTGAGTTTCTGCTTCAGTGATTCAGTAGAAGAGGCAGCCGTTTCGCTCCAGTTGGTGCCTTTCGATTCTCGTTCGTGCGTGTGCCTTTCGGTCATCCCAGTGTCTCGGTGGAAGTTCCTAGCGAAATCGTCAACGGGTGAGTTCTACTCACGGTTAGGGACGTTTTATGACCTTGGATAATTATGTTTCGGTGCTGTGTCAAAATCCCAGTTTTTAACCATTAAAGGAATCGATTTCACTTTAAAACGAATTAAACGAATTTCCGGAATTTGTGAAATTATGGATGATTTCGAAATGATTCTAATTGTGATTATATACTGGAAATATATTCTGGGAATTTTCTGGGTTTCAGGTGATTGAAATTAGAGATCGAATTGGGCGAGAACGGAGAGCGAAATTGAGAAATATGTGAAATTCTGGTAACAGACACAGGTCGCACGGACCGTGCGCCCCTGGGCACGGATCGTGCGCCTGCTTCGGGTTGGATGAATTGGAACATAAAACGGGACGCACGGGTCGTGCGCCCCTTGGGCACGGATCGTGCGCTCCCTTCGGGTTGGATATGTTAATTGAAGTGCATCACGCACGGGTCGTGCGCCCCTGGGCACGGACCGTGCGTGAGGCTCTGTTACTGACTTCCGTTTTCTCGTTTTGTCGCTCCGTTCGATCCCGAACCTTTTCTAATCTCTTTCTCAATCATTTAAAAAGATATTGCCTTATTGAAAACCGTATTTTGAACTGGTTCAACTCATGTTTTTGAAAAGGGCTTCGAAAACATATTTAATTGAAAAACCGAAACCCTAGGATGCGTGTGGGTACACCAACTGATGGACTGACTGAATATATATGTTTATATATGTCAATTGAATATGATTATAATGCCGGAGGTTTAATTTATGAATTCCTCAAAACGGATTATAGATCGATATGGATATTGTTTATTCCATAACTATGTGATTGATCATTTGGTGATCGGAAAAGAGATAAACTATCCAACTCTCGAGAATTTGATGTGTATTGTCATATGTATCGCGTTGGGTGACGACCAGACAAGTAGCATACTTGGAAGGGAAGTCATGAGCCCTCACCCTAGGCCCTGAATGTGTTTTGGCGTGGTCAATTCACGGCTTACCGGGATTAGCAGGCGTTGTGCAGCCGGTTTGTGCTAAGGTTAAACACGAATTTGCCGGGATTAGCAGTCGTTGTGCAGTCGGTAATTCGATTAATAAACAAGACTTTGTGCTAAGTTTAAAAACACGGATTTGCCGGGATTAGCAGTCGTTGTGCAGTCGGCAATTCGATTAAAAGTTTAAGATCACGAATTCGCCGGGATTAGCAGTCGTTGTGCAGTCGGCAATTCGATTTAAAGATAAGACATTGTTATGTCAACCCTGGTTGTAACGGTTTAATAAATTGAACCAAGTGTCAGTGAGGGGGCACGGTAAGACTCACTGAGATATTGTTATCTCACCCTATCCATATTTGTTGTTTTTCAGAGAAGCAGGGAAAAAGGAAGACTATTGTGCACGAGTAATTAGTATACTCTTGGAGGTGCTGAAGACTTAGTCGTTGGATCCTTTGTTCTTTTGTTGTCCTATTGGTTGTATAAACTTGTATTGGTTATGAGTTATACGAACCGCTTTATGTTTCTGTTTTGATTTTTGGACTTGGATGTTGTAATCCATTCGGTATGGAACCGATAAACTTCTATGTTATGAAGTAATGTTATTCCGATTATGTTTTTATTTCGGAAAAAGTTTGTATGTCCAATACTTAAACAGGAACTGTGTTCTCTGAACTTCCGCATCAGTGCATCTTCGGTCTCTCTACATGTTAGAAATACCGGGGTGTTACAATTCTAGTCATTAATAGTGTGACATGGCACGTTGCCAAAATGGCCTTCCAATAGCCACCTAAGCACCAAGAGACATGTGATTTGGCATCCTAATAATTAAAAAGCATGATGTTGCATGTCAGCTTGATAGTTTGTTAGCCAATTGAATATCAACTTAACTCGAGGGACCAAAAGTGCAAAACAAATATATAAGTGAGAACGAAATCTTGAAGCCTCCCAAAAAAAGTTATAGGTAAATTCAATTTTGGTTTACTCCCTCATCCTATAAAGTGTCCCACTTGCCAAAAATGTATGTCTCGAAATAATATTAAAAAAATTATAACATGGGTGATTATAAATTTAAAAAGATTAAATATGATTTTTTGACAATGTTTAAATATCATTTTAGTCTATGTAAATATAGCAAACTTTAAATTCACGTAATAAAGAAAGGCCATATCAACTATTTAAACTTGAAAAACACTTTAGGGACAAAAATTGATGGTTTTGGAAAGTGAAGGATCACAAACAAATTTTTTTATAGGGATTAAATTCAAAGCTCAATATATTTGAAAAGACTAAAATGACATCTAAACCTACACATATTATATTTAAAACTTAAAAAAACATAAAAATTACTGAGTAAATTTTTTTATTATATATATATATATATATATCAAAAAAATTTATTATATATAATTTTTTATGGACTAATATTTTAATTATAAACGAAAAGATAAAATATAGAAAATTATGCATTTTGTAGATATTTGACAACGTAAGTAGTTTAGTAGTTGTTGTTGGTAAACAAAGTAGTTTAGTAGTTTCCTATTTTATTTTAATGAGATATAATATAAAATAATATATATTTGACATTGTGAGTTTGTGATCGTTTTTTTTTTTTTCGGTAAGAGGGAGTTTGTGATCTTTGATTTGGCTGTGTGATTAACTGTATGAGACAGATCAACATAAATCTATGGTAGAAAAATTAATATTGACTCATTCATACACATGTGATAATGTAAATTACCTACATTTTCTAGACAGCAACCAAGAAATTACCTTTTTTTATATGTTTTTTTTGTAAAAAACGGGAATCCTTTAATGCTTCAATGACCAATGCAGAAAATGTTGGTGATGTTATTAAAATAATCAAAACTAGAGTAAGATGAAGAAAAAAAGAATGAGAGAAGAAGAGAAGATGAAAGTCTTTGTATTATTCTCTTCACAAGTATCCCTTTACACTAAGATATGAGTCCTATTTATAGGGTGTAGATTGACAAGTGAATGATCAATCTTAAAAAGCTACTATTACCCTAATTAGTAAAGTGGGTAGTGGGAAAGTGAAGAAAGGGAGTGGACATCCATAATATCATAATATACATATCACTCCCCCTTGGATGTCCATCGAGGATATGCCTCATTAAAACCTTACTAGAAATAACCCAATGGGAAAAAATCTAGTGAAGGAAAAAGAGTACAATATCCTTTCTATGGCAACAACCTCGTTAGCCAAGAAAACCCAATGGGACAAAACCATAGCGAAGGGAAAAAGAGTGCCGTTTTTCTCCCCCTATTTGAAGCGTCACTTATATATATGATTTACAACATCTGGATTTTCTCCCTCAGAGCATATGGAGCAATCTACTCCGCTCTGTCATTTGTGATATATCCTCTTTTAACAGAGCTTTGCGGTCAATATTATCTTCAGAACATCTTCCTTGAATTGTTGGCATTTGAGCATATATAAAATGATTTATTCATTACAAACTATATTGCTACTAATTATCACATAATATTACCATATCAATGGATATAACATTTTGTAATATGCATGCATGCTTTCATAGTTTTCGGGACTAAGATATTTCATATATTCTTACCACACAACTCATGTACTCAATATAAATAATTTCTGCAGATCAATTTAAGACTTTGTTTTTCAAAAGAATTTATTTGAAGATATTTCTTTTTATTTTGAATCCTTCTGGGATTTTCATGTAGAAGTCAACTACGGGTTCAACCTCAAAATCCATGAGATAAAATTTGAGGTCATTCATCTAGAGCTCTTTCTTTGAACAGTCTAGTGTTTGGAAGCTCTTCAGGAGTTCCGATAATGTTTATGTCATCAACATACATCGGTTATAGCAAATTATTTTTCAAATATTTTCATAAAACTATATGGACAAGTGATGTTTTGTATCCCTCCTTTAGAATATAAATTTAGACGATTATACCATATGTGTTCAAACTATATTATCTCATGGAGGGATTGATTCAATTTGAGTAATCATCTCGAGAATCCGAAAAGTGTTTATTGGAATAGTAAATCCTTCAGGGATCTTCAAATAATTATGACTATCAAATGAGTCATACAAATAAGTCATAGCAATATTCATCTTGTGAAAATTGAGCTCTTCATTGGCTACAAGGCTAATTAAGTACTGAAAAGTACTTGCAACCACCCTTGAGCAATATGTCGAGACTGGTTTTTGCACAAAAACCCATTTGTATCCGACTGATTTTACACCTTCATGTGTTTGGACTACAGGTCCAAAAACATTTGTAAAACGAGTTTAATTCTGCTTCAATTTCATCTATCAATTTTGGCCAATTCTCACTTTTCTTACAATCTTTAGTAGACTTTGGTTCATGATCCTCGGTATCATTTATCACATTTAGCTCTATATTATATGTAAAAATATCGTCAATGTTGACTTCATTTCGGTTCCATTGTATTTCATTCTTGACATAATTCATTGAGATCTTTTTAATTTCAGAATTTTTTAGGTACCTGATCAGTTTTTCTGGAACTGAAATGTAATTTATGTCTAAAGACACTTTTAGAGTTTCTATATCCTCGTTTGGACCATCTTTCTTTTTAGCTCTTTTTCGTGTTCGAGGATTTTTATCTTTGGAACCGATTAGCCTACCACGCTTCAGGCGCGGTTGAGACTCATATGCAATATTAGATTGTCCAATAGGGACATCCATTTTATTGGAGCATTAGCAGCTGATATATATGATTTGGGCACACCTTTGGATCAGTGAATGCATTTGGTAGATGATATGCTAAGCTTTGCAAATGAATTATCTTTTGAACTTGTAGTTCACATTGTTTAGTTTGAGGATGAAGATGAGACAATGATAATTAATTTCAACTGATCTATTTTTCCAGCTGCTTATTCTCTCCTCCTAATGTTGGGAAATTTAATTTATCAAATGATAATCATCAACCGGACTATAAACAAGTCTCCAATTTTTGGCTCAAGATATTTTGCTATACATGGCGATTTATATCCAATATATATTCTCAAAATTCTTTGAGGACCCATCTTAGTGCATTGTGGTGGAGAAACATACACCGCACATCTAAAAATTCTATGATGGAAAATTTTAGGCTCACGACCAAAAATCAGATGTCAAGGGGGAAGAGTTGTGATAACTTGTTGGTCTAATGAGAATCAATGTTGCAGCATGCAAAATTGCATGTTTCCGAGTAGAAATTGGAAGTTTTGATCTCATAAGTATTGGTCATATAATTAACTTTAGATGTCTAAAGAATGGTTCTTCAAGACCATTTTATGAATGAACATATGCTACGTGATGTCCGATATCAATTCTAATATACATACAAAACTTTTATCATTCTTTCTAGATAAATAAGAAAAATGAACTTTAAGACAAACAATCTCACAAACTACTGGTTGTGAGTTGGCGACAAATATGTATGTGTCCATCTAGTTGATGTATCAATTAAAATCATAAACTATCTAAATGGTACACATGGTGGGTGTATAGGCCCACAAATATCACCATATGTATTTGTTCTAAAAACTTGAGAGATTCACTTCCAATTTTTGTGGTGATGGTCTAATTATAAAGTTCCCTTGTGTACAAGAGATACATGAGAGCTTATTAGATTAAAGAATCTTCTGGTTCTTCAATTGATAACCACATAAATTTTACTTTATTTTTGGCATCATAATGAACCGAGATGGCCTAACCGGTCATGCCAAACAACAAATTTATTGTGACCTGTAAACTTCTGGTTTGCAACATGTGCTTCAATTGCACAGATATAAGTGTAGTACAAACTAGAGGAAATGACATACAACTTTTCCACTACACTTAGTTTTTCCAAAGTATGTCTCGTTATTCAATATCTCCTTCATCTATCATTTCAATATGATATCCATCTAGATAGATATATTTGAAACTTAATAAATTTCTACGAGACTTAGGGGAATATAATGCATTCTCAATGTGTAAACTTGTTCCCTCTGGAAAACAATATATGCCAGATATAGTACTAACATTGGTTTCTCGTATCACTAAATAAGAGAAATTGTATGGGTAGTTACACTATTAGCGAGACACATATCTCCATTATTGTTGCTAGTGTCAATACCCATTCTATCCAAAAAGGAAGAATTTTTTTTTGATAAGAGATAAGTATAAGAAAAAAATAACAATATTATAATTAAGTTATTTAAACATAATCTTTATAAAATTATTCTTTCCGATATTTTTCCACTTCTGGTGAAAAAAATGTGTTCTTGTAGTTTTTCACTGTGATTATGATCAAGGCCACGACCACAAGTTTACCCATAGTGATCGTGTGTTGCTACATTCACTTCTGAGAATGGAGCAGTACTAGTGGGACGAGTCTCATGATATTCCAAATAACTTTTAATTGAAGCCGCAACAACACCATAGTCAAGTAATAATATTTCAAGGAAGAACAAAAAAAAGAGGGTGATAAGATTACAAATAGAAGAATAATGCTACATATTTAATGTGTGATTTTGAGGTTGAAATAAAATACAATATGTGAAAGGTACCATGCATATCCAAAATAGAAAAAACCCAATAAATAGCAACAGATACATATATACTAGAGAGAAACCACCAAAGAGTTCAATAGATCCAACGCAAGGCAGATTAAGGCTTCCCAAAGAGAAACCGCCAAACAACTCATTATATCCAACAGATGAGAGAGTTCATTATGTCCAAACAGTTCACATGATAGAAGCTTTATTATTGATCTATTCAATCAACATATCGGTTACAAAATAAAAACATTTATGTTATCTCATCAACTAACCGCAACATGGCAACAATACTAATAAGACAGACCACATGAATAAACCTAAATAACCACTTAAAGCCTAAACAATATCCTTCACAATAATAGGAGAGATCACATATGATAGGAATGGAAGAGTCTCCAGATTGATAGTTTACGACCAATTCTTTCAAGCAACAATAATCTTACATTTTAGGCAACAATAATATAGCTTAATTCATCATCCTTTTATATTTTACCATTTTTTTATTTATTTAAGGAACTAAGGTCGATGTTCAGTTACAACCAAACCAGCATTGCAAAACTAATTACAGAGATCCATTTGACAGAATCTGATATGAAAATCAGTGAAGTAAACTAGCAAAATAATATAGTAACTTTACAAGAATAACATGTAATCATCCATAAAATTTCAGCCGACTATAGTAGAAAATAAGGGTAAAAATAAGAGAAAAATAAAACGCGGTAAGATATACGCTACTTGTACTCAACTCATTAAATATATATCTAATTAACTAGGCTATTATAACTAGATCATAATATCATGATTAACCACACAGATAATCAAACTATGATATCATATTGATATCATATCAATAGTTCGATGTTTCGATGTCTCGATGTCATTGTATGTAATTCTTCAAAAAGTTTCATCGCAAATATCTAATTAAGAATCAACCTATATATACTCATCAAGATACGGGATCAAAATTCATACAGCTTGAGTTGAAATCCAAACCATACACCAATACCAATAGAAACAATAACGAAGTTACAAAAATCATTAACCCAAAAAAAAAGCGATTGCAATTTTGTCCTTTCTTTGTTCTTTTCAAGTTCAATAGTGTTACTGAACGTATATTATAAGAAAAACAAACCCAAAGTAAGAGAATTTAATATTAGATTTTGAATATACCGCCTGAAAACATCCCTTTTTGTAACCGATCAAGACACACTCACGGAAAAACAACCCTAATTCATTTTGTACAAAATCTAAAATATATTACTACGTGAGCTATTAACTTCTAGCTAGAGTGTTTCACATGGATTTTTCACATAAAACTAAACATAGCATGTAAGGTAAAATCGAAGTGATTAACCATGGAATCAATATTACTACGTACTCTAGATTGTTAGAGCTTTGTGCTGATAACGTGTTATGAAAATAATCAAAACTAGAGTAAGAAGAAGAACAAAAGAATGAGAGAAGAAGAGAAGATGAAAGTCTTTGTATTATTCTCTTCACAAGTATCCCTTTACACTAAGATATGAGTCCTATTTATAGGGTGTAGATTGACAAGTGAATGGTCAATCATAAAAATCCACTAATACCCCAATTGGTAAAGTGGGTAGTGGGAAAGTGAAGAAAGGGAGTGGACATCCATAATATCATAATATTCATAACAGGTGACACCTTTTTGCAATCTCACCCTTATCCCAGTCCACCGAGCAATGTCAACAATATGGAGAGTGACCATACAAAATTAAACTATGTGTACATATTAGCTATGATTCATTTATTCATACTCGGAAAAAGGCACCACGTGGATTATTCTTTCTTTACATCTATAGAGACTTATAATAAATTCACTTTTAATAAAAATACATTGAAATAAAACTCATCGTCCCTACATCACACCTAGTCAGAGCTTGACACCATACAATCACAAGAACTTGGGGACTTGCATCCCATATCCAAGAACGTCCCACAGAAATAGACTTCCAACCAAGGCAGACACTAGTCCCATTTAAGTTATATTAAGACGGTGAGAATCAAGGCAGAAATAGACTTTCAACCAAGGCAGACACTAGTCCACAATTATCTAAAAAGGTGGTTGTACAGTGAGAATCACATTCAAATTATATTAAGACGATATATAACCATTAAGACAGACACTAGTCCCATCTAATTAAGCACAACAAAAAAAATCATTGAATGACATATGTGTAAGACAACATGTATTTTAAAATACACATAGGTTACACCCTACTTTCAAGTTCAATAAACTACGAGTTGACGAGTACAAAATAAGAATGTGAATTATATAGTACATGTTATTGGTAAAAGGTCGAAATCGATAAAATCTTATATATGGTAAATGAAGTAAAATATTACAAATATCAAATTTCACACAGATAATCACGAGCCATAAGTCGTTATAAATCATAAATCATCACAAGTCACAAATGTATGATATGCATGTCTTATTCAGCGCACACAATGATGTCTCTCTAGACTCAGAGTTAGGTACCCGAGCACGATCTTCATCTCTCACAAGTTAGGTAGCTCAGACTCAATGAAACTAAGTGAGTTATATCATCACTTAAACACCATTATCGCCTCTCGCGGACTAAGTAACTCAGACTCGGAGACACGGGTCACCTCTCACAGGCTAGCTAACTGAGACTAAACGACACTGGGTCAACTATGGCATCACTTGAGTACCGATATCGCCTCTCACAGACTTGGTAAGTCGGACTCAAAGATACTAGGTTTGTCATAGTGTAACATCCCAAAGTAATTATTTTAATTACTTTGATGTTTAAATCATTTAATTAATTGTGATTGATGATTCTGTAAATTGATGAGATTGCCATGAATTTGGGGTGAATTATGTGTTGGTTGCTAAATAGATTAATTGTTGAGATGGGGCTTATTGGTAAATGAACACTACAAAAAAAAACGTCGTTTGCGAGGGACATTAGCGAGGGAATACTGTTCCCTCGCTAAAATTGACATTAGCGACGGAATTTGCGAGGGAATAAGGGACCTCGTTTGTTTTGATCATTAGCGATGGAATTGTGGGCATTAGCGATGGAACAATCCGTCGCTAACTATTAGGAGGGAATCTGAAATTAGAACAACACAGAAACCGAAGGGATTTGCGACGGAAATAAGGTTCCCTCGCTAACTATTTTGACCGTTCCAGCCTTGGTTAGTGTGAAGGGATTAGCGACGGAATTGTCCCTCGCAAATTCCATCGCTAACCCCAATTAAATTAAATCAGATCCCTCATTTTTCTCTCTCTGTTTGCTCTTCTCCTCACTCCCCACTCTTCTCTCTCCCGAACCCAAACTCCCTTCTCTCATTTCCACCACCACCACACCACCGCCACCACAACCAACTGTCGCCATCGCTCCTCTTTCTCTCTTTCCTACGGGAACGACGCCCTCCTCCTCTCTCTCCTACGCGAACCTCTCTCTCACAGGAGCTCTCCCTTTTCGCCACCACCGGAGCTCGCCCTCTTCACCACCACCGGAGTTCTCCCTCTTCACCACTGGAGCTCTACCTTTGGAGGTTTTGATTTTTACTGATTTTTATTTTTTATGATATTGTTTTGTTAGGATTTGTAAAATTAGTTTTGAGATATTGTTGTTTGGTAATTTTAGTGAATTTAGTTTTGTGATATTGTTGGTTTGAAAGAAGAAAATAGGATTAGGTTTTATGATATTGTTGATTGTGGTTTGGGTAGAAATTGAAACTGTGCTTAGGATTAGAAATTGAAATTGGGTAGAAATTGGAATTGTGTTTTAGGTCTTAGGATTAGGTTTAGGATTTATTGAAATTGTGTAGGATAAAAATTTGAAGTTGAAATCGAATTTGTTTGTTGAAATTGAAGTTAGTTGTTGAAATTGAAATTAATTGTTGAAATTGAAGTTAGTTATTGAAAGTGAAGCTGAAATGGTTTAGGATTGAAATTGTTGGTGTTTGAAGTCTCACAACTGCACCGGATTGCGCACCGTCACCGAACCACGTACCGCACCGGACCTCAATCTCATAACGGTTAGTTTTCAAAATAAATTAATTGTTGTTTTCATGAACCCTAGGTTAGATGACTGTGTGTTGTTGATGGAAAAGGGTGAGGTGATGTCGTCCCTCATCCCCATATTTTGCTCGAAATCATCTCCATTGAGATAATTGCGAGGCGATACTAACAATTTTAAGGTTGGGAGTTAGAAATAACTTCGATCCTTCACTACTTATATGGAAAAGGGTTTTGTCTGATCTGTCCTTAACCCCCATATTCGGCTCGAAATCATCTCCACTGAGATCATATCGATGCCACAAACTTGATAGATTATTGGGAATGTTAAGGGAATCTAACACGTTTTCTTAAATGCGTGTAGATGAATTTGTCTGAATTTAATCGTGAATGGGTGTATGATCGGTTATATCCGAGAGGAGTGGGTTTGAAGGAATCTTTTGTAATTGGGGTTGAACAGTTTCTTATGGTAGCGTGGCGACATGAATTGGCTAAACGGGAAAAGGGGGTTGGATGTCCATGCTTAAACTGCGACGGTGTACCTATTAGGACCGATAATGAAATCAGGGAGCACATGTATCATTGGGGGTTTAGGCCTAATTATTTGATTTGGGTGGACCATGGAGAACAACGACGTCAAAATCTTGAGGTAGGGGCTTCAAGTAGTTCTGGTGTTGGTGTTCCACGTAATGAAATTTTTGAGTCGATGGAAAACATGATTTGTGATGGTCTCAGGGTTAATGTGCCAATTGATGAGCCTCAATATGACGATCATGGTGAACTCCCAAATGAAGAAGCACAAAAATTTTATAATTTGTTAAGAGATTCAAACAAACCGTTGTTTGAAGTCTCGCCACAGTCAAAATTATCTATGTGTGAGAAACTTTTAGCTCTCAAGTCCATGAGTAATATTTCTGAGGTGGGTTTAGACTATGTGACTAAAATGATGTTGGAAGCGACACCTAATAAGGATAATTTGCCAAAAAGTTATTATGAAGCAAAGATGTTAGTTTCGAAGCTGGGATTGAAATTTAAGAAGATTGATTGTTGTGAGAAAGGGGACATGTTGTTTTACAACAACGAATTTGGTAAAAAAAATGGTGAGCTACTTGAATGCAAATTCTGTGTAAAGCCAAGATATCATGATCGTAAAGGGGAAAAACGTAATTATAAACCTATCCCTGTAAAGTCGATGTTCTATTTGCCTATGGTTCCAAGGTTGCAAAGAATGTTTCAATCGACCGAAATTGCGCAGAAAATGACTTGGCATTATGATAAAAGGCGTACCTCAGACGACATTTTACGCCACCCATCTGACGGTGAAGCGTGGAAGCACTTTAATCAAGTGCGATCAGATTTTGCCTCAGACCCACGGAATGTTCGACTTGGCTTGTGCTCTGATGGATTTACTCCATATATCCAAGCATCGGCATCACCCTACTCTTGTTGGCCAGACATTGTTACCCCTTACAATCTGGATATATGGACCCCACAGCTGGGTTATCTGTGCCTACTGCACAAGAGCCCCAGGATGATATTGAGCATGATATTGGTGGTGGTAATGTTGATTTTGATTCATCGACCGATGACGAGAGAGTGGAGGTGGTTGTTATTAATGGTGTCAGACTCAAAGTCATTTATAGTCGTGGTAACGCGTAAGTATTATATTGTTTGTTTATTTTAAGTTAATTATGCAATGACTTATATATATTTGATTGTTTGATATATCTTTCATTATGCAGGCTTCTTCCTGCAAAGGCAGCTTCATCAAGCATCACTCATGCTATCCGCAAAAAATATTTTCAAAAGTTCCATAAAAAGTGGAGTAAAGTCGATGAAAAGGACAGGAATGATCTGTTGGACTTCTTTAGGGTAAGTGTCTATTATTTTGTCATTACTTATATTGTTAGTTTAAATTTTATGCTTAATAACGTTTAATATAATTACTAATACATACTTTCATTTTACTTAATACAGACCAAAGTGACATGGGAAATAGAAGATAATGACAATGTTTAGAGACTTTTTTTTAAGCTGCGCTGTAAAGATAAGAAGCCTAACTACATGAGTGATGAAATTTGGAATGCCTTCAAGGGCCATTGGGCTACAGAGACTTTCAAGAAAAATTCTGCAAAAGCCAAGAATAATAGAAACTCCGAAAAGGGTGGCTCGCTTCACTACGGCGGGTCCATCAACCAGGCTCAAGATGCTTCTAGATTGGTACTTTATTTTTAAAATCGGTGTGTTTTTTCACATTAGTTAATTAGTTAGCAATTTTTAAAAATGTGCTTCATTTTAGAGTAAGAAGGCAGGACGCCCTATCACTGCTCCTGAGCTGCATAGAGCCACCCATGTGAGGAAAGGCACTGGCGAATATGTTGATGAGCGCTCCAGGATGACTCAGGTAAATATACAACTTGATTTGTATTATATAATGTTGCTTTGTCAAAATGGAGCGCTAATTTGCGGTTATTCAAAACAGGAGCAAATAAATGAGATCATGACTTAGCTGACTCAGGGGAGCTGGGACCCTGAATCACTTGGCCAACTTACTCCTGAGATGATAGATCTGGCAAACCAAAATTGGGAAAATACAGTAGGTTGGTCTAAGGGTCGCCTGTATGGTACGGGGCCATTGGCTCCATGTATGGGCCAGTCTGTAGGGAGGGGGGAATTAGCGAGGGAACCAGTCCGTCGCTAATTCCCTCGCAAATGACCATTAGCGATGGATTTAGGTCATTTTGCGAGGGAAGTTTCCCTCGCTAATGACCAGTTTTTTTGTAGTGGAAGGATAGAGTAAGGGTACATTAGGCTTTTACCCCCCTAACAACCACACAAAAATATCTCATCCACACATGGTGAAAAGAAAAATAAAAGAAAAAGAAGTGAGGAAAGAGAGGAGAGAAGAGTAAGAAAAGAAAAGAAAAAGAAGAGTGAGTGTCATACCCTAATTTTGTCCGATTAATCAAAAAATCCAATTTTTTTTATTTTCGTTGTGTCACGTATTGTTTTAAACACGCGTTTCTTTAGCACTCTCGTGCAACTTTGTTTTGATGCTCGTTTTTATTTTATGTTTTAGTTATTATTATTAGGTTAGTCTATTGTTATTGGTGCAAAAATATACAAAAAATAATTGAAAGTATAATAAACTTTTTTAGAGCTGAATAGCAAAAGTCCTTTTCGTTACATATTCAAGTTTCTTACACACATATAAATTAAAACAGAAAAAATAGATAAATAGTACATTTTTTTAAAAGAAAGGGGGGGAGGGAGAAGGGGGCAGCAGCTGCCCTAGCTAGGGTTGTCCTTCTGATTTTTCCTTGATGCTGTCCTTCCTCCATTGCCTGCTACTTTCCTTTTGCTGATTCGAATGACTGTCCTGCTGTCCTTTGTCCTTTTTTTCCCCAGTGGCTGTCCTTTTGATTCCTCAGCACCTCACCTACATCACACCAATCTACCTATAAATACTGAACAATAATACACACAGAAGGGGGTAGATACACGCTGGGACAAGCACAGACACAGAGAAACCGAAAAATTCACAGAAATCAGAGCCAAAGATGGGGATTTTACACTAAAACCCTAATCATTAAATACTTGAAACCGAGAAACACAGAAGCATCAATAGCAATAAAAAGCAGTAACAGAGAAGCAGCAGTAAGCAGAATAGGTTTTCCTTTTTCTTTTCTTTCATTATATAATCTGAAATCTAAAAATATGTAGATATTTAATATGTAATGCTTCAGTTTCTCTTTTTAGATGTTTATATACTGAACAATATGAAGTGTTGTAAGACTAAGTTTGTTTTTATTATCATTTTTGTACGTTATATATGCGTTTGGTGGTCTGAAGATGTGTAGAGCCAATAGGGTTAAGGATTAACATAACCCAAATCGGTTGTGAGAAAGAAAACAGTGTCTGAGACGTTTTTAGGGTTAGAAAATTAATAGTGTGTCATAAACAATTTGTTCATTGTTTAGGGAAATACAAAATCACAAAACCAGAAACACAAAAACCAAAACCGAAATGAAAGTGGGGAAACAAGGTAGAGGGAAACACATATCAGAGCTAGGCGAGAGAGTAGAAGGAGAGGAAAGCAAAAAAGGGAGTTGAAATTTACCTCTATACATTCCGGCCACTGTCCATGGTGGCCGTTGACCGTAGATCGCCACTGCAACACAGGAACCACCGTCGGAACCCTTCATTTTCTCACCCATCACTACAAAATCATCCCCGTCTCTCAATGTCACCATCACCGTCACACTTCTCCTCTCTCCCTTTGCCGTCGTCTCTCTCGTACCCCACCGTGAAAACCCACTGTACACCACCCAAAACCCCACCTCAGAACCACTAAAAACTCATCCAACTCACATCCACAAAAAAAACTCCACCTCAGAACCACTAAAAACTCTGCCATGACAACCGCAGCCTCCGGCGAAACCTCCGGCAAGCCCCACCGTCACGGTCTCACCATCACTACCACTCCTTTAGCCTGTGCTCTCCCCCTCTGTGAACAGTAACTTCCTCTCTCTCTCTCTCTCTCTCTCTTGTTGGGTTTTCTCCTTTCTCCCTCCCTCTCTCTTTCCATGTCTCTCCTTTGTTTCTCTCTCTCACACACTTGCGAAAATGTGTTGCGGCTGATGGAGATAGATTAGGGTTTCTCAAAATTAACATTTCCCTTTTACGCTTATGTGCCTGTTTTTTTATTATTTTTATTTCAGCCCTTTTAAAAGCATTTAAAAAAAATGAAAAAAGAAGGTTGAATCTATTTTCGCGGAACCGTGACTATCGTCAATCGTGATAGTTAAATGCTTTCTATCCTTTAGTTTATTTTCGTTTATTATTATTTTGCTGTTTTCATGTCTTATATTCCAAAATATAGATAGTTATAAGCATTATTACCTGCATCCTTTACTACTTATACAGCCCCTATTTCAAACTCAGATTAGATACTCGCACCCTTTTGTTTTTGAGTTACAGCACCCTCTGTTTTCTTAAAACACCATATTAATGTTTACACCCTTTTTATAATAATACAACACCCCCACATCGGTTTCTTTTCCTTTTCTTTTTTTAAAAATAAATAGAAATAAGTTGTTACTAATGGTCATTCTGAGTTTAACTTGTTTGATCGTTAATAACAACTTTAGTTTTCAAATGGGTTATTAATGGTGACAACTCTGAGTTTACTTATTTGGTCATTACGAGTACCCATCCAAATTTCAAAAACATTTAACAATAAAAAATATCAACACACAAACTTTTTATTCTTTTTTGCAAATAATAAAAAGGGTAAATTAGAATGTTTTCTTTGAATTAACTTTTCTTCTACACATTAAATTAAAAGGTAACCTTTTTTTGAAAGGATGTTGTGGGGTGCTGTCATACCCCAATTTTGTCCGCCTTCTTCTAGTCACTTGTTTTACTTAATTTGTATTTTGAGTAGTTAGAATAGCGTCTTTTTTAATTTAAGCCAATTTCAATTATCCATTCAATTAAGCCGAAATACCGTTACTTAAGCTAGGCATGCGTGCGAATGATCGATCTTTTCGCACATTCTTCAGTTTAATCTTGATATTTGGGCCTAGTTAAACCTAAGTGGGCTTATTTAAGTCGCTTTTCTCACTATTGGGCTTATCATTTTGATTTGGGCCTACAAACGAGGTTCCGATTCGTTTTTTAGTATATTTGGGTTTCATTCTAAGCACCTTTGTTCAGTCTGGCCCGTTCTCGTCTTTCTATTTGGCCCGACTCCTTTTTCTTGTTATTAATCTTATTTTGTTTATTTAATTTATTTAAGCAATATAGTATCAAAAAAAATGTGTCAAAAAAATCTATTTTATTGTTTATTTACAATTTAATAGTGTCCAAGATGTCCAAAAGTCCAAAAATACAAAAAATGATAATACTAAAAATACCAAAAATACAAATCCGAAAATAAATAAAAATAAGAACAGCAATAGCAGTCCTTGGGCCTGTTCTTGCTGAGCAAGTTCCCCCAAGAGGTCCAAATACCTGAAAAAGGAAAGAAATGGAGAAGGATCAGCAACAACCCTAATTTCTTTACCTATATAAGCAAGCTGAATACAGAGAAATAACGGACAGGGAAAATTGAGAAGAATCAGAGTAAAAGATTAGTGTTTCACGCCGGAACCCTAATCGCAAAACGGCAAAAATTCAGAAACAGAAGCAAGAGCTGTAGTAGCAGTAAGAAGGTTTAGCAAAATTCAGAACAGAAGGCAGCAGCAGTAATAGGCAGTAGCAGCAAGAAAAATTACTAGTAAACAGCAATTGCAGAAGGCAAATATCAGAAGCTGGAGTAAAGGTTGGTTCACCTATAAACTAATATTAGTTTGTTAGTTTTCTAGATTATACTAACATGCCTTTCTTTAGACCCTAAGATTGTTTAAAATAGGATCCCCTTTTGAACATATAATACGTCCAGGAAAATGTAAACAGAATGCATAGATGATGATTTAGGGTTTTAAAAATCCGTTAGGCCTGTAAATATATTAACATAATGAACAAATTAAATTAGGGATTAGGAACATAATAGGTTGAATACTGATACTGTCAATGTATTTATGTCACAAAAAGTTTTCTTTCTAGTTAAAAAATTAGGTTAGAGCAATCTGTCCCCAAAAAAATGATGAAGTTAAGTAACTAGTTTAGTTTTAGAAAATTAGGTTTTTTTAGAACAAACAATAGGCACAAAAAATATAAAAAGAAACTATTATAAAAATAAAAAAGGAAAACTCAGAATTACTCAGAGAAGAATAGGAGGAGGGGAGAACTGAAGAAAACTGTAAAAAAAGAATCTGAACATACCTCCGGCCACCGTAGACGGTGGTCGGGTCGTAGGCCCAAGAGTCGTCGCAAACCTCCCCGTCGTGTTGCAAGACACGTCGTTGTCCCCGGTTGAACCATCGTCGTCGCCGTTGACCGCAAGTCGTCGTCGTTCGCCGTTAGCCAACCGTCACTGTCGTACTCCCTCTCCGTCGTCAGCATCACCAACACTCCGACGACCCAACACAGAAACCAAACCCCCCACAACCGATCCAACCCCTCTCTCTTTCCACCGCACGAGCCACCGTCCTTTCCTCCACCACCGCACCCCAAACAGTCAGCAACGGAACCACACCACATCACCCATGGGAACCAGATCAGAGAGGAAGTGGATCGGTTGAGAGAGAGTGACTCAGTTTGATGTTTACGGCGGAGGAGAGGAAGGCGAGGCTGAGGTTGAGAGAGAGAGAGAGAGGGAGTTGATTCGGAGAGGAGGATGTTGTTGTTTCGGTGAGGAGGAAAAAGCAGGGTTGAGGGTGACGGGTATGGCGCGGCGCCGTGAGAGAGAAGAGAGGATTTAGGGTTGAGAAATTTGGGGGTGGGGGCGCGGCTGAGAGAGAGAAGATGAAGATTAGGGTTGAGGGAAGAGGGAATGCGGCGCGCTGAGAGAGGGGGAGATTCGAATTAGGGTTTCCTCTTCTAATTATTGCTTTATATATGTGTCCTTTTAATTTTATTTTATTTCAGATTGATACCTACACCCCGCGTTGTAATTCATACGCCTCCTCCTCCCAAGCCCATAATTCGTGGGCTCATAAGCACAAAAAACCAGTGGGCTCACTGTTTACACCCCATATTTTATAATACAGCCCTCCTGCCACTTGCATACCATTTTACCATTTCACCCCCTTTTTTTTCTCGTTTTTTTTAATTAATTTAATGTAATTCTCTTCAAGACAAAATAATTTCTCATAAATCAAAAACTTTGTTAATAGTCTTGTGAAGCCTTTGCTTGCAGGATTATTAACAACGAGGTACTAGTGGTGATCACTTGGAGCCTTTGCTCAATTGATCATCGTGAATGCCTAATTTTCCTAAAGATTTTCACTAAATCAAAAACTTTGTTAGTAGTCCTGCGAAGCCTTTGCTTGCATGATTATTAACAATGGAGCGCTAACGGTGGTCACTTGGAGCCTTTGCTCAATTGATCATCATGAAAGCTCAATTTTCACAAATTAAACAAGATAAAAAACAAAAACATTTTTCTACAGAAGAACTACGTAGCTTTGAGTTCTCCATCGCACCAGGAGATACGTAGGAGCGGGTCACATCCCGTCAAGCATAACAAATAAAAATCATTTTCACAATAAGTTTTCAACAATTATTTTCAAAAGAACCTAGAACTACGTCGCCTTTGATTCTCCACCCGGAGATACGTAGGAGCAGGGCCACGCCCCTGTCAAGCGCAAAAATAAATAATTTCTAAATAAAATATACAAACAGATCTCCTTCATTTCAAAAGCAAAAATCTTATTTTCAAAGTAGGGGATTAAGTCGGCCGTACGGCCGGGTTAATCATCGTTTTAAGATAAGTGAACTGTGGTCCCTCAGAGCCCCAGCGCTCCTTCAGCCCCCAGTGGCCCTTCAGAGCCCCAGTGCCCCTTCAGACCCCCAGTGGTCCTTCAACACAGATCACAAAATCCTAAAACCCCTATATTAAAAAATACCAAACACACAAACATTTTCTAACAAGAACTACGTAGCTTTGAATTCTCCATCGCACCGGGAGATACGTAGGAGCGGGCCACGTCCCGTCAAGCACTTTTTTTCCTAAAAACCTTTTTTCCCCCTTTCTCTCCAAAAATAAAAAATTTATTATTTTCTTTAATTCATTTTCAATAAGAAATAAAGAGGCAAATTTGATATTTTTCAAATCAACATATTAAAACCACACACTTAATTAAAGGTTCCCTCTCAGTAGAGAGGACGTGTGAGGTGCTAACACCTTCCCCGCACGTAACCGACCCCCGAACCCTCTTCTCTAGTTTCGCAAGACCAATCGCTTTCCAAAAAAGGTTTTCCTAATATTTTCCTTAATAAATATTGGTGGCGGCTTCATTGTCTTAAGAAAAGTTGTGAACGAGGAAGGTTCTCCCTCGGGGACTTTTTCGGGCGCAACAGCTGGCGACTCCACTGGGGACCCTAAAAAACATTTTTTCAAAAGTGGGTCAAGCCTAATTAATTAAATGTGTGGTTTATATGATTGATTTGAATATCTTGCTTCTTCTTCCTTTTTCATAAGCATGTTACGTCCATGTGCATTCTTCTTCTATGTTTGTTTTTGCAATAGATAATTACTTTTTTGCTTAGTTCTCTCATGCATTTCTTCCCCTTTCTTATCATGTCCTCTTCTTCTCTGCTCCCTTTCCTATGGTAAGCTCATGCATTTCTTCCCCTTTCTTATCATGTCCCCTTCTTCTTTGCTCCCTTTCTTGAGGTAAGTAGTGCATTGTTATTGGCACCCTAGATTAGTTTATATTGGATCGATATTGAACCCTAGGATAAACAACATGCTATTTGTCTGGACTGCTCTGGATTTTCATTTGCAGGTGGGGAAGGGTAGTTATTCCTAGGTGTTGTGCCCTCGACACACACTTCACATCCTATACTTGTGAGCATTGAGTGGGGCCTAAAACCCAAGGTCTGAACAAAAACCTAGGAGAGTGGGAACGATTAGTGACTGCCATTCGTAGACCTTTGTCTGTATGGCTCTCATGAAAGTTCCGCCCAAGAGTGCGCTTTGTCATGATGCCTCGCACTCGGTAGCTTTCTACGATTGTGGGTGCCATCATGAGAGAGACTTTAGCTCTTGGTTGCCATTGTAAGGAAGTGATTAGAACCTACATGGGAGGATTACCCCTTTCGTCGACTTTAGACCCTAGGATTCCCACCCTTTGTAGGACACGGGGGCACGCCTTTGTTTGTTGCATTAGTTTAGGCATTCCTTTTTCTTAAACTATATTTCAAAATCGTAGAAAATAATATCCTTATTTTCTTACCCTCTTTTTATGTAAATGACACATCATTTCGCGTCCACATCATTTCGCATCATTTCGCATTCACATCGTTTCGCACCATTGCATTTGCATCTAACAAAAGTTCGAAAAAAAAAACATTCATCTTGCATTCCCTTTCATTACATAAAGATAAAACAAAAAACAATTATCATCTGCATAGCATAAGCATTTCATAATCATACAAAAAAAAATCCTCGTCAAGTTCATCCAAGATGAGACATTCATGCATAAGCATTATTTCAAAAAAGGGACACAGCAGAACTACGTAAGCTTTGATTCCTCATTACAATGGGGATACGTAGGAGCGGGTCATACCCCGTCAAGCACATTTCTCTAAAAAATCTTTCCCAATAAATCATTTGCATCTCCAAATAATTTTCAAAATCGTGTTCCAAAACAAAAAAAATATAAAAAGTTTCCAATGCATGCATCTTATCTAAACGAAGAAAAAAAATAGAAAAGCTCTTCATGTAAAAGCTGAATGAGTAAAAGCGCACCTTCGAATGACGAAGGGTAATATCTCAAATTTGTTTGTGCACTACAAATTTAAGATGTTACTCTACGATATCGGGGCACTTTAACCCTATCAAGTGAGGTATGTTTTCAAATAAGAGAATAAGTTTGAGTTAACCAAATATCGAAGCATTTCAGTATATTGCGTGAAGTATTGAGTCAGGATCCACTCAATGTTTCATGCAAGTTACTCAGAGTAACGATAATTGGTTGCCTCACGTCATCTTTTTTACAATAAAAGGGGGAAAGGGCGTTGGCATTTCATACTTTGCCTTGCCTCTAAAAAAAAATCATCGTTTAAAAAAAAAAAAAACGGAAAAAAAAAAGAAGCATCATTCCTGCATCTTTCATCATTCAAAAGAAAAAAGGGCATTGGTATTTCGTACCTTGTCTCGCCTCTAAAAATAAATAAAAAATAAAAAAAATCAAAATCAAAAATCATTTTGAAAAAAAGGGGCATCATTCTTGCATCATTCGCATTGGCATTCCATGTTTTGTCTTGCATTAAAAATAACAAAATTATTTAGAATAAGCCACGCTCTTCGAGTGGTCATTCTCCACGCATTTGCATCATACTTGCATATCATAATTTGTTCATTCATTCATCACATAAAATAAGAGTTGTGATGAGAAGCGAGACGTTCTTGCGAAACAATAATCCTTTTTGAAAAAGTTTATCCTTACTTGGTTGCAAACTCAAGGTGTTCCAAGGCACTCAGTTTTTCAAAAGCACTGCATCCCATCCATTCCATGACAAAAGACTGAAATAGTCTATCAAAGAAAAAACAAATTTTTAACTGATGTTAACTCTCTGTGAAACATTCTTCTAAAGAGCGTGCATGCTATGAGTACATTCTCTTGTTTGAGTCCGTTGGTTTTCCTCCCTTACCACAGTTTTCCGTCCAAGTCTAGTCCCACCCCGTCCACCCATAAAGTGCATATTCTCCCCATCAGTGCGTATTTGACTTTTGGTTCAAGTCCTCCATGCTGGGGCAAGTCTGTGATCATTAATTCCCCTTGGTTAATATCATATTCCTTCAGTGCAAGTCCCTCAAAAAAAAAAAAAATAATAATAAACAAAAAAACAAGCTCGCTAGGTTGAAAACCCGCAAAGGACGGCCTAGGCAAAAAGGAGCGCCCGGTGGACTGAAAACTCGCAAAGAGCGGTCCAGGCAAAAATTAGGGCACAAAAAAGGAAAAAGAGCAAACACATGAAGATAGATAAATTATTGTTCTAAAGTTAAGTCTTATAGAAATAAGCAATCGTGATTTGAAATGAAGTTTGGCCATCTCCTCAAAAACCCCAAAATCCCAGAAAGTCCCTTTCCTATCCACCTTGAGCCAAGAAAAACCAAAATCCAAAAATCACCCTAGACAAGGATCACCCCAAATAAAAAAAAAACAGTGCATCACTTTTATCAGCTCACCCGAGTCGAAGAAGGAAAAGAATCATAAAAAAAAAAAAGTAAAAGAGAAAATCAAAAAAGGGGATTCAAAAATGAAAATCCCAAAACAAAAGAAAATACAAAAAGTGGTGAGCTGGTACATGTTACCACAAAATACAAGAGATCATTGTCTAAATAAACCTTCAAACACTTCATCATCCCAACATCTGATTCCATAAACCTTCAAACACTTCATTTGGCCTCAACATCAAACCCCTTAGTCATTCTACCATGAGACACGAATTTGCTTTAACAGAGCCCAAACAAGCCCAATAACCATCTTCCTCATAGACCATTAACCGTCAATCAACGCCGAACAAAACTCATCCTCCCATTAGCCTCAAACACTTCACCAAGCCTAACCCTCCTTCCTCCACAAAACACCACAATCCCGAAAAGTCCATTCCGATCAATGACCGGTTGCTTTTGTTCACTCAAATTCTAATCTTAGGACGAACGAGTTTATCTATGTACAATGTGTTTGCTCAAAAGAAAAACAAACGATCAGAAAAAAGAAAGCTGATCAAGAAAGAATAAACCCTCAGAAAAAAAGAGAACTGAGGAAACAAAAACGAACTGTCAGAAAAGAGAAAGCTGACAAAATAAAAAGAGGGACTTGCACTCCAAAACACATTCAAGATGCATTAAAACAAGGTTTAGCGATCACCAGGTAAGGATTCTTTCGCACCAAAAGTCAAGACATCAGTAGAGAACCAACGATTTGCACTGAGAATACCACTCATATCCAAAAGTTGGGGCATTCTCTTCACCACCCACACACCCTAGTCTTGGGAAAGTCTGTTCAATGCCCATCCCGTGTCACTCCAGTTGTCAATGTCATTCCAAAGTGGGGCAAGTGCATTCCCATTCCTTCACCTCATTCATTCCCATAAAAACCTCATCGGGGCAATTTCTCAACTCACTATCCTAAACAAGACCTTGTCATTCTGATTGGAGCAGCTTTGTCCTTGTTATGACTGGGGCAACATCAAATTCTGTGGGTTGAAGCAAAACCTCTTTCATTCCAGTTTTCATCCCAAGAGCCGAAGCGTTCCCAATTCATCATCTTCTACACCCCTAGTTGTTGCCACCACTAGACAGGGGCAAGTTATTCACTCATCAAAGACCTGAATTGGGGCAATCTTGTATCTCTTGATCCCTCACAAGCTTCGGCAATAGCCATGTCTGTCATTCCTTCACTTGCCATAAAAGTCCATGCCCTAAACCAATTCCAAGTTAACTGACTCACTCATTAACATTTGCACTCTTATGCATGCTTACTAGACAATGTTTCAAAGAGAGGGAACACAAGTGGTTTACGTGATATCTAAAATTCAGTCATCATGGAAAGAAGGAGAAAACAAATGAGGTTGTTTGTAAATAAAAACCTTGAGAACACCGGAGTTTGAATCAAATTCAATTTTTCAACAGAATGGTCAATAATCATCTCAAGTCCTTGCATTCAAAGTCTCGCATCTCATCATCACAAAAATGTTTACCTCATGCATATAGGCATTATAGCATATGCATCAAAGCATTACATTTGCATCTTCACATTTTGTGCATTTATCACATAGCAAAAACAAATAAAAAAATAAAAAAATAAAAAATAAATTTCACGTCAGTTGCACAGAAAAAGCAGAAATCTTTTCATTGCATTGGCATCATGTTAATGTTCGCACTTCATAAAAAGAAAAGAACAAAATCATTGCATGTCATTCATCACTAGAGCATTACATTTTGCATCAGATATTTCACAGAAAAAACAAAGAAAGCAAAAAGAAAATAAAAAAAAAAAGACAAAAGCATTCCATGTCATTCATCATTTCACAAAGCATTCCTTTGTCATTCAATCATCAAACATTAAAGCAGTGCATATGCATCATATTAACGTTAGCATTTCCATAAAAAAAAAAAAAAAAGAACAAGAATCATTGCATCAAACATCAGAGCATTGCATCATATTAATGTCTGCATTTCATAGAAGAAGCAAAAAGAAATAAACAGAAGTTAAAACAGGAGCATTTCATTCATCAAAGCATCAATCACCGCATACATTTGCATCAAACATCAAAGCAATACTGTTGCATCACATCATACTTGCATCTCATAGAAGAAAAGAAAGCTAAAGCATCCCATGTCATTCATCATTTCATGTTATTCATCAGCAAAAAAAAAGGGCAAAGAAGAAAAAAATTTCCATTACATGTCATCTGTCATTCCATTAACATACATGAGCATTCATCAAAACTTTGCATTCACATACCCATGATTCTTAAAAGAGCAAAAAGAGAAGCCAAAAGAAAGAAAAGAGAAGAGCCAAAAGAGCAACAAAAAGAAAAGAAAAGAAAGAAAAAGAAAGAAGAGAAGCTAGAGAAAGAGAAAAAACATATAAGAACAGTAGAAAATCATGCATTCATAAGCGAAAGAAAAAGAAAAATCATGCATTGCGTACAGACAAGATAAGAAAAGGAAAATCATTGCATCCATCAAGCATATAGGAACAGTAGAAGATCATGCATTCATCCGACATAGACAAAGGAAATAAGAAACTCATCATTCATCATAAGAAAAAAAGAAAACAGCAATCATGGCATTTGCATTGCATGCATTTGTTCATTTTCAGCTACAGGTACAGAGAGAGGATGAGCACTTCGGTGTTAGCCCTCGCCCCCAGATTCCAGAAAATGTTCCCCAAGTTGGGAGTTCAGAAAGAAAAAAAAAAGAAAGAGAGAAAAGAAAAGTCAGCGCTCAAGCGTGCATTGCAGTTTGGAGTTCAAAACCGCTCTCGTCAGAGTTCAACGCTCCCTTCTGTCCAGGTCTCACGTCGTGTACGAGCAACGCGATGGACCGCAGCCCCATGTGAGGTTCAACGGAATAGTTGTATCAGCCTAAGATACAGTGGACGCCGTGCATTGATCAGTATATCAGCTCCGGAACTGATAACGATCCCCCCGGTCGCTCGAAAAGGCCAACAGGAAGCGTGCTCCTCAAAGCCACGTGCAAACTCGGATTCACCAAGAGTCCGTTTAAGGATTACAGGTTTTAGGCAGCCTGGGCAATTTACCGCTTTTTGCACGCCAAGTGCCCATTTACCGCTTTCTGCACGCCAAGTGCCCATTTACCGCTTTTCTGCACGCCAAGTGCCCGTTTACTGCTTTTTGCACGCCAAGTGCCCGTTTTACCTTTTTTGCCTCAGGTTTCTCTAGGTAGACAAAATTGGTATAATTTCTGAATTCTTTATTCCTATTTTATCTTCGAAATATGTCTCGGCCAATTCATATTTCTGGATAAAATCCGAATAAAGAGGGGCAGCTGTCATACCCCAATTTTGTCCGCCTTCTTCTAGTCACTTGTTTTACTTAATTTGTATTTTGAGTAGTTAGAATAGCGTCTTTTTTAATTTAAGCCAATTTCAATTATCCATTCAATTAAGCCGAAATACCGTTACTTAAGCTAGGCATGCGTGCGAATGATCGATCTTTTCGCACATTCTTCAGTTTAATCTTGATATTTGGGCCTAGTTAAACCTAAGTGGGCTTATTTAAGTCGCTTTTCTCACTATTGGGCTTATCATTTTGATTTGGGCCTACAAACGAGGTTCCGATTCGTTTTTTAGTATTTATCGCTTAATGGGCCTATTCCTTCTATTTGGGTTTCATTCTAAGCACCTTTGTTCAGTCTGGCCCGTTCTCGTCTTTCTATTTGGCCCGACTCCTTTTTCTTGTTATTAATCTTATTTTGTTTATTTAATTTATTTAAGCAATATAGTATCAAAAAAAATGTGTCAAAAAAATCTATTTTATTGTTTATTTACAATTTAATAGTGTCCAAGATGTCCAAAAGTCCAAAAATACAAAAAATGATAATACTAAAAATACCAAAAATACAAATCCGAAAATAAATAAAAATAAGAACAGCAATAGCAGTCCTTGGGCCTGTTCTTGCTGAGCAAGTTCCCCCAAGAGGTCCAAATACCTGAAAAAGGAAAGAAATGGAGAAGGATCAGCAACAACCCTAATTTCTTTACCTATATAAGCAAGCTGAATACAGAGAAATAACGGACAGGGAAAATTGAGAAGAATCAGAGTAAAAGATTAGTGTTTCACGCCGGAACCCTAATCGCAAAACGGCAAAAATTCAGAAACAGAAGCAAGAGCTGTAGTAGCAGTAAGAAGGTTTAGCAAAATTCAGAACAGAAGGCAGCAGCAGTAATAGGCAGTAGCAGCAAGAAAAATTACTAGTAAACAGCAATTGCAGAAGGCAAATATCAGAAGCTGGAGTAAAGGTTGGTTCACCTATAAACTAATATTAGTTTGTTAGTTTTCTAGATTATACTAACATGCCTTTCTTTAGACCCTAAGATTGTTTAAAATAGGATCCCCTTTTGAACATATAATACGTCCAGGAAAATGTAAACAGAATGCATAGATGATGATTTAGGGTTTTAAAAATCCGTTAGGCCTGTAAATATATTAACATAATGAACAAATTAAATTAGGGATTAGGAACATAATAGGTTGAATACTGATACTGTCAATGTATTTATGTCACAAAAAGTTTTCTTTCTAGTTAAAAAATTAGGTTAGAGCAATCTGTCCCCAAAAAAATGATGAAGTTAAGTAACTAGTTTAGTTTTAGAAAATTAGGTTTTTTTAGAACAAACAATAGGCACAAAAAATATAAAAAGAAACTATTATAAAAATAAAAAAGGAAAACTCAGAATTACTCAGAGAAGAATAGGAGGAGGGGAGAACTGAAGAAAACTGTAAAAAAAGAATCTGAACATACCTCCGGCCACCGTAGACGGTGGTCGGGTCGTAGGCCCAAGAGTCGTCGCAAACCTCCCCGTCGTGTTGCAAGACACGTCGTTGTCCCCGGTTGAACCATCGTCGTCGCCGTTGACCGCAAGTCGTCGTCGTTCGCCGTTAGCCAACCGTCACTGTCGTACTCCCTCTCCGTCGTCAGCATCACCAACACTCCGACGACCCAACACAGAAACCAAACCCCCCACAACCGATCCAACCCCTCTCTCTTTCCACCGCACGAGCCACCGTCCTTTCCTCCACCACCGCACCCCAAACAGTCAGCAACGGAACCACACCACATCACCCATGGGAACCAGATCAGAGAGGAAGTGGATCGGTTGAGAGAGAGTGACTCAGTTTGATGTTTACGGCGGAGGAGAGGAAGGCGAGGCTGAGGTTGAGAGAGAGAGAGAGAGGGAGTTGATTCGGAGAGGAGGATGTTGTTGTTTCGGTGAGGAGGAAAAAGCAGGGTTGAGGGTGACGGGTATGGCGCGGCGCCGTGAGAGAGAAGAGAGGATTTAGGGTTGAGAAATTTGGGGGTGGGGGCGCGGCTGAGAGAGAGAAGATGAAGATTAGGGTTGAGGGAAGAGGGAATGCGGCGCGCTGAGAGAGGGGGAGATTCGAATTAGGGTTTCCTCTTCTAATTATTGCTTTATATATGTGTCCTTTTAATTTTATTTTATTTCAGATTGATACCTACACCCCGCGTTGTAATTCATACGCCTCCTCCTCCCAAGCCCATAATTCGTGGGCTCATAAGCACAAAAAACCAGTGGGCTCACTGTTTACACCCCATATTTTATAATACAGCCCTCCTGCCACTTGCATACCATTTTACCATTTCACCCCCTTTTTTTTCTCGTTTTTTTTAATTAATTTAATGTAATTCTCTTCAAGACAAAATAATTTCTCATAAATCAAAAACTTTGTTAATAGTCTTGTGAAGCCTTTGCTTGCAGGATTATTAACAACGAGGTACTAGTGGTGATCACTTGGAGCCTTTGCTCAATTGATCATCGTGAATGCCTAATTTTCCTAAAGATTTTCACTAAATCAAAAACTTTGTTAGTAGTCCTGCGAAGCCTTTGCTTGCATGATTATTAACAATGGAGCGCTAACGGTGGTCACTTGGAGCCTTTGCTCAATTGATCATCATGAAAGCTCAATTTTCACAAATTAAACAAGATAAAAAACAAAAACATTTTTCTACAGAAGAACTACGTAGCTTTGAGTTCTCCATCGCACCAGGAGATACGTAGGAGCGGGTCACATCCCGTCAAGCATAACAAATAAAAATCATTTTCACAATAAGTTTTCAACAATTATTTTCAAAAGAACCTAGAACTACGTCGCCTTTGATTCTCCACCCGGAGATACGTAGGAGCAGGGCCACGCCCCTGTCAAGCGCAAAAATAAATAATTTCTAAATAAAATATACAAACAGATCTCCTTCATTTCAAAAGCAAAAATCTTATTTTCAAAGTAGGGGATTAAGTCGGCCGTACGGCCGGGTTAATCATCGTTTTAAGATAAGTGAACTGTGGTCCCTCAGAGCCCCAGCGCTCCTTCAGCCCCCAGTGGCCCTTCAGAGCCCCAGTGCCCCTTCAGACCCCCAGTGGTCCTTCAACACAGATCACAAAATCCTAAAACCCCTATATTAAAAAATACCAAACACACAAACATTTTCTAACAAGAACTACGTAGCTTTGAATTCTCCATCGCACCGGGAGATACGTAGGAGCGGGCCACGTCCCGTCAAGCACTTTTTTTCCTAAAAACCTTTTTTCCCCCTTTCTCTCCAAAAATAAAAAATTTATTATTTTCTTTAATTCATTTTCAATAAGAAATAAAGAGGCAAATTTGATATTTTTCAAATCAACATATTAAAACCACACACTTAATTAAAGGTTCCCTCTCAGTAGAGAGGACGTGTGAGGTGCTAACACCTTCCCCGCACGTAACCGACCCCCGAACCCTCTTCTCTAGTTTCGCAAGACCAATCGCTTTCCAAAAAAGGTTTTCCTAATATTTTCCTTAATAAATATTGGTGGCGGCTTCATTGTCTTAAGAAAAGTTGTGAACGAGGAAGGTTCTCCCTCGGGGACTTTTTCGGGCGCAACAGGTGCTAATACCTTCCCCACACATAATCGACCCCCGAACCCAAAATAAAGGTTTTTTTAAATGTTTTTCCTGTTAAATAAATATTGATGGCTAATTCATTGTAAACTTCGAAGAATCCCTCCTTCGAATTTTTCGGTCGCTACAGCTGGCGACTCCACTAGGGATTATTTAAGAGGGTCAAGTCTAATTTAATTAAATGTGTAGATTATTGTTAGTTTTGAACTTTGTTTTACCCTAAGTTCTTATATTTGCATGTCTATTTTATTTATTTCTTTCTTTGCTTTGTTGAACTTTAGGGTAGAAGACCTTTGTACTATTATATCTGTATTTCTTTTGTAGCTTGGGTAGTCTAGGTATTATGCCCATATCACACACATCACTTACACATGTTTATTCACACACTTCAGAGTGGGGCCTTATATCCGAGATCTGAAAACAACCTAGGACGAGTGGAGATTACTAGTGATAGTCATTCTGGATTTATCTGTCTGACTATCATGAAAGTCTCAGCCAGAGTACGCCCTTTTATGGTATCCCACACCTGGTAGCCAGCTATCGTTGTGGATCATATCATGAAGGGGATTTTAGCTCTGGAGACCTTTGTGAGGAAGTGAATGGAGCCACCTGAGAGATTGATCACATAAGCGGCCCTACACCACGACCTATATATAAGACATAACCTGTTTAGGACACAAGGGAATTTCACCTACCCGCTGCATCATTACAGATAATTTTTCTCAAAAATCAAATCATCAAAACCATTTGTTTATTTTTCCTTTTTACATGTATATGGGGTGACATGTAGTTAATACTTTCTCAAAATTGAATCACCAAAAACATCATACAACATCATTATTTCACGAAAAATGATAAAAAAAAATCCTTACAAGCATGTTATTCAACTCATTTAGGTTTGCTGGGAATTGTAAGAGGCTTGACAATTTTGTCATAAGCAAGGCAATTGTGATCAAGCAGTGAAGCAATTCAAACTTTGAACTACCCTATAGTGAAATAGCCTAATCTGACGAGTCTGAGGGAATGTGCGGATTGGTTGCCGCCCATCGAGCGCAGGTCTTTTGATAGAACTTATGGGAAGATTATTATGTTACTACAGTTGGAAGTGCAAACAAATGCCATTGCTGCTTTGAGCCAATTCTATGACTCTTCCTTGAGATGCTTCACCATCAAAAATTTCCATATGTCACCTACTCTGGAAGAATATACACAGATCCTTGGTTTTACTCGACAAGACATTAGGCCCTACCAATATCAGGGGCACTATTTCACAGATGAGAAACTTGCCCCAATGTTAGAAGTCAGCAAAGAAAATTTGAAGCTCCAAAAGAAAAATCGAAATCACATTGCAGGGTTCCCACAAGAATATCTGGAAAGTCGAATGAAGTTCTTCGCCGATGCTAGAAATTGGGGTCCTTTTAAACAAGTGTTAGCTTTGACCATCTTTGACCGTTCTTTTTCCATGCATTGAAAGATATGTGGACATAACAGCTATTGGTGTCTTCCTATCCTTCAAAGATGAAGAAAACCCATCCAACCCAATTCCAGCCATTCTTGCAGACACTTACTGTACTTTCACTCATTATAGTGAGCTAAAGGGGAGGAAGATATCTTGCTGCCTACACGCCTTGTATGTTTGGCTTCTCACCCATGCTTTTGTTAACACAGTTAAAGCGGAGGGCCCAATTGAAGACACTAAGGGGTGTGACGTGAAGACAATGAACACTTGTGAATGGTTGCAAGTGCTAAGGATTCTCCATGAATACATGGTTCGTTGGAACCCATCATGGTGGAAAAATAGGCCTGAAGTTGTTTTTCAATGTAAAAGCTTTCAAAATGTTCCATTCATGGGGACAAGGGGATGCATAAACTACAACCCCTCTCTGACTCTAAGGCAGTTTGGGTACCCTATGCAAAATTCGCCCACCGAAGACATGTTAATCCATTTTTACCTTCATGAGTGAAGCCCAAAAGAGGTTGACATGCTCCGGAGGAGTTCTCTAGCGTGGGATAAGGTTGTCCGCAAAAGACAAGAGTTTACTAAGAGGGGCGGCGATAAGGAACCCACCTTTCGTCAATGGCTCCAAAAAAGGATCCAAGACACCTGATTGTCTTACCAAAGCGCACTACGGGTTGAGGAAGAAGTACTTGAACCTACCCTTCCCACTATCGAAGAGTTAGATGAGCTCAAAATGGCATTGTCAAAAGCTGAAGAAGAAAGGAAAGGCTTACGGGTAGAATTAGAGAAAATGCTTCTAAAAAACCAGTAATTGGAGGAGGAAAACGCAACTAAGTCATTGGCCATTGAAGATAGCAACAAGCGGCTTAAGATTGAAGAAAAGAGAAAACAAGAGGTTCAAAGGTACCTGAGAGGGGCAAAGGAATAGCTAAAGCGATGCAATTTAAAAATAAATCAGGCCATTGATGATGCGCACAAGTGGAGGGTGTTCTGGGAAGAATCAATTATTGCTGAAGAAACCACACAGAGCCTGCTGGTGAAATCAAAGAGAGAGTCTCGGATATTGATAGCTGAATTTGAAGATTAAGTGAAAAGTATTAGGCAGGATAAAGATACAATTGAAGAGATACTCCGAGAATACCAACAAGCCTTGAGGGGAGAGTAGGAAAGATCTGATGAGCTGAAGGACCATATCAGATATCAATAGAAAACCGTGAAGTCTTCATAGAGTTGAAGAATGAAAGCTTGTACAAGAAAGACAAATTCTCAAAGTTGGCATGGCTGGCCAACCAAGCTGTCATGGGTGTCCCAGAACGTTTAAAGAAGGTTGATGTGGCAATGCACCCATTTAACACCCCGATCCAAGTTTGCGAGTTTGTGGAATTTTGCAAGATCCTGATTGCAGAACTTAGGGAGAAAGCTGGTCATACTACTTGTAAAAAAAGAGAGAGGAGTGGAAAAATGAAAGCCATATGTACTTGAGTGAAAGTTAAAAGAGCATTGTACTTTTCCTTTTGAAGTTTTTATTTAAAAAAAAGATGTTGTACTTTCCCCATTAATGAAGTTCGTTTGTTTCACCTATTGATCCTCCTTTCTTGAAAATGTTTGAAACATTAATTTGTGTACTTATGACAAATCAGGAGGCACTTACGATTCTCGGCCTAAAACAATAAGACTCATGCACAGATGCATCACTCATCTTTTCATCCATTCATATACTCATACTGTAACACCCCTTTTCTACCCGTTAATTTAATTGGAAAAAAAAATCAGAGTTTCAAAATTTCTTTTCATCGTAGGGAATGTTACACGTACTCAAATCAAAACATCGTACTTCCAAATAAAATAGTTCAACATCAAATAAGTGCGCAATACGTAGCACGCCCCCAATGGGGAAAAACTCAAACATTATTCATTGTCACCACAACCGTGACATTAATAAACCAACGACACAGCGGAAAGTATCAATAGGGAAAACCATCAAAATAACATATAATAACTAAATAGTCTTAAAAACATCGAGTTCGTTCCCCCCCTGAGTGCTACGTATCAGAGACCCGACTCAAAATTAGTGAAGATACCTATGTCTTCACTCGTGATCACCTGCACGTTACCGCATGGGGGTAACATTCAAACAGAATGGTGAGTCCAATTCAATCCATATAATAAATCACATGATAAGCAATAAGTCGAAGTCATAGCACTAGAGTAATCACATCACAATCAACAATCACGTCATTACAACAGCTCATCACCATGTCATGTAAGTATATGAAATGCAACCCACTCGCGGGCATATGCATGAGGTACCTTTTCACAAACGTCGCTTAGCCTTTTGGGCCTCATCGTCACTTAGCCTTTTGGGCCTCAAACGTCACTGGGTTTATGCATATGGGATGCATGAGACACTATAACATGCACCACGCACAAACACACAATCACGGTCAACTATGTGACCCGTCACTTACCAATTTGCCAAATAAGAGGCACAGCACCTGTCAATTCACAATTACACACAACAACATCACTTAGCCTTTTTGGGCCTTATCGTCACTTAGCCTTTCGGGCCTCAACGTCACTTATTTTCATTGTCACTTATTCATAAAACATCATCAGTTCAAAGCAATAGCCACTGAGGGTAAAAACGTCATTTACTAGCCACCAAGGGCATCATCGTCATTTACACATCATTATCAACAACATTGGCCACTAAGGGCAAAAAGGTCATTTAACTAGCCACTAAGGGCATCATCGTCAAAATCATCGCTTTTGACACTAAAACGTTAAAACTGTGGTCATACGCAAAGGGGAATTTTTAAAGGCACCAAAACGATCTTTCAATGTCACAACAACGACCACCGGGGACAGCCACTTGGGGCGCCCAGTAACCTTCAGAAATTATAATTTTTTATTTTTAAAAATGGAACACACAGATAGACAACTGAAAAAGCTTCCCAACACTTTTTGAAACGTTCAAAACGGATGCCCGAGTCAAAAGATATAGCGAAAACAGTTTTCATAAAAAAATTGGGAACATCCTGAAAAATGGCGCCCTGGGCGCCCAGCGCCTGGCACCTAGCGCCCAGCGCCCAGCAACACGAAACACACACACGCACTGGCGCCCAGCGCCTGGCGCCCAGCGCCCAGCGCAACACACACACACGCACTGGCGCCCAGCGCCCAGCGCAACACACACACACACGCACTGGCGCCCAGCGCCCAGCGCCTGGAGCCCAGCGCCCAGCGCAACACACACACACACGCATTGGCGCCCAGCGCCCAGCGCGTGGCGCCCAGCGCGTGGCGCCCAGCGCGTGGCGCCCAGCGCCCAGCGCAACACACACACACAGGGAGCTTGGCGCCCATGGCGCCCTGCTACAGTAACTTCAGCATTTTTTTCAAATTTTTACATGATCAATCACATCACCAAATTACAACAACTCATGAGCACATATAGAATCATCAAAATCATCCACCAAACATCAAAATTCAGCAACATCACAAGCACACACATGGCGCCCTAGGCGCCCAAACACTAACAACGGATCTTTGAGCAACGAATTCATCAAACAACATGCTAATCGTAACAACAACAAGGAATCACGCATAATTCATACTCATGGATTAGATCTAAGCTATCCTTACTTAAAACCTATCACAGGACCTATTATATAAATTGATAGGACATCCCCTTACCTTGGATTCGAAGAGTAGAAGCCCTAGAGACAGTCACCACCAGAACCTCAGCAACAAAATCACGTTCCTCTTTTCTCCTTGGGTTTCGCGGCCTTCTTCTCCTCTTTCTCTTCTCTCCACGGCGCCTCTCTCTATTCCTCTCACAAATTCGCAAATGATGGAACAAAACCCTAACTCCACATGACCTAGTGTATTCGCATATCACTTAGATCATGGGCTTGGGCTTTTCACCTAAGCCCAAGTCTAGCTAATTGGCGCCTTCATCTCCTAATACCACCTACACCATTTTAATATAATTTCTAATAATTAAATTATATCCAATTAATTAATTTAAATTCCTAAATACTTAATTAAATAAATTAATTAAATATTTAGGGTGTTACACATACCATGTATCCCATCAACAGAGTAAAGGACAAGCTGGTGTGGCAACATCGTTACTGGACTCGTTCTCATGCTAGAAATATGGAAGCAAATCAGGACAATCCACATCAGGATGACCCAAATCAGGACAATCCACATCAGGAAAACCCAAACCAATGGCCTCCCTACGGACTTTCGCAAGGTTACACACCTCCGGCAGCCGATGGCAACTCAGAAGATGGTCCCTCGGGAGTCGTGGCTAAAAACAATCTCCACCGACGGGTCACTATGGTAATCTGGGGGCACCACAGATTCAAATCCCGAGCCCTGTCGTCGCGCTACAAAGATTCCCACTTTGCTACACTCCACCGCTGACAGATGATCCTCAAACTCATGGATCCAACCCCAGGAACCCTACTCATTCACATATCCCAAATGTGAACCTAGCCATAGTTCTGATGATTCATCCTTACTATGGTATGAGTGGGCTCCGTTAAAGTTACCCTATGGAGAACCATCAAGCCAATGACAAGTTCCAAATGCAGGAGGAACGGTTGAGAGCAATTGAAGGATCCAATATTGGGGTGAGAGATGCTTATGACTTGTGCCTCGTCCCTAATGTGGTCATTCCCACCAAATTCAAGGTGCAAGACTTCGACAAATACAGAGGGTCAACCTGCCCCGTGAGCTACCTAACTATGTATTGTAGGAAGATGGCTGCGTTTGCTCATGACGACAAACTGCTCATTCACTACTTCCAGGACAATATAGCTGGGGCAGCTTCAAGCTGGTATATGCAGCTAGAGCGTACCCATATCAGGTGCTGGAAAGATCTAGGTGATGCTTTCCTAAAGCAATACAAATACAACATCGATATGGCTCCCGATACGACACAACATCAGAGCATGACAAAAAGAGATAATGAGTCCTTCAAGGAATATGCCCAACGCTTGAGAGGGTTGGCGGCACAGGTAGTACTACCTTTATTGGAAAAGGAGATTGTATCCATGTTCATGGATACTCTTTAATCGCCTTTCTACGACAGGTTGATAGGGAGCGTGACTTCAAGCTTCTCGGATATGATTGTCATAGGGGAAAGATTAGAGAACGGATGGAGAAATGGGAAGATTGCCCATAATTTCGCTGGAACCAGTAATCAAAAAAAGCTCTTCTCAGGATTCCCTAAAAAGAAGGAAGGAGAAGCCAACGCCATCTCCGGATCCGGAAAGCCTCCCTATAACAATCCCCGACAAACCTTCCAAATCCCTACTCAAACACCACTAGCCTCACCTCACAAAGTCAACCCAAACTATAGACCACAAAACTACCAAGAAACAAAGCCTATCAATTTTGACCCAATACCCATGTCATAGACAGACCTGTTCAACCACCTCATCAGTCACAACCTGATCACTCCCCGTCCAATGAGACCACTTCAACCTCCTTTCCCTAGGCGTTACGACCCGGATGCTACCTATGGATTCCACGCTGGGGCATTTGGCCATTCAACAGAAAATTGCAAGGCATTAAAATATGCGGTGCAAGGCTTGGTTGTGTCTAAATGGTTAAATTTCGAAGAAGATGGTCCGAATGTTGCCACTAACCCTCTATCGGGGCACGGGAAACCCTCCGTTAATGCCATTGGATATTTCGAGGGACAATTCTTGATCAGAAAGGTGGAGGACATTGTAACACCTCTAGACCTCATCCATGCTGACATGTGTCACTTCGAAATCATTATGAAGGGGTGCGCTGGAAAAGGTTCGTGTGTTAACCCTCATTGTGTCGGGGCATGTGAAGCATTCAAGCTAGTCCTTCAAGACTTACTAGACCGACACATAATACAGGTGGGTCTTCAAAAGAAGGAGGAGGACGTGTTGACTCTCCAGTCAAGCATTGACTAGAGCAAGGATATCCGGAAGCCACTGGAAATCCGTTACAAAAAGGACACGAAACTGACTCTAGCTATTCCTAAACCGATCACTATTCAAGTGCCAACTTCTTCCCCCTTTAAGGACACCAATGCAGTCCCGTGGAATTACAATGTGAAGGTTCAGACCACTCCTGATGTCATTAACATCTAAGAGACCAGTGGGATGGCTCGAAGTGGGCGTATCTATACCCCCGAAGGACTCAGTGGAGAGCAAACAAAAGAAGGGGGAAGAAAGAGCCCGTAAAGGCAAAAGCATAGAACAAGAACCTACTGATAAGAATGTGGGTAAAAGGACACTATCTGAACAAGAAGCTGGTGAATTTTTTAAACTTATGAGACAGAGCGAGTATAAGACATTTGATCAGCTGAACCAGACCCCTGCCAAGATATCTCTGTTGTCATTATTGCTCAGCTCCGAAGCCCATCGTGCAGCATTGATGAAAGTACTCAATGAGGCCCATGTCACTCATGACATCTCATTTGGCCAGTTTGATGGGATCGTTGGAAACCTTGTTGCAAGTAACTACCTCACCTTTACTGATGATGAGATTCCAACTAAAGGGAGGGGACACAACAAAGCCTTACACATATCTGTGAAATGTGTAGATTACTCACTTGCTCGGGTGCTTATTGACAACGGACCGTCCTTCAATGTGTTAAGCAGATAAACCATGGAAAAATTAGATGTGGATTGTTCATACATGAGACCAAGCTCTATATTGGTCAGGGCCTTTGACGGATCGAAAAGGGAAGTCATCGGAGAAATGGAATTTGTAACACCCAGATAAATTCTAACATATAGAATCACCGAAATGCACTAGATGGCATACATCAGAGTAACTTCCTGTTATTGAATTATTGAACACAATTAAAACTATCGATAATAAATATCGAATGGTTCTCTGAACCTCATAAACTTTCTGAAAATGCTTAAGTTCCAAAACTTAAGACTTGTACATAATCCTGGTGTTCAATACTCAAAACATAAGGTAGCGGAAACGATTTTACAACTTAACATCAAAAGTTATACAATCGGAACATAGAAACAATAAACGGGACAAAGGTCTAAAACAGAAAACTAGGTCTTCAATGACTTCAAGAGTCACACCAGCTAACCGTGCTTTATCGCCTTTGCTTTCCCCTGTTTCTCTGTAAAAACCACAAATATGAAGGGTGAGATAAACATTATCTCAGTGAGTTCTATCGAGACCCCTTACTAACTCTAGCGGTTCATTATGCCTTGTTTTGAACTCGTGGTCCTAAAAAGCAACCACGTGGAAATACATTTAGTTCCTGTAACCTTCATGCTCATGGCCCTCCTAAGCGACACATGAAGCATGCAATCTTTGTTCCATGTTTTTAGCATAACACCTCAGTCTACCTATTTTATAGGCACTTCTTTGACTTTGGTGAACCCATCCCGCTATTTCTAGTGGGTGAAACAGTCTTGAGTCTAGGTTTTGGGGCTCATGACTTCCCCTCCCCTAGTATGCTAACCTCTAAGGGTCGTCACCCTTTTTCCTCTTGTATTTATTATACATTATATATCCATGTACCCGCAATGGGCTGTTAGTCATTTCAGTCAAGTACCATGTACCATACCAGTCAAATACTGTAACACCCGTTTCTACCCCTTTCATCTATAACAATTATCAGAGTGCACAAATTATTTATTTATTTTTTTGAAACGGAATGCTACAATTACTTCAAAAACACGTCAATTGTTTAATTTAAATTAAAAACATTACGCGGCATCATGGGCGGCCATTACTCAAAAATATGGTTACAACTTTAAATTAAAATCCAACAAGTCATACAAGACAAATCACTATCTAATAAGACGCCCCCCAGGTGCTACGTATCAGAGCGACTCGAACTCAAGGGAATGAAGGTCAAAGCCTTCAAGTACGGTTACCTGTAAAGTAAAATCAACAAAAGGGGTGAGTCTCAAACCCCATAATAAAGTACATAAGGAGTAGTATATACAGATACAGGACTACATCGAGACACAGCAATATTCACTTTAATCACCAGTTCAGCACCAACTAAATATTCACCAAATAAATAATCACCAAGTAATCACCAAAATAATTAATCACCAAAACATTCACCAAACGTATGTTTAATGTATGAGATGCAACCCAAAACTCCACTGGGCATATGCATGTGGATCCATTCACCAAAAATGAGCCTTGAGGGCATTCACCAAAATTTATAATAAGGCCGAAGCCCGAGGCCGAAGCCTATTCACCAAAATCATGCATATGATTATGCGACACCATGACAATGCATCACACACCAGAATAACCAAATAAATAATGGCATAGCATATTCACCAACAGTCGTTTATTCACCAACACCCAAAAGGGGATTACAGACCCCATTCACCAATAATAATATACACCATATATATATATATTTGCATACCACAATATTACACAGCACATTATTTTCACCGTGACAACACCATTAAAAATTACAAGGAACAGCACCTTAGTCTCATGAAGAACACCAACATTTTATTTAAGAGGAACAGTAACGATTTCCAATCCAAACAACAACTAGTACGCAGTCACTTGGGACTTTCAGAAACGGCCGGGGAAAAATATTAAATTTTGGTTTGGCTTGGACAAACAGATAGATAATAAAATAAGCGTCGTAACGCACTTTGAACCACCAAAAACGGACACCCGAGTCAAAAGTTACGTTAAAAACAAATTTAGGAAAAATTAGGCAACACTGCTGGAAACTGGCGCCTTAGGCGCCCAGCGCCCAGGCAACACACGCACACGCCCAGCGCGCAACACAGGCGCCCAGCGCCAGGCGCGCGCCACACACACACGCACGCGAACAGGCGCCCAGCGCCCAGCGTGCAACACACACACGCACAGCAGGCGCCAGCGCCCAGGCGCGCGCCACACTTGCCCAGCACACACACACAGCGCCTTGGCGCCCAGCACAGGCACCTGGCGCCCAGCACAGGCACCTGGCGCCCAGCACACTATCAAAACCAGATTTTCATATAAATTCAGCCCAAACATCATTTCTTCTCAATTTTAAAACATCACTTCTTCTCAAATAAAAACATCATTTCTCCTCAAATAAAAACATCATTTCTTCTCAAATAAAAACATCATTTCTTCTCAAATAAAAACATCATTTCTTCTCAAATAAAAACATCATTTCTTCTCAAATAAAAACATCATTTCTTCTCAATTAAAAACATCATTTCTTCTCAAATAAAAACATCATTTCTCCTCAAATAAAAACATCATTTCTTCTCAAATAAAAACATCATTTCTTCTCAAATAAAAACATCATTTCTTCTCAAATAAAAACATCATTTCTTCTCAAATAAAAACATCATTTCTTCTCAATTAAAAACATCATTTCTTCTCAAATAAAAACATCATTTCTTCTCAATTAAAAACATCAAAATATCAAAGCACACAACATAACATAAAATGCACTTAGCACATGGCACACCAACACAACACAACATACACTTAGCCAAAACACAACAATTTGGCACGGGGCGCCTAACACAAGGGCGCCTACTTCCATGACCAAAATTCCGACAACATCAATACTTAGCGCGGGGCACCCCACTCAAGGGCGCCTAATTCCGCACCTAGACAACAATTTCCAGCAACAATAAAAAATACCACAATGGCGCCTTATGCGCCTATAACACCCAAAACATCAATTCATCAACAACAACACATGAGTACCAAGTGCTCAATCATCATCAACTATTTCAAACACCACAAAATTACTCCAAACTCAATTAATTAAGCCCAACATTATCATTTATACATTTATTCGAGCACTTAGTACGCAATTCGAAATTCATCTTACAAAGCAACAATTCGCATATCATCACAATGAGCAACAACAATAACAACAACATATTCATATATCATAAACAACATAGAAATCAATATAAACAGGACATAGGACCTAACCCCTACATACATCCCATTATGTTCCCTATTATAAGGCAAGACCCACCCTTACCTTAGTTTCACCGAAGACGGAGACCCCTCCACGTGCACACCGAGTAACCACAGCAACTGAGCTCCTCTCCTCCTCCTTGGGGTTTGCGCCTCTCTCTTCTCCTCTCCTCTCCCTTGCGCTATTTTTCTTCTCTTTTTCTTTCTCTCCTTTGCGTTTCTTTCTTTCTTTCTCACGCTCTCTCCTTTCTCTCCTCTCACTCACGCTTTCTTTTCTTTTTTCACAAATGAGGCTCCACTTCACTAACCTAGCGCCTAACAGCTCAAGTCTACGGGCTTGGGCTTGGCGCACTGGGCCAATCATAACACCTCCGAAATACCAACACCACCCCCTTCAGATAAATAAAATAATATAATAATAACTAAAACCACCCAATATTATTATTATTATCATCATCATTATTATTATTATTATTATCATTATTATTATTATTATTTCTATCACCAACTCCTATTTAATTAATTAATTAAATACTAAATAACTATTTAATTTATTTCGGGGTGTTACAACTCTCCCCCACTTAGATTATTTTCGTCCTCGAAAATTCGCGTCAACATCTCCCTAACTCACCGGCTGGCTACGACAATTGACATCCTCACGGTTATACTCTAACTAGTCCGTACCCACGTTTACAATTAATTCACCCAAGACAAACAACAAAACTCGCAACAAGGTCTCTGTCGAAGATCGACAAAGGACACAAAGAACACACCAGGCAACATAAGACCAATCAGAGATGACAACACAAGACTTAAACATTCACAACATTCAGCAGTATTAAAACAATAAGCAGCATCGGTATCGACCATAGGTTTAGCGGAAAACTTTAACGAAACACATACCTCCGAAACGATCATCATTCTTCAGAAGACTCGGTGCCCACCAAGGCAAACACCCTCCCACTAGACTTCTCTTTCTTCGGCTTGGAACACTTAGTACTAATATGTCCCATCTCCCCACAGTTGTAGCAAACGACGTCTCTCTTCTCGCACTTAGCAGCTACGTGGCCTTCCTTGCCACACTTGAAACACTTGAAGGCCATGCAATCGGGACTCTTATGTCCCGGCTTTCCACACTTGTGACACACAATGCCCGCAGTAGCGTCTCCCCCACTTGGCTTCCTGCCCGAACTCTCCTCTCCCTTTCCTTTACCACCTGAAACATCATAGGGCTTCCCCCTAAACTGAGAATTTCTCTTCTCCTTCACAGCCTTGTAAGCAGCAGAACTGTCTTCCTCATAGATCCTACACTTATCAACCAATCTAGCGAAGACCCGAACCTCTTGATATCCAATTGCTTTCTTTATATCAGGACGTAGACCACTCTCGAACTTGACACATTTTGAAAATTCAGAATTGGCATCATTAGCATAATAAGGACAGAATTGGGCCAGCTCCTCAAACTTGGCGGCATAATCAGCCACAGTCTTGTCTCCCTGCTTCAGCTCTAAAAACTCCACTTCCTTCTTGGCTCGCACATCCTCAGGGTAGTACTTTCTCTTAAACTCTCTTGTGAAAACCTCCCAAGTCACTTCCTCACCAGCATTCTCCAATCTTCGCAGCATTCCCAACCACCAGTCGTCAGCTTCCTCTGCTAGCATATGAGTCCCAAACTTCACTTTCTGAGCTGGAGTACACTCCATGACACGAAAGACCCGCTCTATCTCCTTCAGCCATGACAACGCTCCATCCGGGTTGTACCGACCCTTAAAGGTGGGTGGGTTCTCTCTCTGGAATGTAGCCAAATTGCGCGTCCCGTCATTAACAGCACCGGGTATATTACCCATCACCCCGGCTATAGCCTGCAAGGCAGCAGCAATTGCAGCATCGTCCCGTCTGGCCATTCTAGCACTGCAACAGAAAACAGAATTCAGAAACGAGTAACAAACTCAATGTTACTCAACACGACGACTCGACTACCGGCCGGACGGACCGAACTGCTCTGATACCACTTTGTAACACCCGTTTCTACCCCTTTCATCTATAACAATTATCAGAGTGCACAAATTATTTATTTATTTTTTTGAAACGGAATGCTACAATTACTTCAAAAACACGTCAATTGTTTAATTTAAATTAAAAACATTACGCGGCATCATGGGCGGCCATTACTCAAAAATATGGTTACAACTTTAAATTAAAATCCAACAAGTCATACAAGACAAATCACTATCTAATAAGACGCCCCCCAGGTGCTACGTATCAGAGCGACTCGAACTCAAGGGAATGAAGGTCAAAGCCTTCAAGTACGGTTACCTGTAAAGTAAAATCAACAAAAGGGGTGAGTCTCAAACCCCATAATAAAGTACATAAGGAGTAGTATATACAGATACAGGACTACATCGAGACACAGCAATATTCACTTTAATCACCAGTTCAGCACCAACTAAATATTCACCAAATAAATAATCACCAAGTAATCACCAAAATAATTAATCACCAAAACATTCACCAAACGTATGTTTAATGTATGAGATGCAACCCAAAACTCCACTGGGCATATGCATGTGGATCCATTCACCAAAAATGAGCCTTGAGGGCATTCACCAAAATTTATAATAAGGCCGAAGCCCGAGGCCGAAGCCTATTCACCAAAATCATGCATATGATTATGCGACACCATGACAATGCATCACACACCAGAATAACCAAATAAATAATGGCATAGCATATTCACCAACAGTCGTTTATTCACCAACACCCAAAAGGGGATTACAGACCCCATTCACCAATAATAATATACACCATATATATATATATATTTGCATACCACAATATTACACAGCACATTATTTTCACCGTGACAACACCATTAAAAATTACAAGGAACAGCACCTTAGTCTCATGAAGAACACCAACATTTTATTTAAGAGGAACAGTAACGATTTCCAATCCAAACAACAACTAGTACGCAGTCACTTGGGACTTTCAGAAACGGCCGGGGAAAAATATTAAATTTTGGTTTGGCTTGGACAAACAGATAGATAATAAAATAAGCGTCGTAACGCACTTTGAACCACCAAAAACGGACACCCGAGTCAAAAGTTACGTTAAAAACAAATTTAGGAAAAATTAGGCAACACTGCTGGAAACTGGCGCCTTAGGCGCCCAGCGCCCAGGCAACACACGCACACGCCCAGCGCGCAACACAGGCGCCCAGCGCCAGGCGCGCGCCACACACACACGCACGCGAACAGGCGCCCAGCGCCCAGCGTGCAACACACACACGCACAGCAGGCGCCAGCGCCCAGGCGCGCGCCACACTTGCCCAGCACACACACACAGCGCCTTGGCGCCCAGCACAGGCACCTGGCGCCCAGCACAGGCACCTGGCGCCCAGCACACTATCAAAACCAGATTTTCATATAAATTCAGCCCAAACATCATTTCTTCTCAATTTTAAAACATCACTTCTTCTCAAATAAAAACATCATTTCTCCTCAAATAAAAACATCATTTCTTCTCAAATAAAAACATCATTTCTTCTCAAATAAAAACATCATTTCTTCTCAAATAAAAACATCATTTCTTCTCAAATAAAAACATCATTTCTTCTCAATTAAAAACATCATTTCTTCTCAAATAAAAACATCATTTCTCCTCAAATAAAAACATCATTTCTTCTCAAATAAAAACATCATTTCTTCTCAAATAAAAACATCATTTCTTCTCAAATAAAAACATCATTTCTTCTCAAATAAAAACATCATTTCTTCTCAATTAAAAACATCATTTCTTCTCAAATAAAAACATCATTTCTTCTCAATTAAAAACATCAAAATATCAAAGCACACAACATAACATAAAATGCACTTAGCACATGGCACACCAACACAACACAACATACACTTAGCCAAAACACAACAATTTGGCACGGGGCGCCTAACACAAGGGCGCCTACTTCCATGACCAAAATTCCGACAACATCAATACTTAGCGCGGGGCACCCCACTCAAGGGCGCCTAATTCCGCACCTAGACAACAATTTCCAGCAACAATAAAAAATACCACAATGGCGCCTTATGCGCCTATAACACCCAAAACATCAATTCATCAACAACAACACATGAGTACCAAGTGCTCAATCATCATCAACTATTTCAAACACCACAAAATTACTCCAAACTCAATTAATTAAGCCCAACATTATCATTTATACATTTATTCGAGCACTTAGTACGCAATTCGAAATTCATCTTACAAAGCAACAATTCGCATATCATCACAATGAGCAACAACAATAACAACAACATATTCATATATCATAAACAACATAGAAATCAATATAAACAGGACATAGGACCTAACCCCTACATACATCCCATTATGTTCCCTATTATAAGGCAAGACCCACCCTTACCTTAGTTTCACCGAAGACGGAGACCCCTCCACGTGCACACCGAGTAACCACAGCAACTGAGCTCCTCTCCTCCTCCTTGGGGTTTGCGCCTCTCTCTTCTCCTCTCCTCTCCCTTGCGCTATTTTTCTTCTCTTTTTCTTTCTCTCCTTTGCGTTTCTTTCTTTCTTTCTCACGCTCTCTCCTTTCTCTCCTCTCACTCACGCTTTCTTTTCTTTTTTCACAAATGAGGCTCCACTTCACTAACCTAGCGCCTAACAGCTCAAGTCTACGGGCTTGGGCTTGGCGCACTGGGCCAATCATAACACCTCCAAAATACCAACACCACCCCCTTCAGATAAATAAAATAATATAATAATAACTAAAACCACCCAATATTATTATTATTATCATCATCATTATTATTATTATTATTATCATTATTATTATTATTATTTCTATCACCAACTCCTATTTAATTAATTAATTAAATACTAAATAACTATTTAATTTATTTCGGGGTGTTACAAATACAGTGTATAATATCAGTCAAATGCCGTGTATTATTATCATTCTTGACATATGCACTCTCGCGTTCTCTAAGTGCGGTTTTCCATTTTATTCATAACACACAAACTTTCTATCGAACATGTTCAATCTCATACCATTGTTACCTTTACATTGTTGTGGAACCTTGGGGAATGGATTAGAAGAGGATTGGAATCATTTGGAATGGATAAAAAGGTACTTTGAAATTGAAGGTCAGAAGTTCTCACACGACCCGTGCGTGTAGGCGCACGACCCGTGCGTGGTTGAACAGTTTGTAGAAAATTTCCAGGAAGATACGGACGACCCGTGCGACTAAGCGCACGATCCGTGCGTTATCCACTAAAATTGTAGAAAGTTTCAGAGACATACGCACGACCCGTGCAACTAGGCGCACGATCCGTGCGTGTTTTAAAAATCCAGTTCCTGTCGTATCAGATGGAGGCACACGACCCGTGCTCGTAGGCACACGATCCGTGCGTCTCTATCAGTTTTCCAGAAAATAGGTTTTTCATGAGTAAATCCGTTCCATTCCGATTCCCATTTCCCTTCTGTTGCGCCCCGAAAAATCCGGTTTGGACTTCTCGATGTACAACGTGGGAAAAGTTTTGGAGCCGCCACCAATATTTATTTTTAAAGACCAAAACATTGGAAAAAGTCTTTTTGGAAAGGGCGGATGGTCTTTCGAAAACACAGAGATGTAGGTTCGGGGGTCGGTTAGGTACGGGGAAGGTATTAGCACCCCGCACCTCCTTTCTACCGAAAGGGAACCATTAACTTTGGTGTGTGGCTTAGAAAAAGTTGACTTGAAATGATTTTTGTTCTACTTCCTTTCTTTTTATTTCGTTTGAGAAACGGTTTTATTGAGAAGAAAAATATTTTTGGTATCTTTGAAAAGCGGAACAAAACAAAGATTTTTAAAAGGGTGCTTGACGGGTTATGACCCGCTCCTACGTACCCTCTCTGGAAGTGGGATCAAAGCTACGTAGTTCTAGTCTTTTGGTTTTGAAAGCGTTTTTTGAGTTTTTGAAATAAGACTCAAGTGTTCACGAATACCAAACAAGCAATGGCTTCGAGTGGCGTTCATTACTAACTCGAAAGGAAAGAGTCGAAACCGGTAATCAAACAAGCAAAGGCTTCGAGTGATTACAAGTAACAACGTTTTATTATCTTTTTGAAATCATTTTGAAAAAAGGGCGAGCATCGGTAATAATTATCACCAATAGCTCGTGTTGTTTTTGAAATTGGAATTTTGTTTGTGTTTAGTTAAGGTGTGGGAGCTTTCATAATAGTCAAACAAGCAAAGGCTTCGAGTGACTACCACTAATAACTCCTCATTAGCGATCAAACAAGCAAAGGCTTTGAGTGATGGCTAATGATTTATTTAAGAAAAATGCTTTAGGTTTTTTTTTATTTGGAAAAAACATTTGACTCTTGATTTGAAACAACTTAAGAAAAAGAATTTGATTTGGAAAAGGGGTTTTGGAAAACAAGTGGGACATTTCAATCAACATACCAATCCCTAGCCAATATACAAATCATTACAATTCATGCAAGCATTACAAATCCAAGAGACAAGCAATATGCATAAATATGTAATGGTCAAAATTAATTACAAGTTGCCATAAGAAATGGTCACGCAAAGGTGAAGCATTAATCAATTGCAAAAGGGTAGTTCATTGAATCATTTAATGATCAACAATAAAAGCACAAGAGTTAAGTTTCTTTTGGTAATCCTTGACACTTATTAACAATGCACAAAGGCATAAGTGTCTAGTCATTTTACCAAATTTTTTTAATGCAAAAATATATGCAAGAGTTGAATCCCTTTAAAGTAATCCTCAACACTTGGAAAATGCACTAGGCATAAGTGTCAAGTCATATTACTAAATCATCAACAAGAGATAAATGATTGATCCTGAAGTAAGGTATAAAAATGAAATGTTGAGTCACTTTAGGGAATCTCCAACACTTGGGATATGCACTAGGCATAAGGGTTAGATCATATCACCTAATCATCAACAAAGTATGCAAAGGAAAAATGTTTTTGAGTTTTGGTAAAAAGTAAAAATGTTTTTTTTATCTTTTGGTAAAAATCAAAGTAAAAGTGAAAAATAACTAAACACAATCACACCATCTTATTTTACTCAAATGAGATCAAAGTGATAAAATTTGAAGCACAAAATATACCAAAAAAGTGGCCCTTGGCCGAATGCTATATGCTCAAATCCTCATCAAAATTTCATGCCAAAGCTTACACATTAGCTCACAACCAATTGTGCACCCAACAATATTTTGCAACAAGTGATATAACCCTAGCATGAACCACATGCAAAACTCAAATTCAATCATTTGTAAACCACAATCAAGACCCAAACATCATACATTCACAAGAGAATAACAAGAATTTACCAAAACCTAGCTAATTCAAGCCAAACCCTAGACTACTACATGCAATTTAACAAGGTAAACTCATTAAAATCAACACGATTCATTATGGGATCATGATTCAAATTGCAAACAATTAACACAAGTGCAAACCCTACCAATTGGGGGCTCAAAACAGAGGCATATCCATCATTTAAAGATTCAAACAACTCATTTCCAAATTATTCAACACATATATAAAAAGTAAGCAAAAATCAAGAGATGCACTAGGAAACCCTAGCTAACCCGAAGCTATACATACCCCAAATCCACAAATTTCTTCATCAAACTCCAACCAATCACATGAATACATGAAGAACAACATTTAATAAGCAAAACCCCAAAATTTTAGCTCAAGGCCGAAGCCATTTTTTTTTTACCCAAAAACAAATTTTAAAACCCTAAAATCAACAAATATGCATAGTTCATCTTAAATCCATAAAATCAAACATGATCAAGCATGCATTTCACAAGATTCAAACATATATCATGATGGAAATGAGATGAACAACATAAATAAAGCATGGGTCTACATTTTGGAGCAAAGGTTTAGAAGCTCACCCCAAAATCAAGCTAGAAACTAGTGTAGGAGAAAGAGAGAAGAACAAATCAACCAAGAACTTCAAGCTTCCTCTTTAACCACTTTGTGAGCTTCAGAAACTAACCCTTCTCTTGTTCAAATCACAAAAATGAAGTGTGCAATGGAAAGATATGATGAAATGGAGTGAGGATTTTGTGTTATCTTTAGGTTTGGAGTGCTTTTTGGTGAAGAAATGGAGGAAGGAAGTAAGAAATGGCTATGGAGGTTGAGAGGGATGAATGGAGGCGTGAATGAGAGGAATCCAAGGAGAGTATTCTGATCTAGGTTAGAAAATGAGAGTGTCCCTTAGCCTCTCCAATTTTGGGCTTTTATGTGAAGGCCATTTTAAGGGTATTTGTGACATTGTGCTTTTGCAAACCACTAAGATTTGAGATAGAATTTTGAATGGATGGTTTGGATTGCAATGCACAAGGATTAGGGGCATTCAAGAAGCACAAATGAGCTGGTTATGAAGGAGTACACACGGTTTTGGGGGTGGTTTTGGAGAGCAAAAATTGTTGAGGGCATTTGGGTCTTTTTACATTGAGTTATAGCCTAGGATTTGATCAAGAATTTTAATCAATGGCTATGGATCATTTCACAAGGATCATGGGTATGAGAAAACACAAAATGTGGGCTGATATTGAGCTGAAATTCGCAGCACCTAGGAAAGAGAGTGAGTGGAATTGCAACTTGTACTATTGTACTACACTTGACCTTTCAAAATTCAAAGGAATATTGATCAGTGTTATCAGACCCGGACCGGCCATCGACCCGGTCAAGGCACCGGGTCACTAGACCCGGGGTCGGACCGCGGGTCTCTAGTCGGACCGGCATGACCCGGTCTATATTAAATAAATTCAAAAAATTATAATATATACTAAGAAAGTATACATTTATTAATATAGAAATTTTATTATAATTTTATTTATAATTATACATTTACTAACATGTTTATGAGTGTTGAACTTGAATCAATTTGTCAAAAAAATGTGTGTTTAATCAAAACTATTAATGAAAGAACGTGCAAAAAAAATTAACATATCCGGAATTGATTATATTTAATGAATGCGGGACTGTATCAACAAATAATAGATAGCTTAGTGGTTAAAAAGTTGAAATGTTGAATACTAGGGAGGGGGTTCGAACCCCACCCAAGCCTTTTTTGTGAAAACATGCAAAATTTATAAATGGTTCATCTTAAAAACAAAAAAAAAAAAAAAGGATCAACCGGTCCGACCCGGATTTTCACCGGTCCGACCCGAATTTTCCACCGGTCCAATGACGTCATCACCGGGCCAACTGCAGATCCGGTCCTGCACGCTGCCCGGCCCGAGAAGACCACCGGGTCCCGGTCCGACCGGCCGGTCCGGTCCGGTTCTGATAACTATGATATTGATTATTCCTTTCAAGATAATTCTTCTAAATTCTTGCCATTTTGGGCCATGTCCCATGATTCAATGATTGGGCTCTGAATTTTATGATCTCACCAATCCCAAAATTGATTTGTTGACCCCACTCCAAAGGAAATGACCATTTTACCCTTTTTTTCAAAAACCGAATTTCATGCCAAAAATATTCCCATGATGCACAAAAAATACACAACTCCACTCACTTGGACTCACATAAATTCCTCAAGAGATGCATAATGGTTTTTACTGAGAAATTATTTATTTTAGTGAAATGACCAAAATGCCCTTTTGGTCCCAAAAACCCTAATTTTGCTCCAAACTTCATTTCCACTCTAACAATGATCCTGAGACCCTTTGGATGACTCTAAAACTCTAGAAATGCATCCATGATGAGAAAATAAGTCTTATTTGGCGAAATTACCAAAATACCCTTTGAACTAGGAAAAACCCTAGAAACCCTAGAAATGCTCTAAAGTGCTCTAAAATGCCATGCAATGCTTTTCTAACCCTAAAATGCATTCTGAAACTTCTAAGATGCAAGCATGATGCTCTTCCTAACCTCTAGGATGAATGCTAAGACTTGATTTATTTTTGATTGAAAATTAGGGTTTTGACCTAAGCCGGACAAAATTGGGGTATGACACCTTCCGATCGAGACCCAAACTTAAACACGCATTAGAACAATATATTATAGCAAGCATAGTCAATCCAATCCAGCACATTTCAACAATTAGACACATCACTTATCGTTTGAAATCACTGTTTTAGAAAACGGTTTTCGAAAGGGTGGAGACTCAGAAAACACACACAATCCCTAAGCGAGTTATAGAACTCACCCGAAGTGATGATAATCACAAACAATCACGGCAACAACTTGACTTCAATGAGAACCGAAATTACACGAACCGACTCCGTACTCGTCTAGTCACTTCCGAAATCGAACCCAAAGCTATACCAGCTGCCAAACCTTCTCTTATTGCTTTAGAACTATCATGAGGGTCCTGGGCTTGTCTAATTTCGTCCCCAACCCAACATGCAAACTACATCCAGCTACTAGACTCCATTGTTATGAACTTTGAGCTTTGGAGTGTGAAAATGGTGGATTGAGAAGGAGAAGGAGATAGGTTGCAATAGTAGTATCAATGGATGGAGAATGAAAAACTGAGTTTAATGGTGGAGGGAAATATGACATGCATCAGCTTTTGGTTCCTCTCTTCTTCCTCCCCCCCTCTCTCGAGCTCTCTCCCTCTCTCTCAAGCCCCCTCTCTTCTATTCTTTCTTTTTGCTGAAACTGAAAAATGATGTGGTGTTGTGGTGTGTTCAGCTGGCCTTTAATAAAAAGGGTTGCAAAGACCAATATACCCCTACTCTCTAATATTCTCTTAACACCACACTAATCCCATGACTCACTAACTTAACATAATATTTCAATTATGCACAACATTAATTTATTCATTCCAACATCACATAATTAATGCAACTAATCAACTTAACCTCTTGCTAATTTAATTAATCTAATTAGCTAATTAGGGGATGTTACAGAATTACCTGTGCAGGTAGGTCCGGAACTCTTCATAGTGACCTTCCAGATAATGGATATCGCCCCATCCTACAATTGTCTCTTGGGAAGGCCATGGATCCATTCTGCAGGGGCAGTTCCGTCTTCTTTACATCAGAAGCTCAAGTTCATAGTGAACAACAAACTGGTGGTTATTTTTGGTGAAGAAGAAACGCTGGTAAATAGGTCATCTCCCACTCGTTACATCGAGGCTGTTGAGGAGTCTTTTGAGACTGCCTTCCAAGCGTTAGAGATTGCCAATGCGTCCAGTATGCTGAAGCCTAAGCTGTCCAAGACTGCCATGATGGTTGCTAAGGTCATGGTAGGAAAAGGTTACCAAGCCGGAAAGGGCTTGGGAAAGACCGAGTAGGGGATCCTGACACCGATACAACTACAAGAGAACAAAGTTAGACGCGGGTTAAGGTATTGACCTGATCGCACTGACATGATCGCAAAATCAAAGACCGAAGAAAAACATGTTGTCAATCTACAAAAACTCTTTGAACGTTTAAGGAAGTTCAAACTCAGATTAAACCCTGCCAAATGTACTTTCGGTGTAAGATCAGAAAAGCTGTTGGGGTTCATAGTCAGTCAGAGGGGAATAGAAGTGGATCCAGCCAAAGTACGAGCAATATTACAAATGCCAGCGCCTAAAACTGAAAAAGAAGTTCGTGGGTTCCTGGGAAGGTTGAACTACGTCTCCATATTCATATCCAAATTAACATCGACCTGTGAGCCTATCTTCAAAATGCTGTGCAAGAACCAAGAAACAAAGTGGAATGATAATTGCTAAGAAGCCTTTGAAAAGATCAAGAGGTACCTCCAAAATCCACTGATTCTGATGGCACCTGTACAGGGCAGACCTCTCATTCTGTACTTAACAGTGCTAGACAAATCAATGGGTTGTATACTGGGGCAACATGATGAGTCCGGAAGGAAAGAACATGCCATCTACTACCTAAGTAAGAAGTTCACGGAGTGCGAGACAAGATACTCATTGTTGGAAAGAACGTGTTGTGCTTTGGCCTGGGCTGCACATCGTCTGAGGCAGTATATGCTGAGCCACACGACTTGGTTGGTATCTAAAATGGATCCGATCATGTATATCTTTGAAAAACCCACACTCACAGGAAGAATCGTCCGCTGGCAAATGCTATTATCCGAATACGATATTTTGTATGTTACTCAGAAAGCAATCAAAGGCAGTGCTCTGGCCGAATAATTGGCATACCAGTCCATTGAGGATTACCAATCAATGCATTGTGATTTCCCAGATGAATATATAATGGCTTTGTTCGATGAAGGGAATTCTCCGGACAATGAAAGGTGGAGAGTGTCATTCGACGGTGCTCCCAATTGGTACGAGCATGGGGTCGGATATGTATTGATTTCTCCCGATAACCGCTTCATACCATTTACTGCTAGATTGAGCTTCTATTGCACCAACAACATCGCAGAATATGAGGCGTGTATCCTAGGTATCAAAGCGGCCCTTGAATGGAAAGTCAAATTACTCGATGTATATGGGGACTCAGCCTTAGTCATCCATCAGATAAAAGGTGACTGGGAAACCAGGGATTCCAAATTGATCCTTTATCGCGATCACATCCAAAAGATGATTGAACAGTTCGAGGAGATCACTTTCCACCGCCTCCCTCGTGAAGAAAATCAGTTGGCTGACGCCTTAGCAACTTTGTCATCAATGTTCAATATCAATGACAACAAGAGTCTGACAGTCGTCCGAATTCAACATCGAGACCAACCGGCACATCATTGTGTGGCAATCGAAGAGCCTGACAGTAACCCTTGGTATTATGACATCAAGCACTATATCACAAGCAGAGAATACCCTCCTGGTGCCACCGAGATTGATAAGATGACACTTAGGAGGTTGTCGATGGGATTCTTTCTAAATTGGGAAGTGCTTTACAAAAGGAATTACGATATGGTCCTCCTCAGATGTGTAGCAAAAGAAGAAGCTGAAAGAATTATGAAAGATGTCTATGAAGGCTCGTTCGGAACACATTCTAACGGGCACACCATGGCAAGAAAAATCTTAAGGGCCGGCTACTACTGGTTGTCAATGGAGACCGACTTCTTTAACTACGTGAGAAAATGACACAAGTGTCAAGTCTACGCTGATAATATCCATGTGCCACCTGCTTCTGTGAATGTCCTAACAGCACCATGGCCATTCTCAATGTGGGGAATGGATGTCATCGGTCCCATCGAACCTAAGGCATCAAATGGGCATCGCTTCATTCTTGTCGCTATTGATTATTTCACCAAATGGGTCGAGGCCGTTTTTTATGCCAGTGTAACAAAATCAGTGGTTGTCAAGTTCATAAAAAGAGATTTGGTCTGTTGTTACGGCCTTCCGAATAAGATCATCACGGATAATGGGACCAACCTGAACAACAAGATGATGAAAGTGTTGTGTGAAGACTTCAAAATCCAACACCATAATTCCTCCCCATACCGTCCAAAGATGAATGGGGCAGTCGAAGCGGCAAATAAGAACATAAAGAAGATAGTACAAACGATGGTGGTGACCTTCAAGGACTGGCATGAAATGCTGCCTTTCGCTTTGCATGGGTCTCAGACCTCAGTTCGCACGTCAACAGGGGCAACACCATTCTCACTAGTATGTGGGATGGAAGCAGTTCTTCCCATTGAAGTCGAAATACCCTCTCTACGGGTGATAATGGAAACAAAATTTGAAGAGGCAGAATGGGTTCAAGCTCGTCTAGATCAGTTGAACCTCATCGAGGAAAAGAGAATAGTTGCTTTGTGCCATGGGCAGTTGTACCAGCAAAGAATGAAAATCTTGCCCATCCAAAAGGATTCCCGTGGGAAATGGACCCCTAACTATGAAGGACCTTATGTAGTAAAGAAGGCATTCTCTGGAGGAGCCTTAATTCTCACAAAAATGGATGGTGAAGATCTCCCACTCCCGGTAAATTCAGATGCAGTTAAGAAGTGTAACACCCTAAATGATTTAATTAAGTAATTGATTAGATTATTTAAAGTGTTGCATTAATTTTGATTAAATTATAATATAGCATTTTATTTAATTGAAGGGGATGGCATTGGAAATACCGGAACTGCAAGTAATGGCCCAAGAAGCCCAAGCCCATTGGCTTAGGCGCTCTTTAGGCGCTGGGGGGTCTAGGTTTTCGCCTCAGTTGTGCCAAAAGAGAGAAAGAAAACGACGGAGAGGAGAAGAGAAAGAAAAGGGCGATCACAAGCTAAGGAGTTAGGGTTTCGTTCATCTTGATTCTAGGTAAGAGTTCCTAGTCCTTTCTTATTCGATTTTCCTTCTCTTTCAAGTGTTTAAGTTTTCGATTTCCTAACCCTTACTTTTGTTGATCCTTCGTGATGGTCCAAGAGAGAGAGAGAGAGGGCGCGATCGTGAGAGAGGGAAGAAGAAGGAGAAGATTCTTTGTTGCGGTGGTTTGTCGGTGTTTCGGTGGAAAGAGCTCTATTTTCGGCATAATCAAGGTAAGGGGAGTCTCACTCTATAATAGAGAGTATAATAGGTTGTATGTAGATCATAGGGTCTTATTTGATGTTATTTGATAATTGTTTGATTGTTTGGATTGGTTGAAATTGAAGAATTGTATGATGAAATCGATTTCCTATGCTAAGGTTAGGGTTTCATACCTTGAATTTGTGTCTTGATGTGTTCTTAATGTATAAGTGTGAAATTGAAGTTGTTGGTATGAGCATAACATGTTTTATGATTGTTGTTGCGATTTTGATTTGGAAAAAAATTGGGAATTTGATGTATGGTGGGTGTTGGGACGCATGGGGCGCCAAGTGCCTAGGGGAAATGGCGCCCTGTGTACTGTAGCAGTGGGCTTGTGTTGTGTTGTGTATGTTGTTTGCTGCCTGGGCGCCAAGTTGCTGGGAAAATGGCGCCCTGGGCACTGTTCTGGTTGCTGGGTGCGTGTGTGGTCTGTGCAGAGCGCCAATGTGGCTGCCCTGTGGCGCCTGGGGTGGCGCCAAGGTGCTGCCTGTGTTTAGACAAGGCGCACAAAGGGTGTTTTTGGGTAAAAATCAATTTCTAAGCATATTTTCCCGAGCCAAATTTTGTATTCACCTGAGATGAAGAAGATAATGAGATGAAGAAAGATGTGGCACAGTTTGTGTATGCCTGTTTGACTTGCCAGAAGTCAAAGGTTGAGCACCAGAAGCTTGCGGGGTTGATGCAACCTTTAGATGTTCCGGAATGGAAATGGGATAGCATTTCCATGGATTTTGTGACTGGGTTACCAAGAACCGTTCGGGGATTTGATTCTATTTGGGTGATCGTGGATAGGTTGACGAAGTCTGCTCACTTCCTTCCTATCAACATCACGTATCCGGTATCGAGATTGGCCGAGATATATATTCAGGTGATTGTGAAGTTGCATGGTGTCCCGAAGAGTATTGTATCTGACAGAGATCCGAGGTTTACTTCGGAGTTTTGGGGGAGCTTGCAGGAGGCATTAGGGTCTAGATTGAGGTTGAGTTCAGCCTATCATCCTCAGACTGATGGGCAGACAGAGAGAACCATTCAGTCATTGGAGGACTTATTGAGATCGTGTGTTTTAGAGCAGGGAGGTGCGTGGGATACACATCTTCCGTTGATTGAGTTCACTTACAACAACAGCTACCATTCGAGCATAGGGATGGCTCCTTTCGAGGCACTGTATGGGCGGAGGTGTAGAACTCCTTTGTGTTGGCACGAGTCTGGCGAGAGTGTTGTTCTTGGACCTGAATTGGTGAGAGAGACTACAGAGAAGATAAAAATGATCAGGGAGAAAATGAAAGAGTCTCAAAGTCGGCAAAAGAGTTACCATGATAGAAGGAGGAAAGACTTGGAATTTCAGGCTGGTGAGCATGTTTTCTTGAGGGTCACGCCTATGGCTGGTGTTGGGCGTGCACTGAAAGCAAAGAAGTTGACTCCTAGATTTATTGGACCGTACCAGATCACCGAGAGGGTTGGAAAGGTTGCTTATAGGGTGGCTTTACCGCCTAACCTTTCGAACTTGCACGACGTATTTCACGTGTCGCAACTTCGGAAGTATATTCCGGACCCGTCTCATGTGATCCATATGGATAATGTTGAGGTGCGAGATAATCTCACTGTGGAGACTATACCAGTGAGGATTGATGATAGAGAAGTGAAGGCGCTGAGGGGGAAAAACATTGCTTTAGTAAAGGTGGTGTGGTTGGGAGCTACTGGTGAGAGCATGACTTGGGAGCTGGAGAGTAGGATGCGGGAATCCTATCCAGAGCTATTTGACTCAGGTATGAATTTCGAGGACGAAATTTCCTAAGTGGGGGAGAGTTGTAACACCCTAAATGATTTAATTAAGTAATTGATTAGATTATTTAAAGTGTTGCACTAATTTTGATTAAATTATAATATAGCATTTTATTTAATTGAAGGGGATGGCATTGGAAATACCGGAACTGCAAGTAATGGCCCAAGAAGCCCAAGCCCATTGGCTTAGGCGCTCTTTAGGCGCTGGGGGTCTAGGTTTTCGCCTCAGTTGTGCCAAAAGAGAGAAAGAAAACGACGGAGAGGAGAAAAGAAAGAAAAGGGCGATCACAAGCTAAGGAGTTAGGGTTTCGTTCATCTTGATTCTAGGTAAGAGTTCCTAGTCCTTTCTTATTCGATTTTCCTTCTCTTTCAAGTGTTTAAGTTTTCGATTTCCTAACCCTTACTTTTGTTGATCCTTCGTGATGGTCCAAGAGAGAGAGAGAGAGAGAGAGAGAGAGGGCGCGATCGTGAGAGAGGGAAGAAGAAGGAGAAGATTCTTTGTTGCGGTGGTTTGTCGGTGTTTCGGTGGAAAGAGCTCTATTTTCGGCATAATCAAGGTAAGGGGAGTCTCACTCTATAATAGAGAGTATAATAGGTTGTATGTAGATCATAGGGTCTTATTTGATGTTATTTGATAATTGTTTGATTGTTTGGATTGGTTGAAATTGATGAATTGTATGATGAAATCGATTTCCTATGCTAAGGTTAGGGTTTCATACCTTGAATTTGTGTCTTGATGTGTTCTTAATGTATAAGTGTGAAATTGAAGTTGTTGGTATGAGCATAACATGTTTTATGATTGTTGTTGCGATTTTGATTTGGAAAAAAATTGGGAATTTGATGTATGGTGGGTGTTGGGACGCATGGGGCGCCAAGTGCCTAGGGGAAATGGCGCCCTGTGTACTGTAGCAGTGGGCTTGTGTTGTGTTGTGTATGTTGTTTGCTGCCTGGGCGCCAAGTTGCTGGGAAAATGGCGCCCTGGGCACTGTTCTGGTTGCTGGGTGCGTGTGTGGTCTGTGCAGGGCGCCAATGTGGCTGCCCTGTGGCGCCTGGGGGGGCGCCAAGGTGCTGCCTGTGTTTAGACAAGGCGCACAAAGGGTGTTTTTGGGTAAAAATCAATTTCTAAGCATATTTTCCCGAGCCAAATTTTGTATTCACCTGCCCAAATTGTATTTTAAGCACCGTGGCTAAGGTATTTTCAGTTTTGCACGCGTTGTTTGGAAATGGTCCTATTGGGCATAGTTTTAGCTTGTGTAAAGGGGGCTTTGCGTGCAAGTCAATTTCTAAGCATATTTTCCCGAGCCAAACTTTGTATTCACCTGCCCAAATTGTATTTTAAGCATTGTGGCTAAGGTATTTTCAGTTTTGCACTCGTTGTTTTGAAATGGTCCTATTGGGCATAGTTTTAGCTTGTGTAAAGGGGGCTTTGCGTGCAAATCAATTTCTAAGCATATTTTCCCGAGCCAAATTTTGTATTCACCTGCCCAAATTGTATTTTAAGCACTGTGGCTAAGGTATTTTCAGTTTTGCACGCGTTGTTTTGAAATGGTCCTATTGGGCATAGTTTTAGCTTGTGTAAAGGGGGCTTTGCGTGCAAATCAATTTCTAAGCATATTTTCCCGAGCCAAATTTTGTATTCACCTGCCCAAATTGTATTTTAAGCACTGTGGCTAAGGTATTTTCAGTTTTGCACGCGTTGTTTTGAAATGGTCCTATTGGGCATAGTTTTAGCTTGTGTAAAGGGGGCTTTGCGTGCAAATCAATTTCTAAGCATATTTTCCCGAGCCAAATTTTGTATTCACCTGCCCAAATTGTATTTTAAGCACTGTGGCTAAGGTATTTTCAGTTTTGCACGCGTTGTTTTGAAATGGTCCTATTGGGCATAGTTTTAGCTTGAGTAAAGGGAGGCTTTGCGTGCAAATCAATTTCTAAGCATATTTTCCCGTGCCCAATTTTGTATTCACGTGACCAAATTCCATTTTGAATATTTTGGCTAGAGCGGTTTTAATTTTCAGGTGGCCTACTCTGTTTGGTCCTTGTGAGGGGTTCCAGTCCTCTAGTTGAGTTTAGTCCTAGAGACGTGATTGAGATGAGATAATAAATGAGTTGATTGATGATATCATGGATATGGGCCATGGGGGCCAGAGTCATGGGGACTCAATTGATTGATGATGAGGCCATGGGCGCTATAACTAAGATTAATAAAGAGGTGATATATGATGTATGGACTGTGTCGTTAAGAATTCTGATTGTGATCTTTGTCATGGAGTCTCATGCATACATAAGGCTGAGGTCTGAGTTTATATTGTGATGATAAGGCTGCGGTCTGAGTTCTATATTGTGATGATAAGGCTGCGGTCTGAGTTTGATATTATGATAATGAGGCTGCGGTCTGGGAAAATGGTACCACATGCATAACTGTATTGCATACATTCTCATGATAAGCATATGAGTTGTTGGTTGTATGAACTATGCTACTGTGTGACTGTATGAGTGTGATACTATGATAAAATATACTTCTTATTATAGTCTTTATTATGTGGTTTGAGACTCACCCTTCTGTTGTTGTTTACCACAGGTAGCCCTGAGTGAAGGCTTACTCCCTTCATTCCCGAGTCGGTCTGCTCTGATATGTGACACCTAGGGGGTGGGCTTAGGATTCTAGTGTTATCCCTTGGCTGTTGAACTATATATGTAGTGATTTAATGATTTTGATGAGGCTGTTGTTCGACACTTTTGAGATTATGGTATTTTTCCGCTGTGTAACATTCATTTTCTAGTGCATGGATTTTATTGATGAATTCTTGAGTATTCCATCCCATTTAAGGGTGTTGCGTATTATAAAGATGGAATGAAAGCTTATGCTGATCTTGTCGTTGTTAGATTGAAGTTATGTGTAGCATTCCATTGAAATGAAATGTTGAAACTCTGATTTTTATGATAAATAGCCGGGTAGAAATGGGGTGTTACAAGAAGAACTATGCCTAAAGAAATATATGAAAAAAGAGAATGATGAGCCAAGCAAAAATGAGCTCGCTAGGTTGAAAACCCGAAACGGCGCCCTAGGCAAAAATTAGAGTGACCCGGTGGATTGAAAACTTTAAAGAGCAATCCAAGCAAAAATTAGGGTCAAAAATTTGGACTTTGAACAGATACAAAGGCAATCAATACCTCCAAAAGTTGGATGATGAATGCTCAAGGTCACGTGGATGGGTGATTGGCATTGTTACTTCAGAAATACAAATAATCAAAAAATCTGTTCTTTCCTTTTCTTTCTTTTTGTAGCTTAAACTCTCAATGTAATTTTCAGCCAGTGTGACCTTCTGCACACTTGGTTTCCATTTGAAGGTTAAACACTTTATTTATTCTCTTATTTCCCTATTTGCTTTAAAATGATGTTTTATGGTAAATGATACTGAATTGCGGAACATGTGCATGATCAAAAGCATTACAATCGTTACGAAATTTCTAAAAAACACAAAAAGCAGATGATCTCTCATAAAATTGCAAGGAGGACAAATGCATGATCACTTCAAACAATAAATCACAATGGCCCGCACTTCGGTGCCACTACTTTGGACAACCCCCATATCTCACGCTGAAAACCCCGCGAGTTGATGGGATCGGAGTCAAAAAGAGCAAAAGAGCAAAAGGGTCAAGAAAGAGCAAAAGAGCAAAAAGAGTCAACTAAGAAAAGAATTAAAAACAAAAAGAAAAATCATTCCACATTTCATTCATCATACCACCAGATACCAATCATTGCACATGCTTACACTGCATGCACGCATACATCATTCATTGCATCCTTAGACGCACTCAAATATGGATAGTGTTTATCTACCAAGACAGATTTAAATTGTAATGTTAGCTTTGAGTCTAGCACCAGTCCTTTAGACCCCCAGCGGTCCCATAGAGCCCCAGCGCTCCTTCAGACCAACATTGGTCCATCAATCCAGATCGCATGTCGCGTTATCGAGCAACCGACGGATCATCCGACCCTAGGTCCTTCATACTAGCTGTGTCCGCCTAAGACATAGTGGACGTCCTTTGTGGTCAACATATCAGTTCTAGTCTCGATCTTGACCCTAATGGCCGCTCGAAAAAGGCTACCGCCCAAGCAGACCGTTTTACTAGTACCGTTGCTAGTTGGCGCTCCATCAGATCACCTTGGTCCTTCAAGGCCCAGGCAGCCCCCCAGACCTCGTCGGTCCTTCACTTTAACTCCAATTAATTCACCAAGCATCGATTGCGAATTAGACCTTCAAAGCCCCAGTGCTTCTTTAGAGCCCCAGTGCTCCTTTAGATCCTCAGTGATCCTTCAGGTCCCTAGATCCCCAGCGATCCTTATTTACTTTTGTTCTATGTAAACCCAGTTTTTCATGAATTTCTCAAAAAAGTTTTGACAAAATTAGTGTCCTTTTATCTTTATTTCTATTTTACTCGAGAAATTTGGAAGCCCTTCATATTTCCTAGTAAAATATAAATAAAGAGGGGCAGCTATCATACCCTAATTTTTTTCGATTAATCAAAAAATCCAAAAAAGTTTTTATTCTCATTGTGTCACGTATCGTTTTAAACGCCCGTGTCTTTAGCACTCTCGTGCAACGTTATTTTGAAAAAAGGGGGAGAGGGAGAAGGGCGCAGCAGCTGCCCTAGCTAGGGTTGTCCTTTTGATTTTTCCTTGATGCTGTCCTTCCTCCATTGGCAGCTACGGTCCTTTTGCTGATTCGAATGACTGTCCTGCTGTCCTTCCCAACACCTCACCCAGCCAGCTGTTGTCCTTTGTCCTCTTTTCCCCAATGGCTATCCTTTTGATTCCTTAGCACCTCACCTACATCACACCAATCTGCCTATAAATACTGAACAGTAATACACCCAGAAGGGGGGAGATACACGTTGGGACAAGCACAGACACAAATCAAAAAATTCACAGAAATCAGAGCCAAAGACTAGGGTTTTACACTAAAACCCTAATCATTAAACACTTGAAAACGAGAAACACAGAAGTATCAATACCAGTAAAAAGCAGTAACAGAGAAGCAACACTAAGCAGAATAGGTTTTTCTTTTTCTTTTCTTTCATTATATAATACGAAATCTGAAAATATGTAGATATTTAATCTGTCATGCTTTAGATTCTCTTTTTAGATGTTTATATACTGAACAATATGAAGTTTTGTAAGATTAAGCTTGTTTTTATATTATCATTTCTGTCCATTAAATATGCGGTTGGTGGTCTGAAGATGTGTAGAGCTAATAGGGGTATGGATGAACATGACCCAAATCGGTTTTGAGAAAGAAAACAGTGCCTGAGACGTTTTTAGGGTTAGAAAATTAGTAGTGTGTCACAAACAATTTGTTCATTGTTTAGGGAAATACATAATCACAAAACCAGAAACACAAAAACCAAAACCCAATTGAAAGTGGGGAAACAAGGTGGGGGAAACACATATCAGATCTAGGCGAGAGAGTAGAAGGAGAGGAAAGCAAAAAAGGGAGTTGAAATTTACCTGTATACATTCCGGCCACCGTCTACGGTGGCCATTGACCGTAGATCGACACTGTAGCACATGAACCACCGTCAGAACCCTTCATTTCTCCCCCATCACTACAAAATCATCCCCGTCTCTCAATGTCACCATCACCGTCACACTTTTCCTCTCTCCCTACGCCGTCGTCTCTCTCTTCCCCCACCGTGAAAACCCACCGTACACCACCCAAAACCCCTACCTCAGAACCACTAAAAACTCATCCAACTCAACCACAAAAAACTCCACCTCAGAACCAACTAAAACCCACAACCACAAAAACTCCGCCATGACAACCACAAAAACTCCGTCACGGTCTCCCCATCACTACCACTCCTTCAGCCTGTGCGCTCCCCCTCCGTGAACCGTAACTTCCTCTCTCTCGTTGGGATTTCTCCTTTCTCCCTCCCTCTCTCTTTCCATGTCTCTCCTTTGTTTCTCTCTCTCACACACTCGCGAAAATGTGTTGCGGCTGATGGAGATAGATTAGGGTTTCTCAAAACTAACATTAACCTTTTACGCTTATGTGACTGTTTTTTTATTATTTTTATTTCAGCCCATTTAAAAGCACTTAAAAAAATGAAAAAAGAATGTTGAATCTATTTTCGCGGTACCGTGACTATCGTCAATCGTGATAGTTAAATGCTTTCTATCCTTTAGTTTATTTTCGTTTATTATTATTTTGCTGGTTTCATGTCTTATATTCCAAAATATAGATAGTTATAAGCATTATTACCTGCACCCTTTACTACTTATACGATCCCTATTTCAAACTCAGATTAGATACTCGCACCCCTTCGTTTTTGAGTTACAGCACCCTCTGTTTTCTTAAAACACCATATTAATGTTTACACCCTTTTTTTTCTTCTAATGATGTAAACCCCTTGGATAATAAGATCATATTTATAGTCGCAACCCTGTTTTAATTAATACAACACCCCCACATCGGTTTCTTTTCCTTTTCTTTTTTTTAAAAATAAATAGAAATAAGTTGTTACTAATGGTCATTCTGAGTTTAACTTGTTTGATCGTTAATAACATTTATAGTTTTCAAACGGATTATTAGTGGTGACAACTCTGAGTTTACTTGTTTGGTCATTACGAGTACCTATCCAAATTTCAAAAACACTTAACAATAAAAAATATCAACACACAAACTTTTTCTATCCAAGAACTACGTAGCTCTGATTTCTCCATCGCACCTGGGGATACGTAGGAGCAGGGGCCCACTCCTGTGAAGCGCAAAAAACTAAAATTTTTATTAAGTCTCTCTTTTATATTTTGCAAATAATAAAAAGGGTAAATTAGAATGTTTTCTTTGAATTAACTTTTCTTCTACGCATTAAACTAAAATCTAACCTTTTTTTTGAAAGGATGTTGTGGGGTGCTAATACCTTCCCCCCCACATAATCGACCCCCGAACCCAAAGTTAAGGTTTTTTCAATGTTTTTCCTATTAAATAAATATTGATGGCTTCTTCATTGTAAACTTCGAAGAATTCCTCCTACGGATTTTTCGGTCGCTACAGCTGGCGAATCCACTGGGGATTATTTAAGAGGGTCAAGTTTAATTTAATTTAATGTGTAGACAGTGCATGTCTATTCGGCGACCTTAGTTCTACCCTCTCTTCAGTCTATTCGACGACCTTAGCCACTGGGGATTCCATTTCGAAGAATCCCTCCTACGGATTTGTACTTTGTTTTACCCTTAGTTCTTATATTTGCATGTCTATTTTATTTATTTCTTTGCTTTGTTGAACTTTAGGGTAGAAGACCTTTGTACTATTATATCCGTATTTCTTTTGCAGCTTGGGTAGTCTAGGTATTATGCCCATATCACACACATCACTTACACATGTTTTGTCACACACTTCTGGGTGGGGCCTTATACCGTGGTCTGAAAACAAGCTAGAACGAGTGGAGATTATTAGTGATAGTCATTCTAGATTTATCTATCTGACTATCATGAAAGTCTCAGCCAGAGTACGCTCTTTTATGGTATCCCACACCTGGTAGCCTGCTATCCTTGTGGATCATATCATGAAGGGGATTTTAGCTATAGAGACCTTTGTGAGGAAGTGAATGGAGCCTCCTGAGAGATTGATCATATAAGTGGCCCTAGACCACGACCTATATATAAGACATAACCTGTTTAGGACACAAGGGCATTTCACCTACCCGCTGCATCATTACCGATAGTTTTTCTCATAAATCAAATCATCAAAACCATTTGTTTCTTTTTCCTTTTACATGTATATGAGGTGACATGTAGTTTATACTTTCTCAAAATTGAATCACCAAAAACTTTCATTAAACATTTTTTTAACACGCGTGACATCATTCTTTCATTCATCATACAACATCATTATTTCACAAAAAATGATAAAAAAAATCCTTACATGCATGTTATTCAACTCATTTAGGTTTGCCGGGAATTGTAAGAGGCTTGAAAATTTTGTCATAAGCAAGGCAATATGGGATCAAGCAGTGAAGCAATTCAAATTTTGAACTACCCTATAGTGAAACAGCCTAATCTGACGAGTTAGAGGGAATGTGCGGATTGGTTGCCGCACATCGAGCGCAGGTCTTTTGATAGAACTTATGGGAATATTATTATGTTACTATAGTTGGAAGTGAAAACAAATGCCATTGCTGCTTTGAGCCAATTCTATGACTCTTCCTTGAGATGCTTCACCATCAAAAATTTCCAAATGTCACCTACTCTGGAAGAATATACACAGATCCTTGGTTTTCCTCGGCAAGACATTAGGCCCTACCAATATCAGGGGCACTATTACACTGATGAGAAACTTGCCTCAATGTTACAAGTCAGCAAAGAAAATTTGAAGCTCCAAAAGAAAAATCTAAATCACATTGCAGGGTTCCCACAAGAATATCTGGAAAGTCGAATGAAGTTCTTCGCTGATGCTAGAAATTGGGGTCCTTTTAAACAAGTGTTAGCTTTGACCATCTTTGGCATTGTTCTTTTTCCACGCATTGAAAGATATGTGGACACAACAGCTATTGGTGTCTTCCTATCCTTCAAAGATGAAGAAAACCCATCCAACCCAATTCCAGCCATTCTTGTAGACACTTACTGTACTTTCACTCATTATAGTGAGCTAAAGGGGAGGAAGATATCTTGCTGCCTACACGCCTTGTATGTTTGGCTTCTCACCCATGCTTTTGTTAACAAAGTTAAAGTGGAAGGCCCAATTGAAGACACTAAGGGGTGTGACGTGAAGACGATGAACACTTGTGAATATTTTCAAGTGCTAAGGAACCTCCATGAATACAAGGTTCGTTGGCACCCATCATGGTGGAAAAACAGGCCTGAAGTGGTTTTTCAATGTGCAAGCTTTCAAAATGTTCCACTCATGGGGACAAGGGGATGCAGAAACTACAACCCCTCTCTGACTCTAAGGCAGCTTGGGTACCCTATGCGATATCCGCCCACCGAAGACATGTTAATCCATTTTTACCTTCATGAGGGAATCCCAAAAGAGGTTGACATGCTCCGAAGGATTTCTCTAGCGTGGGATAAGGTTGTCCGCAAAAGACAAGAGTTTACTAAGAGGGGCGGCGATAAGGAACCCACCTTTCGTCAATGGCTCCAAAAAAGGAATCCAAGACACCTGATTTCCTTACCAAAGCGCACTACGGGTTGAGGAAGAAGTACTTGAACCTACCCTTCCCACTATCGAAGAGTTAGATGAGCTCAAAATGGCATTCTCAAAAGCTGAAGAAGAAAGGAAAGGCTTACGGGCAGAATTATAGAAAATGCTTCTAAAAAACCAGAAATTGGAGGAGGAAAACGCAACTAAGTCATTGGCCATTGAAGAGAGCAACATGCGGCTTAAGATTGAAGAAAAGAGAACACAAGAGGTTCAAAGGTACCTGAGAGGGGCAAAGGAATAGCTAAAGCGATGCAATTTAAAAATAAATCAGGCCATTGATGATGCGCACAAGTGGAGGGTGTTTTGGGAAGAATCAACGATTGCTGAAGAAACCACACAGAGGCTGCTGGTGAAATCAAAGAGAGAGTCTCGGATATTGATAGCTGAATTTGAAGATTAAGTGAAAAGTATTAGGCAGGATAAAGAGACAATTGAAGAGATACTCCGAGAATACCAACAAGCCTTGAAGGGAGAGTAGGAAAGATCTGATGAGCTGAAGGACCATATCCTAAAACAATAAGACTCATGCACACATGCATCACTCATCTTTTAATCCTTTCATATACTCATACCATGTATCCCATCAACAGAGTAAAGGACAAGCTGGTGCGACAACATCGTTACTGGACTCGTTCTCATGCTAGAAATATGGAAGCAAAGCAGGACAATCCACATCAGGATGACCCAAATCTGGACAATCCACATCAGGATAACCCAAGCCAAGGCAATCAGAACCTAGGAAATCAAGAGATTAGGGCAGAAATAGATGAGATGAAAGAGCAGATGGCCGAAATCTTAAAGGTTTTACAGGCTTTAAGGAACGGAGATACAGATGAAGATGTCTCCACTAGGAACACTAAAAATCAAGTTACCAACCCTCCTCTTCCCAATGGACCCGGGATCCCACACCCCGTGTACCCTACTGGGGCTAATGGCCATAGTTACCAATGGCCTCCCTACAGACTTCCGTAAGGTTACACACCTCTGACAGCCGTTGCCAACTCAGAAGATGGTCCCTCGGGAGTCGTGCCCAAAAACAGTCTGCACCGACAGGTCACGATGGTAATCTGGGGGCGCCACAGATTCAAATCCCGTGCCCTGTCGTCGCGCCACAAAGATTCCCACTTGGCCACACTCCACCGCTGACAGTTGATCCTCAAACTCATGGATCCAACCCTAGGAACCCTACTCATTCACATATCCCAAATGTGAACCCAGTCATAGTTCCGATGATTCATCCTTACTATGGTAAGAGTGGGCTCCCTCCAAGTTACCCTATGGAGAACCATCAAGCCAAGGACAAGTTACAAATGCAGGAGGAACGGTTGAGAGCAGTTGAAGGATCCAATATTGGGGCGAGAGATGCGTATGACTTGTGCCTCGTCCCTAATGTGGTCATTCCCCCCAAATTCAAGGTGCCAGACTTCGACAAATACAGAGGGTGAACCTGCCCCGTGAGCCACCTAACTATGTATTGCAGGAAGATGGCTGTGTTTGCTCATGACGAAAAACTGCTCATTCACTACTTCCAGGACAGTCTAGCTGGGGCAGCTTCAAGTTGGTATATGCAGCTAGAGCGTACCCATATCAGGTGCTGGAAAGATCTAGCTGATGCTTTCCTAAAGCAATACAAATACAACATCGATATGGCTCCCGATAGGACACAACTTCAGAGCATCACAAAAAGAGATAATGAGTCCTTCAAGGAATATGCCCAATGCTGGAGAGGGTTGGCGGCGTAGGTAGTACCCCCTTTGTTAGAAAAGGAGATTGTATCCATGTTCATGGATACTCTTCAATCGCCTTTCTACGATTGGTTCATGGATCCAGAAATCCTCCCTATAACAATCCCCGACAAACCTTCCAAATCCCTACTCAAACACCACTAGCCTATCCTCACCAAGTCAACCCAAACTATAGACCACAAAACTACCCAGAAACAAAGCCTATCAATTTTGACCCAATACCCATGTCATACACAGACCTGTTCAACCACCTCATCAGTCACAACCTGATCACTCCCCGTCCAATGAGAGCACTTCAACCTCCTTTCCCTAGGGGTTACGACTCGGATGCTACCTGTGGATTCCACGCTGGGGCAGTTGGCCATTTAACAAAAAATTGCAAGGCATTAAAATATGTGGTGCAAGGCTTGGTTGAGCCTAAATGGTTAAATTTCGAAGAAGATGGTCCGAATATTGCCACTAACCCTCTATCGGGGCATGGGAAACCCTCCGTTAATGCCATTGGATATTTCGAGGGACAATTCTTGATCAGAAAGGTGGAGGACATTGTCACACCTCTAGACCTCATCCATGCTAACTTGTGTCCCTTCGGAATCATTATAAAGGTGGGCATGTGAAGCATTCAAGCTAGTCCTTCAAGAATTACTGGACCGACACATAATACAGGTGGGTCTTCAAAAGAACGAGGAGGACGTGTTGACTCTCCAGTCAAGCGTTGACCTGAGCAAGGATATCCGGAAGCCACTGGAAATCGGTTACAAAAAGGACACGAAACTGACTCTGGCTATGCCTAAACCGATCATTATTCAAGTGCCAACTTCTTTCCCCTTTAAGAACATGCAGTCCTGTGGAATTACAAGGTGAAGCTTCAGACCACTCCTGATGTCATTAACATCTCAGAGACCATTGGGATGACTCGAAGTGGGCGTATCTATACCCCCGAAGGACTCTGTGGAGAGAGAACAAAAGAAGGGGAAGAAAGAGCCCGTAAAGGCAAAAGCGTAGAACAAGAACCTACTAATAAGAATGTGGGTAAAAGGACGCTATCTGAACAAGAAGCTGGTGAATTTTAGAAACTTTTGAGACAGAGCGAGTATAAGATAGTTGATCAGCTGAACCAGACCCCTGCCAAGATATCTCTGTTGTCATTATTTCTCAGCTCCGAAGCCCATCGTGCAACATTTATGAAAGTACTGAATGAGGCCCATGTCACTCATGACATCTCAGTTGGCCAGTTTGATGGGATCGTTGGAAACCTTGTTGCAAGTAACTACCTCATCTTTACTGATGATGAGATTCCAACTGAAGGGAGAGGACACAACAAAGCCTTACACATATCTGTGAAATGTGGAGATTACTCACTTGCTCGGGTGCTTATTGACAACGGACCGTCCTTGAATGTGTTACCCAGATCAACCATTGAAAAATTAGATGTGGATTGTTCATATATGAGACCTAGCTCTATATTGGTGAGGGCCTTTGACGGATCGAAAAGGGAAGTCATCGGAGAAATGGAATTACCTGTGCAGGTAGGTCCGGAACTCTTCATAGTGACCTTCCAGATAATGGATATCGCCCGATCCTACAGTTGTATCTTGGGAAGGCCATGGATCCCTTCTATAGGGGAAGTTCCCTCTTCTTTACATCAGAAGCTCAAGTTCATAGTGAACAACGTACTCGTGGTTATTTTTAGTGAAGAAGAAACGCTGGTAAATAGGTCATCTCCCACTCGTTACATCGAGGCTGCTGAGGAATCTTTTGATAGTGCCTTCCAAGCGTTAGAGATTGCCAATGCGTCCAGTATGCTGAAGCCTAAGCTGTCCAAGACTGCCATGATGGTTGCTAAGGTCATGGTAGGCAAAGGTTACCAAGCCGGAAAGGGCTCGAGAGAGACTGAGCAGGGGATCCTGACACCGATACAGCTGGAAGAGAACAAAGATAGACGCGGGATAGGGTATTGGCCCGATCGCACTGACAAGAGAAGGATTTTGGAAGAAAAGAAAGAGCGAAGGTTAGCCAAGCTTGAGGGCAGAGTGCCAAATATGAAGAAGATTATCATCTACGACATCAAGCAAAGTTTTCAGAGTGCGGGAATGCTGAACCCCAATCAGATGGCAGCAGTTGAAGATGATCTAAATGCTGAAGAAGGCGTCATCAGTCTTGTACGCCCTTGTCCTGCAAATGAAAGGCTCAAGAGTTGGGAGATCATCGATTTTCCCGTAGTTTTTAGTTCAAAGTATTGTTTCCTTTCAGTATCAGTCTTGTACGCCTTTATTGAAGATTTTCCCGTCATTCGGGCACGCATGTTTCCTTTCAGTATCAGTATCAATAAAATGTTATTTCAGATTCTCCAATAAATTTCAGTTTTCCTTTTCTTTTGAATTCTCTTTTTATTTTCTTTTACTTTGTTTTTCATTTCGTCAATTTACACTAATGCAGATTTGAAAAAAAACGTCTTCGAAAATAACAATGCCAATAATTCATACTGTAACTTTGATCACCCCATTAATCAAACTGAGGAAGATGTTGAAGATAACTGGGAAACTCCTCTAGAGTTAATGAGAATGATGGAACAAGAGGAAAAACTGATTCAACCCCACGACGAATCTACGGAGACAATAAACTTGGGCACAGAGGAAAATAAGAAAGAGGTTAAAATAGGCACCACAATGAAAGACAGTGATCGAGAGTAATTGGTTAGGCTTTTGTTTGACTATGTTGACGTCTTCGCATGGACATACCAAGCCCGGACGGGACCCCAACATAGTCGAGCATAAGTTTCCAGTAAAACCCGAATGCCCGCCGGTGAAGCAGAAGCTAAGAAGGATGAAGCCAGATATGTCATTGAAAATTAGAGATGAGGTCAAGAAGCAATTCGATGCTGGATTATTAGCAGTAGCAAAATACCCTCAGTGGGTAGCCAATATTGTCCCGTTTCCAAAGAAAGATGGGAAAGTTCGGATGTGTGTTGACTATCGGGATCTGAATAGAGCCAACCCTAAAGATGACACAACGCAACATTCTCTCTTCTCTTTTATGGATGGATATTCCGGAAATAACCAAATCAAGATGGCCCTTGAAGACATGGAGAAAACCACCTTCATCACTCTTTGGGGCACCTTCTGCTACAAAGTAATGCCATTTGGCCTAAAGAATGCTGGTGCAACGTACCAAAGGGTGATGGTAACTTTATTCCATGATATGATGCATAAGGAAATAGAAGTCTACGTGGATGAAATGATCGCAAAGTCCAAGACTGAAGAAGAACATGTTGTCAATCTGCAAAAACTCTTTCAACGTCTAAGGAAGTTCAAACTCAGATTAAACCCTGCCAAATGTACTTTCGGTGTAAGATCAGGAAAGCTGTTGGGGTTCATAGTCAGGCAGAGGGGAATAGAAGTGGATCCAGCCAAAGTACGAGCAATATTAGAAATGCCAGCGCCTAAAACTTAAAAAGAAGTTTGTGGGTTCCTGGGAAGGTTGAACTACATCTCCAAAATCATATCCCAATTAACATCGACCTGTGAGCCTATCTTCAAAATGTTGTGCAAGAACCAAGAAACAAAGTGGAATGTTAATTGCTAAGAAGCCTTTGAAAAGATCATGAGGTACCTCCAAAATCCACCGATTCTGATGCCACATGTACAGGGCAGACCTCTCATTCTGTACTTAACAATGCTAGACAAATCAATGGGTTGTGTACTGGGACAACATGATGAGTCCGGAAGGAAAGAACATGCCATCTACTACCTAAGCATGAAGTTCACCGAGTGCGAGACAAGATACTCATTGTTGGAATGAACTTGTGCTTTGGCCTGGGCTGCACATCGTCTGAGGCAGTATATGCTGACCCACATGACTTGGTTGGTATCTAAAATTTCAGTTTTCCTTTTCTTTTGAATTCGCTTTTTATTTTCTTTTACTTTGTTTTTCATTTCTTCAATTTACACTAATGCAGATTTGAAAAAAACGTCTTCGAAAATAACAACGCCAATAATTCATACTATAACTTTGATCACCCCATTAATTAAACTGAGGAAGATGTTGAAGATAACTGGGAAACTCCTCTAGAGTTAATGAGAATGATGGAACAAGAGGAAAAAGTGATTCAACCCCACGACGAATCTACAAAGACAATAAACTTGGGCACAGAGGAAGATAAGAAAGAGGTTAAAATAGGCACCACAATGAAAGACAGTGAGCGAGAGAAATTGGTTAGGCTTTTGTTTGACTATGTTGACGTCTTCGCATAGACATACCAAGCCCGGACTGGACCCCAACATAGTCGAGCATAAGTTGCCAGTAAAACCCGAATGCCCGCCGGTGAAGCAGAAGCTAAGAAGGATGAAGCCAGATATGTCACCGAAAATTAGAGATGAGGTCAAGAAGCAATTCAATGCTGGATTTTTAGCAGTAGCAAAATATCCTCAATGGGTAGCCAATCTTGTCCCGGTTCCAAAGAAAGATTGGAAAGTTCGGATGTGTATTGACTATCGGGATCTGAATAGAGCCAACCCTAAAGATAACTTTCCCTTACCTCACATTGATGTCCTGGTAGATAGCACAACGCAACATTCTCTCTTCGCTTTTATGGATGGATATTCCGGATATAACCAAATCAAGATGGCCCTTGAAGACATGGAGAAAACCACCTTCATCACCCTTTGGGGCACCTTCTGCTACAAAGTAATGCCATTCGGCCTAAAGAATGCTGGTGCAACGTACCAAAGGGTGATGGTAACTTTATTCCATGATATGATGCATAAGGAAATAGAAGTCTCCGTGGATGAAATGATCGCAAAATCCAAGACTGAAGAAGAACATGTTGTCAATCTGCAAAAACTCTTTCAACGTCTAAGGAAGTTCAAACTCAGATTAAACCCTGCCAAATGTACTTTCGGTGTAAGATCAGGAAAGCTGTTGGGGTTCATAGTCAGTCAGAGGGGAATAGAAGTGGATCCAGCCAAAGTACGAGCAATATTAGAAATGCCAGCGCCTAAAACTTAAAAAGAAGTTTGTGGGTTCCTGGGAAGGTTGAACTACATCTCTAGATTCATATCCCAATTAACATCGACCTGTGAGCCTATCTTCAAAATGCTGTGCAAGAACCAAGAAACAAAGTGGAATGTTAATTGCCAAGAAGCTTTTGAAAAGATCATGAGGTACCTCCAAAATCCACCGATTCTGATGCCACCTGTACAGGGCAGACCTCTCATTCTGTACTTAACAATGCTAGACAAATCAATGGGTTGTGTACTGGGGAAACATGATGAGTCCGGAATGAAAGAACATGCCATCTACTACCTAAGCATGAAGTTCACCGAGTGCGAGACAAGATACTCATTGTTGGAAAGAACTTGTTGTGCTTTGGCCTGGGCTGCACATCGTGTGAGGCAGTATATGCTGACCCAAATGACTTGGTTGGTATCTAAAATGGATCCGATCAAGTATATCTTTGAAAAACCCGCAATCACAGGAAGAATCTCCCGCTGGCAAATGCTACTATCCAAATACGATACTTTGTATGTTACTCAGAAAGCAATCAAAGGCAATGCTCTGGCCGAATACTTGGCATACCAGCCGATTGAGGATTACCAATCAATGCAGTGTGATTTTCCAGATGAAGATTTAATGGCTTTGTTCGATGAAGGGAATTCTCGAGACAATGAAAGGTGGAGAATGTCATTCGACGGTGCTTCCAATTTGTACGGGCATGGGGTCGGAGCTGTATTGATTTCTCCCGATAACCGCTTCAAACCATTTACTGCTAGATTGATCTTCTATTGCACCAACAACATCGCTGAATATGAGGCGTCTATCCTAGGCATCAAAGCGGCCCTTGAATGGAAAGTCAAATAAATCGATGTATATGGGGACTCAGCCTTAGTCATCCATCAGATAAAAGGTGATTGGGAAACCAGGGATTCCAAATTGATCCCTTATTGATGAGGACATAGAGCATCAAGATGCCTTGCAAAGCTTAGGAGGTCCAATAACTAGAGCAAGGGCAAGGAGAATCCAAGAAAGTCTAGTCCAGTTCATCACCAAGGCAAATTCAAATGAGGGCAAGGAAGTAATTGCACCAAAAACCATGCTTGTCATACAAGCTATGGAGAAGGCGCTAGTTGCATGACTTAAAAGGAGTTTCTATTTTAATTGAATAAAATTGCATGTGACCAATTGATATATTTGGGAACCATGCACTTAGTTAATTTATTTTTGGTGTGTTTAATCCACTTCAAGTGGTGTAGGAGTCACATACTCCAAGTGTGGAGATAGAGTCAATAATTGTTGGAATCAAAGAAAGGCATTCATGACAATCAAAGCCAAGGAGTTACAAGACAATAGGATTAATTCTCCAACATCTCATCAAAGGCACATTAAGGAGAGAGGAGTTACAAGACAATGGAATTTATTCTACAACATCTCATTATTAGTGCATCAAAGAGTGTAATTTCCATTAATATGTGTTTGTGTAACAACTCCTAGACTTGAATTGCTTGTAATTACTTGTAATTGAGTTTTATTACACTAGCTTAGGATTCCTATTAGCTAATTTCAAAATTAGCATAGGCTTAGGGTATTGTAATAGCTTTTGGTCTTCTTTCTTTGTAACAACAAGAACTCTCTTATTACAAATAGAGAGTGTAAGTGTAGCTGAAGTTTTCAACAATGATTTTAACAACATTTTGAGTTCATACTCTCTAGGTTCTGGATTGGACCAAACTTTGATCATATCAAGAACTCCTTTTCTTGTGGTGATCCTCACATTCATAGGCTTATCCTAGTCTTGGATTAGACAAGGTGGCGCCCCTTTCCTTTCTTTCCATTTCTTTCACCAAATTCACACCAATTGTTATCTAGTGTGAGCATAAGCACTACTTTACAAAGACCACGAAAATTTCAAGTTTCATTTTCCATTTTCTTCCATCCTAAACCCAAAAATACAAAAACATAAGAAACAACCAGACTTTCTATTGAAAATCAAAGAAATGACCAATTTTCACCACAAGGTGGTCATCATTTGGTAATCAGAGCAAGGTTCTAGTTTGTTCAACAATTTCAAGCTTTGTGTATTATTTTCTTTGCTTTTGAGTCAAAAAAAAAAACAAAAAAAAAAACAAATTCTGGTTGTTTGTCTTCCCTAGCCTAAATTTTCCTTTCTTCTTCTAATCCTTTAAACTTTGTTTTCCAAGACTTTGTTTTTCCTTCCAAAGCTTTTTGTGTGTGTGGATTATTATTTGAAATTATTTTCTTTGTTTTGATCATTTTTCTGGTTTCTTTAAAGAACTGTGAGAGTTATGGATGCTCAAAATCGTTTACTTTTTGATGCCCTCACGGCAAAAATGAGAGAACTTTTGAAAGAGGAAGTGGAAGGTATACAGGAGAGAATTGATCAATTAGAAAATAGACAAAATAATAGTGATGAGGAGGGTCGGAGGAGAAGACGTGATGAACCTAGAGAAGATAGGTTGGGTGGTATAAAAATTAAAGTACCACAGTTTGTTGGGAAAAATGATGCTGATGTGTATTTGGAATGGGAGACCAAAATTGAGCAAATTTTTTCCTGTAGCAATTACACTGATCTTCAAATAGTGCAGGTTGCTTCTATTGAATTTACAGATTATGCTTTGGTGTGGTGGGACCAATTGACGAAGGAGAGGAGAAGGCACGATGAGCCAGCCATTGCCACATGGGAGGAGATGAAGAGGCTCATGAGGAAGAGATTCATTCCATCATACTACAACAGAGAGTTGCACAACAAATTACAGCGACTCACCCAAGGCAACAAAAGTGTTGATGAGTACTATAAGGAGATGGAGGTGGCGAAAATTAGAGCAAATGTGGAGGAGGATGAAGAAGCAACCATGGCCAGATTCTTGCATGGTCTAAATCGTGATATTAGTGACATAGTGGAACAACAACACTATGTTCAAATAGACGATTTGGTTCATCAAGCCACAAAAATAGAACAACAACTCAAGAGGAAGGGCCAAATAAGAAGAAGCTCAACTACTTCCAATTCTCAAAATTGGAAGAGCAGTGTTAAGAGTGAAGGAAGTTCATCATCCAAAGAAACCACGGCTGACCCAAAAGGTAAAAACACTACAACTAGTCCTTCTCAAGTTGTTTCAACTAATCGGGTTGTCAAGTGTTTCAAGTGCCAAGGATTAGGACACATAGCTTCACAGTGTCCTACCAAAAGAGTTATGCTTTTAGAGGAGGTTACAGAGGAGGATGAAAGGGATGAAGAGTATGAAGGGGATTTGGAGGAGGAGGAGACCCAAATGCCTAGTGGAGAGTTACTTATGATGAGAAGATTGTTGGAGGTCGTTGTAAAGGAGGAGGATACAACACAAAGGGAGAACATATTTCACTCAAGGTGCCTCGTACAAGGCAAGGTATGTTCCCTTATTATTGATGGTGGGAGTTGTACCAATGTTGCTAGCACAAGGTTGGTTTCTAAGCTTCAACTAGAAACTAAACCACATCCCAAACCATATAGACTTCAATGGCTTGTCAATGATATTGAAATGATTGTTGATAAGATAGTAGAAATTTCTTTTTCAATTGGTGTGTATGAGGATGTCACTACAAGAAAATTGACCTATAGCGACGGTAAAAAACCGTAGGTAAAGGACGAAAAACCGTAGGTATAGGACCTAAAACCTATACGGACGGATGTTTTTTTCGTGGTCTTTATTTGGCTATACCCACGGCAGAATGACGTCGCTATAGCCTATAGTGACGGTTTTGCTTACCGTTGGATAAAACCTCAGAGCTATACCCACGGTTACCTTTCTGTTGGTATAGGTTTTAACAACACTCTTAATTTCTCTATACCCACGTTGAAATTCTGTTGGTATAGGTTTTCGTGAAGCCTTCTAATTTGCCAGACCCACCATTTTAGGGACTCCTCTTGTCATTAACGCTTATGATAATCAGTTAAAAACTAAATATGAAATAAATAAATAAATATATTTATGAAACAATAAAAGAAAATAAAACTCAAATCATATTAAAAAATAATCTCAAGTCTTACAAGATGCCAACATATTGTAAATTAACATCAAGTCTTACAATAAACTCAATTTACAAAAAAAATCAAATTGTCTACCTGAGAAACAGATAGACAATTAACCACTAATTAGACGATCTCTTCATTATCAAAGAATGCAATCGGAGACAAGATAAAATACACAATCAACTGAAAGGTCAAATGCCACTAATAAAGCACGGCATTACAATGATGATAGACATTATGGTCAAGTACACCTTCATGTTGACTCTGCCTCTAACCCTTCATGTATGACAAGTACACCTTCATGTTGACTCTGCCTCTAACCGTTTCCGCTTCTTGAACAAGCTGTTTTTTTCTTGAACGTTTTGCCTTCTTCTTTTCCTTGCTTTCTGATCCGATGCTAGCTCTTGAACATCCTTTGCCAAACTGCCAATATCATTTACAGGAGAAATAGAGCTCTTACTGGTCATTATCACAGATTCCTCCATGGACTCATTTTCATCCGACTCTTCTGAGGAGTGCGTAGGAATGTCCATAGCCTCTATTGCTTCATGGTGAGCTAAAACTAGAGTTCTAAAATCTGTTCCTGCTTGTAAAAGATCATCGTACTTTCCTGCCTGTATGATGTGTCCTTCTTTAAGAACCTTCAAAATTGGAGGGAAAAACAAATGCATTATTCAAATCAAGGGACAAATATGCCCTGAATTGGCTGAACATAAACTGTCCAATGTTCATTGCAATTACAACTTGCACAACATCAACAGAAAAGGTATAGGCAAAATCAAATCGGATACTAAACTATCCATTTTTGTTTTAAAATTCATTGTGCAAAGGAATCTTAACTAGCTAGACAACTATCCAATATATAGCAGGAAAGGAGTCTTTAAGAAAGCAAAAGCCAATATATAGCAGGAAAGAGTCAAACTATTGTATGTTTCAACAGATACATACAAACATACACTAAATGCAACTAAGCTGAATTTAAAGTCAGGACACATACCATTACCTATATTATCTCGATCTTCTTGGCGTTGGTCATGAACAAGCTGCCCCCTTTGAACTCCTTACAAGTGCTGAGCATGTTCCTTTCAGTCCATCTTCCAATGGTGCATCCTCTTAAATTAGATCATATATATTGACTAAGAGATAAGCATTAGAAACCCATACATGCTCAGTTGCAAAATAAATTTGCAGCTTGAGAATCTTGTATCCGATCATATTTATAAGCTCGTACTCAATCCATTTCTTCCCAAAACAAGATTCTCAAGCTGCAAATTTGATAGTTTGACTATAGTATAAGCTCGTACTCAATCCATGGCATGACTTATAAAGAGGCTTGTTTTAAAATGCAGACCAGACTTGATAGTTTGACTATAGTATAAAGTGGGCAACATCAAATTTCAATACAATATATATAAAAGAGGGCATGTGTTTCTTACTAGTGAGTTATTTGGATCTTCATAGTACCAACCATTTACAAAAGCTGCAAAAATACCCTGAGCTTCCATCACAAACACTATTATAGCATTCATTCCTATCCACTCCAAGAGCAATAATGGTGTACGAATCCCCCCAAACATCAATCTATTTGATTGAAGAAGAGTCACAAGGTAAAATAAGAGCAAATAAAAAGAAGAAACAATTATAAAACCAAGAAAAAAAACAGAATCTACTTTTCTACCTACCAATATGTAGAGTCCAGAGAAGACAATTCCAGCTGCCCCAGTTGTGAAACAAACATAGCTGAAGCTATACAATTGCCTATTAATTGGGATAGCTGCAACAACATTCCATGACAATTTGGTTTTGATTTATCTTTCACTTGTCATATGATGGTATGGAGTTTGACATCTACACCAGCTTACCATCTGTAAAGTGAAGGATAATGGCTATAATGAGTAACATAAATTCCAATGAGATCCATTGTTTGAGCCTCTCCAACTGACCCTATATATCAAAGATTTGATTGTCTTATAGGCTTTTCACTAAATTGTATTTATAGATTAGACAATTAGTTTGTCAAAAAAAAAAGAATAGACAATTTGTGTGTGTGTGTGTGTGTGTGTGTATAGCATATGGTATGGTAAAAATTAGTAACCTTGAAATTAGTATTTTCACACAATTCATCAACATTATGAAATTCAAAATTATAATTTAAGTCATCAAACGACATCTTCATGAATATGCATAAAAGGAATTCTTAACTTTTAGGATGAGAAAAAGGAACTTACCAATAGGGTTAACATTTCCTCAATAGTTTTCAGGATGGGAATGCACAAGAGGATCTCGATATACCTCTGAAGTAGATGCAAGCAATATCCTGTCAATGAACACCACCTTTAAACCAAAGGAAGGTGTACAGAAAGGAATCAAAAACAACAACAAACATAAGGTGTCTCAGTGATATCATGGTAGGTGTACAAAATTTGTCACAATAGAAATTGATAGTATTCAATTCAAGATCCAAATATGTGAACTCAAAATTAGGGCAGCAAAATTAGGGGAACCATACCTGAACACAGGGAGGGAACCATACCGAAATAGAAAGAGGTAGCAGAAAAGCAGGAGGCGGAGAAGCATAGGGAAGCGGCCGAGAAAGTCAAGCATTGCACGATAGAGGGAGGCAGCGGCGCCGATGGTCAAAGTAGCGCAGAGAGAGAGAGAGAGAGAGAGAGAGAGAGAGAGAGAGCATAGGGGGACAGGGAGAATGGCGTTTAGGTCGAGAGAGAAAGCAAAAGGACTTCAAAGTTCGAATGCGAGGGATTTGGGTATAGTCCAACATCAAAGGTGTATAAGACCTATTCCCACGGCTTATAGTATGTCTATGGGTATATAACGCCTATACCCACAGATTTAGTGACTGTTGCTAAAAGTATCCGTAGGTATATGGCAAATTTCTTGTAGTGTGTGGCTGTTTGTGATGTAGTTCATATGGAGGCTAGCCATCTCTTGTTGGGAAGGCCTTGGCAATTTGATAAAAATGCCAATCATGAAGGGCGTACCAACAAGTACTCTTTTTTTCATCGTGGAAAACGTATTGTATTGGCTCCTTTGAGTCCAAGTGAGGTGAGAGATGATCAAAAAGTATTGAGAGAAAAATATGAAAAAGAAAAAGAAAAAGAAAAAGATAAAAAAAAGAAAAAGAAGAAAAGATCGCCAAAGAAAAAGAGAGAAAAAAGAGTGCAAAAAAAAATATTGATGAAAAAAAAGAAAGTTTGATGGCGACAAAAGGGGAGGTTAAAAGTGCTATTCTTGCAAGTCAGCCCCTATATTTGCTTTTTAGCAAAGAGGTGGCTTTGCTAGAAAATTTATCTAACACTCAAGAAATGCCAAGTTGCATAAATTCTCTTTTGCAGGAATTTGAGGAGTTGTTCCCTAAAGAGGTACCAAGTGGGTTACCACCTTTGAGAGGGATTGAGCACCACATTGACCTCGTTCCAGGGGCCGCTTTGCCTAATAGGCCAGCCTACCGGAGAAACCCACAACAAACACAAGAGATACAAAAACAAGTGACTGAGTTGGTAAGTAAAGGTTGGGTAAGAGAAAGCTTAAGCCCATGTGCTGTCCCTGTTATTTTAGTTCCAAAAAAAGATGGTAGTTGGAGAATGTGCACTGATTGTAGGGCTGTTAACAATATCACCGTCAAGTATAGGCACCCAATACCTAGGTTAGATGACTTGCTTGATGAATTGTTTGGTGCATGTTTATTTTCCAAAATTGATTTGAAAAGTGGATATCATCAAATTAGGATAAGAGAAGGGGATGAGTGGAAAACTGCTTTCAAAACTAAATATGGTTTATATGAATGGTTAGTTATGCCTTTTGGCTTAACTAATGCACCTAGCACTTTCATGAGATTAATGAACCATGTTTTGAGGGAATTTTTGGGAAAATTTGTTGTTGTATATTTTGATGATATCTTGATATATAGCAAAAATTTAGAGGACCATTGCATTCATCTAAGGGCTGTTTTAAATGTGCTAAGAAAAGAAATCTTATTTGCAAACTTGGAAAAATGTGTTTTTTGCACGGATCAAGTTGTTTTCCTAGGTTTTGTCATAAGCTCTCAAGGAGTACATGTGGATGAAGCAAAGGTGAAGGCAATCCAAGAGTGGCCAACTCCCAAAAGTGTGACTGAGGTAAGAAGTTTTCATGGTTTAGCAAGTTTCTATAGGAGGTTTGTCAAGGACTTTAGTACTATTGCTGCACCTCTTAATGAAATTGTTAAAAAAGAAATCGGTTTTAAATGGGGTGAGAAACAAGAACAAGCTTTTTCTATCCTTAAAGAAAAGCTCACCCAAGCACCAATTCTAGCATTGCCTAATTTTTTAAAATCTTTTGAAATTGAGTGTGATGCTTCCAATGTGGGAATTGGGGCTGTTTTGATGCAAGAAGGTCATCCAATTGCTTATTTTAGTGAGAAATTAAAAGGGGCTGCCCTAAATTACTCAACTTATGATAAGGAATTGTATGCCTTAGTAAGGGCATTGCAAACATGGCAACATTACTTGCTACCCAAAGAATTTGTCATTCATAGTGATCATGAGTCCTTGAAGTATCTAAAAGGACAAGGTAAGTTGAACAAGAGGCATGCTAAATGGGTCGAATTTTTGGAGCAATTTCCTTATGTGATTAAGCATAAGAAGGGTAAAGCCAATGTTGTGGCTGATGCATTGTCAAGAAGGTACGCCTTACTCTCTACCCTTGAAACTAAAATTTTTGGTCTTGAACACATTAAGGAATTGTATCAGCATGATCTTGATTTTTCTGTTAAATATGCTGGATGTGTGCATGCTGCCCATAATGGATTTTTTAGGCACAATGATTATTTGTTTAAAGAAAAAAGGTTGTGTGTGCCAAAAGGATCCATTAGAGAGCTCTTAGTCAAAGAGGCGCATGAGGGGGGCTTAATGGGACATTTTGGTGTTCCTAAAACTTTGGAAATTTTGAAAGAGCATTTTTATTGGCCTCACATGAAAGTTGATGTGCAAAAATATTGTGAAAGATGCATTGTTTGCAAGAGGGCCAAATCCAAAGTTATGCCCCATGACTTATATACTCCATTGCCTGTTCCTGAATACCCTTGGATTGACCTTTCCATGGACTTTGTCTTAGGCTTACCTAGAACAAAGAATGAGAAAGACTCTATTTTTGTTGTTGTGGACAGGTTCTCAAAGATGGCGCATTTTATTCCATGCAAAAAGGCAGATGATGCTTGCCATGCTGCTGACTTATTTTTCAAAGAAGTGGTGCGCCTACATGGCTTACCAAAAAGCATAGTGTCCGACCGAGACACTAAATTTTTAAGCCACTTCTGGAGGACTTTGTGGGGTAAGGTGGGAACTAAGTTACTATTCTCTACAACTTGTCATCCTCAAACTGATGGGCAAACTGAGGTAGTAAACCGAACTCTCTCTACTCTTTTAAGGGCTGTGCTTTCAAAGAACTTGAAAATGTGGGAAACATGGCTGCCACATGTTGAATTTGCTTATAATAGGGTTGTCCATAGTACCACAAATCACTCACCATTTGAGATTGTGTATGGTTATAATCCTTTAACTCCTCTTGATCTTTTACCATTACCTAACACATCTCTTTTGAAGCATAAAGATGGAAAGGCCAAAGCTGAATTTGTTAGGAATTTGCATGAGAAAATCAAAATGCAAATTGAAAAGAAAAATGAGGGCTATGCCAAAAATGCCAATAAAGGGCGCAAACAAGTTATCTTTGAACCCGGGGATTGGGTTTGGGTTCATATGAGGAAAGAAAGGTTTCCAACACAGAGGAAATCCAAACTAATGCCTAGGGGTGATGGTCCTTTTCAAGTGGTTGCCAAAGTGAATAATAATGCATATAAAGTGGACCTACCCGGTGAGTATGGTGTTAGTGCCACTTTTAATGTTGCTGACTTATCTCCTTTTGATGCAGGTGATGAAGATTTCAATTCGAGGTCGAATTCTTCTCAAGAGGGAGGGAATGATGAGGACATAGAGCATCAAGATGCCTTGCAAAGCTTAGGAGGTCCAATAACTAGAGCAAGGGCAAGGAGAATCCAAGAAAGTCTAGTCCAGTTCATCACCAAGGCAAATTCAAATGAGGGCAAGGAAGTAATTGCACCAAAAACCATGCTTGTCATACAAGCTATGGAGAAGGCGCTAGTTGCATGACTTAAAAGGAGTTTCTATTTTAATTGAATAAAATTGCATGTGACCAATTGATATATTTGGGAACCATGCACTTAGTTAATTTATTTTTGGTGTGTTTAATCCACTTCAAGTGGTGTAGGAGTCACATACTCCAAGTGTGGAGATAGAGTCAATAATTGTAGGGTAAAATATGTTTTTAGTCCCTACAAAATCGGCTCCTTCTAAGTTTAGTCCCTACATTAACGAAATAGGCATTTTGGTCCCTACATTTTTTTTCCGTTTTCATTAATAGTCCCTGTCGTTAAATAGGCAACGGAAATGTGACGTGGCAGTTACACGTGACTGTTACTGTAGGGACCAAAACACCTATTTCGTTAATGTAGGGACTAAACTTAGAATGATCCAATTTTGTAGGGATCAATAACATATTTTACCCTAAATAAAAAAAGCCTAATCAGATGGATTTAACGACAGGGACTATTAATGAAAACGGAAAAAAAAATGTAGGGACCAAAACGCCTATTTTGTTAATGTAGGGACTAAAAACGAAATCCCAAATTTTATAGGGACCAAAAACATATTTAACCCATAATTGTTGGAATCAAAGAAAGGCATTCATGACAATCAAAGCCAAGGAGTTACAAGACAATAGGATTAATTCTCCAACATCTCATCAAAGGCACATTAAGGAGAGAGGAGTTACAAGACAATGGAATTTATTCTACAACATCTCATTATTAGTGCATCAAAGAGTGTAATTTCCATTAATATGTGTTTGTGTAACAACTGCTAGACTTGAATTGCTTGTAATTACTTGTAATTGAGTTTTATTACACTAGCTTAGGATTCCTATTAGCTAATTTCGAAATTAGCATAGGCTTAGGGTATTGTAATAGCTTTTGGTCTTCTTTCTTTGTAACAACAAGCACTCTCTTATTACAAATAGAGAGTGTAAGTGTAGCTGAAGTTTTCAACAAAGATTTTAACAACATTTTGAGTTCATACTCTCTAGGTTCTGGATTGGACCAAACTTTGATCATATCAAGAACTCCTTTTCTTGTGGTGATCCTCACATTCATAGGCTTATCCTAGTCTTGGATTAGACAAGGTGGCGCCCCTTTCCTTTCATTCCATTTCTTTCACCAAATTCACACCAATTGTTAACTAGTGTGAGCATAAGCACTACTTTACAAAGACCACGAAAATTTCAAGTTTCATTTTCCATTTTCTTCCATCCTAAACCCAAAAATACAAAAACATAAGAAACAACCAGACTTTCTATTGAAAATCAAAGAAATGACCAATTTTCACCACAAGGTGGTCATCATTTATCGCGATCACATCCAAAAGATGATTGAACAGTTCGAGGAGATCACTTTCCACCACCTCCCTCGTGAAGAAAATCAGTTGGCTGACGCCTTAGCAACTTTGTCATCAATGTTCAATATCAATGACAACAAGAGTCTGACATTCATCCGAATTCAACATCGAGACCTACCGACACATCATTGTGTGGCAATCAAAGAAGAGCCTGACAGCAAACCTTGGTATTACGAAATCAAGCACTATAACACAAGCAGAGAATACCCTCCTGGTGCCACCGAGAATGATAAGACAACACTTAGGAGGTTGTCAATGGGATTCTTCCTAAATTGGGAATTGCTTTACAAAAGGAATCACGATATGGTCCTCCTCAGATGTGTAGCAAAAGAAGAAGCAGAAAGAATTATGAAAGATGTCCATGAAGGCTCGTTCGGAACTCATTCCAACGGGCACACCACGGCAAGAAAAATCTTAAGGGCCGGCTACTACTGGTTGTCAATGGAGACCGACTGCTTTAACTACGTGAGAAAATGCCACAAGTGTCAAGTCTACGCTGATAATATCCATGTGCCACCTGCTTCTGTGAATGTCCTAATAGCACCATGGCCATTCTCAATGTGGGGAATGGATGTCATCGGTCCCATCGAACCTAAGGCATCAAATGGGCATCGCTTCATTCATGTCGCTGTTGATTATTTCACCAAATGGGTCGAGGCCGCTTCTTATGCCAGTGCAACAAAATCAGTGGTTGTCATGTTCATAAAAAGAGATTTGGTCTGCCGTTACGGCCTTCCGAATAAGATCATCATGGATAATGGGACCAACCTGAACAACAAGATGATGAAAGAGTTGTGTGAAGACTTCAAAATCCAACACCATAATTCCTCCCCATACCGTCCAAAGATGAATGGGGCTGTCGAAACGGCAAATAAAAACATAAAGAAGATTGTACAAAAGATGGTGGTGACCTTCAAGTACTGGCATGAAATGCTGCCTTTCGCTTTGCATGGGTATCGGACCTCAGTTCGCACGTCAACAGGAGCTACACCATTCTCACTAGTATATGGGATGGAAGCAATTCTTCCCATCAAAGTCGAAATACCCTCTCTGCGGGTGATAATGGAAACAAAATTTGAAAATGCAGAATGGGTTCAAGCTCGTCTAGATCAGTTGAACCTCATAGAGGAAAAGAGAATAGTTGCTTTGTGCCATGGGCAGTTGTACTAGCAAAGAATTAAAAAGGCTTATGATAAGAAAGTTCGCCCTCGGCTGTTTCAAGAAGGAGATCTCGTGCTCAAGAAAATCTCGCCCAACCAAAAGGATTCCCGTGGGAAATGGACCCCTAACTATGAAGGACCTTATGTAGTAAAGAACGCATTCTCTGGAAGAGCCTTAATTCTCACAAAAATGGTTGGTGAAGACCTCCCACTCCCTGTAAATTGAGATACAGTTAAGAAGTACTATGCCTAAAGAAATATATGAAAAAAGAGAAAGATGAGCCAAGCAAAAATGAGGTCGCGAGGTTGAAAACCCGAAAGGGCGGCCTAGGAAAAAATTAGAGCGACCTGGTGGATTTGAAAACTCTAAAGAGCAATCCAGGCAAAAATCAGGGTCAAAAAGTTGGACTTTGAACAGATACAAAGGCAATCAATACCTCCGAAAGTTGGATGATGAATGCTCAAGGTCACGTGGATAGGTGATTGGCATTGTTACTTCAAAGATACAACTAATCAAAAGATCTGTTCTTTCCTTTTCTTTCTTCTTTTTATAGTTTAAACTCTCAATGTAATATTCAGGCAGTGTGACCTTCTGCGCACTTGGTTTCCATTTGAATGTTAACCACTTTCTTTATTCTCTCATTCCACTATTTGCTTTAAAATGATGATTTATGGTAAATGATACTAAATTGTGGAACATGTGCATGATCAAAAGCATTACAATCATTACGACATTTCTAAAAAAACACAAAAAGCGGATGATCTTTCATAAAAATGCAAGGAGGACAAATGCATGATCACTTTAAACAATAAATCACAATTGCCCGCACTTCGGTGCCACTATTTTGGGCAACCCCCATATCTCACGCTGAGAGCCCCGCGAGTTGATGGGATCAGAGTCAAAAAGAGCAAAAGAGCAAAAGAGTCAAGAAAGAGCAAAAGAGCAAAAAGAGTCAAAAAAGAAAAGAATTAAAAACAAAAAGAAAAAACATTCCACATTTCATTCATCATACGACCAGATACCAATCATTGCACATGCTTACACTGCATGCACGCATACATCATTCATTGCATCCTTAGACGCACTCAAATATGGATAGTGTTTATCTACCAAGATAGATTTAAATTGTAATGTTAGCTTTGAGTCTAGCACCAGTCCTTCAGACCCCCAGCGGTCCCTTAGAGACCCAGCGCTCCTTCAGACCAACATCGGTCCATCAATCCAGATCGCATGTCGCGTTATCGAGCAACCAACGGATCATTCGACCCCAGGTCCTTCAGACTAGCTGTGTCCGCCTAAGACATCGTGGATGTCCTTTGTGGTCAACATATCAGTTCTAGACCTGATCTTGACCCTAATGGCCGCTCGAAAAACGCTACCCCCCAGGCAGACCATTTTACTTGTACCGTTGCTAGTTGGCGCTCCATCAGACCATCTTGGTCCTTCAAGGCCCAAGCAGCCCCTCAGACCCCGTCGGTCCTTCAGTTTAACTCCAATCAATGCACCAAGCATCAACTGCGAATTAGACCTTCAAAGCCCCCCGTGCTCCTTCAGAGCCCCAGTGCTCCTTTAGATCCTCAGTTATCCATCAGGTCCCCAGATCCCCAGCGATCCTGAGTTACTTTTGTTCTATGTAAACCCATTTTTTCATGAATTTCTCAAAAAAGTTTTGACAAAATTAGTGTCCTTTTATCTTTATTTCTATTTTAATCGGGAAATTTCGAAGTCCTTCATATTTCCTAGTAAAATATAAATAAAGAGCTGTCATACCCTACTTTTGTCCTATTAATCAAAAAATCCAAAAAAAGTTTTTATTCTCATTGTGTCACGTATCGTTTTAAATGCGCGTGTCTTTAGCACTCTCGTGTAACGTTACTTTGATGCTCGTTTTTATTTTATTTTGTAGTTATTATTATTAGGTTAGTCTATTGTTATTGTTGCAAAAATATACAAAAAATAATTGAAAGTATAACAAACTTTTTTGCAGAATAGCAAAAGTCCTTTTCATTACATAATCAAGTTTCTTACACACAAATAAACAAAAAAAGCAAAAAGAGATAAATAGTACAATTTTTTAAAAAAAGGGGGGCGGGGGAGAAGGGCGCATCAGCAGCTGCCCTAGCTAGGATTGTCCTTTTGATTTTTCCTTGATGCCGTCCGTCCTCCATTGCCAGCTGCTGTCCTTTTACTGATTCGAATGACTGTCCTCTTGTCCTTCCAAGCACAGACACAGAAATCAAAAAATTCACAGAAATCAGAGCCAAAGATTAGGGTTTTACAGTAAAACCCTAATCATTAAACACTTGAAAACGAGAAACACAGAAGCATCTATAGCAGCAAAAAGCAGTAACAGAGAAGCAGCACTAGGCCGAATAGGTTTTTCTTTTTCTTTTCTTTCATTATATAATACGAAATCTGAAAATATGTAGATATTTAATCTGTCATGCTTTAGTTTCTCTTTTTAGATGTTTATATACTGAACAATATGAAGTTTTGTAAGATTAAGCTTGTTTTTATTATCATTTTTGTCCATTAAATATGCGTTTGGTGATCTGAAGATGTGTAGAGCCAATAGGGGTAAGGATGAACATGACCCAAATCGGTTCTGAGAAAGAAAACAATGTCTGAGACGTTTTTAGGGTGAGAAAATTAGTAGTGTGTCATAAACAATTTGTTCATTGTTTAGGGAAATACATAATCACAAAACCAGAAACACAAAAACCAAAACCGAATTGAAAGTGGGTAAACAAGGTGAGGGAAACACATATCAGAGCTAGGCGAGAGAGTAGAAGGAGAGGAAAGCAAAAAAGGGAGGTGAAATTTACCTCTATACATTCCGGCCACCGTCCACGCTGGCCGTTGACCGTAGATCGCCACTGTAGCACAGGAACCACTGTGAGAACCCTTCGTTTTCTCACCCATTACTACAAAATCATCCCCGTCTCTTAATGTCACAAACACCGTCACACTTCTCCTCTCTCCCTACGCCGTCGTCTCTCTCTTCCCCCACCGTGAAAACCCACCGTACACCACCCAAAGCCCCACCTCAGAACAACTAAAAACTCATCCAACTCACAACCACACAAAAATCTCCACCTCAGAACCACTAAAAACCCACAAACATAAAAACTCCGCCATGACAACCGTAGCCTCCGGCGAAACCTCCGGCAAGCACCACCGTCACGGTCTCACCATCACTACCACTCCTTCAGCTTGTGCTCTCCCACTCCGTGAACAGTAACTTCCTCTCTCTCCTTTGTTTCTCTCTCTCACACACTCGCGAATATGTGTTGTGGCGGATGGAGATAGATCAGGGTTTCTCAAAACTAACATTTCCCTTTTATGCTAATGTGCCTGTTTTTTTATTATTTTTATTTCAGCCCTTTTAAAAGAATTTAAAAAAAAAGAAAAAAGAATGTTGAATCTATTTTCGCGGTACCGTGACTATCGTCAACCGTGATAGTTAAATGCTTTCTATCCTTTAGTTTATTTTCTTTTATATTATATTTTGCTGTTTTCATGTCTTATATTCCAAAATATAGATAGTTATAAGCATTATTACCTGCACCCTTTACTACTTATACAACCCCTATTTCAAACTCAGATTAGATACTCGCACCCCTTCGTTTTTGAGTTACAGCACCCTCTGTTTTCTTAAAACACCATATTAATGTTTACACCCTTTTTTTTCTAATGATGTAAACCCCTTTGATAATAAGATCATATTTATAGTCGCAACCTTGTTTTTAATAATACAACACCCCCACATCGGTTTCTTTTCCTTTTATTTTTTTAAAAATAAATAGAAATAAGTTGTTACTAATGGTCATTCTGAGTTTAACTTGTTTGATCTTTAATAACAACAATAGTTTTCAAATGGGTCATTAGTGGTGACCACTCTGAGTTTACTTGTTTGGTCATTACGAGTACTTATCCAAATTTCAAAAACACTTAACAATAAAAAATATCAACACACAAACTTTTTCTACCCAAGAACTACGTTGCTTTGATTTCTCCATCGCACCTGGGAATACGTTGGAGCAGAGGCCCACTCCTGTCAAGCGCAAGGCCGTTGATGATTCGGCGAAAGGTATATTGTATGCTAATTGTCTTGATTGGTCCAATTTTGAGGATAATTAGAATGGGGTGGTTGTAATATCTCCAATTTTCGCTATTTAAATAATTTCGTGTGAATTATTAATTTGTGAATTCTTGTCTTGATTAGAAATAAAATAAAATGATAGTGGATTGCTTGATTTAATTACTATATGAATTGTGTGCTTAATTGATATTAATTATGTCAAGTAGGGTAATTAGAATGGTTTAGGAGTCATGAGGAAGGAAAAGTTTAAGTGAGGGATATAGTAGTCTTTTACCTAGCCTATATATATGTGTACCTTCCAGCTGAAACACAAACACTTCATTCCTTAAAACAAAAATTCTGAAACAGCAAGATTGAGAGGGAGAGGAGAATGGGGCGTGAGGGAGAGAAGGAAGAAGGAGAAGGGAGAGTTCCTCAGAAATGCCTTGCATGTACAATCTGATTTCACCATTAGTTTCAGTTTTCCATCCTCTCTCCATTGATACAAGTTTCGAAACCATCCTTCTCCTCCACTACATTCCACCATTGAAGACCACCTTGAGCTCCACTTGGCCAAACACCATGTCTGTCACTTGCATTTCCAATTAGAGTGCATAAGAACCAAATTCTGAAGCCTGATTACGAATTGGAAGCAAACTAGGAGCCATTCAGTTTCTGGGTTCTGATTCATACAGTTGGAAATCTGGGTTTCGCGTGGGTGTGCATTTGGAGCGAAATAGAAGAGTTCGTGAGTTGCCTAGTGATCGTGTTCTTGAGTCTCAGTGTGAATCGTTTGCTGTCTTCAAAGAGGTGAGTTCTATACTCACTAGGATTAAAATTGCATGTGATATGAGTTCTGGATCGAGTCACGCGTTTTTATGAAAAGTCGGTATCGAGACGTTTATGAAAACCTCGCATTGAGTGATCAAGTTATGAGATTATTTGAGTTTGATTATGATTCCTGTCATGATTATTGAATGATATGTACTGGTTGTTGACTGGTTTGACTGTGTTGTATGGGCTGGTAAAGTGGAAGTATCGATCGGAAAATGTATCGGAATCGGATTGGGATGATATCATTAAGAAAGTATAAGCATTTGGGTTACTGAGACACATGCACGGATCGTGCGTTATGGGAGCACGGATCGTGCTGTGTGTTCGCAGGTAGCCTGGAAATGGTTTTGGACATCGCACGGATCGTGCGTATGGGCGCACGGATCGTGCGCTCTGTTCTGTGTGAAATGAATTTAATTTTTCAGTCACGCACGGATCGTGCGCCTCTGGAGCACGGACCGTGCGTGGTCTTTGGGTTGCCTATTTTAAAAAGTGTTTTAAATCATTCCGAACGATTCCAATCGCTTTCTAATCCTTTCTTCCACCTTCCCCAATGATACTATAATTGAATTGCCCTGAATTGAGTGGTAATTGACTGTGATTGGATCTAAGTTATGTTAGTACCATATGATTGGTTGTGTTTGGATTACGTTCAGGTTAAGTGAATGCTAATGTGATTGACCATTGATTTCATGTTATGACTTTGTGATTGATGCATTGTGCTGGACTGACTGGTTTAGTAAGATTGATAAGTTAAGTTAGTAAACCTTAGTAATCCATGAGAGATCACTTAATAATTAGACTAAGTTAGTAATTAGATCATGTTAGTAATAAGTTTATGTTAAGTTCAGTTCATTGTTAAGTTAAGTTATTATTATGTTTAAGTTCATTGTTGAGTTCAGTCCAGGTATATCTTCATATATATCTTTAGTCGGGGTGACGACCCTATTTAGTTTAGTGTGCTAGGGGAGAGGCAGTCATGAGCCTTATGAACCTAGGCCCCGTTAGGGACCCAGCCGATTAGTGGGGACGGGTTCACCCGAAGCTTATTATGCCAAGTGACCGGTGACACGCTATAACTTTAGTTAGTGTTGTATCTTGTAACCGGCTTGAGGGTTATGAGGTCAACTTTTAGTTAGTTAGCCACATAGTCAACCTTGAGGACTATGATTTATGAGTTAAGTATAATGAATCAAGCATAATTGAACCGAGAGAATTAGTAAGGGGTCGCGATAGAACTCACTGAGACAAGTTGTCTCACCCAATCCTTTGTTGTTGTTTTTCAGTTAAGCAGGGAAAGTTGAAGACCGTGAGGCACGGCTATGGAGACGTTTGAGGAGCTGCCCCTATCTTTATTTCATTATGTCTTGTATTTCAGTTTCCTTTGTATTTCTGTATTTCTATTCAGTATCTTAAGACTATTCGATTGTACGACTTATGTCTTTCAAGTTGTAAATCGCTTCCGTAGACTTTCGGTTTTTGGTACTGAACACTAGTTGAGTGGTGTAAGAACGCTTTATGTATTTTATGTTAAGTTATGTAAGCGAACTTGATGGGTTTTTAGCATCGAGTATTAGTATGTGTTCATTATTGAAAAAGGAAGTCACTCTGATGTATGCCAGTCGTGCGCTTCGGTAATTTCTACAAGATAGAAATTAACGGGGTGTTACAATTGGTATCAGAGCAGTTCGACCTAGTCGGACTTAGAATCATGAGTCTCTTAAGTCCTCTAAGCGTGATTCCTCTTAGTATGCTATTAGACGTTTAGCCTGGTCAACTAAACACTTTGTGCATATTTCGCAGAATCATGGCTGGCGGAAGTAGGAGAAGCGTCCCTGTCGATCCTCAATCTGAATGGATGCAGAACGTGATCGTGAATCAACAACAGATGATGCAGGACTTGATGTGGATGCATCACGAACTGATGAGTCAGCAGCAGCGAGCGTATGTTGCAGAAACAAATCTCAACGGAGCGAAGGAGGAAAGGAAAGCGAATGAAAAAGGGAAAAAGAAGGCATTGGAATTGCCAACCCCAAGTGATGAACTGAGGAATACCTCCATCAAAGGAAAGCAAGTTGTGGTAGCTGAAGTTCCGAGGTCCGTTAAGTGTTCGGCGTGTGGAAGGCCCCACAGCGGAAGGTGTCGTCTAGGATCAACCGCGTGTTTTTATTGCAAGGGAGAAGGGCATTATGCTAACAAGTGCCCAGTAAAGAAGAGGAAAGTGGCTGACTGGTCCACTCCGGAGGAAGAACCAAGAGGTGTCTCCAGCAAGGGTACGCAAGTACAGGCGTCGAAATTTTTAAAGCCCGCCAACTGCGGCAAATGCAGAAGTCCCCATGGAGGAGAATGTCACCTAGGATCAAAACATTGCTTCTACTGCAAAATGGAAGGGCACTACGCCAAGGAGTGCCCAACGAGAAGGAGGAACCGAGAATGGAATGCTAACTCCGCAAGCGGGAATAGTCTTTGTGTTGGACGCTCCGAAAGGCAAGGCCGTTGATGATTCGGCGAAAGGTATATTGTATGCTAATTGTCTTGATTGGTCCAATTTTGAGGACAAAATTTTTAAAAGTTGGGGTGATTGTAATATCCCCAATTTTCGCTATTTAAATAATTTAGTGTGAATTATTATTTTGTGAATTCTTGTCTTGATTAGAAATAAAATAAATTGATAGTGGATTGCTTGATTTAATTACTATATGAATTGTGTGCTTAATTGATATTAATTATGTCAAGTAGGGTAATTAGAATGGTTTAGGAGTCATGAGGAAGGAAAAGTTTAAGTGAGGGATATAGTAGTCTTTTACCTAGCCTATATATATGTGTACCATCCAGCTGAAACACAAACACTTCATTCCTTAAAACAAAAATTCTGAAACAGCAAGATTGAGAGGGAGAGGAGAATGGGGCGTGAGGGAGAGAAGGAAGAAGGAGAAGGGAGAGTTCCTCAGAAATGCCTTGCATGTACAATCTGATTTCACCATTAGTTTCAGTTTTCCATCCTCTCTCCATTGATACAATTTTCGAAACCATCCTTCTCCTCCACTACATTCCACCATTGAAGACCACCTTGAGCTCCACTTGGCCAAACACCATGTCTGTCACTTGCATGTCTAATTAGAGTGCATAAGAACCAAATTCTGAAGCCTGATTACGAATTGGAAGCAACCTAGGAGCCATTCAGTTTCTGGGTTCTGATTCATACATTTGGAAATCTGGGTTTCGCGTGGGTGTGCATTTGGAGCGAAATAGAAGAGTTCGTGAGTTGCCGAGGGATCGTGTTCTTGAGTCTCAGTGTGAATCGTTTGCTGTCTTCAAAGAGGTGAGTTCTATACTCACTAGGATTAAAATTGCATGTGATATGAGTTCTGGATCGAGTCACGCGTTTTTATGAAAAGTCGGTATCGAGACGTTTATGAAAACCTCGCATTGAGTGATCAAGTTATGAGATTATTTGAGTTTGATTATGATTCCTGTCATGATTATTGAATGATATGTGCTGGTTGTTGACTGGTTTGACTGTGTTGTATGGGCTGGTAAAGTGGAAGTATCGATCGAAAAATGTATCAAAATCGGATTGGGATGATATCATTAAGAAAGTATAAGCATCTGGGTTACTGAGACACACGCACGGATCGTGCGTTATGGGAGCACGGATCGTGCTGTGTGTTCGCAGGTAGCCTGGAAATGGTTTTGGACATCGCACGGAGCGTGCGTCTGGGCACACGGATCGTGCGTATGGGCGCACGGATCGTGCGCTCTGTTCTGTGTGAAATGAATTTAATTTTTTAGTCACGCACGGATCGTGCGCCTCTGGAGCACGGACCGTGCGTGGTCTTCGGGTTGCCTATTTTAAAAAGTGTTTTAAATCATTCAGAACGATTCCAATCGCTTTCTAATCCTTTCTTCCACCTTCCCCAATGATACTATAATTGAATTGCCCTGAATTGAGTGGTAATTGACTGTGATTGGATCTAAGTTATGTTAGTACCATATGATTGGTTGTGTTTGGATTACGTTCAGGTTAAGTGAATGCTAATGTGATTGACCATTGATTTCATGTTATGACTTTGTGATTGATGCATTGTGCTGGACTGACTGGTTTAGTAAGATTGATAAGTTAAGTTAGCAAACCTTAGTAATCCATGAGAGATCACTTAATAATTAGACTAAGTTAGTAATTAGATCATGTTAGTAATAAGTTTATGTTAAGTTTAGTTCATTGTTAAGTTAAGTTATTATTATGTTTAAGTTCATTGTTGAGTTCAGTCCAGGTATATCTTCATATATATCTTTAGTCGGGGTGACGACCCTATTTGGTTTAGTGTGCTAGGGGAGAGGCAGTCTTGAGCCTTATGAACCTAGGTCCCGTTAGGGACCCAGCCCATTAGTGGGGACGGGTTCACCGGAAGCTTCTTATGCCAAGTGACCGGTGACACGCTATAACTTTAGTTAGTGTTGTATCTTGTAACCGGCTTGAGGGTTATGAGGTCAACTTTTAGTTAGTTAGCCACATAGTCAACCTTGAGGACTATGATTTATGAGTTAAGTATAATGAATCAAGCATAATTGAACCGAGAGAATTAGTAAGGGGTCGCGATAGAACTCACTGAGACAAGTTGTCTCACCCAATCCTTTGTTGTTGTTTTTCAGTTAAGCAGGGAAAGTTGAAGACAGTGAGGCACGGCTATGGAGACGTTTGAGGAGCTGCCGCTATCTTTATTTCATTATGTCTTGTATTTCAGTTTCCTTTGTATTTCTGTATTTCTATTCAGTATCTTAAGACTATTCGATTGTACGACCTATGTCTTTCAAGTTGTAAATCGCTTCCGCAGACTTTCGGGTTTTGGTACTGAACACTAGTTGAGTGGTGTAAGAACGCTTTATGTATTTTATGTTAAGTTATGTAAGCGAACTTGATGGGTTTTTAGCATCGAGTATTAGTATGTGTTCAGTATTGAAAAAGGAGGTCACTCTGATGTATGCCAGTCGTGCGCTTCGGTAATTTCTACAAGATAGAAACTAACGGGGTGTTACAATTGGTATCAGAGCAGTTCGACCTAGTCGGACTTAGAATCATGAGTCTCTTAAGTCCTCTAAGCGTGATTCCTCTTAGTATGCTATTAGACGTTTAGCCTGATCAACTAAACACTTTGTGCATATTTCGCAGAATCATGGCTGGCGGAAGTAGGAGAAGCGTCCCTGTCGATCCTCAATCTGAATGGATGCAGAACGTGATCGTGAATCAACAACGGATGATGCAGGACATGATGTGGATGCATTACGAACTGATGAGTCAGCAGCAGCGAGCGTATGTTGCAGAAACAAATCTCAACGGAGCGAAGGAGGAAAGGAAAGCGAATGAAAAAGGGAAAAAGAAGGCATTGGAATTGCCAACCCCAAGTGATGAACCGAGGAATACCTCCATCAGAGGAAAGCAAGTTGTGGTAGCTGAAGTTCCGAGGTCCGTTAAGTGTTCGGCGTGTGGAAGGCCCCACAGCGGAAGGTGTCGTCTAGGATCAACCGCGTGTTTTTATTGCAAGGGAGAAGGGCATTATGCTAACAAGTGGCTAGTAAAGAAGAGGAAAGCGGCTGACTGGTCCACTCCGGAGGAAGAACCAAGAGGTGTCTCCAGTAAGGGTACGCAAGTACAGGCGTCGAAATTTTTAAAGCCCGCCAACTGCGGCAAATGCGGAAGTCCCCATGGAGGAGAATGTCACCTAGGATCAAAACATTGCTTCTACTGCAAAATGGAAGGGCACTACGCCAAGGAGTGCCCAACGAGAAGGAGGAACCGAGAATGGAATGCTAACTCCGCAAGCGGGAATAGTCTTTGTGTTGGACGCTCCGAAAGGCAAGGCCGTTGATGATTCGGCGAAAGGTATATTGTATGCTAATTGTCTTGATTGGTCCAATTTTGAGGACAAAATTTTTAAAAGTTGGGGTGATTGTAATATCCCCAATTTTCGCTATTTAAATAATTTAGTGTGAATTATTATTTTGTGAATTCTTGTCTTGATTAGAAATAAAATAAATTGATAGTAGATTGCTTGATTTAATTACTATATGAATTGTGTGCTTAATTGATATTAATTATGTCAAGTAGGGTAATTAGAATGGTTTAGGAGTCATGAGGAAGGAAAAGTTTAAGTGAGGGATATAGTAGTCTTTTACCTAGCCTATATATATATATGTGTACCTTCCAGCTGAAACACAAACACTTCATTCCTTAAAACAAAAATTCTGAAATAGCAAGATTGAGAGGGAGAGGAGAATGGGGCGTGAGGGAGAGAAGGAAGAAGGAGAAGGGAGAGTTCCTCAGAAATGCCTTGCATGTACAATCTGATTTCACCATTAGTTTCAGTTTTCCATCCTCTCTCCATTGATACAATTTTCGAAACCATCCTTCTCCTCCACTACATTCCACCATTGAAGACCACCTTGAGCTCCACTTGGCCAAACACCATGTCTGTCACTTGCATGTCCAATTAGAGTGTATAAGAACCAAATTCTGAAGCCTGATTACGAATTGGAAGCAACCTAGGAGCCATTCAGTTTCTGGGTACTGATTCATACAGTTGGAAATCTGGGTTTCGCGTGGGTGTGCATTTGGAGCGAAATAGAAGAGTTCGTGAGTTGCCGAGTGATCGTGTTCTTGAGCCTCAGTGTGAATCGTTTGCTGTCTTCAATGAGGTGAGTTCTATACTCACTAGGATTAAAATTGCATGTGATATGAGTTCTGGATCGAGTCACGCGTTTTTATGAAAAGTCGGTATCGAGACGTTTATGAAAACCTCGCATTGAGTGATCAAGTTATGAGATTATTTGAGTTTGATTATGATTCCTGTCATGATTAATGAATGATATGTGCTGGTTGTTGACTGGTTTGACTGTGTTGTATGGGCTGGTAAAGTGGAAGTATCGATCGGAAAATGTATCGGAATCGGATTGGGATGATATCATTAAGAAAGTATAAGCATTTGGGTTACTGAGACACACGCACGGATCGTGCGTTATGGGAGCACGGATCGTGCTGTGTGTTCGCAGGTAGCCTGGAAATGGTTTTGGACATCGCACGGATCGTGCGTATGGGCGCACGGATCGTGCGTATGGGCGCACGGATCGTGCGCTCTGTTCTGTGTGAAATGAATTTAATTTTTCAGTCACGCACGGATCGTGCGCCTCTGGAGCACGGACCGTGCGTGGTCTTCGGGTTGCCTATTTTAAAAAGTGTTTTAAATCATTCCGAACGATTCCAATCGCTTTCTAATCCTTTCTTCCACCTTCCCCAATGATACTATAATTGAATTGCCCTGAATTGAGTGGTAATTGAATGTGATTGGATCTAAGTTATGTTAGTACCATATGATTGGTTGTGTTTGGATTACGTTCAGGTTAAGTGAATGCTAATGTGATTGACCATTGATTTCATGTTATGACTTTGTGATTGATGCATTGTGCTGGACTGACTGGTTTAGTAAGATTGATAAGTTAAGTTAGCAAACCTTAGTAATCCATGAGAGATCACTTAATAATTAGACTAAGTTAGTAATTAGATCATGTTAGTAATACGTTTATGTTAAGTTCAGTTCATTGTTAAGTTAAGTTATTATTATTATGTTTAAGTTCATTGTTGAGTTCAGTCCAGGTATATCTTCATATATATCTTTAGTCGGGGTGACGACCCTATTTAGTTTAGTGTGCTAGGGGAGAGGCAGTCATGAGCCTTATGAACCTAGGCCCCGTTAGGGACCCAGCCGATTAGTCGGAACGGGTTCACCGGAAGCTTCTTATGCCAAGTGACCGGTGACACGCTATAACTTTAGTTAGTGTTGTATCTTGTAACCGGCTTAAGGGTTATGAGGTCAACTTTTAGTTAGTTAGCCACATAGTCAACCTTGAGGACTATGATTTATGAGTTAAGTATAATGAATCAAGCATAATTGAACCGAGAGAATTAGTAAGGGGTCGCGATAGAACTCACTGAGACAAGTTGTCTCACCCAATCCTTTGTTGTTGCTTTTCAGTTAAGGAGGGAAAGTTGAAGACCGTGAGGCACGGCTATGGAGACGTTTGAGGAGCTGCCCCTATCTTTATTTCATTGTCTTGTATTTCAGTTTCCTTTGTATTTCTGTATTTCTATTCAGTATCTTAAGAATATTCGATTGTACGACTTATGTCTTTCAAGTTGTAAATCGCTTCCGCAGACTTTCGGTTTTCGGTACTGAACACTAGTTGAGTGGTGTAAGAACGCTTTATGTATTTTATGTTAAGTTATGTAAGCGAACTTGATGGGTTTTTAGCATCGAGTATTAGTATGTGTTCAGTATTGAAAAAGGAAGTCACTCTGATGTATGCCAGTCGTGCGCTTCGGTAATTTCTACAAGATAGAAATTAACGGGGTGTTACAAATGTAAACTTCGAAGAATCTCTCATTCGGATTTTTCGGTCGCTACAGTGAGAAAAGAGAGAAGAGGGTGCGAAGAAGAAGGAAAGTAGAAGAGAAGAAGAGAGTGAGATTTTCATTGTGTGTTCTTCTTCTCACCTCCATTAAAATCAGTTTTCCATTTGCTTTCTATTGATACTCATATTACCAACAAAGACTCACTCCTCCTCCAATCACCATTTTCGCACCTCAAGCTCAAAAGGGAGTTGGAGTTTTATCTTTCCATTTCTGAACTTTGGAGTTTTAGGGGCTCAACCAAGGGTTTTGGTTGCTGTTTGGGTAGCAATTTCGAGTAAGATTCGCTAGGGTTTCGGTTGGAGTTAGCTTTGGGAACCATTTCGTGGTTGTTCGTGTGTTTTGCTTTCGTTTTCAAACTCCCCTTCGAATTCAGGGTGAGTTCTTCAAATTAATGCTTGTGATTTCCTTAAAACTTGTGATTGGAACTGAATATGATGATTTTGTGTTTAGTTGCTGGAAATTTGGTGATAAATTGTGCAATTATGTTGTTAAAACTTACTGTTTGAGGAATTCTGGACATAGGTTCGGTTTTTTTTGATGCTTCGTATTTTATGGTGATCCCAAAATTGTGTGGTTTACCTTTTTAGAAACTAGACTTATTTCGCTTTAATTTGGAACTGGTTTGGTTGAAATTGGAGTTGTGTAGCTCAAGATCTATGTCACAATTTAGGTCAAAATTCTGGAATAATTCTGTGTATAGGTTCAGTGTTTCGTGTATAGTGTTTTCATTTGAACTCCTTTTTCATTATTTCTTGTTCCATTGAAAACTAGATTCAATTTTCTTCGATTTTTGCGCAAGTCCCATGCCATTTGATTGAGTTTTGAGAACTTTAGAGGTGTCACAAGTTGGGGGACAGACTCTGTCCAGTTTAGAAACCAGTCAGTTTGTTTTGTTAAACTATACTAAATGGCTCATAATTTAGAAAAGTAAAAATATTTTTCAGAAACTAGACATTTGAAGCTTTCCAATGAGTGGTTGTTTGTTAAATAGTTCATCAAAGAATAGGTATGTTTGCCGAAAACTTCTGCTCATATGTTGTTTGTGGAGATTTTGAATTGTTATGGCTTGTGAACTATCGAGAGAGAACATGATCTTGTTTTAACAAAAGGATTTGGTATTCACCCACCCCAAAGGATTTGGTATCCACATGAAGGATTTGGTATCCTATTAATCAGAGTTTGGGGTCCGAATGAAATATTAATAAACACGATCCGAATAGTTTTGTATCAAGTGTGAAAAGGATCCATGTGTCAAGTGAAGGACTTAAGTGTCTAAGTTAATTAAAAGATACCATGGGGATGACGATCCCAAATATTCGTTGTAGCACACCTAGTGGAGGGGAGTCTTGATCCCGAAGCTAGGGCTCTGGCATTATTCGGTATAGCTATACGAATTGGGGTTTCCGTTGAAATTGAGTGATTTGATTTCACGGATTGTGCAAAGTCATAGAAACAAAACACAGACAAGGAAAACACCGAGAGAGAAATTGTGAGGGGGTGCCAAAGAACTCACTGAGATTATGTAATCTTAACTAATTATGACTCGAAACAATTCCATATTATATCGTCTCAATCATAATCAAAGTCATGGCATTCATGTCTTAAATTCATTGGGCAAGGTTGGGGAAGGGATTAGAATGAACTTGGAACCAATTGGAACAGCCTAGGACATGTTTTGAAGTAGGGTAACGAAGGGGGACACACGGTCCGTGCGCTAAGGCGAACGATCCGTGCGCAATTTAAAACTTTTTGCGCATGGTGACAGAATGATGCGCATGGTCCGAGCCTGAAGGCGCACGGACCGGGGCTGTGCATCAGTTTTCAGAAAATGTCATTTTTGTGTAAGTTTCCATTCCGTTCGTTTCCAATGTCCATTCCGACCGATACCCAACTTAACCCTGTAATAATTCAGTACAAACAACAAACATAACCAATTCCACAATCACATTATCAGTCAATCAATCGTTCATCCAAAATGATGACAACCTAGAAAGGGATGCCCTTAACATTAATAAAATCATGCATGAGAAGGAAAAGTCGGCATTGTTGAAAATAACACATCTGTCTTGTTTTGGAAATATCTAAAGATCCAGAAGTCCGATTAGCATGATTCTTGATCCGTTGGAAAGATAAGAAATATTTCTACAACTTTCACTCATGCCATTATTTCAGATTTGGTTACTATCACGGTGAAAAATGGGCTGGAAGTCGAAGACAGATTATTGGTCAAAATATTAATGTGTTTTTGTTTTAATTTCTAGAAATAAAGGTGTGGGCTGATGCTTAAGGGTAATGGACAAAAATTGCATGAAAAGAAGAGGGAGTGACCCATTGTTATCATCTTGAAAGTGACTTTAGGTCTCCTTGGTTGTTTTGTAACTATTCTTCCACTAAGGTGTATTAACAAGCCACTAGGAATTATTGTTAGATATTTGTGGCCTTGGTATTTCCTTGTATTAAATCAGCCTATCACTATCCTTTCCTATATATAGGGGGAGAAATCTATGAGAATAACAACTAAGATTTCAGAATTTTAAAAACTAATACCTTGTGTATTGTGTTTGAGAGTATGTCTCTCTTTGGTTCTTTGTTGAACCTTCTTTAGATCTTATCAAGAAACCAAGTTTTCTTGTGGCGATCATTCCCTAGGCTTATCACTTCTTCTTTCTCTCAATGAATTAAGAGTGTGGCGTCATTCCATTTCTTATCTTCTCCATATTTTCCTTATTTCTTCTTTATTGTTCTTATCTTTTATTCTTCCAATTCAGTTTACGGATATATTGCTTGTGTTATTCAACCCGAAATCACATACACGGACAACCATTCATTTGGGTAGTCATCAAGTGGTATCAGAGCCAAGTTGTTGGGTTGAATAATTTTTTTTCTTTGCATCATGTGGAATTCTAGATATAGAGACATGTTTTATAAAAATGAATTTCTGGAAAATTCACCTGAGAAGTATAACGTTGGTGATTGGTTGAAGAAAACACATGAGAAAATAGATAGAGAAAAGGAGAAAACACAAAAAGAAAATAAGAGGGCTAGTAGAGATATTGAAAGAAGAATGAGAAGAGAGGAGAGAATGGAAAGAGAGATTGCTGCTAGTAATGAAATATTATGGGCGGATCTCCGTAAAGCCGAAGAGAAGTATAAAGAAAAAGAGAGTGAAAAGAAAGAAAAAAGTGAGGAAAAAGAAAAAGTGAGTGAAAAGAAAGAGGAGTTGAGAGAAAAGGATATAGAAAACAATGGTGTCTTTTTGGATTCTTGTTATAATTCTAACATTTTTCCTAGTTGTGATGATTTTATTATCAAGAAGATTGTGGATGATATTAAAAAACAAGCTTGCAAGAAGACAAATGAAGAAGTGCTTCCAATGGAACAATACAATACTTCTATTGAATTGCAAGAGAAAAACATTGGGAAGCAATGGCATACAACTATACTAGTACCTTCTTCTAAGTTGATTTGTGAGGTGAAGTGTTGGGTTTCTTCCAACATTATTCAGTTGCCTAATATTTCTTCTTTATTTCATGAAGTGAACGAAGTGAATGAAGGAGAATATTCTTCACATGTGGTTAACAATATCGAGCATGGGAAAAAAAATTATGTCCAAGAAATGCAAGAAGAAGTAAAGTACTCATATGCATCCAATGGACTTTCAAAATCTTATTTTGTGATAGTTACATGTGATGGATTCTTTAGACTTGTTTTTGATCCGGGATGTATTACAGCTAGAAATTCGAGGATGAATTCTCTCGAAGATGGAGAGAATGATGACAACCTAGAAAGGGATGCCCTTAACATTAATAAAATCATGCATGAGAAGGAAAAGTGGGCATTGTTGAAAATAACACATCTGTCTTGTTTTGGAAATATCTAAAGATCCAAAAGTCCGATTAGCATGATTCTTCATCCGTTGGAAAGATAAGAAATATTTCTACAACTTTCACTCATGCCATTATTTCAGATTTGGTTACTATCACGGTGAAAAATGGACTGGAAGTCGAAGACAGATTATTGGTCAAAATATTAATGTGTTTTTGTTTTAATTTCTAGAAATAAAGGTGTGGGCTAATGCTTAAGGGTAATGGACGAAAATTGCATGAAAAGGAGAGGGAGTGACCCATTGTTATCATCTTGAAAGTGACTTTAGGTCTCCTTGGTTGTTTTGTGACAATTCTTCCACTAAGGTGTATTAATAAGCCACTAGGAATTATTGTTAGATATTTGTGGCCTTGGTATTTCCTTGTATTAAATCAGCCTATCACTATCCTTTCCTATATATAGGGGGAGAAATCTATGAGAATAACAACTAAGATTTCAGAATTTTTACTAACTAATACCTTGTGTATTGTGTTTGAGAGTATGTCTCTCTTTGGTTCTTTGTTGAACCTTCTTTAGATCTTATCAAGAAACCAAGTTTTCTTGTGGCGATCATTCCCTAGGCTTATCACTTCTTCTTTCTCTCAATGAATTAAGAGTGTGGCGTCATTCCATTTCTTATCTTCTCCATATTTTCCTTATTTCTTCTTTATTGTTCTTATCTTTTATTCTTCCAATTCAGTTTACGGATATATTGCTTGTGTTATTCAACCCGAAATCACATACACGAACAACCATTCATTTGGGTAGTCATCATAAAAATATTTCTTATCTTTCCAACGGATCAAGAATCATGCTAATCGGACTTCTGGATCTTTAGATATTTCCAAAACAAGACAGATGTGTTATGCTAGAGAACTGAAATGTACTTTGTGGTATGCTAGAGAACCTCCTTTCAACTCACAAGAGAAAAATGACAAGGATTGACTCAAGACTTTCTCCCTCACACCCAAACTCGATTTCAATGGGGAAGATGAAGTTGTGTTTGAGCTTGGTTCAGCTTTTTTTTATGGTGTCATTAGAAAGAGGATGAAAAATGTGGAAGAATGGTTGCTAGAACACTCACATGCTGTAGCGACCGAAAAATCCGAAGGAGGGATTCTTCGTTGTTTTTGAACAATGGAGCCGCCATCAATATTTATTCTTAGGAAAAACATTGAAAAAACCTTTGTTTTTTTTTTTTGGGTTCGGGGGTCGATTAAGTGCGGGGAAGGTACTAGCACCCCGCAACATCCTAAAAAGGTTACCTTTTAATCTAATGTGTAGAAAAATTAGTTTAAAGAAAATATTTTACTTTACCCTTTTTATTATTTGCAAAAATTGGAAAGGAAGACTTAATAAAATTTTAGTTTTTTTGCGCTCGACAGGAGTGGGCCCCTGCTCCTACGTATCTCCAGGTGCGATGGAGAAATCAAAGCTACGTAGTTCTCAGGTAGAAAATATTTGTGTGTTGGTATTTTTTATTTTTGAAAAGTTTGCGAAAACTAGAGGCCGTTCATGGTGACCAAACAGATAAATCCAGAGTGGTCACCACTAATGGCTTATACGAAAAAGAAAGTGTTTACAGCGTTCAAACGAGCGGGGCCCAGAGTGACCGTTATAAATACCCGGTTTGCGATCGAGCGTTTTGTTCGTTAGAAAAATACTTACTGGGAAGCGTGATTTTAAAAAAGGAAGTTGAGATTACGTTTGTATCTTATTGACTGAAAATTTCTTGATGTTTAGGCGGGTGTTTGCGATGATCAAACGAGTAACCTCAGAGTGATCACCGCTACTAATCCGCTGTGAAAAATGAAGGTTAGTCCTATCGGTCAAACAAGCTAAGCTCAGAGTGACCATTAGTAACAACCTATTCTTTTACGCGAGTTTGAGTGTTTGAAAGAAAGAAAAACGGTTTGGAAACATTATGGTGTAAATAAAAGTGGAGTGAGTTATAAAAAAAGTGGGTGCAATTAACAGGGGTGTTGTATTAAATGGAAATGGGTGGTGGGCTTCGTAGCAGCCCAAAACTGAGTATGTGAGTTTTTCGGACCCTTGCGCGAAAATTGGACTGAAAGCGGGGAGTGCTGTATTACTAAAATGCGGGGGGTGCGAATAGCGGTTTGACGCTAAAAACGATTGTTTGACTTTTTCTTTTTTACCATTTCATTAACTTACCCTGAAACATATAATTCTGAAGCGCTCCTCTTTTAATATCTAGACTAATAAGCATTGGATTTGGATGGATTTAGTTTATAAAGAGATGTTCTCTGCTTTTTGAAAATGGTTGCCATAGTCATTATTTTGAAAAAGGGTGCTTTTGCTGTTTTTTTTTTGGGAAAATGATTATAATTATTATTTCTTTTTTTAAAAAGGGGGTGGTATCAGTAACCATTTATTTTGAGAAAAGAAAACATTTTTCTTTTATTTTAAAGGACTTTATTTTTATTCGAAAATTACAGCAACATTAAAAAAAGGCAACAATTTAAATAAAAAAAACAGCAATGATATGTTAAAAAAAAAATTACAGCAACAATTTACATAAAAAAAAAACAGCAACAATTAAATAAAGAATAGCAGCAACAAATATATACAAAAAAAAATGATTTAACAGAAAAAAACAGCAACAAATAAATGAAGAAAAACAGCAACAAATATATATATAGAAAAAAACGCTACAGCAACAAATAAAATAAAGAAAACAGCAAAAACAGCAACAATATATTGAATCCGAAAATCACATTATAGTACCTTAAGAAAAAAATCTGGAAATGTTGGGAACACGAATTCCTCCTAGGATCTCTTTAATACAGCGGAATTTAAACTAAAAAAAACTGGAAGGAGAAGGAAGAAAAGAAAGAAAGGAAGAATAGAAAACAGTGAACAAATCTCACTGTTTTTTTTTTCTAAAGATCTAAACTCTCTTTTTTTGCTCCGAAAATTTCTCTTTTTTCCTCTAAGAACTTCTTCTTTGAAAAACTCTTTTTTTTCGAAAATCTTCTCCTCTCTCGCGACCGTGGTCATGGCCCCCCTATTTATACAAAAAAAAGGGCTTTTTTCTTCTTCGTTTCTCTGACTGCCTCACCATGCCTTGCACAGTGTTTTTTGAGTGTGGCTTGACATGGTGAAATAAAACTTATGAGGGGTTGCGAAGGGTATGGGTGTAGCAGAGGAGAGAATGATGGTTTTTTTTTTGGGTGAGAAGGGAGAGTGATGAGAAAGATGAAGTGAAGTGTGTGATAGGAGAGTGTGAGAGAGAAGGGGTCGTAGGGATGGGAGGAGAGAATGAGAAGGGAAAGGTTGAGTGTGAGTGGGAGAAAGAGAGAGAGGTAGGCGTATGAGTGGGATAGGAGAGTGAGAGAGAGAGAGACGTTGGGAGTGAGGAAGAGTGTATGGGGAAAGGAAAAATGGGGAAGTGGGAAGTGTGGGAAAGTGGAATTGTGAGTTCCAAGGAGGGAATAAGGGGAGTGGGGTCGAATTTTAGGGTTAAGGGAGTGAATGTGGCCGAATTTTAGGGTAAAGGGGGGGATTGAATGTGGATGATTTTTAGGGTAAAGGGGGGAAGTTAAAATTTTTAGGGTTTTTTTTGAGTGGGGTGGCCGAATTTGGCTAGGAGAGGAGGGAATTAGGGTTTGGTGAGGATTTGGGTTGGGTTATGGGTTGGATATGGGTTGGGGTTAGGCGAATTAGGGTTGGGTTTGGTGGAGGAATGGGCTTCTGATGGCCCAATCCTGATTGCACCTCATTTTTTTTTTAGGCAGACCCCCTCCATTTCCTCCTTTGCTTATTTTTGTTTCTTCACTTCTAATTAATATATATTTTTTTGGTTAAAAACTCGTGGCAACTAAAATAACATAATACATGACATGAACATAAAAAGATTATCATCTTTTTTAAAAATAAATAAAATCTCTCATTTTTGATCGGACGAAATTAGGGTATTACAGCTGCCCCTCTTTATTTTTATTTTGCTAGGAAATCGGAGGGATTCCGAGTTTCTCGAGGAAAATAGAAATAAAGATAACAAGACGCTAATTTTGTCCAGACTGAGGTTTTTTTGTTTTTTTTTTTGAAACTTATGAAAACTGGGTTGCTTTAGACAGAAGGTAAATAGGGATCACTGGGGATCTGAAGGATCGCTGGGGATCTGAAGGAGCATTGGGGCTCTGAAGGATCGCTGAGGATCTGAAGGATCGCTGGGGATCTGAAGGAGCATGGGGCTCTGAAGGTCTAGTTCCAAATTAATGCTTGGCGCATCGACTTGAGTTCGACTGAGGGACCGCGGGGTCTGAAGGGCATGCCTAAGCCTGAGGGACCGATGGGTCTGAAGGAGCGCAACTAGCTTATGGTACTACTAATACGGTCTGGGGGTGGCCTCTTTTCGAGCGTCCATTAGGGTTAATCAGGTCCGGAACTGATATAACCACGAAGGACGTGCACTGTGTTTTTTTAGGCGGACACAGCTAGTCTGAAGGGCCTGGGGCCGGATGATCCGTCGGTTGCTCGATAACGCGACGTGCGATCTGGATTGAAGGACCATTGTTGGTCTGAAGGAGCGCCTGGGCTCTGAAGGACCGCTGGGGGTCTGAAGAATTGGTGCTAACGATACATACTAAAATTACCTCAACAGACACTTGCAATGAATGATGCATGCGTGCATGTAGTTAAGTAATTGATGACATGATGAATGAAATGTGGAATGATTTTGTTTTTGGCTTTTTATCTTGGCTTTTTTTTCATTTTCTTTTCTTGCTCTTTTGCTCTTTTTGCTCTTTTTGCTCTTTAGCTCTTTATTGACTTTGCTGGCATCATCAACTCGCATGACTCTTGACGTGGCATACGAGGGTTGCCTCAAGCAGTGGTGCCAAAGTGCGGGTTAGTAAGATTTGCTGAAGTGATTATGCATTTGTCCTTTTTGCAACTTTATGAGAGATCATCTCTTTTTTGTGATTTTTAGAAATTTCGCAATGATTATAATGCTTGTGATCATACACATGTTTCGCAATTCAGTATCGTCTACCATGAACGTTATTCTTACGATAATAGGGAAATGAGAGAACAAAGGAAGTGTTTAATATTCAAATGGAAAACAAATGCGCAGAAGGTCGCGCTGGTTGAGAAATACATTGGGAGTTTAAACTACAAAAAGAAAGAGAAGAAAAAGAAAACAAGGAAAGCTGATCTTTTGATTGTTTGTATCTTTGAAGTAATAATGCCAATCGCCCATTAACATAACTTTGAGCATTCATTATCCAACTTTCGGAGGTATTGACTGCCTTTGTAGCTCAAAGTCCAACTTCTGACCCTAATTTTTGCCTGGACTGCTCTTTAGAGTTTTCAGTCCACCGGGTCGCTCTAATTTTGCCTAGGCCGCCCTTTCAGGTTTTCGACCTAGCGAGCTTATTTTTGCTTGGCTCATCTTTCTCTTTTTTCCATATATTTCTTTAGGCATAGTACTTCTTAACTGCGTCCGAGTTCACTGGGAGCGGGAGGTCCTCACCGTCCATTTTTGTGAGAATCAATGCTCCTCCAGAGAATGCCTTCTTTACCACATAAGGTCCTTCATAGTTAGGGGTCCATTTTCCACGGGAATCCTTTTGGATAGGCAACATCTTCTTGAGCACGAGGTCTCCTTCTTGAAACTGGCGGGGGCGCACTTTTTTATCATAAGCCCATGACACAAAGCAACTACTCTCTTTTCTTCTATGAGGTTCAACTGATCCAGACGAGCATGAACCCATTCTGCTTCCTCCACTTTTGTTTCCATTAGCACTCGCAGGGAGGGTATTTCCACCTCGATGGGAAGAACTGCTTCCATCCCATATACTAGTGAGAATGGTGTTGCCCCTGTTGACGTGCGGATAGAGGTCCGATACCCGTGCAAAGCGAAGGGAAACATTTCATGCCAGTCCTTGAAGGTCACTACCATCTTTTGCACGATCTTCTTTATGTTCTTATTTGCCGCCTCAACGGCCTCGTTCATCTTTGGACGGTACGGGGAGGAATTATGATGTTGGATCTTGAAGTCATAACACAACTCTTTCATCATCTTGTTGTTCAGGTTGGTTCCATTGTCCGTGATTATCTTATTTGGAAGACCGTAGCGGCAAATCAAATCTCTCTTTATGAACCTGACAACCACCGATTTTGTTACACTGGCGTAAGAAGCGGCCTCGACCCATTTGGTGAAATAATCAATAGCGACAAGAATGAAACGATGTCCGTTTGATGCCTTGGGTTCGATGGGACCGATGACATCCATTCCCACATTGAGAATGGCCATGGTGCTGTTAGGACATTCAGAGAGGCAGGTGGTACATGGATATTGTCGGCATAGATTTGACATTTGTGGCATTTTCTGACGTAGTTGAAGCAGTCAGTCTCCATTGACAACTAGTAGTAGCCAGTCCTTAGGATTTTCCTTGCCATGGACATCTTTCATAATTCTTTCTGCTTCTTCTTCTGCTACACATCTGAGGAGGACCATATCGTGATTCCTCTTGTAAAGCACTTCCCCATTTAAGAAGAAACCCATTGACAGCCTCCTAAGTGTCCTCTTATCATTCTCGGTGGCATCAGGAGGATATTCTCTGTTTGTGATATAGTGCTTGATATCGTAATACCAAGGTTTACTGTCAGGCTCTTCTTCGATTGTCACACAATGATGTGCCGGTAGGTCTCGTTGTTGGATTCGGATGAATGTCAGACTCTTGTCGTTATTGATATTGAACATTGATGACAAAGTCGCCAAAGCATCGGCCAACTGATTTTCTTCGCGAGGGAGATGATGGAAAGTGATCTCTTCAAATTGTTCAACCATCTTTTGGATGTGATCATGATAAGGAATTAATTTGGAATCCCTGGTTTCCCAGTCACCTTTTGTCTGATGGATGACTAAAGCTGAGTCCCCATATACATCGAGTCTTTTGACTTTCCATTCAAGGGATGCTTTGATGCCTAGGACGCACGCTTCATATTCTGCAATGTTCTTGATGCAATAGAAACTCAGTCTAGCGGTAAACGGTACGAATCGGTTATCAGGAGAGATTAGTACAGCTCCGACCCCGTGCCCGTATAAATTAGAAGCGCCGTCGAATAACATTCTCCACCTTTCGTTGTCCGGAGGATTCCCTTCTACGAATAGAGCCATTATATCTTCGTCTGGGAAATCGCACTGCATTGATTGGTAATCTTCAATGGGATGGTGTGCCAAGTACTCAGCCAATGCGCTACCCTTGATTGCTTTTTTGGGTGACATATAAAAGGTCGTATTCAGATAGTAGCATTTGCCAGCGAGCGATCCTCCCTGTGAGTGCGGGTTTTTCAAAAATATACTTGACTGGGTCCATTTTAGATACCAACCAAGTCGTGTGGCTCAGCATATACTGCCTCAAACGACGTGCAGCCCAGGCCAGAGCACAACACGTTCTTTCCAACAATGAGTATCTTGTCTCGCACTCGGTGAATTTCTTGCTTAGATAGTAGATTGCATGTTCCTTCTTTCCGGATTCATCATGTTGCCCCCAGTACACAACCCATTGATTTGTCTAGGACTGTTAGATACAGGATGAGAGGTCTGCCCTGCACAGGCGGCATCAGAATCGGTGGATTTTGGAGGTACCTCTTGACCTTTTCAAAGGCTTCTTGGCAATTATCATTCCACTTTGTTTCTTGGTTTTTGCACAAAAGCTTGAAGATAGGCTCGCATGTAGATGTTAGCTGCGATATGAACCTAGAGATGTAGTTCAATCTTCCCAGGAAACCACGAACTTCTTTTTCAGTACTCGGTACCGGCATTTCTAGTATTGCTCGTATTTTGGCTGGATCTACTTCTATTCCCCTCTGACTGACTATGAAACCCAACAGCTTTCCCGATCTTACACCGAAAGTGCATTTGGCAGGGTTTAATCTGAGTTTGAACTTCCTGAGACGTTCGAAGAGTTTTTGCAGATTGACGATATGCTCTTCTTCAGTCTTGGATTTTGCAATCATGTCATCCACGTAAACCTCTATTTCCTTATGCATCATATCATGGAACAATGCGACCATTGCCCTTTGGTACGTTGCACCGGCATTCTTCAGTCCGAATGGCATTACTTTGTAACAGAAGGTTCCCCAGAGAGTGATGAAGGTGGTTTTCTCCATGTCTTCAGGGGCCATCTTAATTTGGTTGTATCCGGAATATCCATCCATGAAGGAGAACAGAGAGTGTTGTGCTGTGCTATCTACCAGGACATCAATGTGAGGCAAAGGGAAGTCATCTTTGGGGCTGGCTCTGTTCAAATCTCGATAATCGACGCACATCCGAACCTTCCCGTCTTTCTTTGGGACCGGTACAATATTGGCTACCCATTGAGGGTATTTTGCTACTGCTAAAAACCCAGCATCGAACTGTTTCTTAACCTCGTCTCGGATTTTCAGCGACATTTCTGGTTTCATCCTTCTTAACTTTTGTTTTACCGGCGGGCATTCTGGTTTTACTGGTAACTTATGCTCGACTATGTTGGGGTCCAGGCCGGGCATGTCTTGGTGTGTCCATGCGAAGACGTCAACATAGTCAAACAACAACCTAACCAATTTCTCTCGCTCGCTGTCTTTCAATGTGGTGCCAATGTTAACTTCTTTTTTGTCTTCTTCCGTGCCTAAGTTGGTCGTTTCAGTTGATTCCTCGTGGGGTTCGATTATTTTTTCCTCTTGTTCCATCATTCTCATTAACTCTGGAGGGGTTTCCCAATTATCCTCAACATCTTCCTCAGTTTGATTGATGGGGTGATCAAAGTTACAATATGGATTATTGGCGTTGTTATTTTCAAAGACGTTTTTTTCGGATCTGCATTAGTGTAAATTAACGGAATAAAAAACGAATGAAAGAAAATAAGAAGCAAATGTAAAAAGAAGAGGAGAACGGGGGTTTATTGGGAACTGAAATAACGTTGCATTGATGTTAATACTGAAAGGAAAACATGTGTGCCCGAATGAAATATCCTAAGGCCTTGGGCAGAGCCAGAGGATTACATTATAGAAACATTACTTTGAACTAAAAACCACAGGAAAATCAATGATCTCCCAATTCTTGAGCCTTTTGTTTGCAGGACAAGGGCGTACAAGACTGACGACGCCTTCTTCAGCGCTTAGATCGTCCTCAACTGCGGCGATCTGGCTGGGGTTCAACATTCCCGCACTCTGAAAGCTTTCCTTGATGTCGCAGATGATGATCCTCTTCGTATTTGGCACCCTGCCCTCAAGCCTGGCTAACCTCCGCTCCTTCTTTTCCTCCACAATCCTTCTCTTGTCAGTGCGATTGGGCCGATATCCTATCCCATGCCTATCTTTGTTCTCCTCTGGCTGTATTGGCGTCAGGATCCCCTGTCCGGTCTTTCCCAAGCCTCCTCCAGCTTGGTAGCCTTTTCCTATCATGAACTTAGCAACCATCACGGCAGTCTTGGATAGCTTGGGTCTTAATATAGCGGACATATTGGCGATCTCCAATGCTTGGAAGGCGGTCTCGAAAGACTCTTCAGCAGCCTCAATGTAACGAGTGGGAGCGGACCTATTTATCAGCATTTCTTCCTCACCGAAAATAACCACCAGCTTATTGTTGACTATGAACTTGAGCTTCTGGTGTAAAGAAGAGGGAACTGCCCCTGCAGAGTGGATCCATGGCCTCCCCAAGAGACAACTGTAGGATGGGGCAATATCCATTATCTGGAAGGTCACCATGAAGTGCTCCGGACCTACTTGCACAGGTAATTCCATTTCTCCGGTGACTTCCCTTTTCGATCCGTCAAAGGCCCTGACTAATATGGAGCTTGGTCTCATGTATGAACAGTCCACATCTAATTTCTCCATGGTTGATCTGGGTAATACATTCAAAGATGAACCATTGTCAATAAGTACCCGAGCAAGAGAGTAATCTCCACACTTCACAGATATGTGTAGGGCCTTGTTGTGCCCCCTTCCTTCAGTTGGAATCTCATCATCAGTAAAGGTGAGATAATTACTTGCAACAAGGTTTCCGATGATCCCATCAAATTGGCCGACCGAGATGTCATGAGCGACATGGGCCTCATTCAATACTTTTGTCAATGCTGCACGATGGGCATCGGAACTGAGCAATAATGACAACAGAGATATCTTTGCGGGAGTTTGGTTCAGTTGATCAACCACCTTATACTCGCTTTGTCTCATAAGCTTCAGAAATTCACTGGCTTCTTGCTCGGATAACGTCTTCTTCCCTGCATTCTTATCGACAGGTTCCTGCTCTATGCTTTTGCCCTTACGGGCTTTTTCTTCCTCTTCTTTTGTTTGATCTCCGCCGACTCCTTCAGGGGTATAAATACGCCCACTTCGAGTCATCCTACTAGTCCCTGAGATGTTAATGACATCTGGATTGGTCTGAACCTTCACATCGTAACTCCACGGGACTGCATTGGTGCTTTTAAAGGGAAAAGGGACTGGCACTTGAATAGTGATTGGTTTAGGCACAGCGGTGGTTAGCTTTGTGTCCTTTTTGTAATAGATTTCTAGTGGTTTCCGGATACTCTTGCTCTGGTCAATGCTTGACTGGAGAGTCGACACGCCTTCCTCTTTCTTTTGAAGACCTATTTGTATTATGTGTCGGTCTAATAAGTCTTGCAGGACTGGCTTGAATGCTTCACAGGCCCCGACACAAAGGGGATCAACACACGAACCCTTTCCGGTACATCCCTTCATAATGATTCCGAAGTGACACAAATCAGCATGGATGAGGTCCAGGGGTGTGACAATGTCCTCCACCTTTCTGACCAATAATTGCCCCTCAACATCCTCAATGGCATTGACGAAGGGTTTCCCGTGCCCCGGCAGAGGGTTAGTGGCAACATTCGGACCATCTTCTGCGAAGCTTAACCATTTAGATTCGATTAAGTCTTGTACTACATATTTCAATGCCTTGCAATTTTCTGTTGAATGGCCAACTGCCCCAGCGTGGAATCCACAGCTAGCCTCTGGGTCATAGCTCCTAGGGAAAGGAGGTTGAAGGGGTCTCATTGGACGGGGAGTGATCAAGTTGTAACTGATGAGGTGATTGAATAGGTCTGTGTATGACATGGGTATTGGGTCGAAATTGGCGGGCTTTCTTTCTTGGTAGTTTTGTGGTCTATAGCCTGGGTTGACTTGGTGAGGTGGGGCTTGTGGTGTTTGAGTAGGTATTTGGAAAGTTTGTCGGGGTTGTTGTAGGGAGGCTTTCCTGATCCAGAGATGGCATTGGCTTCTCCGTCCTTCTTTTTAGGGAAACCTGGGAAGGGCCTTTTCTGATTGCTGGTTCCAGCGGAGCTATATGCAATCTTCCCGTTTCTCCATCCATTCTCTAATCTTTCTCCGATGACGATCATATCTGAAAAGTTCGAAGACACGCTCCCAATCAACCTGTCGTAGAAAGGTGATTGAAGAGTATCCATGAACATTGATACCATCTCTTTTTCTAACAAAGGTGGTACCACCTGTGCAGCCAAACCTCTCCAGCGTTGGGCATATTCTTTGAAGGACTCATTGTCTCTCTTCGTCATGCTCTGCAATTGTGTCCTATCGGGAGCCATGTCAATGTTATATTTGTATTGCCTCAAAAATGCATCGGCTAGGTCTTTCCAGCATCTGATATGGGCACGTTCTAATTGCATGTACCAGCTCGAAGCTGCCCCAGACAGACTATCTTGGAAGTAGTGAATGAGCAATTTGTCGTCATGAGCAAATGCCGCCATCCTCCTGCAGTACATGGTTAAGTGGCTCACAGGGCAAGTCGACCCTCTGTACTTGTCGAAGTCTGGCACCTTAAATTTTGGAGGGATGACCACGTTAGGGACGAGGCACAAGTCATAAGCATCTCTCGCACCAACATTGGATCCCTCAACTGCTCTCAACCTTTCCTCAAGCATTTGTAGTTTGTCTTTGGCATGAGGGTTCTCCGTAGAGTAATTGTGAGGGAGCCCACTCATACCATAGTAAGGATGAATCATCGGAACTATGGCTGGGTTCACATTTGGGGTATGTGAATGAGTGGGATTCCTGAGGTTGGAACCCTGAGCTTGAGCGTCAACTATCGGCGGTGGAGGGCAGCCAAGTGGGAGTCCTTGTGGTGCGACGACGAGGTTCGGGTTTTGAACTTGTGGTGCCCCCGAATTACCATCGTGACCCGTCGGTGTAAGCTGTTGTTGGCCCACGACTCCTGAGGGACCGTCTTCTGGATTAGCATCGACTGTCGGAGGTGTGTAACCTTGTGGAAGTCCGTAAGGAGGCCATATGTAACCTTGGCCATTAGGCCCAGTAGGGTGCACTGTATGCGGGATCCCGAGTCCATTGGGAGGAGGAGGGTTGGTAACTTGATTTTCCGTGTTCCTAGCGGAGACATCTTCACTTGTGTCTTTGCCCTTCAAAGCTTGTAAAACCTTTAAGATTTCAGCCATCTGTTCTTTCATCCCATCTATTTCTGCCCTAAGCTCTTGATTGCCTAGGTTCTGAGGTGGATTGCCTTGATCCGGGTTATCTTTAGGCGGATTGTCCTGATTTTCTTCCATGTTTTTGGCCTGAGAACGAGTCCAATAGCGATGTTGACGCACCAGCTTGTCTTTTACTCTCTGTTGGTGGGACACATGGTATGAGTATATGTATGAGTATATGAATGGATGAAAATGCGAATGATGCATGTGTCCATGAGTCTTATTGTTTTAGGTCGGGAATTGCAAGCGCATCCTGATTTGTCATAAGTACACAGATTAAAGTTCCACAATATTTTCAAGATAAAGGATCAGCATGTGAGACAAACAAACTTCATTGATGGAGGAAAGTACAACATTTTGGAAATAAAACTTCGAAAAAGAAAAGTACAATGTTCTTTAAATTTCACTCAAATACATATGGCTTTCATTTTTCCACTCCTCCCTCTTTTTCTACTAGTAGTGCTGCCAGCCTTCTCCCGGAGTTCGGCAATCAGAACCTCGCAAAACTCCATGAATTCGGAAACTTGGACCGGGGTGTTAAACGGGTGCATTGCCGCGTTAGCCTCTTTTAGACATTTGGAGATTCCCGTGATAGCTTGATTGGCCAGCCATGCCAACTTTGAGAATCTATCTTTCCAGTATAAGCTTTCATTCTTCAACTCTATGAAGGCTTCATGGTTTTCTATCCTGCTGACCAACTCCACAAAGCGGTTCTCCCAATAGATGCTTTCTGTCTTCAACTGGTGGTAAACCTCCTCTTGATATCTGATATGGTCGTTCAGCTCATCAGATTTTTCATGCTCCTTTCTCAAGGCTTGTTGGTATTCTCGGAGCATCTCTTCAATGGTATCTTTATCCTGCTTGATACTTTTCACTTGCTCTTCAAACTCAGCTGCCATCATCCGGGACTCTCTTTTTGATACCATTAGCAGGCTCTGTTCGGTCTTTTCAGCAATCATTGATTCTTCCCATAACTTTTTCCACTTGTATACATCATCGATGGCTTGGTTCATTTTCAGGTTGCGACGTTTTATTTCCTCTTTCGCCCCTCTTAGGTACTTTTGAACATCTAGTTTGTTCTTTTGTTCAATCTTGAGCTGCTTGCGGCTGTCTTCAATGGCCACTGACTTACTTGCGTTCTCCTCCTCCAATTTCTGGTTTTTTAGGAGCACTTTCTCTAACTCTGCCTGCAAGCCCTTCTTTTCTTCCTCGGCTTTTGACAATGCCATTTTAAGCCTATCTAAATCTTCGACAGTGGGAAGGGTAGGTTCAGGTATTTCTTCCTCAACCCATAGTGCACTTTGGTAAGGCAATCGGGTGTCTTGGATCCTCTTTTGGAGCCATTGACGAAAGGTGGTTTCCTTATCGCCGCTCCTCTTAGCAAGCTCTTGTCCCTTGCGGACGACCATATCCCACGCTTGAGAAATCTTCCGGAGCATGTCAAGCTCTTTTGGGCTTCCTTCATGGAGGTAAAAAGGGGTTAACATGTCTTCGGTGGGCGGATTTCGCATGGGGTACCCCAGCTGTCTTAGAGTTAGAGAAGGATTGTAATTTATGCATCCTCTTGTCCCCATGAGCGGGACGTTTTGAAAGTTTCCACATTGAAAAACTACTGCGGGCCTATCCTTCCACCATGATGGGTGCCAACGAACCTTGTATTCATGAAGGCCCCCTAGCACTTGCAACCATTCACTAGTGTTCATTGTCTTCACATCACACCCTCTGGCGTCTTCAATTGGGCCTTCTACTCTGACTTTGTTAACGAAAGCATGGGTGAGAAGCCAAACATACAAGGCGTGCAGGCAGCAAGATATCCTCTTTCCCCTTAACTCACTATAATGAGTGAAAGTACAGTAAGTGTCTGCAAGCATGGCTGGAATCGGATTGGATGAGTTTTCTTCATCCTTGAAGGATAAGAAGACGCCAATAGCTGTTGTGTCCACATATCTTTCAAGGCGTTGAAATAGGACAATGCCAAAGATAGTCAAAGCTAACACCTGCTTAAAAGGACCCCAATTTCTAGCGTCGGCGAAGGACTTCATTTGGCTTTCCAGATACTCTTGTGGGAATCCTGCAATGCCATTTCGATTTTTCTTCCGGAGCTTCAAGTTCTCTTTGTTGGTTTGTAACATTGAGGCGAGTTTCTCATCTGTGTAGTATTGTCCCTGATACTGGTAGGGTCCATTGTCTTGTTGAGGAAAGCCGAAGATCTGTGTATATTCTTCCAGGGTAGGTGCCATCTGGAAATTTTTGAAGGTGAAGCATCTTAATGAAGAGTCGTAGAACTGGCTCAAAGCGGCAATGGCCTTCGTTTGCACGTCCAATTGTAGTAACATAATAATCTTCCCATACGCTCTATCAAAAGACCTGCGCTCGATGGGCGGCAACCGACCCGCACATTCCCTTAGACTCATCAGATTAGGCTGTTTTACTATAGGGTAGTTCCAAGTTTGGATTGTTTCACTGTTTGATCCCATATCGCCTTGCTTATGACAAAACTTTCAAACCTCTTACAATTCCCGGCAAACCTAAATGAGATGAATAGCATGCATGTGAGGATTTTTGTATTTTTTGTGAAATAACGATGATGTATGATGAATTAAAGAATGACGTTACATGCGTTAATAAAAGCAAATTTTGGTGATTCAAATTTTGAGAAACATTAACCATGTCACATAAAATATACGTAAAGGGCAAAAGGAGTAAATGGTTTTCATTATTTGATTTTTTGAAAGATAAAAAGTTTTTGCGATGATGCAACGGGTAGGTGAATTGCCCTTGTGTCCTAAACAGGTTAGGTCTTATATATAGGTCACGGTCTAGGGCTTCTTGTGTGATCAATCTCTCAGGTGGCTCTAATCACTTCCTCACAAGGGATACCACGAAAGAGACCTGGTGTGGGATACCACGAAAGAGCGTACTTTGGCTGAGGCTTTCATGAGAGTCAGACAGATAAAATCCAGAATGACTGACACTAATCGTCTCCACTCGTCCTAGGTTTTTTTTTTCGGACCCGGGTATAGGGCCCCGCTCAAGAGTGTGTGCAATATGTGTAGGTGATGTGTGTGATATAAGCAACCTAAACTACCCATGCTGCAAAAGAAATACAGATAATAGTACAAAGGTCTTCTACCCTAAGGTTCAAGAAAGCAAACAAACAGATAAACGAAATAGACGTGCTAATAGAAAGACTAAGGGTAAACAAAGGTACTAAACTAACAAATATCTACACATTTAACTAAATTAGGCTTGACCCTCTTAAATAGTCCCCAGTGGAGTCGCCAGCTGTAGCGACCGAAAAATCCGAAGGAGGGATTCTTCGTTGTTTTTGAACAATGGAGCCGCCATCAATATTTATTCTTAGGAAAAACATTGAAAAAACCTTTGTTTTTTTTTTTTGGGTTCGGGGGTCGATTAAGTGCGGGGAAGGTACTAGCACCCCGCAACATCCTAAAAAGGTTACCTTTTAATCTAATGTGTAGAAAAATTAGTTTAAATGAAATATTTTACTTTACCCTTTTTATTATTTGCAAAAATCGGAAAGGAAGACTTAATAAAATTTTAGTTTTTTTTGCGCTCGACAGGAGTGGGCCCCTGCTCCTACGTATCTCCGGGTGCGATGGAGAAATCAAAGCTACGTAGTTCTCAGGTAGAAAATATTTGTGTGTTGGTATTTTTTATTTTTGAAAAGTTTGCGAAAACTAGAGGCCGTTCATGGTGACCAAACAGATAAATCCAGAGTGGTCACCACTAATGGCTTATTCGAAAAAGAAAGTGTTTACAGCGTTCAAACGAGCGGGGCCCAGAGTGACCGTTATAAATACCCGGTTTGCGATCGAGCATTTTGTACGTTTGAAAAATACTTACTGGGAAGCGTGATTTTAAAAAAGGAAGTTGAGATTACGTTTGTATCTTATTGACTGAAAATTTCTTGAAGTTTAGGCGGGTGTGTGCGATGATCAAACGAGTAACCTCAGAGTGATCACCGCTACTAATCCGCTGTGAAAAATGAAGGTTAGTCCTATCGGTCAAACAAGCTAAGCTTAGAGTGACCATTAGTAACAACCTATTCTTTTACGCGAGTTTGAGTGTTTGAAAGAAAGAAAAACGGTTCGGAAACATTATGGTGTAAATAAAAGTGGAGTGAGTTATAAAAAAAGTGGGTGCAATTAACAGGGGTGTTGTATTAAATGGAAATGGGTGGTGGGCTTAGTAGCAGCCCAAAACTGAGTATGTGGGTTTTTCGGACCCTTGCGCGAAAATTGGACTGAAAGCGGGGAGTGCTGTATTACTAAAATGTGGGGGTGCGAATAGCGGTTTGACGCTCAAAAACGATTGTTTGACTTTTTCTTTTTTACCATTTCATTAACTTACCCTGAAACATATAATTCTGAAGCGCTCCTTTTTTAATGTGGGGGTGCGAATAGTGGTTTGGATGGATTTAGTTTATAAAGAGATGTTCTCTGCTTTTTGAAAATGGTTGCCATAGTCATTATTTTGAAAAGGGGTGCTTTTGCTGTTTTTTTTTTGGGAAAATGATTATAATTATTATTTCTTTTTTAAAAAGGGGGTGGTATCAGTAACCATTTATTTTGAGAAAAGAAAACATTTTTCTTTTATTTTAAAGGACTTTATTTTAATTCGAAAATTACAGCAACATTAAAAAAAGGCAACAATTTAAATAAAAAAAACAGCAATGATATGTTAAAAAAAAAATTACAGCAACAATTTACATAAAAAAAACAGCAACAATTAAATAAAGAAAAACAGCAACAAATATATACAAAAAAAAACGATTTAATAGAAAAAAACAGCAACAAATAAATGAAGAAAACAGCAACAAATAAATGAAGAAAAACAGCAACAAATATATATATATAGAAAAAAACGCTACAGCAACAAATAAAATAAAATAAACAGCAAAAACAGCAACAATATATTGAATCCGAAAATCACATTACAGTACCTTAAGAAAAAAATCTGGAAATGTTGGGAACACGAATTCCTCCTAGGATCTCTTTAATACAGCGGAATTTAAACTAAAAAAAATTGGAAGGAGAAGGAAGAAAAGAAAGAAAGGAAGAATAGAAAACAGTGAACAAATCTCACTGTTTTTTTTTCTAAAGATCTAAACTCTCTTTTTTTGCTCCGAAAATTTCTCTTTTTTCCTCTAAGAACTTCTTCTTTGAAAAACTCTTTTTTTTCGAAAATCTTCTCCTCTCTCGCGACCGTGGTCATGGCCCCCCTATTTATACAAAAAAAGGGCTTTTTTCTTCTTCGTTTTTCTGACTGCCTCACCATGCCTTGCACAGTGTTTTTTCTGAGTGTGGCTTGACATGGTGAAATAAAACTTATGAGGGGTTGCGAAGGGTATGGGTGTAGCAGAGGAGAGAATGATGGTTTTTTTTTTTGGGTGAGAAGGGAGAGTGATGAGAAAGATGAAGTGAAGTGTGTGATAGGAGAGTGTGAGAGAGAAGGGGTCGTAGGGATGGGAGGAGAGAATGAGAAGGGAAAGGTTGAGTGTGAGTGGGAGAAAGAGAAAGAGGTAGGCGTATGAGTGGGATAGGAGAGTGAGAGAGAGAGAGACGTTGGGAGTGAGGAAGAGTGTATGGGGAAAGGAAAAATGGGGAAGTGGGAAGTGTGGGGAAGTGGAATTGTGAGTTCCAAAGAGGGAATAAGGGGAGTGGGGTCGAATTTTAGGGTTAAGGGAGTGAATGTGGCCGAATTTTAGGGTAAAGGGGGGGATTGAATGTGGACGATTTTTAGGGTAAAGGGGGGAAGTTAAAATTTTTAGGGTTTTTTTTTAGTGGGGTGGACGAATTTGGCTAGGAGAGGAGGGAATTAGGGTTTGGTGAGGAGTTGGGTTGGGTTATGGGTTGGATATGGGTTGGGGTTAGGCGAATTAGGGTTGGGTTTGGTGGAGGAATGGGCTTCTGATGGCCCAATCCTGATTGCACCTCATTTTTTTTTTAGGCAGACCCCCTCCATTTCCTCCTTTGCTTATTTTTGTTTCTTCACTTCTAATTAATATATATTTTTTTGGTTAAAAACTTGTGGCAACTAAAATAAAATAATACATGACATGAACATAAAAAGATTATCATCTTTATTAAAAATAAATAAAATCTCTCATTTTTGATCGGACGAAATTAGGGTATTACACATGCATTAAGGATTGAAGGAGATCCCTCCTCTTCTTCCTCTTCTCACTCTCGCAAGTTCTCTCTCTCAAACTCTATTTTTCTGTTTTTCTGCAAAGTTGCATATGGGTGTGAGTGCTGTCGTGTCTTGGTGTTTTGTGTGAGTTTAGTGACTTCAGCTGGGTGTGTTTTGAAAAGAAAGTGAAATGACTCTTTTGTCCTTACATTCCAATTTCCACTTAAAACCCCAATTTAATCAAACAATTACTCATCAAAGCACACACACATAATTATTTAAATTAGTTAATTAATTAAACATGACCTCTTGCTAATTTCGATTAATGAAATTAACCAAATTGGGGATGTTATAATACACCCCAACTTGAAAAAATTTGTCCTCATAATTGATCAAGTCTTACCTCATGAGCATAGATATGGATAACGAGTACGCATATCGTCCTCCAACTCCCAACTTGCTTCCTCGGCCGAAAATCCATCCCAAACGACTTTAACAATTGGAATTGTCCTCGTCCGGAGCGTTCTTTTGCCGCGTCCAATGATTCGACTTGGATCAAGTGACTCTTTTGTCCTTACATTCCAATTTCCACTTAAAACCCCAATTTAATCAAACAATTACTCATCAAAGCACACACACATAATTATTTAAATTAGTTAATTAATTAAACATGACCTCTTGCTAATTTCGATTAATGAAATTAACCAAATTGGGGATGTTATAATACACCCCAACTTGAAAAAATTTGTCCTCATAATTGATTAAGTCTTACCTCATGAGCATAGATATGGATAACGAGTACGCATATCGTCCTCCAACTCCCAACTTGCTTCCTCGGCCGAAAATCCATCCCAAACGACTTTAACAATTGGAATTGTCCTCGTCCGGAGCGTTCTTTTGCCGCGTCCAATGATTCGACTTGGATGAGCTATGAAGCCTGGATACCGGATACGATACGGGATACGACACGATACGGATACGGGGATACGGGAAAGTTTTGAAAATCAAGATACGACACGGCTGGGATACTTTAATAAAAAATTAAATTAAAATTTAAATATATAAAAACATAACAAAAAATAAAATAGAATAGAAACACAAATAGAAAAAAACAAAGATGAAAAACTGAAATATTGCATTTTATAGATATGAAAAAAAAACTGCCCAAATAAATAAAAAAAATCACACAGAAAATATATGGATGAAAGAAAGAGGACAACCGACACACCTATGTATGAGTGACTAGTCATAAAAAGTAATGGTGGACAATTAACTGAGACCACCCGAAATCGTATAATACGAATAGTCAGTGGCAGAAATAGATGACTTTTTATAGACTAAGATAATATTAGTACGTAATTGGTCAATAAATCATTAGTCAATATATATTCATCACATTGTAGAAATAAATACTTGTGATCTTATCAAGTAGAGATAGTTACGTATGTTTATCTCACCCATATCACAATGTATTATTTCTTCTATTATTGTATTACGAAAAAACATATAATTTTGTCTTTTAGTTATTGAGGTATTAAAGTGTATCATATATGAGTGACAATCATGTGCTTAGTTGGTAAGAGGTATCGAAAAAGTATCTGAGAAGTATCCTTAGTTAGTAAGAAGTATCAAAGATGTATCTGAAAAGTATCGAGTCAAATATGTTTTAAAAAGAATTAAAAAATTATTAGATACTCTTTGGGTACGTATCGGAAAGTATCGGGTGCGTATCGGTATCGGATACGTATCCGACACGGGTACGTCTCTATTTTTGAAGTATCGGGGCTTCATAGGAAGTGACTCTTTTGTCCTTACATTCCAATTTCCACTTAAAACCCCAATTTAATCAAACAATTACTCATCAAAGCACACACACATAATTATTTAAATTAGTTAATTAATTAAACATGACCTCTTGCTAATTTCGATTAATGAAATTAACCAAATTGGGGATGTTATAATACACCCCAACTTGAAAAAATTTGTCCTCATAATTGATCAAGTCTTACCTCATGAGCATAGATATGGATAACGAGTACGCATATCGTCCTCCAACTCCCAACTTGCTTCCTCGGCCGAAAATCCATCCCAAACGACTTTAACAATTGGAATTGTCCTCGTCCGGAGCGTTCTTTTGCCGCGTCCAATGATTCGACTTGGATGAGGTTGGTAAGACAAATCCCTTCGGAGGTCAACCATCTCAAAACTCAACGGCTGGCTCGGATCGGGGATATACTTCCTCAATTGAGATACATTAAACACATCAAGTAAATTGGACAAAGCTGGGGGTAAGGCAATGCGATATGCTACTGGCCCAACTCGCTCGATAATTTGAAAAGATCTAATATACCGAGGGCTGAGTTTCTTCACTCGCAAAGCTCAACCAATACCAATAGTTGGAGAAAGTCTCAGAAACACATGATCGCCTTCGTCAAATTCCAACGGTCTTCTTCTCTTGTCGGAATAGCTCTTTTGTCGACTCTGTGCGATCTTCATTCTTTCTCTAATCTGTCGGATCTTCTCCGTAGTCTCTCGGACCAAATCAGGACCCAACAACCTTTGTTCACTGAGATCCCACCAACACAATGGGGTTCTACACTTCCTTCCATATAATGCTTCGTAGGGAGCCATTCCGATGCTAGAATGATGACTGTTGTTATAAGAAAATTCGACCAATGGAAGATGATCCTCCCATCGGCCTCCACTATCAAGTACACACACCCGAAGCATGTCTTCCAGAGTTTGAATTGTTCTTTCAGTTTGTCCATCTATTTGAGGGTGATAAGCGGTGCTAGCATAAACCTTAGTTCCCAGTGCCATGTTCATTGCTCTCCAAAATCGTGATGTGAACTTGAGATCACGATCACAAATGATACTTGTTGGAATTCCTTGTAGCTTTACTATATTCTTGAGATACTCCTCTGCTAAATTCGCAATCTTATTGTTCGAAAGAACCGGAATAAAATGAGCGGGCTTGGTCAGGCGATCTACCACTACCCAAATAGAATCATTTCCGACTTGGGATCGTGGTAATCCCACACAAAGTCCATAGAAATGTTTTCCCACTTCCACTCTGGCACATTCAAAGGATGTAACTGACCAGCGGGCTTCTGGTGCTCTATTTTAACCTTTTGTCAAGTTAAGCATCAAGACACAAACTCTGCAATCTCCAATTTCATCCCCGGCCACCAATACAACTGCTTAAGATCTCGATACATCTTGGTAGACCGAGGATGTATTGAGAAGTTACTCTTGTTAGCTTCTTCCAAAACCAGCTTCTTTATTTCCTCATCATTTGGCACGCAGATTCTACCAGTGAAGCAAATCACACCATCAATATCTTCTGTGAAATTTGGCAACTTTTTCTGAGTTTGGAGTTCCACATCAATCTCTTGGGCTGAGCGAATCAGATTTCTCAAAGAACTCGAAATCTGAATATGACTCAACACCAACCGATTTCTCCTTGTTTTCACCTTCAAGTTGAGATCTCTGAAAGACTCCAAAAGAGCCATCTCATGCATCATCAATTCCGCCGTGTGAATAGATTTCCTACTCAAAGCATCAGCAACTACATTAGCCTTTCCCGGATGGTATTTCAGTTCAAAATCATAATCTTTTAGAAACTCTACCCATCTCCCCTGTCTATTATTCAGCTCCTTCTGGTCAAACAAATATTTAAGGCTCTTGTGATCACTAAAGACTTCGAAACGAGAACCGTACAGGTAGTGTCTCCAAATCTTTAGTGCATACACAATTGCCGCCAACTCTAGGTCATGAGTTTGGTAATTCTCTTCATGAGGCTTCAACTATCTAGAGGCATATGCTACAACTTATTTATTCTGCATAAGAACACATCCTAAACCCTTGCCAGAGTCGTCGCTGTAAATTTAGAATTCCAGAGACGGATCCGGAAGGATTAGAATTGGTGCAGAAGTCAAACGGGCTTTCAATTCTGAGAAACATTCATCACAGTCAGAGTCCCATACAAACGGTTGACCCTTGCGAGTTAACCGAGTGAGTGGAAGAACCAGCTGAGAAAATCCTTGAATAAATCTCCGATAATACCCAGCTAATCCCAAGAAACTTCTTACTTTAGTGACTATAGATGGTTGTTCCCAGTTTACTACAGCTTCAATCTTACTGGGATGCACTGCAACACCGAATTGAGTTATCACATGGCCCAAAAACTTCACTTCAGGCATCCAAAAATCACACTTAGATGGCTTAGCATACAACTTCTTCTCTCAGAGTACATTAAGGACAATTCGGAGATGTTGCACATGCTCCTCAATAGTCTTAGAGTACACCAAGATATCATCGATGAATACAACGACAAACTGATCTAGATAAGGATTAAAAACTCGATTCATGTAATCCATGAATACAGCTGGAGCGTTGGTTTGACCGAAGGGCATCACTACAAACTCGTAATGTCCGTATCTAGTGCGGAAAGCTGTCTTCGGAATATCCAAAGCTCTAACTTTGATTTGATGATAGCCCGACCTTAGATCAATTTTTGAAAACACTGCAATTCCCCTAAGTTGATCTAGCAAATCATCAATTCTTGGTAAAGGGTACTTGTTCTTGATAGTCACCTTGTTCAACTGGCAGTAATCAATGCATAATCTCATGCTCCCATCTTTCTTCTTGACATGTAATACAGGAGCACCCCCATGGCGAAGCCTTAGGTCAAAGGAACTATTTTGAAATCAACTCTTCAAGTTGGGTTTTCAACTCCTTTAGCTCTAAAGGAGACATTCTATACAGAGCACTAGAAATTGACCCTGTGCCCGGAACCAATTCTATGGAGAACTCTACCTCACGATCTGGAGGTAAAGAAGAAACTTCATCCGGAAAAACATCCAGGAACTCATTTACAACTTGCATAGAAGATAATTCTAAACACATTTCAGTTGATGCAGACAACATCATGATATAGAATTCTGCGCCTTGGAATAGACAGTGATTTGCGGAAGTGAAAGAGATAACTGCTTCGATATTGGTATGTGGCAACTCCTTTGATTCGAAGGAAAAACCGATAGTCCGATTAAAGCAATCAATTGTTGCATGGTTGGCATACATCCAACTCATACCTAGGACAATGTCCATACCCTTCATTGGCAAACAAATGAAGTCTACCACAAAGTTTCTGTCTCCGATGGCTAGAAGACGGTTTTCACATAAAGCTTGGGTCTGAACACTACCCTCAACAACAGTTAGAATAGAGATTGGTTGAGGAAACAGAGTTAAAGCCAAGCCCAACTGATCGACACACGCTTAAGATATATAGCAATGGATTGCACCCGAATCATACAAAATACTGACTGAGTTTTGGAAAACAAATCCCGTACCCCTCAGTAAGTTGTCTGAAGCATTAACTTTCTAAGCATCCGAAGTGTAGACTCTCCCTTGTGTTGTAGCAGCAATTCCCTCTTCATTTCTCTTCTTTACTGAACAGTCCTATGCATATTGACCTTCCTTCTTACTATAAAGACAGTGATTAGATCCATATTGGCATTCTCCTCGGTGGAATTTCCCACACTTGGAACGTTTGCTGAACTTTGTAGAATCAGATGATTGAGCTTGTTTTCCTTTGATGATATTGTTCGTGGGACTCATCTGAGAGTTAGATGGACCAGCATTCTTCTTGTTCTGTCCATACGCCTTTCGGCTTGCAAAAAATCTCTTCAAATCATTCTCAACAATATAAGCTTATTGCACCATGGCTGCATAGTTGTTGCAGGAAAATGAACTTAAACTCTAAGCAATGTCCTCTCTCAGCCCAAACTTGTATCTATCAGTCTTCCACCTGTTATTGAGAGCATACCCAGCCAAACCGAAAAATTGGTATAGTTCTTCAATTTTGGCCGTGTACTGACCCACAGTTAAGCTTCCTTGAGTTAGAGTTAGGAACTCATTCTCCTTGTCAAACCTCATTGCAGTTGGGAAGAATTGTTCTAGAAATGTACGCCGAAAAGTTTCCCAAGTCTGAGGAGTTTCCATTGTCACCATCATGGCCCGAGCATTGATCCACCAATTGTTGGCCTCCCCTTTTAGCATATGAGATGCCAATCTCAACTTATCCTCATCATTGATTTGCATGGTGAGGAAGATTTTCTCAATATCATCCAGCCAATGCTGAGCTTCCATGACATCAGACCCTCCTCTGAACTCTGAAGGCTTCATCTTGAGAAATTCAGAATAAATCTGTCTTGGGTTCATTGGTTGCTCAGGGGCTTGTTGCGGTTGTGGATGAGCATTTTGTTGGAATTGCAGCATGTCTTGCATCATCTTTTACTGCACTTCAATCACGTTGTGCATCCAAGAAGAGTGCAGATCGATTGGTCGGTTGTTCCTTGAGTTTCCTGCCATAATTCTGCAAACAATGAACCAAGTATTGAGTTGATCAAGCTCAATGTCCCTTAGCATAATAAGAAGTAAGATAACGGAATGACTCAAGGCACAAACAACCCTAAAACTAATCTAAGCCCGACTAAGTCGAACTGCTCTGACACCATAATGTAATACCCCGGCATCTCTACAATAGAGAACAACTAAGATACACCTCATAGCATACATCAGAGATACATTCCTGGTCATGGATATTGAACAAAACTAAAACTTTTGATGCTGACTCATCAAACAAGCACTCATATCTCACAACATCATAGTATAAATACTTTTTTTTTCGATAAGCAATGTTGCATTAAACGGAGCACTAGGGCTGCTCAATACCACAAATACAAGGATGAGAACACAGGTTGTTTATACATGAAAGTGCATTATTCCACCATAGTGATGGAATACAACAAGAATTCCTTCCCACCCTGGAAATGAACCAGCCCCAAGATAAGAACTTCACCTGGGCCACTATCGAGTCTACATTTGTCTCTACCCCTCTAAAAGAAACACCGTTACGAGATAGCCAAAGACACCAACAAGTTGTCAACCAAATAAGATGCTTGATCCTCTTCGCTTTCTTACCAGTACAAAGGTCGCCATAGCGTAGAAAATGATCAATTAAAGAAGATGGGCAAGGCACTTGAACATTCAGCCAACGACCAATCTCGCCCCACACCCTCAAAGAAAAATTGCAAGCCAAAAACAAGTGATTAGAATCCTCAATATGAGACCTACACGAAAAGCATACCGCATCCTCCTTCAAGTGAATAACATGTCGTCTAAGTAACAGGGACCGAACAGGTATAGAATTGTTGAATATACACCAACCAAACAACAAGATCTTGGCTGGAATACGAGTCCTCCATAACGCTATCAAGTCAGATTTCTACAGAGTCGAAACTGGCCTACTGCTGTCCACTGCTGAATGTTGATTGACTTGCAAAAGAGATTGGTAGCAAGACCGAACCGTGAAGGATTTTAGCGGATCAACAAACCAACACCATCGGTCAGCAACTCCACGGGCCATATGAACATCACGCAGTATCGTCAACAGCTCATCAACTTCATCACCGAATGCGTATCCAGCACCTGCGAAAAAAGAAAAATTCCACTGTCAATGATCATCACGGCAAACTCCTAGATCCGCCAGCCTCACATTTTTATTATTACAATTGTTGAACATGTTGCCAAACTCAATCTTCAATGGACGTTGCCCAAGCCAATGACGATGCCAAAAATCCCACTCTGCTGCCATCCCCCAACCTCCGTCTTACATTTGATACGAACAAACCCACTGAGAACCTCTCCTCCCCCACACACCTAAGATCGCGCCACCACAAAGAATCTTCCCTTCTATTCACCGATGTTGAACCACTGAAAAAAATAGACCCCAAATCACCAAATCTATACGATAAAATACCCTTCCAAGGCGCACCTTCATCCGACATCAACCTCCACTTCCATTTGGCAAAGAGACCAGTATTAAACATTTCAATATCCTTCACACCTAACCCCCCCTCCTCCTTAGATCTACAAATCTTCTCCCAAGGCACCCAATACATGCCCCTCGAATCCTCCTTGATCCACCACAAGAAATCTCTTTGAAGCTTAATAAGAGTCTTTATCACCACCTTCGGCGCTTTATAAAAAGACAAATAATAGAGGGGTATGCTATTTAAAACGGAGTTTATAAGAGTTACCCGACCTCCAATAGACAAGAAACTCCCTTGCCACAAAGCCAATCTACTCCGAATCTTATCAATAACCAGATTCCAAGTTGAACTCCATCTAGGATTTGCGCCCACGGGAATTCCCAAAAATTTGAATGGAATAGACTCCGTTCGACAGTGAAGAAAAGTTGAAGCCGATTCTAAGAAATCCTCCGACACATTGATACCAATAAGTTTACTTTTATGAAAGTTAACCTTCAACCCCGACACCATTTCAAAGATTCTAAGAATAGATTTGATACACCACAAATTCCCCCATGTTGCCTTCCCCAACAAAATGGTGTCATCGGAAAATTGAAGCATAGAAAAGCGAAGATTATCATCAACCTTATATTCAACAAACGACCCCAACTCCACCGCCTTTGACATCATAAACAACAAACCCTCTGCTACAATCAAGAAAAGAAAAGGAGAAAGAGGATCACCTTGACAAAGGCCTCTACCAACTTGAAAGTCATTAGTTGGGCTACCATTACCCAACACGGACATAGAGCTAGAACACACACAAGCCTTCACCCACCTAATCCACGCCGAGCCAAATCCCATCCTCTCCATCATGTAGATTAGGAAATTCCAAGAAATAGAGTCATAGGCCTTCTCAAAATCTACTTTAAATAACAAACAATCTTCCTTCCTTCTCTTAGCTAGATCAACAACCTCATTCACCACCAAAACACCATCTAGAATGTGACGACCCCCCAAAAACACTGATTGACAACTAGAAATAACATTGGGAAGAACTCTCTTCAACCTACTAGCAAGCACCTTGGCAAGAATTTTATAAATACAACCGATCAAACAAATAGGCCTATATTCCCCCAAACTTTGAGGATGATCATTTTTGGGACTAAGAGCAATAAAGGAGGCCGTGATAGCTTTTGGCAAAGACGCCTTCATATGAAATTCATGGAAAAAAGCTACTATATCCTCCCGAACCAAATCCCAAGACTCCTTAATAAACTTCAAGTTAAACCCATCCGGTCTCGGACTCTTATCACCGACACAGTTTCAAACCTCCTCCTTAATCTCTCCTCCGAGAAAGGCTTCACCAAAAGGTCATTATCACCACTAGAAATTTGTTTAAAACAGACCCCATCAAGATTGGGCCGAGCCTGTTGAGTCTCCTCAAAGCACTTCTCAAAGTGCCTTCTAACCACGTCTTTTACCTCCTCCATAAGGAGAAATTTACTTCTCCTCCTTCGACTATTCATGAGAGAATGAAAATACATTGAATTGCCATCGCCCTCTCTAATCCACCGAGATCTACATTTTTGATATAATAAGCTTTCCTTCATTCTAATATCTTTCCAAAACTTAGCAGTGGGTTCTTTCCTCTGCAGGAGCACTTCGGTATCAAAAGAGTCAATCAACATATCATCTAACATATTAATGTCCTACATCCAAAAATAGATATAGCGGAAACGATTTATAACTTCAAGTACATGATAAAGTCATAATATCGAGAATACATGAAAACTAGGAAATAACAAAAGCAATAACTAAGTCTTCAAGCTCTCCAAAAGAGATATCATCTAGCCGTGCTTCTTTGCTTTGGATTTCCCCAATGTCTCTGTGAAAACCACAACATGAAAAGAGTGAGATAAACATCTAAGTGAGTTCTATCGAGACCCCTTACTAAAAACTCGTGGTTCATTATGCATCTTTTGACTCGCAGTCCCTTATGAGGTAACTACGTGCGAACCTTTTCTTGACTTTATCTTCCTGACTTAGCACAACACCGTCAATTACCACGCAATATCCGGTGAACCCAATCCGCTAACCTTGCGCTAGAGGGTAAACATGAATGGGGCCTAGGGTTCGGGCTCATGACTTCCGTACCCTAGTATGCTGATTCCTTGGGTCGTCACCCTATGAATATTTCTTTACATGACATTTAACTTTTCCTTGGGTCAAGCCCTATGAAAATTTCATTACATGATATTCTTGTCATTAGATAGCATAAACATAAACTTGATTGAACTTATAGTTCCCTGAATTATCATCAGCTAGTGTGCACTCACTCGTAACTAATTATGACTCGAAACAATTCCATATTATAATGTCTCAATCATAATAAAACTCATGGCATTCATGTCTTAAATTCAATGGGAAAAGGTTAGGGAAGGGATTAGAATGAACTTGGAACCAATTGGAACAGCCTAGGACATGTTTTGAAGTAGGGTAACGGAGGGGGACACACGGTCTATGCGCTAAGGCGAACGATCTGTGCGCAATTTAAAACTTTTTCCGCATGGTGACATAATGATGCGCACGGTCCGGGCTGGCGCACGGACCGGGCCTGTGCATCAGTTTTCAGAAAATGTCATTTTTGTGTAATTTTCCGTTCCGTTCGTTTCCAATGTCCATTCCGACTGATACCCAATTTAACCCTATAATAATTCAGTACAAACAACAAACATAACCAATTCCACAACCACATTATCAATCAATCAATCGTTCATCCAAAAACACCAAATGTTCTGATTTCGAACTTACCGATTTATGCACTTTGACGAAACAATGACAGAATAACTCAATTCAGGAACATGCAACCACACATTCAAAACAAAAAACCCTAAGCGAGTTCGAACTCATAGTATTGTGATGAAAATCACAAACTCAGAATACTTGGAGTTCGAAATATCGACTTGACTTTAACGAACGAAAACTGTAACTCACGAGCCGGGCTCCTAATTTCCAATACTCCTCAAACTCGAACCAAACCACCAAAAACAGAGCTCCTGCCCTTGAATTCCTTAGGCAACTGAAATGTACTTTGTGGTGTGCTAGAGAACCTCCTTTCAACTCACAAGAGCAAAATGACAATGATTGACTCAAGACTTTCTCCCTCACACTCAAACTCGATTTCAATGGAGAAGATGAAGTTGTGTTTGAGCTTGGTTCAACTTATGTTTATGGTGTCATTAGAAAGTGGATGAAAAATGTGGAAGAATGGTGGCTAGAACACTCACATGCATTGAGGATTGAAGGAGATCCCTCCTCTTCTTCCCCTTCTCACTCTCGCAAGTTCTTTCTCTCAAACTCTCTGTTTTTCTGTTATTCAGCAAAGTTGCATATGGGTGTGAGTGTTGTTGTGTCTTGGTGTTTTGTGTGAGTTAAGTGACTTCAGCTGGGTGTGTTTTGAAAATAAAGTGTAATCACTCTTTTGTCCTTACAATCCAATTTCCCCTTAAAACCCCAATTTAATCAAACAATTACTCATCAAAGCACACACACGTATATCATTGGCGATTAAATTAACTATGACATATAATCTATTAGGCCTAATTATTTAAATTAGTTAATTAATTAAACATGACCTCTTGCTAATTTTGATTAACGAAATTAATCAAATTGGGGATGTTACTGTTGTGAGAAAAGGTGTGCAAGTATATATAGTCTTTAACAAGTAATATAATGAAAGTAGAAATCGTACCCACATGGATTGGATTAACTTTTGAATGTTTAAAATGGTAATAAAACTAGTGAGAAGTAGAAATCAAAAATAAAATATGATTGATGTGTGTAAAACAGGATTTAAAGTAAACAAGATAGAAATTGATTATAAATCAGTTAAGAGAAATAGTTGAAATGCCCGTTGCTAAGGAATTTACTTTTAATAGTAATTATGATATAGGTGATGCTGGGGCAATTAATTGCTGGGGAAATTATTGCTAACGGATTGCTCCGGCAATGAATTGCTCCTGCAATGCATTGCTCCTGCAATAGATTGCTCCTGCAATGGGTTGCTCCTGCAATGGGTGCTGTAGTAAGTGATGCGTGCTTTTCAGCAACTAATGTCCGGGTTTCATTATAAGTCTTATGTCTAACCTCTAAATAAGTTCACCCCTGTATATGAAGTCCCCACAGTATCACCCTATGGACTATACCATCCTATGTCTAGGTATTAGTATGGTTTTAACAAAGTTTCCTTCTATTAAAACACTTACCCATATTAGTTCTTGAGTTCAAATCACAAACCATGTATGTATTCGTGACCCTACTTATTCTAAGTGATCAACCTTAAAATAAGTTTGAAAGAATTATAGTACAGGAACTAAATTGCAAGCATCAATATAACATAATACTATTTAAAGATTCATTACGAAGTTATCGCATCCCAACTAATGTATTTAGTTCATACTTAACATAACTAAGCTCAGATAAATATAATAAGTCATATTCATATGATTGAAAATACAAAGGAAGGAAAATAAGATAGAAATTACACAATTGGAGTTCCTTTGGATATTCTGCCTAGCAATGCGGGAGCAATAAAACAGCAATACAAGATGGTAACACGTAGAGAGAGAAGTTGTCAATTTCTTCCTCTCCTTCGAACCAAAATATTATATCTAAGACTACTTCCTAAAATTTTGAGATGATTTGGAATGAAGATGAGGGGATGTATTTATAGGCTTCTTTGGAGGTTGTCTTGAGCACCAAGGTTACCTTGAGAGGAAGTTAGGGTTTCCTTATTTTAATTTTATCTCCAAGGCTTCCATGTGATCACCCAACATGTTGAGAGAAGAGGTCCATTGATGAGAGGACAAGTGTCAATTAGAAGGGTGACTCTTGTGGGCTATGGAGTCTATGGTAGGCGCCGAACTTCTCCCACATGGCCACTTGCCTTACTTTTGACGCATCATGATGTCATCACTAGGATGCTGGGGCATTCTGTGTTGTGAAGATTGCTGAGGCAATTGATGCTGGTAGCAATGCTGGGGTAATGCTTCTGCTTCTATTGCTGGGGCATCTATTGTTGGGGCAATTGATTGTTGTAGCAATTGAACAAACACATAAAATACGACAATTCATATAAAATAGTCATGAAGTGTGTCTAAACCTTTCTTAACTCTAAAAGTTGTATTTCTTTTGTATTTCTTTATCTAACAAAACATTATTACTGAAATTCTCACAATTATTTAGATTTGAAAGCGTAAATAACTCAATATAAAATAGAGTTATTAGTTACACTTTTAGTTCACCTAGTCATGATCTTAAGGTGTTACACATAGCATGACTTAATTGTTATTCTCGCCTCTCACATGCTAGGTGACTCAAACATAAGGATACCAGATGACAACACGCCCAACCACATATCAAATATACAAATATATTGTAAACACAACATCACCTGAGCACCATTCTCACCTCTTACGGGCTAGGTAGCTCATCACAATCATGCCAAGCCACAATCATATATCACAAAGTATAATAAAAAGAACAATAACAAAGAGATGCGCATTTTACGCACACCTTTAGTCATTCAAATCCATTTAATTCTTTAACACCCTTAAATCAGCTAATACTATTCATTTCTTAATTAATACTAAAACATCAAAATATTCAAATAAATTTAAAAACAAAATCTAATTCTATTATTTTCTTTTCTTATATAACACACAACATTTTTAAACATTAAATCTTTCAATACTCATTGGCTCTATAAACCATTCATTTTGTCAGTGACATGATTCTATAGTTATAATAGGTAAAACTTACAAAACATCAACTCATGACTCATGTCCTAATTTCAATACATAACCAGAACACTAAAACAACTCAATTCAATTGATTTGTACCAATATAATAACAACAGAAACAAATACAATAAAAGAGAAAATACGGTTTACAACAATCAAGCACACATGAATATTAAGCATATAACGTACAACATTCAAGAGTCTCAATTAGGATTACGAACTACATTATTAATAGTTGAAATATTAATCATATGCTTTATAACGATCTCTTAGGTGTTGGCCTTGTTTGTACGAGGACATATATGCATATTTAGTTAGGTGTTCAAGGGACTAATTAAAATCTCTACAACCTTAATAATACCCTACAACCCGAATATAACCCGAAGATCATCCCCCGTTCCTGGTCTGAGGATCTCGTATGATGTAGAATTAAGTGGAATTTTAGAACAGCTGTCCACACAACGAACCAGTCCATATTAAAATTGTTTGGAAACGACTTCACAGAGCTAATAAAATAATGCGACACGAGAAGGAGACGTCAACTTCGCCATAACGTACAAATGAATAGTGCCTCTTGAAGACTTCCACGAGATAATAAAAACGTAAATCTACCGGAACGGCGACCGTGTTAACCAAGGTTGTAAAAGGGTGGGATGAGGACGTGTTCCAAACTATGTTACTAAAAGGGGGTAGCTTATTGTACCAAGTGGGAATATGGTTCCAAAGATTGAAATCTTACATGAGCCTTCTGAATGCGAAAGCCAATTATCCAATGGAAGTCTTATCTCATGCAAGGCAAACCATGAAAGTGCAACACATACAAATTAGATAAAAGTCAAATTCATGGCCAATGAAAACTAAGGGACGTGGCACATCAAGGTGTTCTCCGGAGCAAGTATTTCTTCCAGCCTTTGCTATTTTGGAAACCATTTCTCTAAGGGTGTGTTTGGGAGTTTGGAGGGGAGGAGAGGGGAGGGGTTGAGACTAATAGTATAAATTCTTTAGTAATTGGGAGAAAAATTATCCCCCTAAACCCTCCAAACCCCTCTCCTAGTTTATTTATGGAGCCCCTCCAAACTCCCCCAAATATGGAGGGTTTTGGAGGGGCTCCAAAAATAAACTAGGAGAGGGGTTTTGGGGGATTTGGGGGGATAATTTTTCTTCTCATCACTAAAGAATTTACACTATTAGTCCCAACCCCTCCCATCCCCCCCTCCTAACTCCCAAACAGACCCTAAAGGTCACACATTCATCACCGATATATTTTCTTTTCTCCTTTTTCTTGTATTTAGAACAAACCCATGTAACCAGCAACCTCTAAGCAATATACTTCAGAAACCTCACCAATAGAGGGAATCCAAACCACTACGATTTCTATCAACATCGCCATGTAAGGTGAACTCCAACAGAGGGTTCCTAGAAATACGACTAGAAGGGGGCAGCAATGACAATGGAGTTGCAAGTGTCATAATTGTGATGAGGAACATAACAGGTATAGGGGTTCACATCCAAAAACAAGGTGAACTAAGATCATGAATTAACCCACAACAGGGCGTCCCAAATAATTTGGAAACCCTGTTCATATCATAAAAGTTGGGCCCTTGAAAATTCATGTTATGAGTGACTTCTAAATGAATTGAAATCAAGTCAAATCATTTTTATTACATGTCATTTTATAATTGGGTGACTTTGTAAAAAATCTTAGACACAAATTATATTTATATATATATATATATATATATATATATATATATATATATATATATATACATATATATATATATAAATTAAATCCATAATGAATTGTTGAATAGTTAGTATTAATTTATTGGGATAAATAATAATAAATTTCAACTAAGGAGAATTTTTTTTAATAAGGGATACACAAACGCGGCAACCACTACTAGAAAAAACGGGAATAGAGACGGACAAAATCCGTCTCTAAAAGTGGGAAAATCCGTCTCTACGCACTTTAGAGACGCAACTAGAGACGAACCCAGATCCGTATCCAAACTTGCGGTTGCTAACGTCTTAGAGACGGAATTTTGTAATCCGTCTCTAAGCAGAGACGGAAAATATCCGTCTCTGCCCGGTCGCTAGCACATACAGTTAATACATGCGGATATTAAACATCCGTCTCTGCAGAGACGGAATTTGTCTGTCTCTACTAGAGACGGCGTGACTATTCTGTCTCTAATAATTATTTAATATTTTACAACCAGATTTTTCTGCCTTTCTCCAAAATTAATTTTAATTTCCTGCCTAATTTATTAGATAGTTCAAACTTCAAGGGACAGACCAAACAATAATTCATTAATACTAAAGTGTTTCAATAATATTGCAAAAAGTTACACTTAATCAAACTGAAATCTTTTACAAGACATAGAAACAAAACTAACATTAACTTTAGCAAAAGTATATATATAGCTAAATCTAATGAAATAAAGAGTCATTCATTTCAGCTTCACGCATCTCCTCATTGCAAGAGTCAGCCTCTTCTTCAGGAGCATCAGCCTCTTCTTCAGGTGCATCAAGTAAAGCTTTTATATTTTTATCACGCATAAGCCTCTTAAACATTTGCTCATAACGGTCTAATTTTCTGGTAATGTTTTCTTGTACAATATTCTTCTCTTGAAGGTCAGCTTTTAATATAGAAATCTCTTCTGAGATTGTTGCATCTTTATAACTAGAATCCTTCAAAGATTCTTTAAGAACAGCCACATGAGATCCTAGTCCAAGAGCGCATCCCTTTTTGTCTAAACCGCCAATAACTTCCAAGAATACATCATCCTGAATGAATGTACTTAAGAGAATTGACCAGTAGTTTTGCTGCGTTAGGGAGGGTAGTTGGAACCTCGGAACCAACACAAATAGAAGTGATGTTTGTGGCTGGATAGTATACTACTACATTGCGGGAAACCCATTTAGCAGCTGTGGAATTGGATTGACCAATTGCTAGGAGTTCTTCATTTGGGACTGATATAGCAACTTGAATTCCTGATTTTGCAAGTGCTGTTAGCATTCCTTGGTCAGCGTTGTATAATCTAACATGTTGAATTTTTTGGGCTTTGAGTAGTGCTACTACTTGTGTGGGGTGTGGCATATCTGAAAGATCTGTTCCAATGTTCACCCCATAGTTATCAAAATTGCGATATTAATCGCAAAATCGCACGATTTTACGATTCTACCAACCCCAACGATTCGATTTTGATTCAGAATCGAAAAAGCAGCTAAATCGTGCGAGTTTTGGTGGAATCGCACGATTCTACGATTTAGATGCGATTCCACGATTAAAATCGCGCAGAAATGGTGATTTGGGGGAAACGCAGAAAACGGGCCGGGTTTGCGTTCTTCCTTTCGTTTACGTTCTTCCCTTCGTTTCTGTCGCAAGAAAACGCGGTGGTAGCAGCCATGATTCATGGAAGGAATGCGTTATAAGAAGAACGTGAAGGAGAAGAAGACAGAAGAAGAAGTTATGAAGAGAAGAAGAAATGAAGAGGAACGCATTTGTCAAAAAAAAATGAAGAGGAACGCAAGAGAAGAAGAAACGGCTGCCGCCGCCGTGTGAGAAGAGAAGGGACAAACTAGGTTAAAATTAGGTATAGGGTAATGGGCTTGGCCCAAACTGTAAATAACACTTTTTCCTAACCACACCTACTTTTTCACTAGAAATACCCCCATTTCTAATATCTACTAGATAACCTTATTTTTCTAACCTCACCCCCTTTTTCATCAAATATACCCCCTTTTCTAATATTACTAGGTGTATATGTATACTAATAATATCTTTGTTTTTGTAGAATCTTACGATTTTACTTGCGATTTTACGAGTTACAATTTTGTTTAACCCCTTCCGATTCTAGTTTTTGATACTTTTTTTTTTGGGTAGAATCTTACGATTCTACTTGCGATTTTACGATTTCCGATTTTGCTACCCTGCTTACGATCTTGCGTAGAATCTCGATTTTGATAACTATGGTTCACCCCAATAAATGGTTCTGCAAAGCAAGGAACAAACATAATAAGATTCATTAAACATAAGTCTCTGACTTGATTCATCACTATTTATTAGTTAATCAATCAAAGAAATCCAGATTCCTAGGGAAGACATAATAATACTAGTATAATGTACAAGTCAATGTTGTCTTGAAATATGCTTGACTTCTGCAAAATTTGTGTTTGGCTATGCGAAATGTGGCTATGGTAAAACAAATTTTTGCCTCCAAACCTATTTTTGACTAGAAGTGATAACAAGTAATTTTTGCTATAGTTTACTATCAAGAATATAGATAGATAGTTTACTTACTGCTAACCAAATCAAGTTTGTGAAATGGTAACCCCAAACCTACTCTTTGTATTCTAAAAAAAATGGTTGAAAGTTGATTTTCTTTCTTTTAAAGATTTAGATAATGAGCTGGGAAATTTTATCAACAATATATAGATAGTTTCCTGAAAAGGTTAACCTTTTTTCAAAATATTTTCAACATGCAAAAGGTGCCAAATCCATATCCAAAAATGAAAGCAAAAAGAAAATAAAGGACTGAACTCTGAAGCACTGAACATATGGAGTAATAGACAAACAGAACCGTACTAACACATTTAATGGGCTTCTATCTACCCCCTTTCTTTTTTCCATTTTATTTTACACAGATTTATTTTATTTTTTTATCAGAACTTCTACAATAAACAACAACATGCAAAGGGGAAAAATCCATGCTTTCATTCAAAGTAAAGGGAAAAAATGCGAAACCAAGAACAAGGAGCAAGTGATAGTTTTTCTGTACAAACAGCAAACTTAACAATGCCAAGTCATATTTATACAGGAGAATGAAGATTCAAAATGCAGGTAACAATAATAGTGGAAACTCCTGGATCCCTTCACAAAGAACTCATAAGCTGAAAATAGCACATGCAGCAGCAGAATAAGGAAATAAAAAGTTAAAAACTGGAAACTCACCTTCATCAGCAGCAACAAGCAAGCTCAACAAACTCAACAAACTCAACAACTCCAGCCATATATTCTTGTGCACAAGCAAGCTCAACAAACTCAACAACTCCAGCCATATATTCATCTGTAACTCTTCTCTTATCAGGTCCGACCCTCTTAACCATCCATGTACGATGTTTGGGAATTTCCATTTTCTCTAAAAGAAAAGTATGGCTGGAGTTATACTAAAAGAAAAGTTATAAAATGCTTGCAGGAATAAGCTTATATGGCAGGGAACAAAAACAACTATATGCTTACAAATATTTAATAAAATCACACAAACAGGACAATAAAAAGAGTGCAAATTGGAAAGCAGAGATGTTAGAACATGGGACAAAAGGCAATATCATGCAATCAGATGGTTGCTGCCTTTATAAACAGAAGCATTTGTCATTAAAACAAAAAAAAGAAGCACTACTCAAGACAAATAACATAGATCATTAACATCATAAATTCACATCAATAAACTAACACAGCACTTACCTAAAGAAAGAGAATCCTAATAAATTCAGCACTAACACAGTCAGACACAATCAAACAATGAAGTTAATGTTTTCCTTCACCATAAAAGAACTTTCATACACAAACAGGACAATAGAACCAATGCAACAGGGAACAAATGGTAAAATCATCAATCATATCATCAGGTAAATTTATATGGTCACACAATCCATTTATTTAATTTTCCCTTATTGCATTGCAGTTTGCAACTTAAGCATATTAAATTCATACACATTCAAACTGTAAAACAATTCTTGTATAAGAAAGGATAGGAATAGAGTGGTTGAAGTCAATTGAAGATGGAAAAAGCTAACCTTGCTCACTGCTAATATTTAAAGAGAATGGGCACTTGCTTTGAAATCAATTGGTGAGAACTTGTTTGGATTTGATAAGCTGAAAGTAAAATTGTTTGGATTATTAAAAACAAAAATGTCATTATATATATATATATATATAACAACTTAATTAAAAATATAAAGAGGGGGGAGAGAAGAGATCATGATCTTACACAATAGCAGACATGTATTCCCACTTAGCAGTAGCTTTGATATCCAAACCAGCGTAAGAGATGACCTTAGTCTCCTTGTCAATGGATTGATAATAAAATAATAAATATATCAGTCACAGATACTAAAATTAATAGTACCAATGGATTGATAGTAGTATAGTACCAATAGATTGATAATAAAATAATAATCCATGGATTGATAGTAGTATAGTACCAATGTATTGAACATTTAACATTACTTGGTCCTGGAATAATCCACAGTCACAGTATCAATTTTGAGCCATTTAACAGTCACAGTATTGAACATTTACATAACATAAACAGAAAAAAAAGGGAAATACCTGGACTGTGGATGAACGAGACGGAGAGGACGGCGCGCTGCGACAAAGAAGTGAACGGCGCTGCGACAGCGAAGTGAACGGCCCTGCGACAACGAAGTGAACGGCGCTGCGACAGAGAAGAAGTGAACTGTGGATGAACGAGACGGAGAGGACGGAGAGGACGGCGTGCTGCGACAGAGAAGTGAACGGCCCTGCGACAGCGAAGTGAACGGCGCTGCGACAGAGAAGAAGTGAACATCGCTGTCTGTGTGTGGTGAGCGCGCCGTTGATGAGAGTCGATACTGAGAAAATTGAAGAAACCTAATGAGACCTTTTTTTCTTTCTTTCACCTAAAGAAACCTAAGGAGATGAGCGTGAGTTAATAAAATGGGCTGTTTGTGGCCTTTGGGCTGTTTCTTTCTTTGACCTTTTTTTTAATAAAATGGGCTGACCATTCATAGCCTGGTCTTTTTTTTTAAATTTAAATTAAAATATTAGAGACGGAATCAGAGACCGAATTGAGTAGAGACGGATTTAGACTCCGTCTCTAACACTATTGAAATCTTGGAATTGTTTGATTTACAATTTAGAGACGGATTTAGAGACAGATTTAGTTAGAGACGGATATTTATGTCACTATATTCCGTCTCTAAATGAAGTTTCAACTTTTAATACGTTTAGAAAGACTCACTAGAGACGGATGTAGAGACGGAAAACTTAGCGACCGACGAATTCCGTCTCTAATTTTCGTCTCAAATTTCCATAATTGCAATTCCGTCTCCAATGAAAATATTCCGTCTCTATATGCGTCTCTAATAGAGACGGAAAAAATTCCGTCTCTAAATTCCGTCGTTATTTGAGATTTTTCTAGTAGTGAACGGTGTGCAGCAGTGCTAATATGTTTCTACCCCTATCAAGAGACTGAAATTATAGGGGGGGACTCGATTGAGCAGATAAAGCAAAGGCTCCTGGTCAAGCACACCAATCCTTCGGCGGAGCTCATCGGGAGACGCCGAAGACCTCTTCAAGGTCAATGTCCAACTACTAGATGAAGCTACATTCTGGAAGCGAAGTAGGAACTAGTCAGAAAGGTACTCAACCCCCTCACCTAGACTTTCATAAACCCCACATACACGGATGTAATTGTGGGCAGCACCACTCCTATCACGTTGCCTTTTTTTTGTTGAGGAAAGGATATTTGGATTTTGGATTTCGAATACATGAAGTTAGTCCTCAAGAAGTTTTGAAAGACCAAATCATTTTGAAAAATAAAATTGAGGAGGAGGAAAAAGAAACAAAGGCCACACTCAAGTTGGAAGGCCAAAGTGTAGTTGTGGTAGGCACCCCTAATCTTGATCATGACACTCACAAATAATTAAAAGGCCAAAAGCTTGAGGAAAATGACCCAAAGAAAATAAAAAGCTTACTTGTAGTGCCTAAAAAGGATCCATCGAGGAAAGGATGTATGTCCCTTAGGCAAACTTTGTGTGATGTATTATATGAAAATAGGATTTTGGCCACTAACTTTGCACATAGTTTTGTTAATTTCTTGTTTAGGACACCTATGAAGTTGTTGCCTAAGCCACTTTCTTTTGGGCATGGCAAGGATCTTGGTGGTACTTCCAACGACAAACAACTAAATGGTAAGGCCAAGGTAATGGAGAATGTGTCTCATGTTATGAAGTTGCAAAGGTATCATCTTCTACCTCTTGTCTCCATTCCTTCCCCAAGGCATTTTTCTTTTACTTGGAAGTTTACAAAATTTTAGATTTTGATAAAACTTGTAGTTGGATTTTGCACACTTAAGCTATTATTTGGGCTCACTCACTTTCCTTTTGATCCCGGTGGAGCCTAAGAAATTAATGCATTAGTGTAGTAGGTTTCCAAGAGGAGGGGGGTTCACTTGAGGACAAGTGAAATTCAAGAGGGGGAGGATGAAGTGAGCCCACATGGAGCTTGGATGAAGGGTTTCCTATACTTGGTTTTCATTTAATAATTGTATATATGTAAGACATTTTAATTTTGGGCCTTGTGGCTTTGAGTAGAGGGCTACGGCCTAGACTAGTTTTTCTGGCTAAAGGCCTTTCTTGTAATTGTGGATTTGGGTTGTATATTGTGGACCGAGGATCCAATAAGTCCATAATATAAATACCTTATCCCTTAGTGTAATTGGGGATAACTTTTGAATGAATGAAATCATTTCCTCAATTTTGCAAAGTTGAAAGCCTAGAGAGATACCTAGTGAGAGGTTAGAGTGGCAAGTACATGCATATGAGAGGTGGGGTTCATCATGAAGTTTCTCTAATGGTTCTTGAAGAAGTGGACCTTGCTCACAACCTTGAGGCTAGGAGCGCCCAAGGCTAGTTGATCTTATCGCCTTCCAAGAAGGTGTGGCGATCATTCATCTCCACATCCATCTCTAGTCTCATCCACATTTGTTCTTTCTTCTACTTTTCATGTATGTTCCTTGTGTTTGTGTTGTATGTTCTTCATCTTTCTTGACTTGTTAAGAACACTTGTTCTTGATCTTGTGTGAGAATTATTGAATTGTCAATTTTCCAAACATATAAATACTATTCCAATCCTTGTAATATATTCCGGAGAATTTGATGATCGTGAAATCATTTGTTACATTTGCAAAAGCTAGAGCCGTGAAAGCCAAAGAGAGGCGTGAGTCGTGAGAGCTTGAGAACATTGTATAACTGAGTTCATCATGTTCTCCTTAATTCTTGGAATGGAACCTTGAGCACCTACCTTTGAGGCTTGGAGAAGATCAAAGCGGCGTGTGGTCTCCACTTCATCTCTATTCTTTCCACATTTGATTCTTTCTTCGCTTTTATGTTCTTCAAGTAAGTTTCATGATCTAATCTTGAAGTTGTGTTCATGTTCATCATCATGACTTAGAGATTCATATAGATTTGTAATTTTCTAGATCCAAAATTTAGTGATGCATGTGTGGATTCACATCAAGAGGTATTCAGAGCTACACGAATCTTACAAAAATTTTTTTCTCAATTCAGTTTTGGTGCCAAGATTCAATCAAAATTTGGCACAAATTTTGTTTTTTTTTCACATTTTCAATTGTGGACACAATTTTTTTTTGGGTGATTTGAATTTTTTGATTCAAATTCTTGATGAATATCTTTGTTAAAAGTGTTAGATCTAATAATTTGAAGTGTAAACTCAGTTAGATCTTGAAATTTAAGTCAAATTGATCAAAATTTTGAGATCTAGATCTAACAAACTTTGTGGAGGGAAAAATAGTCAAAACAGAAAAACTGTTCTCCTTTCCTATCCTATTAATGGCAGCACTTTCCTGCGAATTTCATGTCTCTTCCAATTCGAATTTCATTTTGTTTTTTCTCATCATTTCGTCTTCGTTTCGTGTTTGTGTTTTGTTATTTGTGTAATTTGCAATACATTACACACTTGTTTCGAGTCATTTGAGTCTGATTTCATCTTTGATTCGAGTTGCAAAACCATAAAAGTAGTGGTACCAATCTCGACTTCTTTTTCGTTTTTTGGATAATTGTTGATGAAATTTGTTAATAGAATTAAGTTCATGCACGAATTTCGCACCTATTGCAACTGATTTGGTAAATTTTGGCTGATTTTTGAGTGTTTCTCCAATTTCCAAAACCAAAACACGATTTCGGTGATATAATCGAATTTTTTTCTTAAGTTCTTCGCATCTTTTGTTTACATTGATGGTATATTTGGATTCCTTGTGAAAGTTCACACGAAATGCATTACTTATTTGTATGATTTGGTGCTGGATTGCGAAATCTGGAAATTGCTCTTGTTCTTGATGTTCTTGATAATCTGTTCTTCAATTCTGCACTTTGATCCAAAACGGTTGATGTCAAACTTCAATTTGTGTTAGTGAATTCAATATAGCTCCGTTTACGGTGATTCAAAAGCCAGATTATTCATCTCAAAATCTACTATTATTTGAGAGACTGAAAAAAAATTTCAAAAAATATAATAGCAAAAAATACTACAAAAAATATAATAGCAAAAAGATAGTAAAATAGTCAAAAGAAAAAAGGCAAAACCTAACCGCGGGAGCATCAAAGTAATTTAAAAAATTTCAGAAAAATTCCAATTGTTTCTATACATTTTTTGGATCGCTGTGAAATTTTTTCAAAAAAATTTGGGTACATTTGGACAATTTGTCCCTTGGAGGCTTATTTGCTCACTTTGTTGCAATGTCTTGGTGCATTGCTACCAATCTTTTGAGTCTCTTTTTTATAGTTTAAATTTTCCTCTAAATACTCTATATTTGGTTTAGCTTTTCTAATTTTTTGTTTTTGATTTTAGTCTTTAAAATTCCTATGTTTGTCATAGTAGTTTCTTTCTTTCTTGTCTTTCTTTGGTGACAGACTATACTCCCTTTGAGATCTCAAGTAATATCAACATCAAAGGTGGAAAGAGGCTTCCGAGGTTTCTTTTCAAGGTCTAAACGAGGATAAGTGTGACTTGAGTGACCTACTTTATATTTGTGTGCCCAAATAACCTTGAGTGAAGAGTGTGTTCCTAAAAAGCCTAAACACGAGTGGGGTGACACTTGGTGAGATAAACACTTTTTATGAGGACTTTTGTGGCTGTTTTATACTAACATTTTCGTGTAGGTACACACAAATTATGGCATGATGAAGTCCATTTTTGATAGGAGGTATGATTCACCATTGAGGTATGATTCCCCAATGAGTTATAATTCTCTTAGGAGGTATCATTCCCCAAGAAAGTATCACTCCCCAAGAAGGTATCTTTCCCCCATAAGATATCATTCCCCTATTAGATATGACTCTCCTTGTGAATATTATGACAAAAGAAATATGAGCCCTAGATATGTTGTTGAGGAGGATGAAAGGAGCCATAGAAGGAGGGACATCAAAGAAGAAAATTCCTCCAAGTATACCCACACCAATACTTGGAAGGCCAGTTCAAAGAAGGAAGAAGCCTATACACCTAAAACGGCAAAAGATAAAGCTTCGGCCATAGTGTCGAAGTGTAAGGAAACTTTCTCTTCTCCTACTACTACTCTTTCTACCTTTCATACTAGATTATGTTGTTTGCAAATTGATGTTGGAAGTTGTGTTAATTGGGCTAGCACTCGCTTAGTCACAAAGCTCAATCTTCCCACCCTCAATCTTTCAAACCCATACAAAATACAATGGCTTAATGAGCAAAAAGAAATATTAGTGGATAAACAAGTGCTTGTTAGTTTTTCCATTCATAGGTACAAAGACGATGTCTTATGTGATGTTGTCCCTATGGATGTCGGCCACCTAATCTTAGGAAGGCCATGGCAAATTGATACAAAAGCAATCTATGATGGATTTACTAACAAATACTCCTTTATGCATAAGAATTTGAAAATTGTTCTTTCTCCCCTTAGTCCTCAAGAAGTTTTGAAAGACCAAATTATTTTCAAAAATAAAATTGAGAAGGAGGAAAAAGAACAAAAGGCCAATCTCAAGTTGGAAGGCCCAAGTAAGTGTGGTGGCCAAGAGCACCCCTTTGATGAAAAGAAAACAAATTGTGAGGCAACCCTAATATTGATCATGACACTCACAAAGATAAGAACAATACTAATATTGATCATGACATCAGGATGTCTCAACACCATGACACAAGGCGCCCAGGAGGGCGCCAATGTCAGGATATCTCAACACCATGGCACAAGGAGCCCAGGAGGGCGCCAATATCAGGATATGTCACCCTAGCTTGGCGCCTGGCACAAGGATTACACCAAGAGAGGTGTGAGTCACGGTCGCAACGAAGTGATCATGTACGACCCGACAAGACAAACAGAGTAACGCATTACGGCAAAGAAAAAATTTCTCTTTTTTACTCTAGAGAGTGAAAATGATAAAACACGGTCGTGACAAAGGCAGTGTCCCGCGCGACATGATGAAGACAAAAGAAGAGACATAAGCAAGGAAGGCAACAAAGAGGACTTACAAAGAATTGGTGCTCCAATGACAAGAGCAAGATCTAAGAAGGTTAAGGAGGCTCTAAATAATCTTGTAGCTAGTTTATTTGAAGCTGGTCCAAGTCCTAAAGAATTGACCCCAAAGATGGTGAATTGCATAATTCAGAATGAGGAATAAAGGCATGAAGGCGTTGGTGATTGAGTCGTTTCTTATCTATATCAGTTTTATGTTATTTGTTTTCTTTGTTTAAGTTAAAACTTGTGTTTGGGCTAAATAAGCAAATTGTTTGGGCCTACTTGTTAAAGACTTGAGTTGGGCTAGGTTTAAGAAAGTTTGTAATGAGTGCCACTATAAAAGGCTCTTTAAAACTTGTGGAATGCAGATTTTGGATTTTGGAGCATATTGCTTGTGAGAATTTGTTCTCTAGGGATCTTGAAAGAATTCACTTTGAACTTATCAAGGGTTTTGATCCTTGTGGCGTTCTTCCGGCTTATCAATCCTCGGATTGTGGCGCCTTCCTTTTCTTGTACTTGTTTTCCGTTTTCAGTTTCCATTCCATCAAACCCTAATCCCCAATTTCCCTAATTTTGCGTCTGTTACCTTCGGTCGTATCTCTAGTTATACGCAGTCCTTTTCGGTGTTTCTTGAGCGTATCTTGCATTTTGGAACGGGATCTTTCCAATCGTTTTAGAAACACTCAATTCCGAGGTCTGTAGCGAGAGATACAACAATATTGAGCACGAGTCGATTTGGGTTAGATTTTGAAGTTTCCAGCCTAGAAGATCCTGAATTGAATCATGTTAAGCATGATTACATTATGTGGTATCAAGAGCTCAGTTTTAGGGTTGGAACTGAGTTTGAGTACTTTTGCTACATATTATTGGTAAACCCTAAATCCCTTGTTCTTTTTGTCATTATTTTGCGTCACTGATCTTGTTTCTTATTGAGTTGCTAATTTGGTCTGATTAGGTTTTTTTTTTCATTTCTGAAATATACAAGTTTCAAGCATCACATACATACACAAAGAAAAGGAAACAAAAAAAATTGAAGAAAAAAAAACAAAACAAGAAATATATATATATATATATATATATATATATATATATATATATATATATATATTAAGAAATTGCTGAATTTGTGGTTGTTTCTTCTTGAAATCAGGTAGAAAGAGTATTTAAAAAACAGGCCAACATAGCAATCCTGTTCTTAGAAGTCATTATATAACATATGTTGAGAAAGTTCTAAGAGTCTTCTTGAGTCATTTCATTCCTTTTTCTCCCTTGTTTTTGTCTTGTTTTGTGTCATTTCTGGTTTAACACTCTTGAGAGTTTTTTTTGTTGATTCAATTAAGAACCCAAAGAGAGCAATTGAGTGGGAAAAGGAAAGAGAGTTACATTACACAAAAGCCTAATTTGAGAGAAACAAACACGAGTGATACATCACTAAGAGTGTAAATATGTGAGAAGTGTGGTGAGGTCCTTTTTTTTTCCTTTCACTTTTGTTTTGTTCTTGGTTTGAATTATGGCAGGAATCGAAGGTGATGATCCTCCTCATCTTGATGGAGCTCAAAGGTTATTGGTTGATGTTATGACTACCCAAATGCAAAGGATGATGAGGGAAAACAATGAAGAACTCTATGGAAGAATTGAGCAACTAGAGAATGAGTTGAATAACCATGAAAATGATCCAAATGAGGATAGGAGGAGACAAGATAGAAGGAGAAGAAGAAACAATGAAGGGGATCCAAGGGATGACAGAATTGAGGGAGTCAAAATAAAAATTCCCTCATTTAAAGGGAAAAGTGATCCGGAGGCCTATTTGGAGTGGGAAATGAAGATTGAACAGTTGTTTGCTTGCCACAACTATACCGAAGAGAAGAAGTTAAAGGTGGCATCCATGGAATTCACTGATTATGCTCTCATTTGGTGGGTACTTGGGAAGAGATGAAGAGGTTGATGAGAAGGAGGTTTGTCCCATCCCATCAGCAAAGGGATTTGTACAACAAGCTCCAAAGACTTACACAAGGCAGCAAGGGTGTAGATGAGTACCATAAGGAGATGGAGGTGGCCTTGATTAGAGCTAACATTACTGAAGAATGGGAGGCAACAATGGCTAGGTTTTTACATGGGCTGAATAGTGACATTAGAGATGTTGTGGAGTTACAAAATTATGTTGAAATGGATGACTTGGTGCATCAAGCAATTAAGGTAGAGCAACAACTTAAAAGAAAAGGTAACATGAACAAGAGTTCCTACAACTTTAATTCTGCAAGTTGGAAGGATAGAAATAATGAGGGAAGTTCTTCATCAAGCACATCCAAGACAGCTCCTTCCAAGATACAAAATAAGTCTAATGAGGCTCCTAAGAAGACAAGAAGTAGTGAGATTAAATGTTTCAAATGTTTGGGGAGGGGTCACATAGCCTCTGAATGCCCAACCAAGAAGACCATGTTGTTTCAGGAGAATGGTGAGATTACTAGTGGTTCATCTTCAGATTCTGCCCCACCTAGTGATGAAGAGAATGAGGAGGAAGTTCCAGAAGGAGACTTGTTCATGGTTAGAAAAATGTTGGGAAGCCAATCAAGAGACTTAGATGAAAGTCAAAGGGAGAACATTTTCCATACTCGATGCTTCATCCAAGATAAGGTCTGTTCTTTAATTATAGATGGAGGAAGTTGCACTAATGTTGCTAGTGCGAGGATGGTCTCAAAAATGAATATGTTGACTAAACCCCATCCACAACCCTACAAGCTTCAATGGCTTAGTGAGGAAGGTGAGTTGATAGTGAGTCAGCAAGTGGAGGTTGATTTCTCTTTTGGGAAGTATGAGGATACAGTGCTATGTGACGTGGTGCCAATGGAGGCTTGTCATTTACTTCTCGGGAGGCCATGGCAGTATGACAAGAGAGTCATTCATGAGGGATATACAAACAAGTTCTCTTTTGTCCATAAAGATCACAAAATTACTCTTGCTCCTTTGTCTCCAAGAGAGGTTGGTGAGGATCAATCAAAAATGAGAGAGAAAAGAAAAAAAGAGAGAAAAGAAAGTGAAAGAGAAAAGAAAGAGAGAAAAGAATATGACAGTGAAAAGAAAGAGAGAAAAGACTATGAGAGTGGAAGGAAAGAGAGAAAACAAAATGAGAGTGGAAAGAAAGAAAAAAAAACACAAAATCTATTTATAAAAGAAAAAGAAGTGAAAAAGGCTATGCATATGAAGAAGCCGATACTCTTGTTATTGAGTAAGGAAAGTAAATTAAGGGATGCAAGTCCTAATAACCCTCTTCCTTGTGAAGTTTCCTTTTTGTTGCAGGAATTTGAAGATGTCTTTCCCAAGGAGGTACCTCGCGGCCTTCCACCTATAAGAGGAATAGAACATCAAATTGACCTCATTCCTGGTGTTTCACTTCCCAATAGGCCAGCCTATTGGAGCAATCCCCAAGAGACCAAAGAAATCCAGAAGCAAGTTGAAGAATTGATGCAAAAAGGATGGGTGCAAGAGAGCCTAAGTCCTTGTGCAGTTCCAGTCATTCTTGTACCTAAGAAAGATGGAACTTGGAGGATGTGTATTGACTGTAGAGCCGTCAATAATATCACGGTAAAGTATAGGCATCCCATTCCTAGATTAGATGATTTGTTGGATGAATTGCATGGTGCTTGTGTGTTTTCAAAAATTGATCTTAAAAGTGGATATCATCAAATTAGGATTAGAGAAGGAGATGAATGGAAAACAGCATTTAAAACAAAATATGGCTTGTATGAATGGTTGGTCATGCCATTTGGCCTGACAAATGCTCCTAGCACTTTCATGAGGTTGATGAACCATGTGTTAAGGGAGTTTCTAGGAAAATGTGTTGTGGTTTATTTTGATGATATTTTGATTTATAGAAAATCCTATGATGATCATCTTGTATACTTGAGAAGTGTTTTGGAAGCTCTAAGGCAAGAAAAACTCTATGCCAATATAGAAAAATGTGTTTTGTGCACAGATCATGTTGTTTTTCTTGGTTTTGTTGTTAGCTCACAAGGAGTGCAGGTTGATCAAGAGAAGGTGAAAGCCATTCAAGAGTGGCCAACGCCTAAAAACGTAAGCGAGGTAAGAAGCTTTCATGGCTTAGCTAGTTTCTATAGGAGGTTTGTCAAGGATTTTAGCACATTGGCTGCACCTTTGAATGAAGTGATTAAAAGACATGTGGGATTTAAATGGGGTGAACAACAGGAGAAAGCTTTTTCTACCCTCAAAGAGAAATTAACTCATGCACCTATTCTTGCATTGCCTAATTTTGCTAAATCTTTTGAAATTGAATGTGATGCATCCAATGTCGGGATAGGGGCTGTTTTGATGCAAGAGGGGCATCCCATTGCTTACTTTAGTGAGAAATTGAATGGTGCTGTTCTTAATTACCCTACATATGATAAAGAGTTGTATGTCTTGGTGAGAGCATTACAAACATGGCAGCACTACCTTTTGCCAAAGGAATTTGTGATACATAGTGATCATGAATCTTTGAAGTATTTAAAGGGACAAGGTAAGCTTAACAAAAGGCATGCCAAGGTAAGTCCAATGTGGTTGCTGATGCACTTTCTAGAAGGTATGCCTTGTTCTCTACTCTTGAAACTAAGTTCATTGGTTTTGAGCAAATTAAGAAAGTGTATGAACATGATCCAGAATTTTCTCAAATATATGATGTAACATCCGCAAAATAATTAGTAGGAATTATTTGGGTGTTAACCCAATTAAATTAATTTAGTACTTGACTGGTAAATTTATTGAGTGCAAAAATTAATTATTGGTCGTTATCGGATCGTTAACCGGATAATATGGATCAAGAAAGTTTCGGAATCGAAATTGGAGATTTAGATCGATATGGTAATTGGATCGCGTTACCACTTATATATTAATACATATATATATGTATGCGTATGTGTGAGTGAGAAGAAAAAGAAAGAATTAAAAAAGAAAGAAAGAAAAGAGAGAAGGAAGCGTGAGAAACAGAGAAGAAAAGAGAGAAAAGGAGAGAAAAGAGAAAGAAAGGGTGAGGAGGAAGAAGAAGAAAAAGGGAAGGGTTCGGCTCAACAAAACGACTTCCTTCCAACACGAAAAATGCTCAGCGTTACTTCCTCTTCGATTTGGTACCAAGATCTTCATCATCAACCCTCTCTCTCTCACTTTGCCATTTTCGAACTTGAGAGGGAAAATCGGAGTTTCGATGGTTGTAACTCAAGGGAAAGCTAAGGACGATGTTTAGGAGCGAGCACGAGGTGGATTACTCGAGTATTGAAGATCGATTGGGTGATTTGGAGTTGAAAATCAAAGATTGGGGTTATGGATGAATAGTAGCTTTTGGAGGTTAGGAATGATGAATAGTGTCCGTGGAGGATTTCGAGGAATTCGGCATTCCGGTCAAAAGCGGTTTCGTGATCGAGTGGGAAGCTTTGGAAGCGGATTGGGTGTCGCCGGAGCGGGGAGCGTTCGTGTGGCTACTCGGTGATTTCGGCTCGATCGTGGATCACGCTTCAAGGGTGAGTTCTACTCACGTTTAGGACTTTTGTTTTTCGAATTAACTGTTTTATCGCTTTCGCTGGTCTGGAATATTACTTGATATTGTCTGATTCGGGTTAGGAATCGATTGGGGCGAGTCTCGGGTTGCGTCGCGTTGAAATGGAATTTTTGGCGATTTGATTTCGAAAGATTTTGACTTAAAAACCGTTAATTGGAAAATGTGTCGTTTTTGATACAATCCGTTTTGATTGAGTTTTGATTGGATTGATTGATTGTGTGGTTTGTATTGGGTCTATTGTATTGGTTGTCAAATCTGTTTTCAGTCGGAACGAAAATCGGAATTGAGCAGAATAGCGAATTTCGCAAGAAAACAGAAAACCTGCACTTTTCTGCAGAGGGTCCCGTCGCGACCCGTCCCTTTCGCGTCGCGACCTGGCCCAGTTTTGTCACGCAAAAACTTTCTGTCGTTTTTCGCGTCGCGACGGTAGCAGTTCGCGTCGCGACGGTAGCAGTTCGCGTCGCGACGCTTTGCAGATTTTCAACAGTTTTTCACTGATTTTGTTTTCGCAATAACTTTTGATCCGGGAACCCGATTGAGGTGTTCTAAGATGCGTTTGAAAGCTTATTCCGAGGCCTAACTAAATCTACAATTTAAAAAGGTAATAAGAACTGTTTTTGAAGTTCAAATTGTTTTGAAAGACCGAATAATAGTACACGTGTGCGGATATGTTTTATTAATAATAAAACGAACTAAGAGTCCTACGTGATATGGTATAACCGACGCGGGATGAATATTATTTATTGTCTAAACCGGTCTACGATTCACGATATATAAACTATATCGACTACGGGAAACGGCCCGATGCGGGTGTTATGTTTGATTATTGGTTTGAATGTAAATGAACTAAATGTTCATATGATTGTGGATATATATATTATATCGAGTTTGGGTGACGACCCATGTTGACATACTAGGCGGGGAAGTCATGAACCCTTACCCTAGGCTCTGGGCCATCAGGAAACACTATTGGTTATGGGGTTCGCCGGGATTAGCAAGTGGATTGCAGTCGGTGTTGTGTCAAAAGTTTGTGCTGCGTTCACCGGGATTAGCAAGTGGATTGCAGTCGGTGGTACGTAGAAAGGCCTAGGATATTAGTTCATCGGGATTAGCAAGTGGATTGCAGTCGGTGTCCTATTAGATCGAAGCCTTATTGTATGATTCACCGGGATTAGCAAGTGGATTGCGGGTCGGTGCTGTGTCAAATCTTAAAAATGTTTTAAATGGACTGAGAGTGTTAGTAGGGGTCTCGGTAGAACTCACTGAGATTGTATCTCACTGTTTATATTTTGTGGTTTTACAGAGAAGCAGGGGAAAAAGAAAAGGTGAAGAAGCACAGCTAGGTGGTGTGCATATGAAGACGGTGAAGACTTAGTTTTCATTGTTATTGTCTTTCCCTCGAGATTTTTGTATTTTCGATTGTATAACTTGTATCAGTAAAAGTTGTAAAATCGTTTCCGCTATTTCTTGGTATTTGGATATTGGACTCTAAGTTATGAGTTGTTTTTATTTATGTTCAATATCTAAAACAGGAAAAATATCTCTGATTATTTTATGATGGTACACTTAGGTATTTTTTACTCGATAAAAATACCGGGGTGTTACAGTTGGTATCAGAGCAGTTCGACCTAGTCGGACTTAGTTTAGGGTTGAGTCGATTCCTTGTTAGTCCTTTTTGTAATTACACTTGTGATGCTAAGAGACATTGAGCCTGATCAACTTAATACTTAGTGCATCATAAGCGGAATTATGACTGGATGATCAAGACGCAGTCCTCGACCAAAACCGGAATCTCCAACCGGTACATCCTCAGGAAAGGTGGCAGAACGGTGGAAGAAAACACCGCTAAGTTTGAAAAGTTGTCTCAGTTTTACCAAGTGGTAAAGTAAGCTTCGGATGACGAATGGAGAATGCAGAAGTATAAGACGGGCATAAGTGCTTTTATGATTTATGGTCTCAGTTCTTATACTATTACCAATTATGTTGCCTTACTGCAATCAGCCTATGTCGCCGAGGATGATCTCATAAGAAATATTGGAAAGGAAAGAAGGTAGTTGATTTATCAACTCCGAATGCAAAGTCCTAAGATAATTTCATCAAAGGAAAAGCAGGTGCAATTCTTTGATTCTTCAAAGGTTGGAAGATGTTCTAACTGTGGAGAGCCTCACAGTGGTGATTGCAAGCGAAGATCTAATCGATGCTATTATAGAAATGAAGAGGGTCACTATGGTAAAGAGTGCCCTGTAAGGGAGAGTTCAAGAAGTTACAAGCAGCTCTAAGGCAAGGACGAGTCAACATTCTGGATGTTTAGACAGTTTCAACTGCAGACAATCTACTGAGGGGTATGGGATCAGTTTTCAATAACTCGATCAGTATATTATATGATTCGGGTGCAACCTATTGCTGTAGATCCCGATCGCGTGAGAATCGGTTGGGATTAGCCTTATCATCGCTATCCGAGCCGATGACTATTTTAACTGCTGCTAAGGGTCGTGTCCAGACATAATCTTTGTATAGGATTGTCTACTTGTCATAGGAGGTAGAGATTTCGTTGTAGAATTTATTGTTTGCCTATGAGAAGTGTGGACACCATTTTGGGTATGAATTGGATGACTGCAAATCATGTTGCAATCGATTGTGTTAATCAACTATCAGCTTTGCTTCAGGAACAGTTGAATTGTCTAGGACAAATTCTGAAGCGGTTACCCAGTTCACCTTAGACGGTCAATCTTCATTCCAAGATGCGGAAGCACATGTTAGTATGTTATCTGCATCCACTGGAACTAGTTTGGATTTGGCGAACGTTCAGGTCGTGAATGACTTTATGGATGTCTTCACAATGAAGTTTCTTCTGAACCTCCAGAGCGAGAAGTAGAGTTTACTGTAGAATTGATTCCTGGCACGGGATCAATATCTATTGTTTCTTATTGAAGGTTTCTTGAGAATTAAAGGAAATGGAGTCTCAACTTGAAGAGTCGATGTTAAAGAAATTCATTCAACCGAGTGCTTCTCCAAGGAGTGCTCTGGTGTAATTAGTCAAAAGGAAAGTTAGCAGCATGAGATTGTACATCGCTTATCGACAACTGAACAAAATGACGATCAAGAATAAATATCCCTTACCGAGGATAGACGATTTTCTTGAGTAATTTGAGGTGCTACAGCGTTTTCTAAAATTGATCTGAGGTCAGAATCTCATCAAATAAAAGTTAGAGCCTTAGATATTCCGAAGACAGCTTTCTGTACTAGGTATGGACATTACGAGTTCGTAGTGATGCCCTTCGGTTTGACTAATGCTCCAGCGGTATTCATGGATTACCTGAACCGAGTTTTTCCTCAATTACCTAGATCAATTTGTAGTCGTCTTCATTGAGGGTATCTTGATGTACTCGAAGACCATTGAGGAGCATGTCCAACATCTCCGCATTGTTCAGAGAGTACTCCGAGAAAATAAGTTGTACTTGAAACCTTCGAAGTGTGATTTTTGGGTGTCAGAGGTAAAGTCTTTGGGACATGTGATTCCCCAAGTCGGGAGTTTCTGTAGGTCCCAGTGAGAAGGAAGCGGTGTTGAATGGGAGTGACCGACGTCAGCCGCAGAGATCAAAAGTTTCTGGGTCTAGCCGGTTACTATCAGAGATTTGTTAAAGGGTTCTCACAGTTAGATTTCCACTTACTCGACTAACTCGAAAGGGTCAACCGTTTACGTGGGATGCTGATTGTCGAGAATGTTTTCAAGAATTGAAGGTTAGATTGACTTCTGCTCCAATCCTGATTCTTCCGGATCCGTCATTAGAATTTTAAATTTTCGATGACGCTTCAGGGAAGGGTTTAGGATGTATCCTAATGCAAAGATCAACAAGTGGTAGCTTAGGCGTTCAGACAATTAAGGTCTCGTGAAGAGAATTATCCAACTCATGAATTGGAGTTAATAGCTATTGTGTATGCACTGAAGATTTGGAGACGTTACCTGTATGGGTCTCGTTTCGAAGTCTCTAGTGGTCGCAAGAGTTTAAGGTATCTGTTGATCAGAAAGAACTAAATAGCAGGCAGAGAAGTGTGTTGAGTTTCTGGAGGATTATGAATTTGTGCTGATGTAGCATTCAAGAGAGGTCAGTGTTGTATCTGATGCACTGAGTAGGAGGTCCATCCACATGGCTGAGCTTATTGATGCATGAGATGGAATCATCGGAGTCTTTTAGAGACTTAAATCTGAATTCAAGATCGAGAGGAACCTGTTAGTGTTGAGCCATATGAGGATCTCTAGTTCCCTAAGGGATTCTATACGCTTAGCATAGGAAGTTGATGTGAAGCTACAATCACAAAAGGTATTTCCAGATTTTACTATGGATAGTGATGGAGTCAGTTGTTTCAACGGTAGAATCTGTGCGGCCGATGATGAGAACAATAAAAGGCAAGTGTTAGAGGGAGCACACCGAAGTTAATATTCTATTCCAGGGTGTACAGAATATAAAGCAGAGGTATTAGTTTGTTAACCTCTCCTTTGTGAAGGTTAACAATGAGATAGTGTTATGAGATTCCGTTTGACAAAGCGAACGTGAATACGAATATGTAAGTGAGGTAACTGCTGACTGTTTTCACGTTGTGTAACACCCCGAGTATTTTTATCGAGTAAAAATACCCAAGTGTACCATCATAAAATAATCAGAGATATTTTTCCTGTTTTAGATATTGAACATAAATAAAAATAGCTCATAACCTAGAGTCCAATATCCAAATACCAAGAAATAGCGGAAACGATTTTACAACTTTTACTGGTACAAGTTATACAATCGGAAATACAAAAATCTCGAGGGAGAGACATTAACAATGAAAACTAAGTCTTCACCGTCTTCATAAGCACACCACCTAACTGTGCTCCTTCACCTTTGCTTTTTCCGTTGCTTCTCTGTAAAAACCACAAAATATAAACAGTGAGATACAATCTCAGTGAGTTCTACCGAGACCCCTACTAACACTCTCGGTTCAATTATGAAATTCTGTTTAACTTAACACGACATCGACTGCGCGAACGCTACTCCCGATAAACCGCATTATTTTACACATAGCATTCCACCGACTGCGCGAACGCTACTCCCGGTGACTCGTGTCTCATGACCTTTGATACGACACCGACTGCGCGAACGCTACTCCCGTTGACCCGTATCGTTTAACTTTTATTACAACACCGACTGCGCGAACGCTACTCCCGGTGAACCGCGTTATAAGACCTTTGTACGTACCACCGACTGCACGAATGCTACTCCCGGTGAACCGCGTTATTTTTCACATAGCATTCCACCGACTGCGCGAACGCTACTCCCGGTGAACCTGCTATAACTCAGTACAACACCGACTGCGCGAACGCTACTCCCGGTGACTCGTACAACAAACTTTCTAACATAACACCGACTGCGCGAACGCTACTCCCGGCGAACCCCCTTACCAATAGTACTTTCCCTAATGGCACGGAGCCTAGGGTAAGGGTGCATGACTACCCCGCCTAGTATGTTAGAACCATGGGTCGTCACCCAAATTGGGCCGACTCCTTTAATCGATATAATTTATATATCGTGAATCATTGACTGGTTTAGACGAATAAATAATAACCATCCGCGTCAGTGTTACAATCCCACATTTTATAAAATCCAAGTTCACACTCGCACTCTAGTTGACCACTTTTCGACACAATTTTCAATATCAAAAACAGTTCATTTTTCCTTAAAAATAGAATATTCAGTTAGGCCTCTGAATAAGCTTTCCAACGCATCTTAGAACACCTCGATCGGATTCCCGGATCAAAAGTTATCGCAAAAACAAAAACAGTATTTAGTTGCTAAAAATTCTGTAAACCGTCGCGACGCGATGGGACTCCATCGCGACGCGAAAATAGGCAGAATGGCCAAAAACAGGTTTTCTGAAATTCAGTTTTACCCCATTTCGCTCCCTAATCGATACCGAGACATTACGTGACCTCCGAGACCCAAAAACAGATATAACAACCAGTAATTCCAGTCCAAAACAATAATTAAAACATCAATCGATAACTCAATCAAATCGAGTTTATCAAAACACGACGTATTTTCCAAATATCGGTTTTTAACCCAAAATCTCTCAAACTCAATTACCAAACAATATTCCAGTCCAGCGAAAGCGATAAAACAGTTAATTAATTAATTCGAAACGTAAAATCCTAAACGTGAGTAAAACTCACCCTTGAAGCGAGAGCCGATACCGGGCCGAAATCACCGAGACTTCAAATCTCCAAATAACCACACGAACAATCCCCGCATAAACTTCCACGCTCTGACGACGCCCAAATCCGCTTCCGATCTTTCCGCTCCTCGGCCATCCGGCTCGCGAGACTCGAGAAATCCGCTTTTCACCTAGACACCAACATATGCTCCTAGGCTTCAAGCTCCTCACAAAAGCTCCAACTTTGATTCCTAAGCTTTCAACCCATACTATGAACTTCATCATCAACCTCTAACCTCCATGACACTATTCATCATCTTCAACCTCTAACCAAGCTTTCATAACCAAAAACCCCCAAATTGTAACCCTAACCCTTGATTCCTCCAAATGCTCCAAAACTCTAGTGATTGAGCTACCCAATCAACAACTTGACTTCTATGGAGCACTAATCACCATCCTCTTCTTTCCTTGGAGCTTCAATCATCAAAAACTCTCTCAAAATCGAAAATGGTAGAAAGAGTGAAAGTGGGTTGATGGTAATGATCTTGACATCAAAGTGAAGAGGATGAAGTAAGGACCAAAATGGTGAAAAGAAGGAAAATGTTTCATGAGTTATTCTCCTTCCATCACCTCTTCTTACCCACGACTTCCTCTCTCCCTTTCTTCTCCATTTTTTTTCTCTTTTCTTTCTTTCCTTTCTTTCCCTCACGGTTTCTGTATCTCTTTCTTCTTTTCACTTTCTTTTATTTCTTTTCTTTTCTTTCTCACTCACACACACTCACACTCATATATATTTATTTAATATATACGTGGTAACGTGGTCCAATTACCATATTGTCTTTAATCTCTAATTCCGATTCTAAATCGTCCTTGACCCGTATTATCCGGTTAACGATCCGATGACAACCAATAAATAATTTTAGCACTCAATAATTTTACCAGTCAAGTACTAAACTAATTTAATTGGGTTAACATCCAAATAATTCTATTAATTATTTTGAGGATGTTACATTCTCCCCAACTTGAAAGAATTTTGTCCTCAAAATTTCGTTAAGTCTTTCATCCGACTAACCGAGATTCGACGTTCTCAGAAAGGTCTAAATTTGCTGGAAAACAATCTCGAACTATCAAAATGAGTGTAGAAAATCTTCCCAAGTTGGCACGTCGATCCTTAAGTATGTTCGACTACTACCCTAGAACGCTTCTAAGATTACAGTCTGAACTCTCTTGTTGCAAATCAACATGAGAAACTCCTCTTTCGTCTACATAGGCTCGACACCTCGTCTGAAAACACTTCCGAAGCTTCATTCCAATTATCCTCGCTTGTGCGCCAACTTTGATTAATCTCAATCAAAGGGTCTAATACAAGACACTTGATAGAAATACAGGCTGAAATGAGATCCACAAACTGGTACTCCTCGGTAGAGGTAAAAACAAACACGATTGCCTCGAAGGGTGTAGACACTTTCTCAACAAATCTTCTAATATCATAACAGTTCCCGTACACATTGAAAAACGTGACGGAAGGTCACTGGGAAATTCCTTGACTCGCTCCCAAGGTTTCCAGATAAAACTTTTCAAAAAGATGGAATGAGGATTTTACAATAAGCTTTGACTTTAAACGTAGAAATAAACCGTGGGAACATCAATTAATTTGAACGTAACGAAAATCACCTCAGTTGTTCTCAAAACAACTAACAAACAGAACTCACAACCCTTCTTCCTTTATTGTAACTTTCCTCACAATATATTTATCTATGACGCACCCAATTCCTTTCGAATTAGCCAATAGCGTTGAGAGCTTCCCCTCAACCTAAGTAATCCTCCTAGGATTTTCTTCCTTAATCAGATTTCTATTAGCCTCTTGATTCGTTCCCAAAATTAACTTTAGCATGCTGGTTTTCACAAAATGATTTTTCAAAACTACCATACCGCACGCCAACTTCACTATGGAAATTTCAGACTCTTGCAAGCACATCCCATACCCCTCAGTAACCTGTCAGCAGTTGTAACTATCTGAGCATCCAAAGTGTTGACTCGTCCTTGCCTTGGAGCTGATCGTGACTCTTTGGAACTCTTCCTTGCAGGGCACTTTTTACCATAGTGACCCTCTTCATTATAACAACAACACCGATTGATCTGTGTTGACGATCACCCTGGTGATGTCTTCCATAGTTAGAACATCTTCTGACCTTTGAAGAATCAGAAAATTGGATCTGCTTTTCCTTTGATGAAATTATCTTAGGACTTTCCATTCGGAGTTGATAATTCAACTACCTTCTTTCCTTTCCCATATTCCTTATGAGATCATCCTCGGCGACATAGGCTGATTGCACTAAGGCAACATAATTGGTAATAGCATAAGAACTGAGACCCTAAGTCATAAAAGCACTAAGGCCCATCTTATACTTCTGCGTTCTCCATTCGTCATCCGAAGCTTACTTTACCACTTGGTAAAACTGAGACAACTTCTCTAACTTAGCGGTGTATTCTTCCACCGTCATGTCACCTTTCCTGAGGATGCACTGGTTGGAGATTCCGGTCTTGGTCGAGGACTGTGTCTTGATCATCCTTCCATAATTTCGCTTATGATGCACTACGTATTAGGTTGATCAGGCTCAATGTCTCTTAGCATCACAAGTGTAATTACAAAAAGGACTAGCAAGGAATCGACTCAACCCTAAACTAAGTCCGACTAGGTCGAACTGCTCTGATACCAACTGTAACACCCCGAGTATTTTTATCGAGTAAAAATACCCAAGTGTACCATCATAAAATAATCAGAGATATTTTTCCTGTTTTAGATATTGAACATAAATAAAAATAGCTCATAACCTAGAGTCCATTATCCAAATACCAAGAAATAGCGGAAACGATTTTACAACTTTTACTGGTACAAGTTATACAATCGGAAATACAAAAATCTCGAGGGAGAGACATTAACAATGAAAACTAAGTCTTCACCGTCTTCATAAGCACACCACCTAACTGTGCTCCTTCACCTTTGCTTTTTCCCTTGCTTCTCTGTAAAAACCACAAAATATAAACAGTGAGATACAATCTCAGTGAGTTCTACCGAGACCCCTACTAACACTCTCGGTTCAATTATGAAATTCTGTTTAACTTAACACGACATCGACTGCGCGAACGCTACTCCCGATGAACCGCATTATTTTACACATAGCATTCCACCGACTGCGCGAACGCTACTCCCGGCGAACCTGCTATAATTCAGTACGACACCGACTGCGCGAACGCTACTCCCGGTGACTCGTGTCTCATGACCTTTGATACGACACCGACTGCGCGAACGCTACTCCCGGTGACCCGTATCGTTTAACTTTTATTACAACACCGACTGCGCGAACGCTACTCTCGGTGAACCGCGTTATAAGACCTTGTTACGTACCACCGACTGCACGAATGCTACTCCCGGTGAACCGCGTTATTTTTCACATAGCATTCCACCGACTGCGCGAACGCTACTCCCGGTGAACCTGCTATAACTCAGTACAACACCGACTGCGCGAACGCTACTCCCGGTGACTCGTACAACAAACTTTCTAACATAACACCGACTGCGCGAACAATACTCCCGGCGAACTCCCTTACCAATAGTACTTTCCCTAATGGCACGGAGCCTAGGGTAAGGGTGCATGACTACCCCGCCTAGTATGTTAGAACCATGGGTCGTCACCCAAATTGGGCCGACTCCTTTAATCGATATAATTTATATATCGTGAATCATTGACTGGTTTAGACGAATAAATAATAACCATCCGCGTCAGTGTTACAATCCCACATTTTATAAAATCCAAGTTCACACTCGCACTCTAGTTGACCACTTTTCGCCACAATTTTCAATATCAAAAACAGTTCATTTTTCCTTAAAAATAGAATATTCAGTTAGGCCTCTGAATAAGTTTTCCAACGCATCTTAGAACACCTCGATCGGATTCCCGGATCAAAAGTTATCGCAAAAACAAAAACAGTATTTAGTTGCTAAAAATTCTGTAAACCGTCGTGACGCGATGGGACTCCATCGCGACGCGAAAATAGGCAGAATGGCCAAAAACAGGTTTTCTGAAATTCAGTTTTACCCCATTTCGCTCCCTAATCGATACCGAGACATTACGTGACCTCCGAGACCCAAAAACAGATATAACAACCAGTAATTCCAGTCCAAAACAATAATTAAAACATCAATCGATAACTCAATCAAATCGAGTTTATCAAAACACGACGTATTTTCCAAATATCGGTTTTTAACCCAAAATCTCTTAAACTCAATTACCAAACAATATTCCAGTCCAGCGAAAGCGATAAAACAGTTAATTAATTAATTCGAAACGTAAAATCCTAAACGTGAGTAAAACTCACCCTTGAAGCGAGAGCCGATACCGGGCCGAAATCACCGAGACTTCAAATCTCCAAATAACCACACGAACAATCCCCGCATAAACTTCCACGCTCTGACGACGCCCAAATCCGCTTCCGATCTTTCCGCTCCTCGACCATCCGGCTCGCGAGACTCGAGAAATCCGCTTTTCACCTAGACACCAACATATGCTCCTAGGCTTCAAGCTCCTCACAAAAGCTCCAACTTTGATTCCTAAGCTTTCAACCCATACTATGAACTTCATCATCAACCTCTAACCTCCATGACACTATTCATCATCTTCAACCTCTAACCAAGCTTTCATAACCAAAAACCCCCAAATTGTAACCCTAACCCTTGATTCCTCCAAATGCTCCAAAACTCTAGTGATTGAGCTACCCAATCAACAACTTGACTTCTATGGAGCACTAATCACCACCCTCTTCTTTCCTTGGAGCTTCAATCATCAAAAACTCTCTCAAAATCGAAAATGGTAGAAAGAGTGAAAGTGGGTTGATGGTAATGATCTTGACATCAAAGTGAAGAGGATGAAGTAAGGACCAAAATGGTGAAAAGAAGGAAAATGTTTCATGAGTTATTCTCCTTCCCTCACCTCTTCTTACCCACGACTTCCTCTCTCCCTTTCTTCTCCATTTTTTTTCTCTTTTCTTTCTTTCCTTTCTTTCCCTCACGGTTTCTGTATCTCTTTCTTCTTTTCACTTTCTTTTATTTCTTTTCTTTTCTTTCTCACTCACACACACTCACACTCATATATATTTATTTAATATATACGTGGTAACGTGGTCCAATTACCATATTGTCTTTAATCTCTAATTCCGATTCTAAATCGTCCTTGACCCGTATTATCCGGTTAACGATCCGATGACAACCAATAAATAATTTTAGCACTCAATAATTTTACCAGTCAAGTACTAAACTAATTTAATTGGGTTAAAATCCAAATAATTCTATTAATTATTTTGAGGATGTTACACGTTGCGAATAAACATCAAAGGATTAATTGATGGATCTGCTTGCAAGTGACTGAAATTTCCGAAGTGAAGCTTGGTGTGCGGCGTGATAGTTTTGAAAAATCATTTTGTGAAAACCCGCATGCTAAAGTTAATTTTGGGACGAATCGAGAGGCTAATAGGATCTGATTGAGGAAAATCATAGAAGGCGTGCTTAGGTTGAGGGGAAAGGGGAAACTCAACGCTACTGGCTAATTTGGAAAGGAATCGGGTGCGTCGTTGGTAAAAGCCTCGTGATGAAGTTGCAATAGAGAAAAAAGAGTTCTGAGTTCTGTTTGAAAGTTGTTTTGAGAACAACTGATATGATTTTCATTACGTTCAAATTATTTGAGGTCCCCGTGGTTTATTTCTACGTTTAAAATAAACGTTTCCGGTAAATCCTCATTTCATCTCCTTTTGAAAAGTATTATCTCGAAATCTTGGGGGCGAGTCAAGGAGTTTCACAAGTGACTTTTTCGTCACATTGTCGGTATGTACGAGAACCGTTAAGGATATTAGAAGATTTGTTGAGAAAGTGTTTACACCTTTCGAGGAAATCGTGTTTGTTTTTACGTCTACCGAGGAGTACTTTGATCTGGATTAATCAAAGTTGGGGAGCAAGTGAGGAATGAAGCTTAGGAAGTGTTTTCGAACGCGGTGCCAAGCCTATGTAGGCGAAAGAGGAGTTTCTCGTATTGATTCGTAACGAGAGAGTTCGAACTATAACCTTAGAGCATTCTAGGGTGGTAGTGTTCGTACTTAGAGGTTGACGTGACAACTTGAGAAGATTTTCTACACTCATTTCGTTAACTCAAGGTTGTGTTCCAGCAATTTAAGACCTTTTTGAGGATATCGATCCTCGGTTAGTCGGATGAAAGACTTGACGAAATTTTGAGGACAAAATTCTTTTAAGTTGGGGAGAATGTAACATCCGCAAAATAATTAGTAGGAATTATTTGGGTGTTAACCCAATTAAATTAATTTAGTACTTGACTGGTAAATTTATTGAGTGCAAAAATTAATTATTGGTCGTTATCGGATCGTTAACCGGATAATATGGATCAAGGAAGTTTCGGAATCGAAATTGGAGATTTAGATCGATATGGTAATTGGATCGCGTTACCACTTATATATTAATAAATATATATATGTATGCGTATGTGTGAGTGAGAAGAAAAAGAAAGAATTAAAAAAGAAAGAAAGAAAAGAGAGAAGGAAGCGTGAGAAACAGAGAAGAAAAGAGAGAAAAGGAGAGAAAAGAGAAAGAAAGGGTGAGGAGGAAGAAGAAGAAAAAGGGAAGGGTTCGGCTCAACAAAACGACTTCCTTCCAACACGAAAAATGCTCAGCGTTACTTCCTCTTCGATTTGGTACCAAGATCTTCATCATCAACCCTCTCTCTCTCTCACTTTGCCATTTTCAAACTTGAGAGGGAAAATCGGAGTTTCGATGGTTGTAACTCAAGGGAAAGCTAAGGACGATGTTTAGGAACGAGCACGAGGTGGATTACTCGAGTATTGAAGATCGATTGGGTGATTTCGAGTTGAAAATCAAAGATTGGGGTTATGGATGAATAGTAGCTTTTGGAGGTTAGGGATGATGAATAGTGTCCGTGGAGGATTTCGAGGAATTCGGCATTCCGGTCAAAAGCGGTTTCGTGATCGAGTGGGAAGCTTTGGAAGCGGATTGGGTGTCGCCGGAGCGGGGAGCGTTCGTGTGGCTACTCGGTGATTTCGGCTCGATCGTGGATCACGCTTCAAGGGTGAGTTCTACTCACGTTTAGGACTTTTGTTTTTCGAATTAACTGTTTTATCGCTTTCGCTAGTCTGGAATATTACTTGATATTGTCTGATTCGGGTTAGGAATCGATTGGGGCGAGTCTCGGGTTGCGTCGCGTTGAAATGGAATTTTTGGCGATTTGATTTCGAAAGATTTTGACTTAAAAACCGTTAATTGGAAAATGTGTCATTTTTGATACAATCCGTTTTGATTGAGTTTTGATTGGATTGATTGATTGTGTGGTTTGTATTGGGTCTATTGTATTGGTTGTCAAATCTGTTTTCAGTCGGAACGAAAATCGGAATTGAGCAGAATGGCGAATTTCGCAAGAAAACGGAAAACCTGCACTTTTCTGCAGAGGGTCGCGTCGCGACCCGTCCCTTTCGCGTCGCGACCTGGCCCAGTTTTGTCACGCAAAAACTTTCTGTCGTTTTTCGCGTCGCGACGGTAGCAGTTCGCGTCGCGACGCTTTGCAGATTTTCAACAGTTTTTCACTGATTTTGTTTTCGCAATAACTTTTGATCCGGGAACCCGATTGAGGTGTTCTAAGATGCGTTTGAAAGCTTATTCCGAGGCCTAACTAAATATACAATTTAAAAAGGTAATAAGAACTGTTTTTGAAGTTCAAATGGTTTTGAAAGACCGAATAATAGTACACGTGTGCGGATATGTTTTATTATTAATAAAACGAACTAAGAGTCCTACGTGATATGGTATAACTGACGCGGGATGAATATTATTTATTGTCTAAACCGGTCTACGATTCACGATATATAAACTATATCGACTACGGGAAACGGCCCGATGCGGGTGTTATGTTTGATTATTGGTTTGAATGTAAATGAACTAAATGTTCATATGATTGTGGATATATATCTTATATCGAGTTTGGGTGACGACCCATGTTGACATACTAGGCGGGGAAGTAATGAACCCTTACCCTAGGCTCTGGGCCATCAGGAAACACTATTGGTTATGGGGTTCGCCGGGATTAGCAAGTGGATTGCAGTCGGTGTTGTGTCAAAAGTTTGTGCTGCGTTCACCGGGATTAGCAAGTGGATTGCAGTCGGTGGTACGTAGAAAGGCCTAGGATATTAGTTCATCGGGATTAGCAAGTGGATTGCAGTCGGTGTCCTATTAGATCGAAGCCTTATTGTATGATTCACCGGGATTAGCAAGTGGATTGCGGTCGGTGCTGTGTCAAATCTTAAAAATGTTTTAAATGGACCGAGAGTGTTAGTAGGGGTCTCGGTAGAACTCACTGAGATTGTATCTCACTGTTTATATTTTGTGGTTTTACAAAGAAGCAGGGGAAAAAGAAAAGGTGAAGAAGCACAGCTAGGTGGTGTGCATATGAA